>CM068308.1:43310410-44002365 GCA_034768735.1 Schistosoma mekongi | reverse complement strand
TCAAAGTGTAATGCACACTCTCCGAAGTGGATTGTCGAATGGGCATTGTGACTTGCGTTGGCAGTCGGGACATTGGTGTCAGTGGAGACTCGGTTGAGAGGCGATTGTCAATTGTTGGTTGTTTTGTGGATGAAGTTATTACCGGCGATCATCTGTATGATCATTGATTTCAAATAGAAAAGTAAGTGGTTATTCTGAATTGTGTGGAATGCATATATTTCGCACGACATTCTTAAGGCATGCATTTATATGTGTATATTCGCCTGTCTATCGCCTACGACATGTAGCTCCTGAGAAGGTAGTAGTCTTCTGTTGTCTTATTCGAGTGTGTGGAGTCCATGTTGTTGTTGAGTATTGGTGATGCGAAGTGTCCAGTTTGTGTCGATGCCGCTGTTAACTGGAGGTGTAATCCGACCGATGGTAAAATAGTGCTGATTGTATTTTGATTGTGTGGTGCGATGGTGGTGGTGAGGGTGATGATGTTGGTGTGTGCGTGTCGGCAAACAATCGGCATGTCGCTGCCAGATTCGAACCTGGGTTAGTGCGGCCACAACGCAATGTCCTAACCACTAGACCACAGCGACGACGCCGCGATTCCTCACATCACTCTCCCATTACACGCAGTCAATCTCCATCACACTTCATCGCAGCTATCCCTAAGATTACAGCACTAAGGGCAAAAAGCGCGCGGTTGTTTACTGGAAGTGTTCTATAATACAAAATATACCTCTAGTACTGCAGTACTGTAAACTGTGAAGCTTGCTACTGTTGGCTTCCTAATTAATTGATATCTTCATATATCGTCAATTCCATAACAGTAACTCCACTAAAACTCTGTTACAAACAAGCCATATCATTCTGATCATGCCTGTAAACTTATATGCTCTCATGTACAAATTGCTACTTCAGAATAAACTATTATTATTATTATTTCTATATGAAGTATACTTTTATTAGGTAGTGGCAATTTTATGACTAAGATTACAGCTAATTGTATGAAAATGTGTTAGCTGGAATGACGTGATATACAATATATATTTAATGCGATATAATGTTATATAGTACTATGGATAAGGCGGGTTGCTAATTTTGTCACAAAGATCAAAATATATAAACCACGTGTAAAAAAGTAACAACCTTCGAACAGCGCTCTATGGGTGGTAATGATAGTAATGAATATACAAGTATGCGTTCTCATCGCCTAATACAATTCAGCTCGAGAAACCTTCTTGCTATAACCTACGCAATTTAACCTCAAAAATAAAAATATTTTATTCTAAATCTGCTCTTTATATGAATTATTTTACAAATAAATTCTCCAGAATCTGGAACCATTTGCCTCAATCCATTCGGGAAACAGATTCATTTCCTTTATTTGTATGGCATGTTAGTAATTTCATCTTTTCTGAAATGTCGGTAACAATGTTCACACCAACTATTGTTTCTTACTTCACTAGCGAAATCATAGGGACTCTGAATGTGTGAGCGTTACTCATCTGTCTTCGTCATATGATAATGCTCTTCCATTATAATCCGCCTATAAGCATAAGTGGTGTGTCGGAAGTATAGTTACTAATCCTGCCCATTAGCTTTGTTGGTAAAACTAAACTACGCCGCCGACCTAGAGAAGGCCAATGAGAATTAAGTTATTTTTACAAGGTTGCGCGCGCATTTAAGTTCAAAATGCCTACTTAAGATCGGCTTATTGCAATTTCTAATCAGGACATTATTATTTTTAATCTATAAGCTTTTGGACTACTTCGTAGAAAGTTCATTTGTGATTGTGGCCTCAATATGACTCAAATACGGTACAGAGACAGTCGTGATGGAGTAATGTTTCGTTGCAATGGCTCGTGGCGAAGAAAATCAATAAAAACGGGCAGTTTTTTTAGCGAATCTAGCTGACACTGAGGCCAACCTGCATGTAAGTTGTCTTGTGGAGTATGCAGTTGCCTGTCTTTCTGGCATCGTCAGTGTCAGCAGTGCAATTGTATCAGCACTGTAGAGACTTATGCTCAGAAATCATGTTGCGCTTAAATCTGTCACTCGGAGGCACCGGAAGAATCGTTAAAATAGATGAAACGGCCATTAGAAAGAGAAAATATAATAGAGGAAGATTTGTAAAAACCGGCTGGGTAAGTAATAATTGCTTTAATCTTACTGGTAGGTTCTTGGTATTTAACCTCAATGAAATCGTCTCCAACCTCCGAAAGTTCATAAATCATGTGTAATTGTTTTTTAAAATATCGTTTTTCATAATAAAAAATGATTTAATCTACCAGTGCATTCTCATTGGCTAAAAGGTACCTCAAGGTCAGCGGTGTAGTTTAGTTTCACCGCTTTGTTAACTCCGGAATACCAGTTCTGTTGTTTTGTTTTTTCCCTTCTTTTGTCTTCCCTCTAGTTGTAGAAGATTATGTGCAAGACAAGTATGGAAATTACTGACACAAAACTACTGCCTTCTCCTTGACACCCAAGTTCCATGTACCTTTGGTCCTATCTCGCGTCTGATCATGCACAGTGATCCAATCTGCTAACTCTCAGCCGTTTTTTGGAACTGTAACGCATTGGTCAAGGAGCGCGCGGTACTTTGTCATATATGCACCATGCTACAACACATATAATTGGTGTCCTAATACTGTTTGTTGCAATTGGTTTGGTTCTCAATGCATATCTTTATATTTTATAAAAGTCCTGACAGTAACACTTGGTCGAAATAACTGTATGCATGTAAACTTATATCATTCAGATCATGCTTGTAAACTGGCATGCTCTCATGTACACAATGATACTTGAGAATAAAAACTTCATTTATTCTCTTCTACAATGGCTTTTTCCATGCGTATCTCTACAGTCATTACATATATTTCTTTCATTGTGACTAGCGATGAAAAGTCTCTGGATTTATGAAATTGGAAAGCATGTTTTCGGAGGCGTCTTCGTATTTGTGTTGGGATGAGCAAATCTTTGGGAATTCTAGGTTTTGGTTGTCGTAATGGTGCAATCTTATCCAAGGCATCATTTATGTTATGATAGAGAATATCTGTCAATTTGTTAGCGTTGTTTTCAGCAAAGTAATTTTCCCAATTGAGACTACCTTTGTATTTTTGGGAGTTCATCCAGTCGGCTTTGTAAAAGTGTCGACTGAGTGAAGTCGTTTGATGCTTAGTTGCCGTAATGTCTATATCAAAGCTGCATACAACAATGTTATGCTCTCTACCAGGCAATTTTTTCCCGATATGCACAGCGTATGGAGAAACACGTTTGTGAAAACTAAGTCTAGGATATTTTGGAGTCTAGTGGGGTCACGAACGCACTGAGTCCAACCACCGAGTTCTAAACATTCGATAAACGAGTCGTAGCGCTCTGGTGCTTTAGGTGGGGACCATGAAATTTTAGGCATGTTATAATCTCCACATATAAGCTCGCTAGTGAAGGGTGGAGAGGATGCTAGTATAAAAATTCCTGTTAGTAGATTTACACTCTTTAACGGGGTGTTGGGAGGCTGGTACACACAACCGAGCAAGATCGATGTAGTCCTTGTGGGTTTCAGGACAACCCACACAGAATCTTGTGTCACATTTAGCCCTGGAATATCACAAGAGCGACTTCAGCTTGAATGGACATATATTATGCAACCTCCACCGCGTCCATGTAATCTATCACTACGCGTAGGTTGTAATTATCAAGAGATATATTTATATCAGGGATATAGGAGCTGTTAAGTTTATAGGAACTTGTTAGCCCGGGGGATAGGGTGGGAATTTTAACTGGCCGAGGTTGTATGGGATTAAGGAGGTTGCATATACCATATGGTTGGAAATGATGACAACCAGTCGTTTCGCTAGTGGTGCTACTATGTCCTGTATCCGGAAAAAATTCTGATTTCCGTCTATTATGTCATGATAACGATGAAAGTTGGGATTTATGTAGTTAGGGTTGAAACCGTTTTTATTTGTGACACTATAAGAGGGGTTTAGGAAAGGTGCAAGCGTGTTGTTATGCTTATGTGCATTAAGAGAGCTCATAGTTGGTGATTGGGTTAATCCCCTAAAGTGTCTAGTGTTACTTTCCCAAGTGTGTTTACTATAGTAAGTAAGGTGTTGTACTGGTTGAAGGGTGAGGGGCCGCTTTTCGGTGGGTTGACCGTTAAATATTAGAGGACGCAAGCATAATTGTCCTTTGTTCCGTCGTCTATAAAATAAAAATAAAAATATCATTCTTTATGTCGCGCTTTTTATCTAAAAGTCGGGTGGACTGGCGCTTATCGTTTTCTTTATTATCTTGAATACTCATGAATTTGCTGCAAGCTAGTAGGGAGAATTTATTTAAGTAGGCTAATGCAATCTTAGCGTTTCGTCTATTTTGAGTATGATCTTTGGTCTGTGTGTAGTTATTGGCCCGGACTGGAATTTGTTGTTGGTTTGCTTGGAATTGTTTTAGATTCAAGTTTAGTTATGTCACCTTTTGGAATAACCCGTTAAGAAATGGGGTTTGGTTGGCTTAGAATATCAATATTTGAGTCGTTTAAAGGGTCTGAGATTAGTTTCTGTGCGTAGGAACAACCCGGGGTGGGATTATTAGTACACGTATATTTATTAGCATTCATAGGAAGTTGTTCGCTGTCATATGATTTTCCGCCTGGAAACCCATCTAGGTCAACAACACCGGTTGCCTTTATTTTACTACTTAAGGGGGTGTCGAGTGGTGATGGGTTTGTATCCTGTGATACTTAATAAGTTTCTTTTTACTAGGAGATACTTGTTGGTTGACACTTGTAGTGCAATCGTTGGGTGTGGGTACCCTACGTCTTCTCATGCGACGTTGGGAGGGGGTTAGATCTTAGGTGACTTTTATATTTCTATAGAGTATTGGTTCCTTAGGTTTTTTACATGACGTAATAAATAGTTTCATATCTCTAAGATAGTTAAATTTAAATAATAATGGGCAGTTTTGTCTATATGACTTCTTTCTGAGTCTTATTACTTGACATTGAAATTCTATCATGCCACATGCTTTTAAACATGTATCCCTTATTTCTGCAAAACGTTTGCGGTCGAGAATATTACATGCTACCACATTACATGAGGAGATAACCCTTTTACCGCTTTCGTTGCTACAAAGCCAATCAGACACTCAACCTTTGCAAATTTTTGAACGTTTTCGGCGCTATTAGGTTTCCATATACTTTTGAGAGGTGCTATTTGATTGAGTTTAGACGTCATTTCAGCAAAGGATTTTTGTAGTGACAGTATATCATAACTGATGCGGACTGTATCACGGTGAGTATAATATAAGATGTCATAGGTCATAAACTGAGGGCTATATGGGGTATCATTGAGAAAATCGGACATTGGTTTCGTCTTCTTAGATGGGATGGTTGGACTATTTCGAGATCGCTTGTTACAGCTTATACGTTTATTTAGTTTTAACATCTTAGACTGACGTGATATAAAATATGTATCTAATAGGATATAATGTTTTATAGTACTATGGAAAAAGCAGTTGGCTAAATGTATCAAGGATTAAAATATATAAACCACGAGCAAAAAGTTACAAACTACGAACACCATACTCGCATATTCATTACTATCATTACCACCCATAGAGCGCTGTTCGAAGGTTGTTACTTTTTTACACGTGGTTTATATATTTTGATCTTTGTGACAAAATTAGCAACCCGCCTTATCCATAGTACTATATAACATTATATCGCATTAAATATATATTGTATATCACGTCATTCCAGCTAACACATTTTCATACAATTAGCTGTAATCTTAGTCATAAAATTGCCACTACCTAATAAAAGTATACTTCATATAGAAATAATAATAATAATAGTTTATTCTGAAGTAGCAATTTGTACATGAGAGCATATAAGTTTACAGGCATGATCAGAATGATATGGCTTGTTTGTAACAGAGTTTTAGTGGAGTTACTGTTATGGAATTGACGATATATGAAGATATCAATTAATTAGGAAGCCAACAGTAGCAAGCTTCACAGTTTACAGTACTGCAGTACTAGAGGTATATTTTGTATTATAGAACACTTCCAGTAAACAACCGCGCGCTTTTTGCCCTTAGTGCTGTAATCTTAAGGGAATAGCTGCGAGAAAGCAGGACGAACCATGGAGACTATCCAGAGACAGGATAAGGCTGGTAGTTTGAAATTTGGTTAAGGCAGCCAATTTGTGTGGGCTGGTCTCGAGCGGTGAGTTGTTGGTGCGTTGATTACATTCCAGGCCAGCGTTTGGAGTAAGTTGTTTAGAGGAGATCAATTCCTTGCAAGTCCAGACCATAAACTCGGGAAGACGGTGACATAGATTATGAGATAGAAAGAAAAAAACGAATTTAATTAGTGGTATCAAAATAATCAGCTACAGACTAGAATCTTCTTATTCCGTTTGCTTGTTTTTTCTCACTACAACGTACATGATTTTAGTGTTTGCAGCTTTAGTACCCTAATAAGCGATTGCTTATTGATTCGAGGTTTAGTGTTAAGTCGTCGAAGATTTGGTACAAGTCTTTCGATTCTAAATATGGGGAAATCAGGCGTTTGAATATTAGGATAGATTTAGTAGTGCGAATATTTTGTGGTAGTTTATTCCAGAGTTTGCTGTAGAATACGATAAAGAACTTACCGCGATGTTGTGTTTGGTATTTATCGATGAGTAATGTTGCTTCGTAGTTCCGAAGATCGTATCTAGGTGTTTGGTTCCACGTAGGAGAGAAAGCCGAGAATGATATTCCGTTGATTATTTTATAGAAGAATATTAAGTTATGTCGTAGTCAGCGACAGCACAGGAGTTCTAAAGAGAGTGTTTCACATCTAGTCGTGTAGTCCATGTTCCTGTTAGTTGCCAGAATTCGACGTGTGAAACTTCTTTGTACACTTTCGACGCGTTTTCTATCTGTGCTATTCATACTCGAAAAGATAAATGAGCAGTACTCGAGTATAGGTCTTACACATATCTTAAACAGAGTAAGTTTAGCCTCCGTCGTATGGAAGTTTTTAAGAAGGAAGCCTGTTAATCTTCTAGTTTTAGAGATAATAGAGGAGGCATGTTCCGTGAACTTTAAGTTGCCGGAATATTTAATACCCAAGTCGCTTGTTGATTGGAGTATTTGGACCTTTGACCCATTTAGATAAAACGTGGACTGTGGGTTATAGTTGCCTATGTGCATGACTCCCAGGTAGTGACCACAATGTTGTTATGTGCAACTTTGACTTACAGACTACAACGTACATGATTTTAGTGTTTGCAGCTTTAGTACCCTAATAAGCGATTGCTTATTGATTCGAGGTTTAGTGTTAAGTCGTCGAAGATTTGGTACAAGTCTTTCGATTCTAAATATGGGGAAATCAGGCGTTTGAATATTAGGATAGATTTAGTAGTGCGAATATTTTGTGGTAGTTTATTCCAGAGTTTGCTGTAGAATACGATAAAGAACTTACCGCGATGTTGTGTTTGGTATTTATCGATGAGTAATGTTGCTTCGTAGTTCCGAAGATCGTATCTAGGTGTTTGGTTCCACGTAGGAGAGAAAGCCGAGAATGATATTCCGTTGATTATTTTATAGAAGAATATTAAGTTATGTCGTAGTCAGCGACAGCACAGGAGTTCTAAAGAGAGTGTTTCACATCTAGTCGTGTAGTCCATGTTCCTGTTAGTTGCCAGAATTCGACGTGTGAAACTTCTTTGTACACTTTCGACGCGTTTTCTATCTGTGCTATTCATACTCGAAAAGATAAATGAGCAGTACTCGAGTATAGGTCTTACACATATCTTAAACAGAGTAAGTTTAGCCTCCGTCGTATGGAAGTTTTTAAGAAGGAAGCCTGTTAATCTTCTAGTTTTAGAGATAATAGAGGAGGCATGTTCCGTGAACTTTAAGTTGCCGGAATATTTAATACCCAAGTCGCTTGTTGATTGGAGTATTTGGACCTTTGACCCATTTAGATAAAACGTGGACTGTGGGTTATAGTTGCCTATGTGCATGACTCCCAGGTAGTGACCACAATGTTGTTATGTGCAACTTTGACTTACAGACTACAACGTACAAATGTCCGATTACAATACCTAGCAGATCATTCCACAAGATAGACTGGAAAAGCCTTAAGACTTACTTCAAATGTCTTGATTGGAACAACTACTTCATGGAAGACGATGCTGATAAGCTGACTGGTATACTCTACTCCAACACTTATAATGTACTAGATGAAGTAGCACCTTTAGGATATACTAAACCTGGAATTCAGAAGTGTATGCTTATCGCCACTACTTCAAGAAGAAGCCTACGTAAACATGCAACTAAATTTTATAAACTTAAAGATTTTTCCTCCCTCATAACCATGAAAGAAATATGTATTAAGGCCAAGGCAGAACGTATACAATGGAAGTTACACTAGAAAAACAAGCTACTGCACATAATAACTCTATGAGACTCCTCAAGACCTTCCGGAACAAAATCAGTAGCTCTAAGATAAAGGGTGGAAACCTCTATATCTGTGGCAATGAAGTATATGGTGACCCCTGCCGCATAGCCGATGTATTCAGTGAGCACTCTGCCACCTCACTTACTATTGAAAACCACATAGATGGGATCAAACCCACTACGCCACTATCATGCGAAATCAGGGATATAACATTCACTATAGAAAATATTACCAAGGCCATCACTACGCTAAGACACTCTTACACTTTGGGCCCTGATGGTATACCAGCTACTGTACTTAAAAATGGTGGCACGGACTTCCACCTGGCACTTATCAAACTATTTGCAATGTCACTCTCTACTGCATGCTACCCTACCCTATGGAAAATTACACGTCATTCCTAAGTTTAAATCTGGACCTGTAGGAAATATAGAGAACTACCACCCTATTAATCTAACCTCTGTTGCATCAACAGTAATGGAAAAAATAATCAAGGAGGAATTACTCAATTATTTGCTTAAAAACGAACTACTCTCCTCTTTCCAACATGGATTCTTAAAGAACAGTTCGTGTGACATATGCTTGTTAGACTACCTAGATGACATAACTACACAAGGGGACAAAGGGCTTCTAGTGTCCGGTTTATTTCTCGACTTCAGTAAAGCTTTTGACAAAGTCCCTCATGATAACCTAATGTGGTACCTCCGATTGCCATCTTCCACCTGCAAGGTGCTGTCTTACACAAGGTCATGTTCTTACCTGACGCCACAACTGACTATTTCAAACAAGCGTGTAGTATCTAAATCTTACTTGTGTCACGTTTTTGACACTTTTTCTTGAATTGAGTACATATATTTACAAGTGTTCTCTATTATTATTATTATTATTATTATTATTATTATTATTATTATTATTATTATTATTATTATTATTATTATTATTATTATTATTATTATTATTATTATTATTATTATTATTATTATTATTATTATTATTATTATTATTATTATTATTATTATTATTATTATTATTATTATTATTATTATTATTATTATTATTATTATTATTATTATTATTATTATTATTATTATTATTATTATTATTATTATTATTATTATTATTATTATTATTATTATTATTATTATTATTATTATTATTATTATTATTATTATTATTATTATTATTATTATTATTATTATTATTATTATTATTATTATTATTATTATTATTATTATTATTATTATTATTATTATTATTATTATTATTATTATTATTATTATTATTATTATTATTATTATTATTATTATTATTATTATTATTATTATTATTATTATTATTATTATTATTATTATTATTATTATTATTATTATTAAAAACGAACTACTCTCCTCTTTCCAACATGGATTCTTAAAGAACAGTTCGTGTGACATATGCTTGTTAGACTACCTAGATGACATAACTACACAAGGGGACAAAGGGCTTCTAGTGTCCGGTTTATTTCTTGACTTCAGTAAAGCTTTTGACAAAGTCCCTCATGATAACCTAATGTGGTACCTCCGATTGCCATCTTCCACCTGCAAGGTGCTGTCTTACACAAGGTCATGTTCTTACCTGACGCCACAACTGACTATTTCAAACAAGCGTGTAGTATCTAAATCTTACTTGTGTCACGTTTTTGACACTTTTTTCTTGAATTGATTACATATATTTACAAGTGTTCTCTACTAACGCATCCCTAAACACTCAAGTATTATTATTATTATTATTATTATTATTATTATTATTATTATTATTATTATTATTATTATTATTATTATTATTATTATTATTATTATTATTATTATTATTATTATTATTATTATTATTATTATTATTATTATTATTATTATTATTATTATTATTATTATTATTATTATTATTATTATTATTATTATTATTATTATTATTATTATTATTATTATTATTATTATTATTATTATTATTATTATTATTATTATTATTATTATTATTATTATTATTATTATTATTATTATTATTATTATTATTATTATTATATTAAAGCCTATCGATGCACCTAATTATAGCCTTGGAAATCATACAGGTATAGTGTGAGTGAAACACTGTAAGACTAAAATACGAACGAATTTTTTCGTGCATAAATTCACTACCATTTGGAATAGTTAACCGGCAGAAATCCGTACGCCATATAGCAAAGATCACTTTATGCGAGCGACAGACCAACTATTTAGTGACTCCAAGGCACTGAATAAACTACAGATTTGTCCAAATTCTAGTATAACGTGCGAAGTACTCGGTCCTTCTCAATGTGTGACACGAGAATGCAGACTAGATAAAACGACTAGATAACGACTGATCTCCTCATATTTAGAATCGAAAGACTTGTACCAAATCTTCGACGACTTAACACTAAACCTCGAATCAATAAGCAATCGCTTATTAGGGTACTAAAGCTGCAAACACTAAAATCATGTACGTTGTAGTGAGAAAAAACAAGCAAACGGAATAAGAAGATTCTAGTCTGTAGCTGATTATTTTGATACCACTAATTAAATTCGTTTTTTTCTTTCTATCTCATAATCTATGTCACCGTCTTCCCGAGTTTATGGTCTGGACTTGCAAGGAATTGATCTCCTCTAAACAACTTACTCCAAACGCTGGCCTGGAATGTAATCAACGCACCAACAACTCACCGCTCGAGACCAGCCCACACAAATTGGCTGCCTTAACCAAATTTCAAACTACCAGCCTTATCCTGTCTCTGGATAGTCTCCATGGTTCGTCCTGCTTTCTCGCAGCTATTCCCTTAAGATTACAGCACTAAGGGCAAAAAGCGCGCGGTTGTTTACTGGAAGTGTTCTATAATACAAAATATACCTCTAGTACTGCAGTACTGTAAACTGTGAAGCTTGCTACTGTTGGCTTCCTAATTAATTGATATCTTCATATATCGTCAATTCCATAACAGTAACTCCACTAAAACTCTGTTACAAACAAGCCATATCATTCTGATCATGCCTGTAAACTTATATGCTCTCATGTACAAATTGCTACTTCAGAATAAACTATTATTATTATAAGCTTATAATGCCATGATTTAACTATAACCCAAAATGCAATGAGAAATCTCCAATTTCTAATAAATTATTTATAATTGAAATTGAATAATTATACAGGATAAAATATTTTTATATCATCATATAATTTATGCAAGTTATTCTCGAATTCGTCAGACTTGATATCACGATGCAGTTTATATAAATATATAAATACTGTTTTACGAATCAATGCTTCATCGATTTCAAATGCTTTTACCCGTCATCCAAATTGGGTTTGTAACGGGACTAAAATACCGGAACATATTTCGCGGAAATATTCATACGATTGGAATGCCGTGTTTTCAGAAACATCCGCTAGTGAAGCGGCTTACGTTAATTTAATGGTTTTTTAACAATCCCATAGTTCGCGAACGAACAACTAGATTCCTATCTCTTATAAGGTCTAGAACACGCTCAATCGTCAGCATGCTGCTTTCAAGTGGCCGCAGTGACCTTGAAACACTCTCTTTGATCCTCATTGGTTCGGCTGTATAAGTCATGCCCACCCTTTAATATCCAAGTATTTGCCAGTTCAAACAGTTATACTTTTCTGATTGCTTAAATAATCAGAAAAGTATAGCCGTCATAACACTGTTGCTCCGTTCTGCTGTTTGCCCTCCTTTTTTCCTTTCAGAACTTCGAGATTGCTTAATATTACGCGACGTGAGTGAATAATTTATCGGATGTTTATGATCCTTCGATACAAAATAATGAACACTAATCCAATTACACTTGACAGAGAAATTCTGGAAGATGTAAAAATCTTTACATGCTTGGGCAGCATCATCGATAAACAAGGAGGGTCTGATGCAGATGTGAACGCGTGAATTAAAAAACCAAGGACACCATTTCTACAACTGAAAAACATTTCAAGCACAAACCAACTGCCAGACAAAATTGCAATTACAATTTTCGATACAAATGTGAAGAAAGTTCTGTTGTATGGAGCTGAAACTTGGAGAACTACGAAAAGCTTCATCCAAAAGATACAGGTATTCATTAACAACTGTCTGCGTAGGATACTTCGGACTCGTTGGCCAGATACCATCAGCAATGACCTTCTGTGGCAGATAACAAACCGACTTCCATCTGAGGGAAAAATTTGGAAAAGGTGCTGGAGGAGGATAGGACACGCATTTAGGAAATCATCGAACTGTGTCACAAGATATGCACTAACTTGGAATCCTCAGGGTCAAAGGGAAAGCGGAAGACCCAGGAACACATTGAGTCGGGAATCGGAGACAGACATGAAGAGAATGGAAAGCACTTGGGAAGAGCTGGAAAGGAAAGCTCAAGACAGAGTTGAATGGAGAATGTTGGTGGAAGGTCTATGCTCCAAATGGGGTAACAGGCATCGATTGGTTTGGCTGACTGATTATGATATGACGTGAGCTACAGCCAATCCCCATAAAAGGAAATAATAGCCTTGATGGTAACCAATGCCACAACGCAGATACTAAAACTGTTAGTTCTATGCCAGTATACCTACTCAGTGACTTTTAGTCCATAAGCCGAATTGAAGAATATAAAATAAGTGGGCTAACAACCAGAGAACAACAAATTATATTTCACTCATTCACATATATGTATACAATACCTGATCATATAGTAGATTAATAAGTAAGTAAACATTCATACAAAACAGGAACAATAATGACTAGGAACTGCAGGAAAGGGGAACATATATGTTATTAATTAGTTATGGAATCCGAATTACAAATTATATGATAACGGTTAATGAGTCTAGTTGAAGTTTAGTGACGAGGGAACATAATAGTTAATAGATTAAAAAAATCATGTACTCAAAACAAATGTAATAGTCTTCTAAAAGATAAATCTGAAAGTTGTTTATCCTTGAATCGACTGATAGAGGTGTTTGATCGTCGTTAACCTAAACCTGATGAGCATTTAAACACACTCTAATCGTTTATACATTTTTTCTTCCTTGGGTCAAGAGATTTCAGTATTATTAGTAACAAATTCTGGCTTCTTCAATTTATTACTTTCTGAAAGCGATCTTTACAGCTAGTTCATTCACGTAAACTGAAAACACCTAACATTAAGATCTAGTAATTATTAGTGCTTACATATTGATTTCAGTTAGTCAGTCAGTCAGTTAAACTCCGCCTGGAATCCTCCCGTGGTTATTACTGGTCTCGAGCACGGATAAACGAAGATCGTTGAGCATAGGCTTATCAACCCCATCCTGTAAAAACAACAACACTGCTAAAAGTGCGAACCAGAAAAAAGACATTTAAATTCTTTAAATTCTGCCCTGGGAGTTGGAAGACCTTCACTTCGAATAGTTATGATGCCTCACGGTCTATGCCAAGCTTTTTCGGAAGTCACGAGGCCAATGCCCCTTCCGACAACCGGAGCAACAATTAATATAGGTGACCGGCCTCATACAGTTGTCCCTTTGGCACTGTAGTCACACTCTCGGGTCATCAAGACCTCTCCTAATGCACTTTCTTTTTCAGGTACCTCAAAAAGAACCCTTCCACAGTGTGGGCGACCGGGAAGTGATAACCGCCCTCGTACCTCCCAACAGCACTCGAGATCACTTTGTTCATGATCAAACACCTTCTTCTTCTCTGGTTTCTACTATTTGCACTTCTCCCACTACATCTTCTATGCGTGCACTGGTTGCTCGAGTTCCCGAAGTGCTATACCAGGTCTCCTAAAGCCGCGCTCTAAACTTCATATTAAAGCTTTTAATGTGATACGCTGTGTCAAATTGGTCAACAAGCTGCCTTAGTTAAAACACTGGAACCTTTTGCAATTAATGCATGCTGTCTCTGAAAAACACATGATCATCTATTTGACTTCATTTAATCAATGCAGCAGAACAGCACAATTCACTCTTCATTTATCTGGAGACCCAACAGCAAGCTCACGTGGCCTTGTTGGTGTAGGCATAGCACTAAGCTTACGGAAAGAACAGGCACTTCTTGGGTGGATTCTTGTAGACAGTCGTTTATATGTTGTCCGTCTAAATGGCACAGTATAAAGTCGGAAAATTAGGGACACGTCAATGCCTCTTTGTAGTATCTGCTTATGCCCCCCCCCACTGACTGCAGCACGGATAGAGTGAAAGGCGAGTTCTATATAAAGTTCTCTAGTGTCCTTCAGAAAGCTAGGCAATCAGACATAGTAATTACGGCAGGGGATTTTAATGTCTAAGTCGGTAGGCTAAATCAGGCTGAAAAACACTTAGGTGGGTCACTCAGCATCCCAGACGAGCGAACGGACAACGAAGATCGTCTGATGCAATCATGTTCAGATTACCGTTTATCTTTAGCTAGCACAAACTTTAAGCATAAGGCGAGACATTGTTTAACCTGGTAACCTCCAACATCAATACAACGATGGACGCAAATTGACCACATCGGCATCAGCTATCGTTAGAAAACCAGTATAGAGAACTGCCGCTTATTCTGGGGCATGTGTTTAGATTTTGACCACGTTCTAGTGAGAATACGTATTTCAATGCACTTTACTGGTCGCAGAAAGGTCACATCAGGTAGACCCCTTAGATATCAATTCAAGACTGAAAATGACAAGAATGTATTTAGAAATGGCATAGCTAAGCATTTGGTTGCCAACAACCAACAGGTTCATCCCGAAACAGCTTGGAACTACTTTAAATCAGGTGTAAACGCAGCAGCATTACCTGCATTTAACCTCAATCCAAAGGTTATGAAAGACTGATGGGTCTCTGGAACTCTCAGTGGACTGATAAAGGCTTGAAAACTCGTTCCAGCAGGCTCGGAGAATGATCACGAGCAACGACAATTGAAACGTAGACTGACAAAGAGTCTGCGTAAGGATCTTGAACAGTGGGGAACAAAAGCAAAAGCGATGGAAGCATCGGTGGCAGCGGGCAATAGTAGACAGCTGTTACGGCTTATTAAGGGCACCGGTATTAAGAAATCGGCAGTTAGTGAAACTAGCTCCGCAAAAGATGGGTCATGATTCACTCTGTCTAGAAGATTAGAGCGATGGGCAAGATACTGTAAGAAACAGTTCGGCTGACCCCCACCTACTCTTAGCTTACGTACTATCCCCAAGCTACCGGAATAGAAAGCTGACACAGATCCCCTAGCTCTCAGTAAGACTGAAAAGGCTATAAGTAATTTGAAGCAACGGAAAGCAGCAGGACCTGATAGGTTGTCTACAGATATTTTTAAGGATGATGGTCCATTTTTAGTTGGCAGATTGATTGATGTATTAGCCAAAGTCTGGGAACTGAATATCATCCCATCTGGCTGGTCTTATTCGCTGATCGTTCCGTTTTACAAAAAGGGACAGAAATCCTTTTGTGATAACAACAGATGAATTGGTTTGAATAATATATTATCTAAGCAATTATCCTCTATAATCATTCGGCGTTTATTCAACACTAGTGAACAGCAGACTCGGAACGTGGTTGCATTTATCAAATACTCACCTAGCGCCAGTTTCTCGAATATAGACATGTGTACTAACGTCCAACTATAGTTGTATTTCTTGACTTGAAAGCAGCTTTTGACTCCGTGAAGTCTTTGACTGTTGCCCTAAGCCATGTTGATAGATGCAGATTACCTGGTTGGGGTCTGCGTGACAATCGCAATGAATGGCTGGAGACATTGGGCGACATGGCATAAAACTGATCAGTGGCGCAAATGTATTCACTCTTTACCTTCATCTATATCTTAAATTCTATTATTCTTTACTGTCCACCTTTAATTTACTCTCCCCACCCTTGTATTTTGTTGTTGTGATACCTCTGTAGTCTCGTAGTGCTAATGTAACATAGCAACATGAACCTATGGATGTATATGCCCGGTTTTACGTTGTTGATGAATGAGAATGAATGTCAGTCAGTTACAAAGTACAACTTCGTATATGCACAAATCCATCCAAGTTGCCATGCCCCAATTAGCAGATAGAGATGAAATTGTCGGAACAAATCCTAGAGTAATGGAAGTAGTAACAGTATTAGCAGAAATGACGAGAATTACACATCGAATATGATTCGAAAAAACATAAATTATGATGAATTCAAAAGCTTAGAATTCGGAGGTGGACAATGAATGGATGCACCTGTGTCATTGCAAACGCTTTCCAGCCATATCACCGAGATTCTAACCACTGGTTACGATCATCACGCGGACCTCGACCAGGTAGTTTGCTCATATCAAGATGGCTCAGCCCAACTGTCAATGATTTATGTGGTGCTAGTTGTGCTGTCATACTTAAGGATCTTCCTTTATCCCATGCGTATTTTGAGAGGTACTGTTGGTTGCACAGGCTGCTTTCACCTACGTATAGCCAGTTTATTTTAGTGTCCTTTGTAAATATCATTGTAAATTGAGGCGTTTATTGCTCACCAGGGTATAGACAATATCGTAATAGATATTAGATATTTATATATCAACGGAATAATAACTCTAAAGAACTATTTGGACTAGCTTTGTTACGGAACAAAAATGAACATTAATTCAAACTATGTTAAACGAGAGGTTATATAGCAGTGTCTGTCGTTGAAAAGCGTACCACAAATATACATAAACCTTGTGAGGACGTTTTACTCGAATACTACTAGTCGAGTTAGAGCGTATGGCGCACTGTCTCCCGAACTTGTAACATAACGTGGTGTCCGTTAATACTGCCTACTATCCCCGTTTTTGTTTAATTTCATTATAGATTTAATTGGAAATAACTCTCATCTTATGAATTCTTAGGATACGACCTCCTACCAGGAGGGCCACTAATTGATTTACAATGCATAGACGACACATTAATGTCTCGTGATGCTGATAAAATGCAGCGTCATTTGGTAGCACTGAGCAACAATGAAAGCATATTCGAGATGTCTCCTCCTCCTCTTATATAAATGCAAACTGTTGCTTCAAGTCCGATCTTCGCCAACACTTGAGCTTAGGGGATATGCAGTGAGGCATTTAATCGCGCTGATCACTTCACTGGAAAATCTGATCAGCCCCGATGGGTTGGTGTCTGACGAGATCTCAGCACTGAACAAAAAAGTTCATTTAACTTTCGCTAAATTAGATCGTTTATAGAGTAGATGAGATATCTGTCTCTCAATATAAAAGGACGAGTATACTGCTCAGCAGTCCACTCTATCATACTGTATGGATGTGAAACGTGGCCACTAAAAGTGGATGACAACCTCTCACAACCACAAAAAGTAATTATTCCGTTACTCATCGAGTTGGCTATTTAGTACAGTGAGTAAGTGAAGTTACAAAAACATCTAAGGATGTCATGTAGAAGAAAGCATAAAATCTAATGCATTTAATATCAACCATTTATTCGGTGCAAAACAAATACAAAAAGTAGACGACAAAGCTGCGAATTGAGACAGTTTAACAAACACTGAATCAATGGAATGAAATCCAAGGTCAAATACTTTTCATACATACAATGAAGTGAACACACTAACATCACACACATCATACTGTAAAGAAAACACTTGTTTTAAACAGTATTATGCCGTTGAATAATAGATCCTATATACATACCGAGCTAATATAAAACTACATAGTAATAGGATCGAAAATTATTGCAACAAATAAATTGCAATCATAGTCTCTCGGTTTTAGAGATTGTTGCTGAGTGTAACAGAAAAATGCATTGGATAACTGTGGTGACTTTCTATGAAATTCAAACTGCTCTATAACTGTTGAGTTTGTATCTCTTTATATGAATGTTGTGGCGTTACTCATGTAAGCTTTAAAGATATAACTGCATGCACGTCTATGTACCTATTCCTTTGTTACATTGACCTTCATATTGGTTACATGTCACGGACCTTCCCATTCACACTGCTTAAGCTTATCTGTAATTAAGACATCAACATTTCGACAAACTATATATATACTTAGTCCGATTGGTTTCTTGACTGTTGATGCTTCTATTACAATATAATACTATTATTACTAATAATCCGGCATTTCTAACTCCCTCCTTTGTGACTGCATTTCTGAATACTGAATTCTAACAATGCTACAATAACACGTTTATGCAAATGCACAAAACACAAATAGTTTACATTGAAAAGAAGATGGGAGAGGATGAATAGGTCTTTACGAGTTTAAAAAGGTTAACGAAGCAGTAGAAAAGAACAGAGTATACATAGAAAACTTGGATGAGGAAAGTGGACAACAGAACAATAAAACAATAACCAAACTTTCTACAAAAACGCAGCACACAGAAGTAATGTGCATAATGTCATGAAATAAAGGATTGTTCCTTCGAATAAATAACAGTTTTAGAGTACGAGAATGTTTGTTATTTTACCGAATTATGATTATGCTGATAAGAGGCTTATATTATCCGATGCATGAGATAATGAAGCTTTAGATGCAGCGGAGACAGTGACAGGATTTACGACAGACTCTATACTATTAGGTGATAAAATAGATTTTTTACGAACTGCAGGTACACTTTCTGGAGTAGCCATAGTTTCACCTGTTGATTCATGAAGAATAGCTTCTTCTGTCTGAGGAGGGAGTACATGCTTTTGCTGTTGCAAAATTTTTGCTCTTGCCATATTGTAATCTCCGGAATCGAAGTATTTATGCTATGTAAAGTGTTATTTAATTAGCGACAAAAAAAAACACTAATAAGTTATAATATTACTATAATAATGCAATAACAAATGAATAATAGGAGTGAGCATTATTTGGGTACTGTAAATCGTCCCAGAAAGAAGTCATAGAATTTTCCAAAATCAAGGTATAACACTTCTAATAAGTACTGGATACAACTCGGTAACTAAGATGCTGTTTGTGAATTTGATTTCAAAATGACTTCTTTGTGAACCTTAGTCAAAACTACATGGCTGTTTAGGCTAGAGTATCTGGAGCGACGCGTAGAGTTGAAACCTCCGATTATTTAAAATACCAAGTCACCAGATGGCATAAAATCAACCACATGTATTACACATGTGAAATATGCCTAATGAGAATGACAGACAAGCATAGACCATATATACTTGGATGAGCCATGTTGATACTAAGTACGTTAAAGAAAATTCATTTGTGAATCTAGATTGACTACGGTAATTGGGATGATGTGATGTAGGTCAAGACATTGTCTATGTCAATGCACAATTAGTGACAATTAATTTGCGATATGACGTCTAAGGTATTTATCTGAAGTTTTGAGTCACGTCGAGATGTGTAAACTTTCTGAGGTTACTTGGAGCAGAAATTGGTTGAGTGGTAATGTGCAAAATGAAGTACAGTTATGTGTGTAAATATCCCCTGTTATATTAGAATTATTACCACCGACTAATTCTAATATTAACGTAAAGCCCTTCTAAATAAACTAACTTCAAACATGCTACCCAGTGGTTTAGCGACAGCAAATCGAAAGATACTAGGAGGATAGAAAGTTGGTTTTCAAGTATGAGATTAACACTTAAAATTGATCATTCCTTGTAGTATTTCGATGTTGACCTTTATCCTAACCAGATTATATAGGTGAATTCCCTGTATAACACCCATGTGACTGCATGCACGAATCGACTGGGACATTAGTCTCTGAATACATAGACTTCCTGTTTCGGGACCAAGAGACAATTTACGTTTGAGGACTTTAAGTGATATGATTTGAGACTGCGGCAGAGCAGATGTATTTATTTCAAAATACTTCCGTTGAAAGATCATCGCGAATGTAGCAATCAATAGGTGGAAACTGCTTGATACACTTCCGTCATTGGTGCAGGTGCATTCACTCATCGTCTCCCCTCGAGATATCAGCTCCCAGCTATTTTATACGTCTCCACGAGCTGAATTTTTCTTCCTGTACTCTATTCTACGTATCCACACATTTTTATTACTACCATTAAAGTAACTACTACTTTATCTAATTTGGTGTTAATCTAGTTGTGCTGCTGAAGTGTAGCAACCTGGACGGATTGATGTGTACCAGGTTCTATGTTCACTATACATACATACACTCACTCATTATTACTGAATTCCATTTTCTTAGTTCAGTTTTTAACCATCACTGATGCAAATGCCTGATCAATTAGCATTCCATTTAAATAACTTCCATTATATTTGCTGACAATACAGCTAAGATTGTTGGATATTTTATCGGGTCGCACTTCACTTATAACTAATTTGACCGCTCTGGTAGGCTAAAAGAAGAGGACAGAGATGAAACAAGTCATCATCATCATCATCATCATCATCAGCAGCAGCAGCAGCAGCAGCAGTGTAGAACCGGGTACACGCCCGTAGGTTCAAGTTGCCATACCACATTAGCACTACGAGATTACAGAGGCAACGTAATAACAGAATACAAGAGGGAGGAGTAAAGTAAAGGTGCGCAACGAACAATAATAGAATTCAAGATCTAGATGAGGTTAAAGAGTGAATACACTTGCGCCACTGTGACCGATTCTGAGCCATATCGCTTAGTGTCTCCAGCCACTTATTGCGACTATAACGCGAACCCCGACCAAGTAATCCACATCTACCAACATGGCTTAGACCAACAGTCAAGGACTTCATGGACTGATGCCAAGTTTCGGTTTGGCCGCCCCTACCCTTTTTCCATCCTACTTTAACCCTAGCTAACATCGCGTGACGATGTAAACGGTAGTCGGGTATGTGCAAAACATGTCCCAACCATCTTAACTGGTGATGGATGATGACCTCTTCGACTGACTGACCATATATTTCCCAAGAACTTTTTATCTAACATCAATATTACTTATTCGACTGTTCCGTGATATACGAGTGAAGATTTCTATGGTCAAATATCTGGAGTCGACGCATATCTTGAGTTTTCATGGCCCATGTTTCGCAGCTATATGTTAAAATGGCGCGGACCGCAGCGCAGTACACCCGGCCTTTCGTTGAGACGCGGATATCTCGTCTGCACCACAAGTGCCATAAATTGGCAAATGCCAATCGGGCTTTCTGAATCCGCGCTGAGATTTCGTCAGACACCGACCCACCAGGGGTGATGAGACTTCCGAGATAAGTGAAGCGGTCAACGCAGGCCAGTCTTGAAGTAAGATTTTGCATTTGGGAGGGGAGAAGCGCATCCCAAATATGCCTGCATTGTTACTCAAGGTGTCCAAGAGACACTGAATGTTGTGCGCGTCTTCACCAAACAGGACTATATCGTCTGCATATTCCAGGTCGACAAGAGAACCTCCTGGAAGGAGATTAATTCCTGAGGAGTTAAAAGAAGTGTGAGATTTCTAAGAGTACATCTATGATGAAATTAAATAAAAAAGGGGATAAGGGGCAACTCTGACGGACTCCACTTGAGGATGAAATTTCTCGTGACAATTCGCCATATGCTCTGACTCGACCAGTGGTGACCGAGTAGAGGGCCTTTATAAGGTTAATGTACTTTTGAGGTACGCCTTTTAATGATAAACACTGCCACAAGACTTCACGGTCTACACAGTCGAACGCTGCTTTCAAGTCAAGAAATACAATTATAGTTGGACGTTGGTACATATGTCTGTGTTCGAGGATCTGGCGCATGGTGAATATGTGATCAATGCAACCCCGGCCAGGTCTGAAACCAGCCTGGTTTTCTCGAGTCTGCTGTTCTCTAGTGTTGGATAAACGTCGAATGACTATAGAGGCTAATATTTTAGATACTATGTTAGCCAAACTGATTCCTCTGTGGTTATCACAAGAGGATTTGTCCCTTTTTGTAGATTGGAACGATCAGCGATCGAGACCAGTCAGATGGGATGGTGTTTAGTTCCCAGACTTTGGCTAATAATATCAGTCAACCTGCACGCTAAAACTAGATCACAATCCTTAAAGATGTCGGTAGACAACCTATCAGGTCCTGCTGCTTTCCCTCGTTTCAATTTACTTATAGCGTTTTCAACGTCACTGAGTTGGGGGGACCTGTGTCAGTTTTCCATTCGAGTAGCTTGGGGATAATGGGTAAGCTAAGAGTGGCTGGGGGCCAGTTGAACTTTTCTTGAAAGTGTTCTGCCCATCGTTCTAATCTTCTAGATTGAGAGTGAATCATCGACCCATCTTTTTCAGAGATAATTTCACTAACTGCCGATTTCTTAATACCGGTGTCCTTGATAAGTCGGAACAGCTCTCTACTATTGCCCGCTGCCACCGATGCTTCCATCGCTTTTGCTTTTGTTTCCCACCACTGTTCACGACCCTTACGCAGACTCTTTGTCAGTCTACGTTTCAGTTGTCGTCGCTCTTCATCATACTCCTAGCCTGCTGGAACGAGTTTTCGGGCCTCTATCAGTGACAAGTGATCTTGGAAGACAACCTTACACAAGTACACTAAGTATGAGACCAAAGGAGTGAGCAATGACTGTATAAAATCCAATTTTAAGAACACTTTCTTTAATAACGGCGTGGAAATGCGACAAACGCTGACTATAAATTATTTGTGCAATTATCTGATTGAATCATACTACGGACTACTCTATATCCTTATGATTATTAGTGTATTCTTAAGCTTCTTTTGAATATGAAACTACTAGAATGGTAGTACTACATACATCCTGGTCAGTATATTTGAGTCACTTATTAAAACGGTTGCGTTGATGGAGCTACAAACTGTTATTAGCTCACACCTCAAAAGAGCTGGCTTAAGAGATAACAAAGCAAAATGAGGTCCAACAGGCCTAGGTGGAATCTTGCCACTATATGTTTATAAAACAAATAAAGATATAATAATCCTGGTAAGTGAATCGTTAGGCACTCAAATGGCATGGCATTTAACGGAATAGCTTTGAATCCCCGACAGAAATAGAACGTAAATGAATGGCTGACAACTGGTTAAAGAAAGGTAAATCCGGAAGGTAATGTACTACTACGAAAGTAACTAAACCTAGTCAAACCTTTAAACTACAAGGAAGTAATCGATATGGCTCGCATCTTAATGGATAATTACCACTAAGAAGGGTTCTAAGACTGCCATTTCCTAACTGAGTCTTCAGCGATTCTATAACTCAAGATAGTTTGTACCAGTTTTTAGTATTAGGAGGTGCGGACAAATGAAGATAAACCCAACTGCCAATTTTAGTTAGTTCTATGGAAAACCTGGAACTCAGATTAATTATGCATCAACGTTGCTGAATGTATGATAGGTGGGTTAGGCAAGAATTATAGACTCAGGAGGAAAAAGGTAATGAACTATTAGTTTTGGGTGGGATTCATGTGTATTCATAATTATGCATTAAATTTACTAATGTAATGTTTAATAGTGACATTTACTTGATAGACGGCCACAAAGAAAGCCGATGTAATGTTTGGATATCAGACCTTTAAAATATAACAAAAAAAACAATTGCTCACCCCACGATTCAGTCGCTTCTGTAATAATAAGGAACCAACACCTTGTCTGTTAAGACCTGGGTACTTTGCCTTTAGCTTATTTTCCTGTTCTTCTTCAATGGATGGAGTTATATTCTGGTTCAAATCGAATAAAGAACGAAAAATGAACGTACTATACTGACAGACGGTGACTCACCCTCCATCTAAAATTTTGCAACTCGATTCGCCGCCGAATATCTTTAATCAAATGAACAACAATAGAAATTAAATAAGGAGCTTCAATAGTCTTTTGAAATTCCAATATCAAGTATCTGCATGACGCGCCATTATATACTGACTTACTTCTTTGTGCTCGCATTCTGAGTGTCGCAGTTCCGGTTCCGGGTATTCAGTTTCTTATGACAGTAGGCTGGCCAAACGACAGCTCTGGTCCTGGCAGTTTCAGCTAGCCTCGTTTGCTTTTTCACTTTCTGATTGGTCTTTTTTCACCTTTATTTTTTCATGTTTCTATATTTTTATTTTCCGTTTTTATAATTTATCATTCTAGTAGGTTAATCTACTAGTTTCCACCCTCCCTTTCGTCCTAGGTAATCTAATCCGCTAGTGGGGCTTAATAAGGGTAGAAAGAACCATAGTTCACGATTAGGAAACAGAATCAAATTTTCTGCCCCTCTTGCAAGAGGTTTTATGAATACTGTGGTGGTGAACAAGGCCATCCAGCATTTTCTTGGAACATATCAATTGGAGGCTGTGGTCACTGACTCAGGAAGTGCGTTTCAGGTGGAGCAAACTCTTAGTGATAAGAAATTCGCCATCACCGGAGTTAGTGTTATCTGATGGGCAACAATTTGTGGGTATCACCAAGATATATTAACAGGTAAAGAGGCCAGTATGCTTTTATTTGGGTATCCAGGAGTACTAAGTGTTTTGTATGCTGTAATTAGGTTACTTACTTCTGTACTCTCTCTAGAGGGTCAGCTTCCATTGTGAGGGTGGGAGGTAGGCGGCAATGTGACTTTACATGTGCGGTCTAATGTGAATATGTTGGCTGAAAATGAAATACTGATATCTTCAAGCGATCTAGATAAAACATAGAGAGAATAGTGGTGGTCAAAAAGATTGTTCCGATGACAGCAGTAAGTTTCGTCAGTGCAACGAATTGTATTCGTTGAACAAACCTCCTGAAAAACTGGAAGCTCACTTGAGAAATGTTAAATCCCTGAGTACATCATGACATCATAGTGGCTGACCACATCATTCAAGGAATAACAGTGAACTATAAAGAAGCTTGAATTGTAGTAACAATAAGGGAAACGTAGGAAACAGACAGCTGCAGAAGTTGTTATATCACTACAGAACAAAACTACCAAGATGGAAATTAAAAGCCAGACTCTAATGTGTAGGGACCAGGCATCATACAATGCCCTTATGGAAAATTTTAAGGAAAACTCCGATCTTAAGATAGTAAACAGAGTCAGTGTAAGGCTTGCACGATGCATTCGAGCGTCAATTTATGTTTTACACGTCAGTAACTTTAGATGATCTTCTTGAACTTTTGCTCATAGTTGTCGTGTTCACCTTTCCCCCACGTAGACTGTTCACGTCTGTTCCCAAGAACGTTTGCTTAAGTTTCTGACCGAATACATACAAATTACACCGAATTTGCCCAGTTTGTGCCAGAATACTTATTCCGATAACTCTATGAGAGTGTGCACTAGGAAATTAATCAGAATCAGTAAGAGGGTGGATGGAAACAATAATCCACGGCCATGTAGACCATTAAATTGGATGTTGAGTTAAATGGAACAATCAAATCATCTATCGACATGGGCTCAAACGTATGATACTTCATACCTCTTGATAAGTCCTGATTTATTGTGAAAAGAGTAGATTAAAGGAAAAGGAGCACTAGATAAATATGCAGCGTGTCAATAAAGTGGTAAGGAAAATCTGCTTCTACTCGATTTTCTAGTATCTGGATCTTGGAACCGAACGCTGTCAAGACATTTGTAGAAAACGGTTTACTTTACAAGTGGTATGCACCGATGTTCATAATCTGAGTAGTGAATTATCTGAAATAAATGTATTATAATTGAGTGTTGAGAAGACAGTTGATTGTCAGTTTCGATATCTTGAGTTGGTTTGAATTAGACAAACATTGACCACCTGGAAGTACTGGACATCTGTTTTGTCCTAGTATGGGAGTTTTCAACAGTGCACATCTACGACCTCTTCTGGGATCGAACCCAGGAACCTCTGGCTCTTCGGAGGACTCTTTACCATTAGACCATTGGGTCGGTTCCTAACAGTTGATATTCCTAATTCAGTCAGTTTGTGGTACGTTTGCGCGACCACATCGATTGCCATCGGTCGTTAACTGCCTCACACCCGATTTGGTTTAAATCTACTGGTCATGTCTTTACACTGGAACTCTAGGGATCGCCTCAAGGAGTTAGTCACTAGTGCCCTGGCATTGATTATAATTTGGTGCTGTGGGGATAGTTGACTGTCAATTTTGATATCACAAATTGATCTAAATGTATTAGTTAACGAGTTGTAACCGTCTATAACAGCTATGATTAAAATTTAGTTACTGTATGATTTTGATACCACTTAAGATATGATAGAATGTGGCAGCAATTAGAATGTCACAAATAAGTGCCGCAAAGGGATAGAGTACCACTAAACATAGGTGGCGGTATATATTTTTTACCTGTGAGTCTCATGAGAACATGATTTTTAAGGTCAGCAGTTATTAAGTCAGTTATAAGGGTCATCTACTGTTGACCAATCCACTCGCTTGATGAACTCGTCCTAGACCACTTTGGGCTATAGAATTAGGGCAGCCTATGCTAGGTATATTGTTATTTCAGTATACCATGTAAAAGTTTGGAAGAGCTGTCATCATGTCTGTGAAAATGCACTCAAAAGTAGTCATCTTATGACTATGGTGGAGCTTGTTTCAGTGCAGTATTTTCCCAGACCCGAAGCATTCGGTTGTAACAATAATCCTTCTTCGTCACCGGACTTACTCTTCACTGATTAAACTGGAAATACTTACCGTGTTAAAGTTATGCAACCACTTGCAATCGCTTACTGTGTAGTTTTGCCATTTATGTTCAAAGCCTGGAGCGTAGTCCGTGGTAGACCTCAGTCTCGTCTGAATGCATAGTAAAAAAGTAAGGAACAATCATTTAGCTAGATGATACGCTGGTTTCCGGGCGTGCTTTTCGTGCTTGGCCAATTCGCTTGTTGGCTGAGAAAGCTAGACTGCCACGAGAGATAGACACATATAATTGGACCTTATTTTTGTAGATCTGAGTAAAGATTTTAACAAAGTCTCTTATATAGGTCATGAAAAGAAACTAGAAAGTTATAGAATAAATTAATATGTTAGAGATTTTGTTGATCAAATACGTCACTGATTGACGTAAGCAGGGTGCCACTGAAAACCAGGGAGAATGGACAGTTGTTTCGTCCTAGCCTGGAGAACCTCAGTAGTGCGCACCTTATATTCCATCGGATGCAGAGGGTTGGGTGCTGGCCGTCAACCTGACGCCCCTGATGCGAAACCTGGGATGCGCACTGCTGAGGAGTTCCACACTAAAACTAAACAACTGTTTAGTGCTCTCTGGTTTGCAGTGCTACCCTGCGAACATCAATCTGTGACGTATTCAATCAACTAAACAACTGAAATGCACCCGGTATATGACCAGTTTATGTTTGCCGTATTACCAGAGCAACTTTTAACGATTAAGCCCACTCTTGCGAATGAGAATAAATCAGATGGCAGTGAAGGATGCAAGAGAAGTTATATTTGATCGTGAATAGAGCGTCAATGGGATAGCAACATCTAGGCTGGCAAACGAGAGAGGGAGAGATTCTACCCAAGGTGCATCGTGACGTGATCTGGTAGTGATGCATGACCGAGCGCATTCAACTAGAAGTGTCCGCTAAAACAAATATGGTCAGTATCAATATCCAGAGCCTATGCAATTATTTATTTTGGGCATTATTTACTGTTACATAACCAATATCCACAAAAATAACCATCTCAATTGAAGTCAAAGATTATAAAGAGGACTTCCCTAATTAAAGGGATTAACGTGTGAGGATCACATTTTGCAAATCATAGTGCTTATAAAAGGAAGTTAAATTTAGAATCATCTATTTAGAAAGTCCTAATGTTGTCACTTCACTCAACCTTATTATTGAAATACCAACCACGTTACCATTATTTGTGACACACCGGTGGCCATTCCTAACTTATTAAATAGCGTGAAGCCAGGTAAATCGCCAGAACTGTATGAGCTGCATCCCCACCTGCTGTTACAATTGGCAAATACTCTTCCAGTGGCCATTTCACGGGCACAAACTTTGGGCCATTGGTAGGATGCTGTAGTCAGTCTTACGTTTAGAAATATGGTACGACACTTTGTATACTGCTGCACACTGCTAAGTTTAACCACTGTCCCTGTGATTGCTTTGAAAAGATTTATCCGAGACAAGCTGGTTTTACACATGGCAACTCACAATATACTGGCACCAGGACAGTAAGATTTTTGTCACAATCATTTCAGCCTTATGAGAGCAAAATAGTTAACCGCAAAAGATATTTTACCATCTGTTTATATAATATCCATTTACTTTAGAATAGAGCTTCATTTAGTATCTCATGTGTGACTTATACACTAACTTTTTTACTTCGGAATTGGGAGTACAACATAAGCTTGGGGAAGTAACTGTGTGCGGTCGACAGCAAAGATTAAGGGAATTGAAACGTAAAAGTAGTGGGGCTCTACTAGGTACCGTATTAGTTCCTCAGCTATTCATGCCATGCGTCAGCGAATTACCGAAACTCGAGATTATCGTCCGCCATCGTTGCTGACAGCGTAAAAGTCTGGAGGCCGATATATGGTGACAGTGACAGATTAAGATATCAAACTCCTTTATTCGATTTAGTCAAGCAGTCCAAATATGATGTTTAGAAAAATTCTGTGGTAAAACCGCGTTGACTTAAGTATGATATAGAATGGCTATCCTTCCACTGCTAATTGGATCCATTTGACATAAGGTGTAAAATGGATGGGTTTAGGTATCATTACAATCAATAATATGAGAACAACAGCACACTACCATGTAGCTGTTCTTGTTGGGTCTCGAGTTTTGTCATCGCCTTGTAGAACTATAAGAATAAATTTTGCTGAGTGGATCATAAGCTTAATTACTTCACAGCAGCATGCCTGATAGTCCGTAACATCGCGCTTAAGTGGCTTGCTCGTTTGTTAGTTCTCTTACCATATCATGAAAAGTAAGGTGGTGCAAATTTACCCTGCGTCACATTGCAGGTAAGTTATCCAGCCTGATGGTTTCACGAACCTAGTTCACCTTAACCTCTAAAATCAAGCTTTGTGACAAGGAAAAAACTTACTGAGGTTAAGCCGCATTTAGCACAACAGTTACAATAAATAGCACAGTACAAGTTCTGCGTTTAGTGCCGTAAGCCTCTTTATACAATGTAAGTTGCTTATTCCACAAAACTCTTGACTTTGGTCCTTCAAACAATGTATCGTTCATTGGTTACATAAAATATGGGACAATGGGTATCAAACAAGTTAATCAGATGGGCTTGATCGGTAGCGACAGTTAACTTTCAGAATACTAGGTATTCGTGTCATAGCAATCAAACTCACAACAACAATAGTTATTATGGTGAGCTTATATTATCCAGTCAGCCAAAATGCCTAATATTACAGCGATTTTGGCAGCACCACAAGTCTACTAATCTTGGCAAGATATAAACAAGTCTAGAACGATAAGTTGACGAATAATTTTCTGTAATTATAAGTGTATATTCGTTATTCTTCCGTTTCACACCTGTAACCTGTTTATTTCAAATAGTGTAAAGTTCATTGGTTATAGCCATTCCAGCGATTATGTAAGGGAAGCGAGGATGTGTTATTTTGATAACACTTCAGAAACTTTGACCATTTTTATAACAATATTTCAGTCTGTATTCCACCTACAGAAGATCACATCTGGAACACTGTATTGAAACAACCAATCCACGTTTAACTAAATAAACGGAGACGGTTGAGAGTATCCAATAAGTAGATGTCAATTATTCTTAGATTTAGTCATGATGGGCATTTTACTTATGAGTAACCAAACATTCACTGCACGGTTTTTTCCTCGTGCCTTATTGGTTAGTTTTTTTTAATGCTTGAATCAAACTGTGTCTAACCAGGCATCTTGACTTAGTCATTTGGTGTTTATGTGTACAAAGAAGAGATTGTTGTGACTGTTAATGTTGTTGTAACCTCAAATGCATGCAATCAAAATATGTTGTAAAACAACCATTATTTATATGCTTAATTCAGTGTATTACTATTTCGAAAACTCAAGACGGCCTTCTAACTTTATGGACCTCCGGTACGTTATTTCGTTGAATCTGGCTTGATATTGTTTACCCACGATGCCCCTGTAGTGCACTCGATATACGACCAAGTTATGCTTGTGGTATTACCAAGGCAACTTCTAACGATCGAACCCACTCTTACGGATGAGAATAAACCAGAAGGCACGAAGGATGGAAAAGAAGTTATATTTGGTCGTGAATAGAGTGGCAATCGGATAGCAACATCTAGGTTGGCAAACTAGACAGAGATGCTTTCCATGGTGCGGCGTGATGTGATCTGATGATGATGCGTGACCGAGAGCATTCAACTAGTAGTGTCCGCTAAAACAAACATGGTCAGCATCAATGTCGAGGACCTATGTAACTATTTATTTCGGGGATTATTTATCGCTAGACTCCAGATCGATCAGCGTGACACCATGAGTAATAAACTACTGCAGCAGAGAACAAACTTGCTTGTAAGTTAGGAAGAAATTGGGAAAAAGCATTGAAGAATAATGTAGTTTCCAAAATGAGGTAGTTTAGAATGAAGAATAAATGTTGAGGTCAGTTCTGATAAGTATGCTCTTTTCCAGTCGAAATTCAAAATAAAATGTTTAGGTGACGGATAGTTGTAAACAAATATCGACACCCTGTTATTTGACCAAGTTTTGTTCCAGAAATTGTAATAATAAACTCATTTTCAATAAATAAACGGGGATATTATTTTATTCTTTTATGACAGATAACGTACTATTTGTCTAAAAGTGATAGGCAGGGCACCTAATGAAGACTAACTATCTACGAGACCTATTCTCTAGAACTTTATATCAATTATTATGACTGAGGACAGTTTAAGAGTTTAATTTCTATGACTGTTATGTTTCCCTTGCCCGGCTCTCTCGTTTGCATATTTACTCTCAGTATATTGTTTGTTACTATGGTTTACCGTGTGGTCTGGTTTTATGTGTATATAAAGGCATGATTAAAATATTTTTACGTTCTCAGTTCTCGGATTTCGTTCTCGGCTGGCTCTGTTTCCCGGTTCTCACTTCTGGTTGTTCTATTGTCGGGCTGGGGGATGAGTGTGCTTAGGTCGGCCTCTTATTATCAGCTAGGCACACATTCGATTGGCGTTCGCGTCTACCAACCAAAACCCTCTCTCCTCTCTTTCTTCACGCTATAACAAAACGTTAGTGTATAAATTTGTTATAACACAGTGTAACACGTTCTGGAAATGTGCTTCAATTCACAATTACAAAATACAGAAATTCAGTTAATTTAAGCAACGCAATGAAAGAGGAGAACTGTTCATTATGGAAGTTACCAAAACCAAAACACTAAGTAAAACAAAACAGATGTAATCAACAAGATTCATAGAAATTTGGTAGGAACGTAGGAAGAAACAAATATTGCACTAAAAATAAATAATAACTATCTAATTCGGAGTCGATAAATTAATTGAATGTACAGCTGAAAAGTTTCAGAAGAATAAAGTAAAACAACAAATTACAATGAAAAAAATTGTTACTTGGAAGGAGTTTTGCACAAAGAACTTCCAAAGTGAGGATATAATTAATGCAGTACACATTGAATAAACAGCCAAACTACATCACAAGACAAACTCTAACTTGGAATTGTGAAAGCAAAAGACGAAAAAGAAAAGAACAATTAGCTAACTTATCTTACTGGGAATTAAAGGTAAATATTTGAAGAATGAATAGAACTTAAAAAGAAATGGTAAGAAGATGTCAAGATGAAGTTGATTGAAGAATCATTTTAATTTGATGTCATTTTCATATAATACAATTCTTTTTTTTATGTTTATATTGAAAATTTTAACCTTCATCTTAGTTGACAGTTATATCGAGTTTTAAGCATTCTTCTTTCATTGTAAACATGCCTGCCTTTCCATGCTTTACTTTGTCTTGTCAATTCATCATCATCATTTTCATATCTGTGTACATATATATTATTCAATTACTAAGTTTATTATTATAGTAAACAATTGAATGATTTAATGAATGTATAATTTGATTGGATATATCACAGATTGATGTTGGCAGGGTACCATTGACAACAAGGGAGCACTGGGAAGCTGTTTCGTTCTAGTGTGGAACTCTTCAGTAGTGTGCATCTACGATTCCGCACTAGAACGAAACAGCTGTCCAGTGCTTCCTTGTTGTCAATGGTACCCTGCCAACATCAATCTATGATGTTCCTGAAGTTCTAGTGAGAAGTCGTGACTGGTGGGGTTCAGACTTGTCGGGAGTGAGACAGTTATCACCAATGACAATGTATGATCGTCGCGCTATATATATCACAAATTGATGGAAGTGGGAATTCTACCATTGGATGCCGTCCCAGTGGTGCAGATGGTTAGGCGTTCGCCATCAACCTGAAGCCCCTGGTGCGGAATCGTGGGTGCGCACTACTGAAGAGTTCCACACTAGAACGAAACAACTGTCCAGTGCTCCCTTGTCATCAATGGTACTTTGCCAACATCAATCTGTGATATATCCAATCAAATCAAATAACCAATCTCCACAAAAATAATCATCCCAATTGAATGTATAATTATTAAATAACTAAGCAAATAAAAATAAATGAAATGATGAATGGATTGTAGCGCTTACACTAGAATTGACCTTATTAATACTTATTTTATTTATTTCTTTTAGAAAACAAAAAAAAAACAATTTTTATCCATAAATTTCGTTTTTTTCTAGAAAAAAAAAACATTTTTTTTTAATTTTAGTTTGTTATAATTAGATTGAAACAAAACTATAGAGAAGGTGGAAGGGGAGGAAGAGGATGGTCGAGGGGGGGAGGCGTATAAAGTGATGTGTATAATTCAGTATCCTGTTGTCTTCCCCTCTCCCCCCCCCCAACTTAACTCTATTTTTTATCTAACACTTTGTTATTCATATAAAATAATTTCTGTTTCCGGCCTGATTTTTTTTTACCTGATTTCTTGTTATTATTACTGGTACACAAAAAGAAATGGATTTATCATTTGTTACTAACATAAACTACATTTTTATTTTGATTCTTGTATAGTATCATTGTAGTTATCAGTAGTATTGTTATTATTATTATTATTGTCGTTGTACTGTATATACTACTCAGGATGTATCAATTAGTAGTGATGAAAATAATAAGTAAACAAATTGTCCACTCATTATATTCAATGATATTTTTTGGTAGAATTTCTGTTTTCTGTAAAAATTCAGTTGTTATTTTCTTCTTGTTACATTTTATTGCATAAATTGAGCTACTGGAAGAGAGTGAGTGAGTGAATGAGTGAGTGAGTAAGTAAGTAAGTGAGTGAAGAACGAACAAGGTATTATTGACCAAAACGGAACTAGATGTCGACCTGAACTATACACGTGTCATAGAGCATACAATTATAATATTATATATACATACTTCCCGATTATGTCCACTAACTTACGTGTAATTATTATTGTTCGTTTAAGCCTACACACCCAATCTTTGGTCACTTTCACCTGTTTACGCATGTTCATCATTGTGACCTACCCACTCAATGATGTCTCATACTTGTATTACTATCTATCAATGTCTCTAGTTCGTATTATTTATTTATCATTAAGGATTTTGTGAACATGTAATGATGCTTGAAAGCATAGAACAATAGTGTATTGTACTAATGTTTTGTTTTTTATTTGATTCTTACAATTACATTTCTATTGTTTTGTATTGAATGCATTATATATCGGTGATGCATTATTATCTATGTATTTCAGAATAACCAATGTAAATCAGTGAATTAATAACAATATAATGACGCCCTTTAGGGGATGAAGAGAAGAGGCGGGGGATGGAGGTGGAAAAAAAACAAAAATTACCGAACCGGAACTAAAATCGTTTATCAGTTTAATATTTCATACTAATGTACTTTCTATTATTATAATAAAAAATTTGTGTATATAATTTTATTACTCTTCAGCACCCCTCCCCTCCCTCCCTCCCTCCCTCCCTTTACCTATTAATCCATATATTGTGTTTAATAATTTAGGCGGATGGTAGTGATGATGGAAAGGAGGGTAGAAACGGAAGAGGAGGTGGATAAAGCAATACAACTTATTCTATGCATAGATAGATACAAAATTGAAAAGGAAATTGGGCGTTAATTTTTTTATTTTTCCCGGTTTTCAATATATAAAATACTGTCAGATAAATTGTTATTTCCGTTTAATATTGAATATAACAAAGTTACTTATTTATGTTACTATTAATTGAATATTAGAAGAGTTAGTAATTATCATTCATAGAGAGAAACTACAATTTATTGCTGCAGAATGTAATAGTTACTGTGACAAATCATCAGTAGAAGAACATAATGAATACAATTCATTATTATCTATAGGAACTACAAACAAACACACACACACACATAGAAGAGAGAGAGACATGGAGGAGGGAGATGAGATTCTCAAAAATGAATTGTTTGTCATGTCAACTTAAGATTGAATTTGTTCTCTAGTGGGAAACATGCTGTCAACGTACAAAGAATTAATGTTATTAATTTCTTGTATGCATTTGATATTACAAATTGATTTCAGCAATCTGTTAGAATCAGTAGAGAGTAATGAAATTGTGTATATAGATGGTTGCCTACCAATTAGAATCAATAGTGTATGAATTAACTAAAGTTAATTTTGTAGAGAATAATTACTAAGTTTAGTTGTATGTATTCACCGAAAAATTGTGTCTGTTAGGTACTAAGTGAAAACCAAGTAACACTGGACAATCGTTTTGTTTTGGTATATCACTCCTCAGTAGTGTACTCCTTCACTTCCATCAAGGAATCAAACCTTCAGTATTAAGGTCTTATAATGAATGCTTACCCATTTGTACCACATGGCCAACTAGAATCTAATGGTAGAGTTCCTATTTCCATCAGTCTGTGATATGCCACGATAATTATCCATTGTTATTGGGGATGACTGTCTCATTCCCGAAATATATGAATTCTCATTAGAACTTTAGAAAAATACTGAAATAGTTATCGTTAGCGATAATGAATGACGGAAGTAAGAATTTTACCACTAGACTCAGGTTAGCTCAGTGGTGCAGATGGTTATCCATTAAACATGGAACCTGAAAGCCGCAGATATGATTCCCTAACAAAAATTACGATTCAGATTGTTAAGGAGCACAATGATGAAGCAAAAAGCTGTCCAGTGGTCGCCTGGTTCCATATTTATTGTGACATCTGAACGTCCTGGAAGCAGTCTTTCTTGACTAGGTCGTTGATGCATGCTGATGATCAATCCCATACCAGGATGAAATAGCTGTTTTCCAGCATCTTCTAAGTCTCAGTGTTTGTTTAACTGGGATTAAATACTGATATCAAATTAAGATTGAATTTGTTCTCTAGTGGGAAACATGCTGTCAACGTACAAAGAATTAATGTTATTAATTTCTTGTATGCATTTGATATTACAAATTGATTTCAGCAATCTGTTAGAATCAGTAGAGAGTAATGAAATTGTGTATATAGATGGTTGCCTACCAATTAGAATCAATAGTGTATGAATTAACTAAAGTTAATTTTGTAGAGAATAATTACTAAGTTTAGTTGTATGTATTCACCGAAAAATTGTGTCTGTTAGGTACTAAGTGAAAACCAAGTAACACTGGACAATCGTTTTGTTTTGGTATATCACTCCTCAGTAGTGTACTCCTTCACTTCCATCAAGGAATCAAACCTTCAGTATTAAGGTCTTATAATGAATGCTTACCCATTTGTACCACATGGCCAACTAGAATCTAATGGTAGAGTTCCTATTTCCATCAGTCTGTGATATGCCACGATAATTATCCATTGTTATTGGGGATGACTGTCTCATTCCCGAAATATATGAATTCTCATTAGAACTTTAGAAAAATACTGAAATAGTTATCGTTAGCGATAATGAATGACGGAAGTAAGAATTTTACCACTAGACTCAGGTTAGCTCAGTGGTGCAGATGGTTATCCATTAAACATGGAACCTGAAAGCCGCAGATATGATTCCCTAACAAAAATTACGATTCAGATTGTTAAGGAGCACAATGATGAAGCAAAAAAGCTGTCCAGTGTCGCCTGGTTTCCATTAGTACTCAGTCAACATCAATTTGTGACGAATACAAACAAATACAATTAAAGTTAGAAATACTATTAGTTGGATGCAAGATTAATGGTCTAAGGGTTTATTGTGACATCTGAACGTCCTGGAAGCAGTCTTTCTTGACTAGGTCGTTGATGCATGCTGATGATCAATCCCATACCAGGATGAAATAGCTGTTTTCCAGCATCTTCTAAGTCTCAGTGTTTGTTTAACTGGGATTAAATACTGATATCAAATTAAGATTGAGACTTCTCCACAAATGACCGAAACAGATGATATCATTTATGAATTTACATAGTGTTTAGCATTTGTTGTCTTTCATATGGTTAACGGAAATAGCGCTGACGTATACGTTCGGCAAATGTACACTTTGTATACACTAGAGAGGGTGAGTGTGAGAGAGGAAAATATAAAGTTCTACCTAATAGAACATTTTTCTCTGAGAATTACAAAGATTATTTTATCTTCAATATATCTGGTGCTGGATCCCCTTGAAATCCAACATTTATAAATATAAATTCATACAGAACTGTGGTGAAGAGGTGTTTTTGGGAATCATTCCTCTTTTAGTTAGCATACGTAAATCCCAGAAGGTGATTTGGGGGTAGGTAGCCTACAAGAAACCATGAACATAGGTGTTGTGCTACTCGGTACTCATCAGTAAGTTGTATCTGTAACCCTTGAGGGAACTTATGCAACTAGGTCTGAATCTGTAGGGTAGTATAACTTCCCTCAAAGATTACAGGTACACCTTATGACGAGTGTGAAACAATACCAAATCAAATTCCAGTGTTTCTTGTCGATTACCTTCAAACCACCATCCATCTCTACGCAGTCCCGGTGATATCAAGTCACTTAAACTAAGGGACAGGTCACAATTAGATTGATAGAATTTGATCAGCATTACAAAGGACGCGATGAGCATTACAAGTGTATGATATTGGGTTCAAATCTCTTATGTAAACATCAACATCACCATGTTTGGGTAAACTAGCTATTAAGTTACAAACAGGACAAAATCTGCCCATCTTAGATTCTATTGATGATCACCATCTGACTTGAATAAATAACTTTCTACTGCTAAGGAAACCCAATAGCCTCATGATTTACTTTAGATGTACTATAGTAATTTAGGTAGCCAATTTCATATAACATAGAATTATTCGGTCATTTTTGCAAACAACGTTGTCAAAAGTCAACTCAGAAGGAGTTAAAATATTTCATACATTACTTATGAATTACTTTGTAGTATTAAGTTTTACAGACTACAAATAAATAAAGAATGATTTGATTTAGGTCATGGTTAACAAATGGAATGCAATACGTGCGTCTCGTCCTATTCGAGACTCGTCAGATTGGTATATCTACAGCCCAGTGTAGTTGTTCACATCAGGACTCAAACATAGTTTCTTTCTTGACGAACACCACCGTGTTCACCACTAGGTATGTCTTGGATTCCATTTATTATCAAGAATATAAACATTTTATGTAATCAATGTAATTTGCCTCACAATTGTAAGTACACTTGCTTATAAATAATGATGTAGTTTCAAAGCAACACCTTAACTTAGACAATACTGACTAATCGAATTCCAACTGGAAAAGACAACGTACACATTTCAGTAAGCATATCACCTTAAGAATTCTCTATTTATAGGAAGGTTTTTTTGAAACTGTGTAGTACTTTAACGTGTCAAAATTGAAACTTGAAGTCTCTATCAATTAATACTAAAGGATAATCATTACTGTTAAGTATTTTAAATTGATGTTGTCACTGTACCACCGAGAACCAAGGAACACTGGATAGCTGTCTCGTTCCAGTATGGAACTTCTCAGCAGTGCGCACCCTAGATTCCGCTGCAGGGGCTTCAGGTTGGCGAACACCTAACGTTATGCACTACTGGGGCGGCCAGCATCCAACGGTAGAATTTCCGTTTTCATTTATTTGTGACATATAGCGTAATGATCACTGATTGTCATTGGTGATATCTGTCTCCCTTCAGATAAGTCTGAACACCATCAGTCACAACTTCTCACTAGAGCATTAGAAACCACCTGAAGTTAATCACTTTTGAGCTGAATCTGGAGTACGCACTGCTGAAGAGTTCCATACTACAACAAAATGGCTGTTCAGTGTTCTCAGGTTTTCAGTTATGTCCTGTCAACATTAATCTGTGACGTATCCAATCATTTAATAATCTTAATCTCCACGAAAAATCCATCTTAATTTAATGTTAATTATTTGTCATTAGTGTGGATACTGTTTACCATTATGTTTCTCAATCCATTCAAAAGGATCCAGATATTGAAGTTTTATGCTCTGAGTTCAATTATTGTCGTGTTTTGAATTTTATTAAATGATGTTAACTATTGAATTCCTAGAAGATCTTGTTGAATCATGTGCTTTCATTCACAATTATGTGAAGGTATCATCCACATCTCTCTTGTATAGATATGAATCAACAGTGTTTCTTTGATTTATTCAGATGTCATTTCAAAAGGTCAATTTGATACTGAACATTTAATTAAATTAGCAATAAAGCCATATCCTCCACCTCCTCATTAGAAATTCTGGTACTCTATTATTCATAATGTTATTGATAATACGGGCTATTCAATGTAACTGGTGGGGATTAGTCACTATGCATTGAAATCTCTTTATCTTGTAAGTCATCAGTTTATTCTCATTCTTCTTCGCCTTCTTCGCGTTATGTAAAACCATAGAAAAGAATAATTTCTCCAAAACATTCTTAATAAATAACACATCAGTTCACATTTTTATCCTTCACCTTTTTTTGTTAAACGCATAAACCAATTTAGTGTATTGTAACGTTTACGTTGACAATCACTGTCATTGTCATGATTATAATCTGATTGTTTCTAGACAGTGGTATTATTATTATTATTATTACTGTTAATAACAATTCCAATACTATTCTCAATGTAGTTCATATGGGTGAGTGTGTATGTAAGTTTGTCAGTGAGTGAGTGAGTGTAGTTACGGAAGGAACACACTATGATATTCATTTGATATTTCTCAAATTATACATTCTTCTTCTTCTTATTCATCTTCTCTCTACAATCATATTCTATGCTATCAATTGTATTCAACTAATATTTCGTAATATTTTGTTAAATAATCAATTATATTTTGATAGTATCTATGCCGAATTCAATATTCATCTTGTTGTCAATATGAAGGGGAAGGGGGCGGGAAGGAAGAAGGGGGACGTTCGATATGAATATACTTCACTTTAATTTCTTTTACCATATTCATAACTTATTTTACTTCATGTTTATTTCTTTTTTTTTTTTAATCATAACTATGGAAATGAATTTATTATTCTGATATAAATTATAATTGACCTTTTCATCATTCTATTTCTATTGACTAGACTACGGGTAAATAGTTAATAATGATGACTGAATAGTGTGAAGTAGTGTATCATTCTTTAAATGATATTGTCATATAGAGTTCATTGTGTTTATCTTTTTGTTTTGTACGGGACATCTTTATCCCCCTTTAGATGTGGATTGGTGTGTGTGTGTGTGTGTGTGTGTAGGTACGTGAGTTGGTGTTTGTGAACTAGAGTAATAAAGTGAATTATTTCATAATGATTGATGAAATTGTTTAATGATTGAAGAAGTTCATTTTTTCATTATTCAATAATGATCATGTTAGAATATTAATATTGATGTAACATTTTGTATTGTTCTGGTTAGTGTTAAACACAACAACAGAACAATACAGGAGGTTTTAGATCACAAGGAGCATCACCATAAAAGAATGGATTTCTTTTAGTACTCTGGACAAGATTCAAGAAAGGAGGAGCACGAAGATAGCGATTAATAACAGCCGGACAAGAACAGAGAAAGCCAAGACACAAGCTGAATACATAGAAGACAATAAACAAGTGAAGAGAAGCATCAAGTCGGCTAAACGGAAATATGTTGAAGACCTAGCAATGTAGGCGGGAAAAGCTGAAAGTGAAAGAAACATGAAGCTCCTATACGATACAACGAAGAAGCTAGCTGGGAAGTTCAATAAGCCAGAACGGCCAATCAAGAACAAGGCTGGCAAACCAATCACTGAAGTGCATGAACAATGAATCAAGTGGGCTAAACAATACGAAGAACTCTTGAAAAGACCAGTCCCACTGAACTCACCATTCATCGAAGCAGCAGCCACGGATCTCGTTATAAGCACCGACCCACCAACAGTCGAGGAAATCAAAATGGCCATCCGACAAATCAAGAGTCGTAAGTCAGGAAGATCAGACAACATACCAGCGGAGGCACTGAAGACAGATATAAAAGCAACTTCGAAGATACTCCACATTCTCTTCAGGAAGATCTGGGAAGAAGAACAACTGCCAGCAAACTGGAAAGAAGAATTCCTCATGAAGATACCAAAGAAAGGTGATCTCAGCAATTGTGAGAACTACAGAGGCATCACTCTCCTTTCAACACCAGGAAAGGTCTTCAACAGAGTGTTATTGAAGAGAATAAAGGACCCAGTCGACGCCCAACTCCGAGATAAACAGGCCGGATTCCTTAAAGACAGATCGTGTGCCGACCAAATAGCTACTCTACGGTTCATTGTTGAGCAATTAATTAAATGGAGTTCACCACTTTACATCAACTTCCTCGACTATGAAAAGGCATTCGACAGCGTGGATAGGAGAATATTATGGAGCGTCATACGACATTACGGCGTACCTGAGAAGATAGTCAACATCATACGGAATTCGTACGACGGACTACATTGTAAAATCGTGCATGGAGGCCCGCTCACAAATTCACTCGAAGTGAAGACCGGTGTCAAACAAGGCTACTCACTCTCGCCCTTCCTCTTCCTACTGGTCATCGACTGGATCATGATAACTGCAACATCTGAAGACACTCGCGGAATACAATGGACAACATTGATGCAACTAGACGACTTGGACTTTGCAGATGACCTAGTCGGCTCTTTTATCTCACACACAACATCAAATGCAGAAGAAGACGAACAATATAGCAGCAGCCTCGGCAGCCACCAGTAGGCCTCAACATACACATAGGGCAGAGCAAGAACCTTTGATACAAAACAACAAACACTAACCCAATTACACTTGACAGTGAAATTCTGGAAAACGTTGAGACCTTTACATATTTGGGCAACATAATCGATGAACAAGGAGGGCCTGACTAGGATATGAAGGCGCGGATCGGTAAGGCAAGGGCAGCATTTCTACGACTCAAAAACATCTGAAACTCAAACCAACTGCCAGTCAACATTGTAATCACAATTTCCAATACAAATATGAAGACAGTTCTCTTGTATGGAGCTGAAACTTGGAGAACTATGAAAAGCTTCATCCAAAAGATACAGGTATTCATTAACAACTGTCTGCGTAGGATACTTCGGATTCGTTGGCCAGATACCATCAACAGTAACCTTGTATAGCAGAGAACTAATCAACTTCCAGCCGAGGACGAAATTAGGAAAAGACACTGGAGGTGGGTTGGACGCACATTGAGGAAACCATCAAACTGTGTCACAAGACAAGCACTAACGTGGAATCCAAAAGGCCAAAGAAAAAGAGGAAGACCCAGGACATATTGTGTCCGAAATCGGAGACAGACATGAAGAGAATGGAAATCATTTGGGTAGAGCTGTATAGGAAAGCCCAGAACAGAGTTGGTTGGAGAATGGTGGTGGGCGGCCTATGCTCCACATAGGGGGTAACAGTCATTGATTGCCTGATTGATTTTGTGTTGTTCACGTTCAACACTGTATGTAATTCGTCAGCTTCTGTCGCTATATGTATATCGAAATAGATTGTCATAATACAGTTATATATGAGCAGGTTTAAGAATCTTTCGTAGGTGGTTACAGCCATAAAACTCAATGTAAACATGATTCACCCTACATGGAACACATCAGATACATATAACTGATTTCAAGTGTTGTTGTTTATCAATCAGTCCCTGTTATCCCTTGTGGAGCACAGGCCATCCACCAGCATCCTTCGATCAACTCTGTCATGAGCTGACATTTCCAGTTTCTCCTAAGTGTTATTCCTTCTTTTGATGTCTGCTTCCACTTTCCAACCTAATGTGTTCTTTGGTCTTCCTCTTTTCTTTTGTCCTTAACGATTCCAAGTTGATGCTTGTCTTGTGATGCAGTTTGATCATTTCCGTAATGTATGGCTTATCCACCTCTAGAGTCTTTTCCCAATTTCATCCTCAGCTGGAAATTGATTTTTTCTCTGGCAGAGAAGATTTTCGCCGATGATATCTGGTCAACGGATCCGAAATATCTTATGCAGATAGTTGTTTATAAATAATTGCATCTTTTGATGATGCTTTTAGTAGTTCTCCATACAACTTTTAGCTCCGTATAATAGAACTTTCTTGACGTTTGTATTGAAAATCCTTCCTTCGATGTTGACTGACAGATGATTCAACTTTCAGTTATTTCTGAGTTGTACATAGGCTGCTCATTTGTTGCTAATCTTCACTGTCACATCTACATCAGACCCTTCTTCTTTTTCGATGATGCTGAAGATAAAAGATAACCTTTTAAGTAAATCAATTCAATCATGGTAACAATTTGTTTATTATTATTATTATTTTTTTTATTGAACTAAAGAAGAAATAAGGATTCAGGTAATTATCTAATCATTGAACAATTGATTAACATCTAATATTCTATCATAATCCTTTCATTCTTATAATCCTTAATGATCTTGAAGCCTGAAGCAAATCTGTCTAGTAACTTTCCCTTGTTACCATGTTGTTAATATCAAATAAAGTTGTTTTATCCTCGTTCATTTTTTACTGGCATAAAAAACAGAGATAGAAACTAGTGTGTGTATGTGGGGGGGGGGTGGGAGGAAGGATGGAAGAATATGAAAAACTTATGTTCACTTTCATTATTTATCATTCTATATAACCAAGTAATATCTATACTAAACTTAAGTTCCTCATCTATAAAGTAAGTGTACACTGAATACAAGATTGCCCTAAAGCAAATATTTTCAGTTGTAATTGTCAAGATACCAACTTTCAAACACCTAGCCCCCCCCCCAGTCCGAAATCCATACATACATACAAGTATATATCGACAATCGAAGATACAGGTAACATTAAATCTGTGACAACGTAGAAAGAAAAATAGTCTTATTAATCCGATAATCAGTTCATTACGAACTACAACAACAACGACAATCACGAAAGTGAAGTATTTGACAACATAATTATGCAATAGCAACTATTTGAAAACTATAAACACATGTGAATGATTATAAGGAAAATAGATCGTAATTGTGATCATACTAATCATTATTATATGCCCTGATCAGTATAACATATTACTGGAGAATAAATGAATACAGTAAACTATGTTGCCTGAAGGGACTAAAAGAATGATTGTTATTTGATTAAATTGAAAAGTAAATCAATCAATCAAAGTAAAAGTGTGTAAATTAAATAAGTTATATGGTTTAAATAGCTTTTTCTCGTTAGAGTTCACTCAGCAAGGTTGTTTTCTATGGGACTGGGTTGCTAACCTCACGCCCAACCCGCTTTCTTTATCCAGACTTTGCATCAATCGTAACGATACCAGGGCTTCAGTCGGAAAACACAGATAATATACCAGCTGAGGAGTTGAACTCAGATATAGAAGTGACTGCAAAGGTGCTCTATATTCTCTTAAGAAAGATTAGGAGAGGGGTAGAACAAGTACCAGCCAACTGGAAAGTGAGATACCTCATCAAGATACCAAGCAAAGATCTTAGAAAGTGTGAGAAATATACTTTTGCAACTGGAGATTGTCTTTAACCGATTGCTAATTGATCGAATCCAAGTGATCAACAGGTCGGATTCTGTAAATATCGACTGTGTACCGACTAAATTTGCGACGATACCGATCGTTGTCGTGCAATCGGTTGAATGGACTCAAACATATATTATTTTCCTTGACTACGAGGAAGCGTCTAATATAGTAGACAGGAAAATTTCATGAAGCCATATTAGACACTGTGGTCTGCCTGAGAAGATAGTCAATTTCATAAGGAACTCTTATGACGAATGTCACTACGAAATTCTGGATGACGAGTAGCTCGCAAATTCATTTCCAGTGAAAACCGATGTCACACAAGGCTACTTACTCATGCCATTTCTCTTTCTTCTAGTAATTAACTGGATTATGGAAACCTCATCATCCCGGGGGAAGTACGGAATATAGTAGACAAATTAAATGACCGATCAAGCTCCTTTATTCACACACAGTAACAAATCCAGGTGAAGACCGCAAGTGTAACAGGAGACTCTGAAGCCAGAAGTATGCATTGATATATACAATTGTAAAAGTAACATCCTAGGATACAACACAGCACAACATGTACCAACCAAATCACATTCCACTAAAGGAGAATCTCTGGAGAATGTGGAAACTTTTACATGCACTTTTATTGCGGGTAACTGAGAAACACTTCAAGTCCATATGACAGATCACTATTACTCTGTAAATATTACCTGAATGCGGTCACTAGTAAGCTCATATTGACTATGTTCTGATGTTATAATTCACATCATGAATTATTCTGAGTTAAACAATAACATCTACTACTACTACTACTAATTGTTTTAGCGCTAGTTGTATTACCATTAACAATAACAGTTATAGACTGAATCAAACTTCTTACTTCCATGTGGGTGATAATTGTTACAAATACATATATTGGAACATATTATATCGAATGCCCAAGTAACATTGTAATAATACTAGTAAAAATACCTAGACCAGTGCATACATATGAAGTGTTTATTAAGACATGACACTTCCGGTTTTCAACTGAGACTACCAACCCATGGAGGAGTTTGTGAATTATTCAGTATTTGCTTGCATGTTAAGCATATAAGTAGAATAATAGAAATGAGTGGTTGGATTGGCTGGTACAATAACAATAAACCACTTATTCTTCATCCCTCTCCCACACCAGTAACAGTCCACTACCATCATAGTAAATTTATCATACAAAAGAGAAAAGTAGTAATTGAATTGTTGTGAAGAACTGTGTTATTTGAAAGTATCATGTGTCTATTCGCAAAATGTAGAATTATGATTAACATTCCTTTTGAAGTTATCTTTAATTGATTAATTGATGCAAATTGATTATTAAGCATTTGTCACAGTTTAGTCACGGTTGAATACCAATGAGAACCAAAGAGCACAGGAATACAGTTTTTTTTTCTTGCAGAGTATAGGAGGCTTCAACTCCGCCTGTAGCCCTCCTAGGGTTACTGCCGGTCCCAAGCCCGGGTAAAGGAGGAGGGTTGGGCATGGGGCTAGCACCCCCATCCCGTAAAAACCCAAACTTGCTAAAAAAACGCAAACCAGATTAAACAAGATAAACCATTTAAACCATTTAAACTCTGCCATGGGAGTGGAAGGATTGTTTATGACGCCTCATGATGAAAACCGAGATTCTTCGGAATTCATGAGGCCGATGCCCCCACCACTTCTAACAACCAGAGCAAATATTTTTATAGGTACATGGAATGTTCGAACAATGTGGGAGAGCGGGAAGACAAATCAAATAGCTGCAGAATTGAAGAGATACAACTTGACAATACTCGGAATCAGCGAAACCCATTAGACTCAAGCTGGACAGAAAACATTGGCTTCGGGAGAGACGCTACTATACTCCGGCCACGAAGAGGAAAATGCTCCTCACACTCAAGGAGTTGCTCTGATGCTGTCCAAGGAGGCACGTAATGCACTTGTGGGATGGGAACCACATGGACCCAGGATCATCAAAGCATCCTTCAAAACAATGAAGAAAGGGATTACAATCACCAACCAACGACGGCAACGACAAAGACAAAGATCAGTTTTACGATAGACTGCAATCAATTATAGCAAAGTGTCGAGGAAAGGATCTGACAATCCTGATGGGGGACCTAAACGCCAAAGTCGGAATGGACAACACTGGATATGAAGAAATCATGGGACGACAAGGATTGGGAGACAGAAACGACAATGGTGAAAGACTTGCAAACCTATGTGCCTTCAACAAATTAGTTATAGGTGGTACAATATTCGCCCACAAACACATACACAAGGCTACATGGGTCTCACCGGATCATACTACTGAGAATCAAATCGATCATATATGTATCAATAAAAAATTTAGAAGATCAATGGAAGATGTGCGAACAAGGAGAGGAGCTGACATAGCTTCAGACCACCACCTGGTGGTTTCTAAAATGAAACTAAAGCTAAAGAAGCAGTGGACAACTGGAGTGTCAGCAGTACAACGGTTCAATACAGGCTTTCTCCGAGACACTGACAAACTCAATGAATTCAAAATATCTCTCAACAACAGGTTCCAAGCCTTACAAGATCTGCCGAAAGAAAAAACCACTATGGAGGACAACTGGAAAGAAATCAAAGAAGCACTAACGTCAACGTGTCAGGAAGTTCTAGGCCGCAAGAAGCACCATTATAAGGAATGGGTCTCCACTGAGACATTGAGCAAAATTCAACAAAGGAGGAAAAAGAAGATAGAAATCAACAACAGCCGAACAAGAGCAGAGAAAATCAAGGCTCAAGCTGAATACTCAGAAGCAAATAAGCAAGTAAAGAAAAGCATTAGAGCTGACAAACGGAAATACATCGAAGGCCTTGCAACGACAGCGGAGAAGGCTGCAAGAGAAGGAAATATGAAACAGCTATACGACACAACGAAGAAACTGGCAGATAAACATGGTAAACCAGAGCGACCGATCAAGAACAAAGAAGGCAAGACACTCACTGAGATTCCAGAACAAATGAATAGGTGGGTAGAACACTTTGAGGAACTTCTAAATAGGCCAGCTCCACTGAACCCACCGGACATCGAAGCAGCACCTACAGATCTCCCGATAGATGTCACTCCACCAACGATGGAAGAAATCAAGATGGCCATCAGACAAATCAAAAGTGGGAAAGCAGCAGGACCTGACAATATACCAGCTGAAGCACTAAAGTCAGATATCGACCTAACAGCAAGGATACTCCACGTTTTATTCAAAAGGATCTGGGAAGAAGAACAAGTTCCGGCAGACTGGAAAGAAGGTTATCTTATCAAGATACCAAAGAAAGGAGATTTGAGCAAATGTGACAACTACAGAGGGATCACGCTACTGTCGATACCAGGGAAAGTCTTTAACAGAGTATTGTTGAACAGAATGAAAGATTCAGTGGATGCGCAACTTCGAGATCAAGAAGCTGGTTTTCGTAAGGATCGGTCGTGCACTGACCAAATCGCAACACTACGGATCATCGTTGAACAATCAATTGAATGGAACTCGCCACTGTACATCAACTTCATTGATTATGAGAAGGCGTTTGATAGTGTAGATAGGAGAACACTATGGAAACTTCTTCGACACTACGGCATACCAGAGAAACTCGTCAACATCATCCGGAACTCTTACGACGGAACACAGTGCAAAATTGTGCATGGAGGACAACTGGAAAGAAATCAAAGAAGCACTAACGTCAACGTGTCAGGAAGTTCTAGGCCGCAAGAAGCACCATTATAAGGAATGGGTCTCCACTGAGACATTGAGCAAAATTCAACAAAGGAGGAAAAAGAAGATAGAAATCAACAACAGCCGAACAAGAGCAGAGAAAATCAAGGCTCAAGCTGAATACTCAGAAGCAAATAAGCAAGTAAAGAAAAGCATTAGAGCTGACAAACGGAAATACATCGAAGGCCTTGCAACGACAGCGGAGAAGGCTGCAAGAGAAGGAAATATGAAACAGCTATACGACACAACGAAGAAACTGGCAGATAAACATGGTAAACCAGAGCGACCGATCAAGAACAAAGAAGGCAAGACACTCACTGAGATTCCAGAACAAATGAATAGGTGGGTAGAACACTTTGAGGAACTTCTAAATAGGCCAGCTCCACTGAACCCACCGGACATCGAAGCAGCACCTACAGATCTCCCGATAGATGTCACTCCACCAACGATGGAAGAAATCAAGATGGCCATCAGACAAATCAAAAGTGGGAAAGCAGCAGGACCTGACAATATACCAGCTGAAGCACTAAAGTCAGATATCGACCTAACAGCAAGGATACTCCACGTTTTATTCAAAAGGATCTGGGAAGAAGAACAAGTTCCGGCAGACTGGAAAGAAGGTTATCTTATCAAGATACCAAAGAAAGGAGATTTGAGCAAATGTGACAACTACAGAGGGATCACGCTACTGTCGATACCAGGGAAAGTCTTTAACAGAGTATTGTTGAACAGAATGAAAGATTCAGTGGATGCGCAACTTCGAGATCAAGAAGCTGGTTTTCGTAAGGATCGGTCGTGCACTGACCAAATCGCAACACTACGGATCATCGTTGAACAATCAATTGAATGGAACTCGCCACTGTACATCAACTTCATTGATTATGAGAAGGCGTTTGATAGTGTAGATAGGAGAACACTATGGAAACTTCTTCGACACTACGGCATACCAGAGAAACTCGTCAACATCATCCGGAACTCTTACGACGGAACACAGTGCAAAATTGTGCATGGAGGACAACTGACAAATGCATTTTCAGTGAGGACCGGAGTCAGACAAGGCTGCTTACTCTCACCGTTTCTCTTCCTCCTAGTGGTTGACTGGATCATGAAGACCTCCACATTTGAGAGAATGTACGGGATTCAATGGACAAGTAGGATGCAACTAGATGATTTGGACTTCGCAGATGATCTAGCTCTTTTAGCACATGCACACCAACAAATGCAAGCGAAGACAATCAGTGTAGCAGCAACTTCAGCATCAGTAGGCTTGAACATACATAAGGGTAAGAGCAAGATTCTTAAATACAACACAGGGAGCACCAACCCAATTGAACTTGATGGAGAAACTCTGGAAGAAGTGAATATTTTCACATATCTGGGGAGCATCATCGATGAAAAAGGAGGGTCCGATGCAGATGTAAAGACAAGGATTGGCAAGGCAAGGGCAGCATTCCTACAGTTGAAAAACATCTGGAACTCAAAACAACTGTCAATTAACCTCAAAGTCAGACTCTTCAATTCGAACGTGAAGACAGTCCTGCTGTATGGAGCTGAAACTTGGAGAATTACTGCAAACATCATCAGACGGATACAAGTATTTATAAACAACTGCCTACGAAATATACTGAATGTCCGTTGGCCGGAAACCATCAGCAACAGCTTACTATGAGAGAGGACAAATCAACTTCCAGCCGAAGAGGAAATTAGGAAAAGACGTTGTAAATGGATAGGACATACACTACGCAAACCATCAGACTGCATCACCAGACAAGCATTAACATGAAATCCTTCTGGGAAACGGAAAAGAGGAAGGCCAAAGAACACGCTGCGGCAAGAATTGGAAGCAGACATTAAAAGGATGAACAGCAACTGGAAAAAATTGGAAAGGATTGCTCAGGACAGAGTTAAATGGAGAACACTGGTGAGCGGCCTATGCTCCTCAGCGAGGAGTAACGGGCATAAGTAAGTAAGTAATAGGAGGCTTCAGCAGAGCGAGCTAACTACTCCACCGGGTAGACAAAAACTAAGTATTTCAGGTCCTATGATAAACTACTAATCATCAGCACTAATGGGTTGGCCTGTGTTCAATAGTAGGATTTTTATTGTAATCGAGTTTTAACAATCCTTCAATGCAATGGTGATAACGGCTATTCAACCCAGATTAATCTTTAGTGAATACAAAATGATGGATTAAAAATTAATTTCGATTAAATCATTTCGTCTAGTGCAATTTGAAAATGAGCTTTATGGTAAAATAGATTCATGAGTGTAGTGACTCAGGGGTTACATAAGTCGATTTTCAACCTACATACTACAAGTTTGAGCCCCACTCAATTTATTTTGACAAGAGAAGCTACTGATTATTATAAGGTCTCATACAAACAGTCTATTTTGAAGCCCATTACATACACCTATACATGATAAATGAGTTACAACATTGTCATTATTATTAAGATTTATGATTTTATACTCATTTGAACTCGTCAGAGAATTTAATAACTACACTGCAATTCAACTACTCCACAGAAATCACCGGATTATTATTTTCACATTTACCACATTACCAACCGTTGGTTACGGCAATCTCATAGGCGTCAATCAAGTAGTCTACACCTGTCAGTATAAGTCAAACATGCAATCACTGACTTGATGAACTAATGTTTTGTTCTTTAAACGGTAGACGAATATCTCGCCTACTCTATAAGTGAAGTTGGCAAAACCAAACGAGCTTTTTCATTTAGTGCTGAAATTTTTACGGGCCTCCGCTGATGATGGCTGATCAGATCTCCAAGATAAGCGAAGTGGTCAACTCGCCCAACTACCTCAAGCTCTATTTTAGCCCAGATGTTTACGGTTACTATTCCTGAAGAGAAAGTTTGAATTTATATGGGTAAGGGGCTGAACGTATCCCAAAAAAACTTTCACTGTTACCCAGTGCTATCAAATAACCCTGCATTTTACTCAGCTTCTTCACGAACCAGGACTATGTTATCTGTGTATTATAAGTCAATTAGTGAACCTCCTGATGAGAAATGGATTTCCGAAACTTCAGATGATGAGAACGTTCTTTCTTGAATTGGGTTTAAAATTAAATTTAAAAAAAAACAATTAAGAATTGTGGACAGCCTTGACGGATGCCTAATATAACGATAACTTAGAAATGTCTATTTCTTACTATTCAATTCATTAAAATGTTGTAGACAATAAGGCAATGCTTGGATGCGAATCAGACCGTATGCTAAGTTTTATTCTCGTAAAACTTATTCACAACTGAAAACAGTTTTGATTTTATAATATGATAAACTGAAGAAATTCTAAGCCCTTACTAATACCTTCATTCTTCATGAACTGCGTAGTGGCCAACTGACAATAATAGCTTAATGCTATAGGTACTGAATTTAAGTCCCAGTGTTCGTATCAATAATGGGATACAGCTACATTCAACTAAGGAGTTTCTAATAGGACAAAACACTTTCCAAACTCCATTATTGATCACATGTGAATTATAATAAAACCTGACAAGCAACTATCCATCGATGATATTAAATTAAAGTAAAATGGTTTTATAGAGACAGGTATTACATTTAATTGCTTGTTTTCCTCATAAACTGATGTTAGTAGGGTACCACTGGAAACTGGAAAACACTGGACAGCTATGTTGGAGTGATTTGGGACTCCTCTGCAGTGCCAACTTTTGATTCCACTTGAAGGAATTAAGGGTGTTCATCTTTCGGGTCTCAAGCTGAACTTTTATCATTTTGTGATATAGCTCGATAGTCACCCACTGTCAGTGGTGATAAGTGTTTCAGTTCCAATAAGTGACTGGTAACTAACTTCAGGAAGTCCTTGTAGTTCTAGTGAGAAGTTGTGACTAGTGGAGTTCAGACATGTAAAAAGTAAAACAGTTATCACTAATGACAATGGACGATCGTCGAATTGTATCACAAACTGATGAAAATAGGAATTCTACCTTTGGATTTCGGCAGCAGATGTTAAGGCGTCTTCTATGAGGGCTAAAAGCTGTGGGTCCGACCTCCTGACAGAATCAAGAATTCTTACTGTCACTGAGGAGTTTCATACTATCTATTACTTCCTGGTTTTCAGTAGTATCCAACCAACATCAGTCTGTAAAGAATATATGCAACTAAAATGATGCGGACTCTTTCACCATATATAACGTACTAGCAGCCTTTAATACATTAAACAAAATCCTACAGTCGTTTCTAAAATGTGAGACGAAAACTATCACAGCACAGTGTGGGACAGTAGGCAATACGAAATTACTTACAAATTGTATTAAAAATGGACATTTTGATTAATACTTAGTAGGATTGATAGCTAATAATAAACAATTTGATCGTTAATTAATCCACGACGATCGTATCATATCATTAGTGGTAACAATTATTTGACTCCGAATCGATCGAGCTAGGAAAATCAATTGTTAGGAGCCGGTATTCGTCGTAGAGCCAGAATGTTCTGGATTCGATCCCTGGTACAGTCGTGGATATACTCTGTTGACAAATCCCATTCTAGGACGAGACATGTGTCTAGAGCTTCCTCGTTGCGTGATTCAAACTAATTCGAGGTATCAGATCAACGTTTCACTTTCAACATATTTGAACTCTATTGACAAAAATGTTGTTTAAACTACGGACTATTCAAACGAATTCGTTACACAAATGATTAATTGTGTGTTTAAACAAACAATTCAGACGATAAAAATTTCTATGTATTGGTTTTACTCAGAGTAAATCTACTACTTATAAGTGGCAGAAATCAGTAATATATTGTTAAATATTCTATAGTTTTCACAGCATTCAGATGGTTTTGATTAGAAACATATAATAGCGTATCTGGAATATGCTAAACATTGACTTATCTTCAAGCACTCAATGACTAGTTCTTTTACTGTGACTGGAATTCATTTCAGAGAATTGTATTAATATGATATAAGTTACTACTTGTTTATTCTGGTTGGTGTTTTTTTAACAAGCTTGAGTTTTACGGGATGGGAATTTTAGCCCTATGCTTAACATCCTCCTTTACCCGGGATTGGGACCGGTAGTAACCCTAGAAGTGCTACAGTCGGAGAGCAAGATCCTCAAATACAATACAGGGAACACCAACCTAATTAAACTTGATGGAGAAACTCTGGAAGAAGTGGGAAGCATCATCAATGAACAACGAGGGTCCGATGCAGATGTAAACGCAAGGATTGGCAAAGTAAGAGCAGCATTACTACAGTTGAATAACATATGGGACTCAAAACAACTGTCAACCAACCTCAAAATCAGATTCTTTAATTCCAACTTCAAGACAGTTCTGCTGCATGGAGCTGAAACATGGAGAATTACTGCAAACATCATCAGACGGATACAAGTATTTATAAACAACTGCCTACGCAAGATACTGAATATCCGTTGGCCGAAAACCATCAGCAACAGCTTACTATGGGAGAGGACAAATCAACTTCCAGACGAGGAGGAAATTAGGAAAAGACGTTGGGAATGGATAGGACATACATTGTGGAAATCATCAGACTGCATCACGAGACAAGCATTAACATGGAATCCTGTTGGGAAAGGGAAAAGCGGACGGCCAAAGAACACACTACGTCGAGAATTGGAAGCAGACATTAAAAGGATGAACATCAACTGGAAACAGTTGGAAAGGATTGCTCAAGACAGAGGTGAATGGAGAATGCTGGTGAGTGGCCTATGCTCCTCTGTGAGGAGTATCGGGAGTAAGTAAAGTAAAGTAAAGTAAGTTACTACTTAATGATTAATTTGAGAGTAACACGGAAAATCCTACAGAAATTCCATAATAAACATAATGACAGCATTTCACCTAATAAAAAACACCTATATAAGATACTTAACAATACATGAATTGAAATCACCTCTTCAATAATCCTTTCATAACACATTACTAAATCGAGTACATGATGTTTACAATGTACAGCAGTTGAAATGTACTTACAACTACTAAATTGACATTCAGTAATCTATATCTTTTGTGAATTCAAAGTTAAGGAATACAATGCGTCTATACGTATTGAACAACTTATTCTTCGCTTTGATTTACGCATTTTTGTTAGTAAATATGCTCATAGTAATCACTGTGAAGTCTTTCTAAGAGGTAGAGGGAGGAGGGGGGGAGAGATTGAAGTTTCGTCTTGTTGAAATCCATTTCATGTTATTATATATGTATGCTTAATAAACTAAGTTCGAATAACATCTTTATTCTTAGTTTTAATATATTTGAAATGTGGTTAGACTTCATGTAATTCATTTCGTCCTAATTGAGATTCATCAGCTCAATACACTAAGTACATTAAATTATCCATATTAGTTCATAACTTCACAATTCTTATATAGTTCATAATGTTACAAAGTTATTCATATGAATATTATTTAAAGAAGATTTATAACAATCATTCAATGATTGTTATTTGAAAGTAGTAAAACACTACTAAACAAACCAATTGACAAAAATATCTGAAAAGAGATCAATCAACAATTTTTATTGAAACTACTGAAAATAAATATCAGTAATACTTAATTATAACGATTAATTAATAAGAGTATATATGGTTATTATTCTAGAAATATTCTATATAAGTCATTCTGTCATTGTTTATATGTAATGCATATTATGATAACTAAAAGAAGGATTGAGAAAAAAACTTGTATATTCCCGTTGATTTGTTATCGACTGAAGCTGGTCAATCATTGTTGCTATGACTGAGTTCGAATCCTAGTGTGAACATCCACATTGGGATACAGGTACATCCAGCCGATGAGTCCCAAATAGGACGAAACGCTAGTCCTTGCCAGTCACAATCCAACTTATATAAAAGATGGATTGGTTTTTATTCAATCTACTATATACAATTTAACTTATTACTTTACTCATTCATTGTCTTCATCAGCCTACACTATTCACTATGTCACTAACTTCTATCCATTTTTTTTGGTTTGTTTTATTTTTATGTTAATGAACTTGTCATGTATAGTAGAAGGTGTCTGGGAAAATTAACCAGTTGTTTTTGTCAGTTCACTTACAATCAGTATTCAGTAGTATGTTTGTAATATACATTGAAAAGTCTTTTCTTATCGATTATGTCATTCAGAATAGAAGTAAACGAAGAAATGAGCATGTAATCATGGTTACATACATACGTACACACACACACACACACACACATAAAGGTGTAACATTCAATGTTATAATGATTAATCAGTAAGAAATGAATGTTTTGTTGTGGTGATAGAACACACTACTTATAATGTGATTAAAAACCCTAACTTAACTTACAATAAGTTTAAATGATGTTGTTATGTTACTTGTCTCTTTTTGAAAAAAAATTTCAATGTTATTAAAATTTATGTTTGTATGAAACTTCAACATTGAGAAATAAGAGGTATTGAATAGTTAATTTATTCGAATAGGAAACTATTTATCAGTGAGTCTGTACAATTTCAAGGAGTTCACGATTTCTGGCAGTTACTTCATTGATGAATAAAGTTTCAGAAATAGGTCACATATTCTAACAGGATAATTGAAATAATGAAATTACTAGTAGAGTGAATAAGCTTTGTAATTTCGTCGAGATAGTGATGATGAAAAGGAAATTTCATGAAAGACAATCTTTATGGTAGTTCTTTATTTAAAATAACTAAAGGTACTTGTGAGATAGGCACATATTTATATGTCCAAAATATTCTTATAAGAGTTCAATAGGAAAAGTATATCTTGAGTTGAATTGTAGCTGGAAAACGAAATCCAGAACGCGCGATTCATCCCCTTTGAGGCTTGTCAGCTGCATGCACCTACATCATAGTGTTAATGTTTACATCAGGATTCGAACTTATTTCATGCCAAACTCCACCGCGTTCACCATTAGGCTACTGAGTTTAGACATTTGTGCAAACGGTATGTATCCGCTCAGGACGCACATATGGCAGCAGAGATTGATCAATCTCAGTCTATGACAAATCAACGGGAAGATCCAAGACATTCTAATTAATAAGAAAAGGACCATATTTTAATGGAACAAAAGTTACTTTGAAAAAAAATTATACATTTGATAGTATTGTAGATAGTCAAAGTAATAATAGATCAGAATGTTAGTGAAGTAATGCTTACCCATGCGTATAGAGATACAGCTAAAATATGTGGTTAGAAATTCCATCAAAGACTTATGCACCTACGAATAGGTGTTGATCGAATAGTTTAAATTGATGAGTATGCTATCCTGAAGAGAAAATATACTTTAAGGAGAACACACAGTACACTCCTTTCATTCACTAAGTATTATACACCGTGGATACAGCTTTCTATACAGACGACTGAAAATTTTATCAGTATCTCAACCCTTATGAATATGAATATCGTGCGGTCATTCACAAACGATATTTCGTGGATCATACACTAGGAGTTCACAAGAAAAAATATCAGCAAAACACTTCCAGCCGAGGAAGAAATTAGGAAAAGACGCTGCGGGTGGATTGGATACACATTGAGGAAACCATCAAACTTTGTCACAAGACAAGCACTAACTTAGAATCCCAAAGGACAAAGGAAAAGCGGAAGACCCAGGAATACATTTGGCTGGGAAGTGGAGACAAACGTAAAAAGAATGAAGAGCCCTTAGGAAGAGCTGTAAACGTAAGCCCAGAACAGAGTTGGTTGGAGAATGGTGGTGGGCGGACTATGCTCCATATGTGGGTAACAGGTATTGATTTACTGATTGATTGACGTAATAAATTAAGAAAGTGTCTCATGCTATAATGTGAATCACGGGAAAGAATGTAATAAAGTCATTTGGATTAGATCTTATGTTGTTCATCATTATAATATAAAGACCATTAAAAGTTCATGAGTTACGTAAATTTGATAAATACACGTTTCAGTTGTCATTTTTATGCCACAAGATCACTTTAAGAATCATTCAACTACTGTTTAGCACCATCGCCTTATAATTTATATCATTATGAAACTGTCTAATCAAGCACAGTTTAAATAATGGGTATATATCTCATATCTTAAGACCTTCTACGACATTACGGCCCACCCGAGAAGATAATCAACATCAAATGGAATTCGTACGACGGACTACATTGTAAGATCGTGCATGAAGATCAGCTCACAAATTCATTCGAAGTGAAGACCGGTGTCAAACAAGGCTACTCACTCTCGCCTTTCCTCTTCCTACTGGTCATCGACTGGATCATGATAACTGCAACATCTGAAGGCACTCTCGGAATACAATGGACAACATTGATGCAACTAGATGACTTGGACTTTGCAGATGACCTAGCCGGCTCTACTATCTCACACACAACATCAAATGTAGATAAAGACGAACAATATAGTAGCAGCCTCGGCAGCCACCAGTAGGCCTCAACATACACATAGGGCAGAGCAAGAACCTTTGATACAAAACAACAAACACTAACCCAATTACACTTGACAAAGAAAGTCTGGAAAACGTTGAGACCTTTACATATTTGGGCAACATAATCGATGAACAAGGAGGGTCTGATTCGAATGTGAGGGCGCGAATCGGCAATTTAAGGCAAGGGCAGCATTTCTATGACTCAAAAACATCTGGAACTCAAGCCAACTGCCAGTCAACATTGTAATCACAATTCTCAACACAAATGTGAAGACAGTTCTGTTGTATGAAGCTGAAACATGTATTGAGAACTACGAAAAGTATCCTTCAGACGATACAAGTATTTATAAACAACTTTTTGCGCAAGGTTCTTCGGATTTGTTGGCCAGATACCATCACCAGTAACCTTCTGTGGCAGAGAACTAATCAACTTCCAGCCGAGGCGGAAATTAGGAAAAGACACTGGAGGTGGGTTGGACACACATTGAGGAAACCATCAAACTGTGTCACAAGACAAACACTATCTTGGAATCAAAAAGGTCAAAGAAAAAAGGAAGACCAGGGAATACATTGCATCGGGAATCGGAGACAGACATGAAGAGAATGGAAATCACTTGGGTAGAGCTAGAAAGGAAAGCCAAGGACAGAGCTGGTTGGTGAATGCTGGTGGGCTGTCTATGCTCCACATTAGGGGGGGGGGGTAACAGTCATTGATTGATTGACTGATTGATATATTTCACGTTCAATACTGTTTAACTCTATTAGTCACACCTAACTTCTGAAGAACAAGTCACTTGAAATAAGATAAATCCAATTTATGTTTAGTTGTTTGAATTAATTGATAATAAACTCTGTTTAACTTAGATTTCATTCTAGTTACTTTCTATGTTGTTAATAGATAATCACAAAGATTTTATTATCTTTTGGTATAACATCTTCAGGAAATACTTTAGTTAGAAGTGAATTACATCAATCATATTACAACTGTTTAACAGCTTTTTCTGTCGACGTAGAGTGTGACGAATTGTTGTCCATCATTATGCCACTATTGAAGAATTTAATAGCGTCAATCCATGTGTGATAGATGCTTAGAATTTGTGGTAGTAAATGAGAACCTGTTCTGTTTCCTCACAGAATTTTTCAACAGTGTACATCCATTACCTCATCAGGGATCGAACCGAAGATCCTCTGGATCCGCGGAGAACTATTTACTATTAAACAACTGAGTCGGCTACCAACAGTTCATATTTCTATTTCAGTCATTTCTATTCATCATAGGCATTTTAAAGCATATTTAAAGTGTCTAAAGCTTACTCCTCATTATGTTCCACTGATGTAATTACTACGGAAATTGAATGTAAATTCACAGATACGACTATCTGCAACGTGTGCTTAATAATTGTTTCCTTTTAGCTAAATTACTGAATATGTGTTAAACATCCACAACATTGCCACCTTTAATGATGAGGTGGATAAGGGTGAATCATTTTACAGATGGTTGCCGTTTTCGAATTGAACTCTTTAGCTTTCCTGTTTAAGTATAGAACGTTATACGTATTTATGCTTGTTCATACAAACAGTTGGTATTGACAGACGTCAAAGAATGGTGACTACTGAAAACAATCTTAAGCTTAAAGCTACAATACTATCTCATCAAATCAGTCGAAGAGACAAGTTACCCGTAAAATTTCCAATATTTACTCAGTGTTGTATCCCACGTTCTTCATTTGTTTAACGAATCAGTACTGCAGCTCAAAGTCTAGAGTGAAAAGTGTAAATACAATAGAAATAAAGGTTCATATCTTACAAATTTTCAAACTTGGAAATATACTTTTGTGACTCACTCCAACTAGTGGATAGCAACGTCAAATGCATTCACTTGTCGACTACCTCCAACTGTCTAATATTATCAACATATGCTCTGAAGAATACTACGTATACTATTTAACTGTAATAATTATAAATTGAATGAATCCTGTTAAACAAAAATCTTATTAAAACTAATTCTACTCAATAGTTACAAAAGAAATCGATCATGTTTATTTTAATCAACCGAAACAATTTATGACAAGAATAATCAATTTAAATTATTTCCTGTATGCATAGACGACAAATATAACACAACATTTTATTTTTTGTAATATTGAAAATATACTACTGATTAATCGATTGAGTTTTATCCTGTTAGAAAAAAAATTTAGAGAAGAACTATTAATAACCATGTGAATACAGGCAAATATTAGAGGATTTACTAAAGAGTATAAGATTTCAGTGTTGTAGTCTAACACAGATTCATTTATAATATGAATTACAACAGTCGTTACAACATCGAAACATAATCAACATGAGCTTACTGGTGACATTTACAGAGTAATAGTGATCTGTCTTAACCAGTGGACAACAGAGATACGAAATGTTTCACAGTTACCCACCAATAAAAGTGTATATGGCAGTGCAATATATCAGTAGTTGATTTAAGTTAGTAATGTCAACCAATGGATGACAGTGGTGTTACATTCTCTGAGTGAGGTTGCTTGATTGCGAATCTCCTAATATTTTTCGATGACACGTAATCAGTAATTGCTTCACATTGAATTGAAAAATATTTCGAAGAAGTGAAGAAATTCAATGTCTCGCAATTAAATCATCCAATTCAGTGAACACACTCCCTTCAAAACTATTCTATTCGACAACTGAAGATGTACAGAGAACTCTTATTTATGAATTGTAAACTGCCACTTTTATTGATTGTTACCATAATTATACTTCATTCATGAATTAATAATAATTCCAATCACTTGTTTGGACTCAGAAGTTAAGTTTCCTGAGAAAATGATTTAGATTGTGAAGAGAGTTTTGTAGGGGGTAGAGGAGCAATAGTTAATTGATGAGTGTTGTGTGGTGTGATGTGTCTGCGTATAGAGAAGAGAAGTCTCTCTCATTCTGCTAATAAAAAGAAGAAAAAGCAAACTATGTGTATAAATTGTTGTGAATAACTAATTCAAACGTTATACATAGAGTTTCTCATCATTTCCATTGTCATCTTTAGATGGTGTTCTGAAGCTTGAATGTTGGTGGTTGATAGTGAGAAAGTGTGTAGGTAATTTTGGTGAATTTGTTTGTATCATATTGACTGAGCTGGTTGATTTAATTTTGGAACACAGATTACTGATGTGTTCCATATCATCAGCAATGATTTTAATATGGAAGTGAACTTTTGAGTTATTTTACAACTCCATGACACTCGATCATAAGCAATATGGGTCGATAAGTGGCAAACTAATGAAGTTAACTGAGGAGTTCTCATGATGATGGATTTAAATCATATAGTGTGTGCGCATGTAGCAGTTGTATGCGACTGACAATCAATGATGTTGTGGAGTGTATAATGAAATGAATGAAGCTATAAATGTGTAGGATTGAATGTTGACTCATCGGTGTAGAAATAAGTGTCAGTAAATTGTTTTAATTATCTTACGACGAAACACCTGTCCTTCAGTGTTTAGTATTTTGGATTGATCGTTTGAATTGTGTCACCTCCTGAATGAGATTCATATTGCTCATACGTTAAAGCAGAGTATTGTGTAAAACTTCTTTCGGATTAATTGTGTTCAGTAGTGTTGTCAGCTTAATTTGACTTGGTATTATATAGTTGAATGTTGTGTTGGATTACCTGTATTTCGTGATTGATTTGACATTTATGACTGGTTTGTAGGATAGTTCATTTGTAATATCAAGTAAGCAATTATGACATTTGTTAAAAAGACAATAGAAAAATGCATCTGAGATATATGTAATGTAGTAGGGTGAATTAAACGGTAACTGTGTTTAGCAAAAGTTGAAAGTAATTGTCGACAGTATTGAGAACAGATTTATTAATTAGAGGATAATTGTAACGAAGTTTTATTGTTGAAATATTAGTTTTTTGAGTGAATGTTTTGGTGATGATGGTAGGGTGAGTATAATATGGAATTCGTTATGAATTGAGAGATACTACTTTGATATAATCGTTGGTCAGGTGAATCATTATTTTACATCATCTCAGGCATCATCGTCACTGAGGATCAACCATTTTTTTGGGGGGGGGAATCTCATTTAACTTTAAACTTGTCACTTATGAAATTAGTTATAATCAGGATTATTGGGTTATCAATACTACTCTAGAATAAAATAACCTCTTTATGTTTTTTTTTCTTACTTATTGTCTAGACTTTGTCGCCTCATGATATCAAATTGAATCTGATTCATCTCCTCCTCCCATCCACCCATCCCCATAACTAATCAGTGTAATGAATTATGCAACTAAAATTCTTATTAAGTTTTCTCATTTTGCTTACTATTCATCTGTTGACACAATACTTTCACTTAAAATAGAGATACATACTAACTTCATATATGAAAACAATTGTATCATATTCTTATGCAAGATACATTATTCATACTATTTCCTGTATAGTTACTTAGTCATAATGATCTTCAGTTGGATACTATGCATGAATTTAATTTACTTTGTGAATGTTGTATTTTGGAAAGGGGCATAAGAATGAATTGATAAATGACTTACTGTATATATATATAATTATAGTAACAATATTAATATTAATAATAATGGTAATGTAGTTATTATTGTTTTTATTGCTTTCATTATTCAGAACGGTTACGTTTGAAAATATCCGACTATCACCAACGTTATCATTCTCCACCTCCTCTTCTTCAATCTCCTCTTCATCATCGTATGACTAGTCATCATCATGTAGAGATCATACGTTGATTGGATTTTCTCATTTCTATATTCTTCACTTATCACCTGACCTTATCTGTGATTGGTGCGCAGTGTTGCGGAAAATTGACAAATGAGGCGGAAGAGATAATATTAGTTATTTTGTCTTTTTTCTATCTACTGAAATAGGGGATGAGGGTGTGTGTGTGTGCGTGCGTGTATTAAATGGGTAGGTGAATAGACGGATACAACGATGTTTGCCTATTCTTCTTGCATTCTAGGGTTTCTTTCTGTAAATATTTCAACAATCATTTTAATTTGACTTATTGTGTGTCTCTCCGTGTTGTCTATGTATTTATCTGTCTATGTCCTTCAGTGTATTTCTTGTTTTTACATTGTTTTTCATTTTAGCTTTTGCTCATTATAACTATTTTCGTTTGTTATTCCTTCCTATTAGTTAGGTTTCTTTCAGTTTTTTAAGGAGGGGGTGGGATGGGCAGATTGCATGAGAGTGCTCATTTCATACAGAAACTAAATCGACTAGAATCAGAATAAAATTAAATGGTATACAGTAACAGATGTATCTACTGAATGAATTCAATGCACTAATCGATTTGTAACAAACACACACATACACTCATTCACTGATACACTTACATTAACAAAACACATAGGCAATCAGTGAATACAATAGATATGATGGTGATGATGATGATGATCTAATTTTCAGATCATTAGAGTAATAATAAAGGATAATAATGACAATATAACTAATATGATTTATAACAAGAAAATGCCCTAATTGTAGTTAATAGAATGAATATATGTCAAGTCATTACAAACAATTCAAAGGGTTCTCAATTTATGTCAATTAGGTTATCTTTTCTATTTCTCACGCCACCCCCTACTTCATATTAATGTAATGTCTATTTTATGAAATGATTGAAATTGAAAATAAAGAACAATCCCACGTTAAGGTTTACTACATTCATGACTTGATAAAGTCTTGGAACCATTCCATGATTTGAGACAAATTCGTGTATCGTTCAATGGTTCTTGGTTTCGATGATACTCACTAATATGCCTAAATATGAAGACTGCCTAATACAGTTATTCATTTATAAAAGTCTACTCTTCTTGTATTCAGTGTTGAGGTTAGATTATACCTGGGAGTGGAAACTAGAGGGTAGGGGTTCGTTTACTTTAACACTATTCAGGCAGACATACTTCCACAACGTGACTTAAGCTCATTCCATTCACTTCATGTGTCATATTACTGTCTACTTATGCATAAATTCATATTTGTAGTATATGTAAATGGTTATTTACATTCATTAGTTTAGCGATCAATCTTAAAACGTAAAGAGTAAACAGACTGAGTTCGAGTCCAGAAGTGAAAATCACATTAGTCAAATAAAATACATGCAAATTCATTTCAAATTTTATATATCACATTTATAGATCACTATACAATAAAATAGTTTATGCATTACAAAGTACACCTCATTTATGCTCATCATCAAAATCTGAGGGTATACAAAAGCAAATGTGTAGCTCATCAGCTGCACACTAACAAATAGTTGTCATAGACATTTATGTGCATCAAAGTAGTTAGTTTGTAAGTAAGTACGTAAGTTAGTAAGTAGTATTAATCGAATTGTCGAACTGAAATCACCCACTTTTTACTTCATCAGTACAACATAAATTAATGGAAATAACGTGAAAAATCATAATAACTATTACTACTAATATTGTTGCTATTGTTAGTAGTATTATTAGTGTTTATATTCGCTGATGTATTATTACTGTTATTATTCAATGGAGTTTGTCCAACTAAACTACTTAAATCAAAATTAATAATAGTGTTGTTATGCGTAGAACAAGAAGATGAAGATTGTGACAATGATAATGATGATGTGGAAGCTGATGGTGACGCGGAACAACATGTAGGTGGTATAAGCATGGAAGTTGTCGAGGATGCAATCGGTAATAAATTAAACTCTGAATTAATTCTACCTAAATATCCATAATTTATAGGTGTCGATTCAAGAGAATTCAACATGATATCATATTCAGTAGACGATAGTGTAGACTTTGGTGTTAAGCTATGAGTGTGTAAAAAATTCGGAGTACTATTACTATTATTATTATTCCAAGCAGCAACAGCAGCAGCAGCTGCTACAGCCATAGACGATAACTGAGATGAAGTATCGGGAAGGATCTGTGGTAATAAATGATTACTTGACCCATTATCATGTCCTACAGGAACAGAAGACATACCAGTGACACCATTGCTAGGTAGAATAGATGATGGTGGAGAACCAATTCCAGAGTCAGTTGACAAAGTACCTGGTTGTGGATATGTCATTCCACACCATAATGAATGATTCGACTGATCTGTTTTATAGCTTTGTATCTGATCTGTAGAATTCAACCATATTGGTTGATAATCTGGTTGTGTAATGATATGATTAAATATCTCTTTTGAATGATTCAACTGTGTTTTACCAAGCAATTCCGGTTCAATTTGTCTTTCTTCACTGTGAGGCATATCATATGAATCATTTCTATCTGATGTAGGCATATTACTCATTAAACTACTCACATTAGTATTATTATTAATGTTTTCAGAGTTATTATTATTATCATTAACATGATATGATAAACAAGTTACTTTAGAAAAATCAGAATTCATGACTGATGTTTGATCCACTTGAATGTTTGAAATCATGTTTCGATCGTGTTTTTGATCCAAATTGGCGGTATTATCAAGTTCAGTATAACTGTTCATTGACATAATTGTATCCTTTGAATTTAACTTATTGGATAAATTATTTTCATTTAAAATATCTGATTGCTTTAATTTGTTTAAATGAGTAGTTGACAATGAATTTAAACGTGTTACATCATTTAAAATAGTATATGTTCCTGTTTCACTTCTAGAAGAAGGATCGACTACATTTGACTGATGTGGAATATCATTTAAAGAATCAAAATGTTCTGAATAACTAAAAGGTTTTTTAGGTGATGGAACCTATAAAATAGATTGATAAGAACGAAAATATTAAGAACTTTAATACTACAAGATGAGCTGTTCATACATTCTTGAAAAAATACCTTCTTATTGAACTATGTTCTAGCGTTGCTAATTTGGTATGCCAACTTGATCTACAGCAGATATTTCCATTACTCTACGTTGCTTATGATTGACTGTATATTTCCTACTGAGGTTTCAATGGTCCTTGTACAGCTACATCGTCTCCAAGAAGAATGACTCTATTAAATCTGAAGTTCAAAGCCCAATCACTTATCACTTTGTGAATGAGGACTACTGAAAAGTCCCAAACCTCTTATTTTTTTCAACGGTTTTCAAGTTGGTATTAGTCAGGAAGGTAGATGTAACGTAGAATCAGACACGCGTACGCATCGTTTCAGGTTACCACAATCCATTAGCGCACTTGGATGATTACCAAAATAGGATTAGTGGGAGTGAAAAGATTGTACACAGAGAAAATAATATGACATGTTACCCACATCACATATGACTTAATTCGATAAAGGCTGAGATCTTGTCATACATCTACCCGTTCAGGTTGACCATGTACAGTTAGCAAGAAAAACTAAAAACTAAACTAATTTTGCAATCATAGAAGTGGTTTCTAGCATGGCTAGATATTCTATGATATTGTGGTGTTCTGTAAGCTGAATCGTTTGATTATGAATCTTTCTTCATTAGTGTTTATGTAGAATGGTTCAATTTATAAACTTTTATGCAGTGGATCAATTAATCACATAGTCAGAAGTCAACTGAGAAAGACATATGAGAACAATATGATCCATGAAGATAAGCAAACGAAGACAAGGTAATTGGAATGATTTGATTAACTACTTGTAGAATAACTGAAACAACCATTTTTAATTGGATTAAACAGAGATTAAGCTATTCAGAACAATAACAGATGCTTCACTATTAAGTGATTGGGGTTCTGGAAACCAACATTACTAACAGAATAAAAACAAATCTTCAGAAATCACCTTTTTATTATGTATTTGCCTAACAGATACAGGTTTATGTGTTCAACTTTAAACCTCCTAGTTTTGGTGTGAGGATGTAGAACCAGTGAAATATTTAACCCTACCAAATCAATCACCGTTCATTTTGAATGATCAATGAACATCAAGTTTTTTTTGAAAACGAGAAAAGGGTGCAATAATTAACCAACATCTTGGAACGAAGCAAGCAATAATGAGATTGCATCTTCCTCATACTCTTTCTTTATCATGAAAACAACTTAATTCATGCTTAACTACTTGTCAGTTTTGTATTAATAAAGAAACCTTTTCATCAAAGTTAAGGTAGGCGAAGTTAATGGAGTAATCAGGTAGTATAACTTATACATAACTCAACGTAGGTTAAACAATTGCACTAAGCCATATATCTTGCCACGAGAATTGGGATAATTAAATGATCAAAGCAAATAAGCTAGTTAATCCCATGGTAGAAACCAATATACCAATTCATCTAACAGCTAATGAATTTGTGTTGTTAACCAGTTGTAAGTAGTAAGCAGACTGATCTGTTTAACTCATATTTCATACTAGTTGTAACTTATAGTTATGATGTACTTGGATTATTTAGGTGACTAAATACTCCCTTCAGGATTTCAATTAAACTCATTCAATCACACAGTTTGATACTTAACTAATCCGATAGTCGAATCATAATAAAGATGAAATGAGATTTGAACTTATAACATACTTGCCTACCATCACATCACTTCTGTTTAAACATACCTCTTGATGAATTGATGGCGACATATACGTCCAATTCATATTTACATACTCTTTTTTAGTCATATTCATTTGATCTTGTCTTTGTGATTGATGTTGGTGTTGTCTATCCTCTTGAACAAGTAATTGATGATAATTATGATAAACAGAAGAAGAAAGATGATGATGCTGTTGTTGTTGTTGGTATTTTTGTTCGTTGAAACTATTCAACTGAATTTGTTCATAATTCAATTTTTGCTTGATTCTATGCAATTTTTCTAGTTTCTCATCATCATCATCATCATCACCATCACCATCACCAACATCAACGTCATCATTTATTTTATTCATTATTGAATAAGTATACTGTTGATCATTACTTTGATTATCATCTAAACTTGGTGAATTTGATTTTTCTTGTTTACTTAAATTTAATTCTTTACCTTCACGACGCCATTTTGCACGACGATTTGAAAACCAAACTTGTATACGTGATTCTGGTATAAGCATTGATTCAGCAAGTTGTTCACGTATCATTAAATCAGGATAATGTGTACGTTCAAATTCTAGAAAAAGATGGAGTTATTTTTAACATCGATGAAGTAAAATGTTATGGTCACTGAAATGTATTGAGCTTAATGATTCGATCAGATCATAAGAAACATTCTAGAATATGGTTTCATCAAAGCGAATCAAATGAATTGGAGAGTGAAAGCACCCACACCGCTGTAACTGTTTCTCAAACATGATACTCGATCAAAATAATCAACCAGATTTCAACTAGCTTATTGACACCAACAGTCAATGATTTCGTGAACTGATACCATGTTTTGATTTAACTGTCCATATCAATTTTTGAGCCTATTAATATTGTGCTTCTAAGTAGGTGGTAGTTGTGCATACGTAATGCATGTATCAATCCTTTCAGTTAATTGGGATTCACACCTTCACCTAGCACTCTATGCCAAACCTTATCAATACTAATTTGGTCTTCCAATTATACACCAGTTATACTTTGAAGGGACCTATAATCAAAGTCCTAGGGTCTACGAGTGTCCTTTGTTTGTATAGACCATACTAAACAGTTATAGGTAAATACAGAGTAAACTGTTGCTCAGTATACAATCCTTTGGTTGGGAGATGAATATTTCACTTGCTATACATGTGACGCAACTCGATAAAAGCCCAAAGGAATGTTTGTATCCATAATGGGGTTTTGTCGGAAACGAACCCGTCAGGCCTGGTTAAACCTTTAGGATAAATCATATGGTGAACATGCTCAATTACATTACTCTGTATGATCAATCTAAGCGGTACTGTAAATCAATCATGAACTAAGATTCCGTACTTAGAAGAAGAGAACAGCATTACAAGTATGCTTGCATTGTCACTCAAGGCACCAAGCGGAATGCATATTTTCAGTGTCTTCACATATCTTCACATTATCGTCGTATTCTAAGTAGATGAGAGGGTCTACTAGTTCCTGAAAAGTATGACGGCAACTGTGTAACTGTTATGAAGGCGTCTATCACGAAATTAAGTTGACAAGAGGATAAGATGGAACCCTGACAATCTTTATTTGAGGTTAACAATTCCAATGAAAACAATATAGAGCCCTCATAGAATTTCCTTACTTAACTGGTGTACCTTTTACCTTTATTTTCTTACTACATTCGCATTAAGAGAGTCTTCGAAGAAATCCCTTCTTATGTAAATACTTTATTGAAGAAATGAAGTGAGAATCGACTCGATTGAATGTCAATACTATGATTTAAACTCAACGTAAAACGTAGGACAAAATCTACAGTAATCGATTGTTAAAGTGATGTGGAAAACTTTCTTCAACTTGTTTATTTGATGATTGGTAAGACGCGAGAATAGTTTAAACAGAACAATACTGATATAATCGGATTGACGTGTTTTGTGGAGATTGGTATTAAGTTTGATTGATTAAATTGGTCACAGATTAATGTTGGTAGGAAGTCGATGAAAACTACGAGGTACTGGACAGCTAATTCATCCTAGTAAGGGACACTTAGCAGTGAGCACCCCTGCCTATTCAGCCATACGGAATCTAACCCACGGCCTTCAGGTTGGTGAATGGTTAACCCTCTACACTGCTGGAGTGGCATCCACTAGTAGAATTCTCATTTTCAGCACAAATAGGCCCACTAGTTATTAACTTTATGATGTCCCTGAAACTCTAGTGAGAAACCGTGGCTGATGGAGTTCAGACTTGTCGGGAGTGAGACAGTTACCACCTCTGACCGCGAATAATCATCTCACTGTATCACAGATTCTGCTGGTCAGGTAGGCGCAGAATGTTTAGCGTTCGCTAACCTGAAGTCCTTGGGTTCGATTGACAGTCTGAATACAGAGTGTGTATAGCTGAAAAGTCCCATACCAGGACGAAATAGCCACTAATTATTCTCCTGGTTTTTACCAGTAACCAACCAACATCGATCTGTATCGAATCTAGTCAAATAATGGCATAGTTTAATTTATTTCAGACAACATTTATACATCATCAGTACTGACCTTCTTCAAGTATTTCCAATTGTTCTGGTGTAAAAGTTGTTCTATTTCTTCCTGATTTCTTATTCTCATTTAAAATTAATTCTTTATTTGTTTTGTCGTCTACTTTATGATTACTATTATTAGTAAGATGGCTATGAGTATGTACTGATTTCTGAGATAAAGAAGAAGGAATTAGTTGAATAGTTGATGGATAATTATCGGTAGAATGGAGATGTTGTGAATGATGCTGCTGTTGTTGTTGTTGTTGCTGCTGATGATGATGATGGTGGTGGGGATTGGTAAATTCTAAAAGATTCTGTTTAGAAGAGAATTGTGAGAAATTCTCCTTACCGTAAGTTTTCATCAGTAATTCCATAGGTGTTGAACACATTTTAGTAACATTACGAGATATGTTATTTGCACTATTAATACTACTATAATTTATAGTAGTATTTATTGTATTAATAGGATTATACTGTGATATTGAATGTGATTGTCTAGAACAGATATTATCGATGGAATTCTCATTCATTTTATATGAACTACATTGAGTTGTTTCATTTAGAGAATTGCCTACTTTACATAATTCTAAAGTTAATCTTGATTCATCTGTACGACTTTCTAGTGAGGAATTGATCATTGAACCTGTATAATAGCAAAACAAAAAGATAAACATTGAAAATGTGCATTGATTTATTAACTTAAAACAGATAGAAATCATGATTTCACCCGATTGATACACTAACGGTAAATATTTTCGCCGGGAGTACAGGATAGGAACTAGTTATTCATTTCGGAGTATAGGCAACAGGCTTCAATTGTTCAATCAACACAGTCCTCAAATTTCTTTCCTGGTTCTTTCTAAGTACTATTCGTTTTTTGCATGCCTGTCTCCAATTGCAGGCCTAATGCATTCTTTGATCTTCCTCTTTTCCTTTGTCCCTGAGGATTCCATGTTAATTCTTGCTTTGTGATACAGTTTATCGATTTCTGAAATGTGTCCTGTCCACTTCCAGTGCTTTTCATTAATTTCTCAAAAAGTCGGCTTGTACTCCACCACAGAAGGTTGTTGCTGATGGTATTTAGACAACGAATCCGAAGTATCTTGCTCAAATAACTGACCATAAATACCTGTATCTTTTGATTGATGTTTGTATTGAAAATTCTTACTGATGTTCACTGTCAGTTGTTTTGAGTTCAAGATGTTCTTTTTTAATTGTATAAATGTTGATGTTGCCTTTTGATGTCATACGAATCCGTGCCTTCACACCTGCATCAGATCCTCTTTGTTTATCAACGATTAGCGTCCATCCATCTGTAGATAAATGTCTGCCTTTCAGTAAGAATTTTCGTGATGATGGAAGAGGAGACAAACTGTAATTAGTCTTCACCTCAAATTTCTTCAAAAATAACCTAACAGACATCAATTACGTAACTGAAAGTGCTTATCGTCATTTTTATGGTCTAATAGCGTCAACGTCATTACAAAACTATCACTTATTTCCCGTGTAAAATATTTATATCCCCTCTCTATGCTGCAATTATCCTATTATCCCAATAAATACTGCCTTCTCAATGATTCACAATGGTTATTGTGTCAAAACGATAATCGATCCATTCGAAAAGTGAGCGTGGACATTTCAAGTATCGCGTTTGGTCATCCCCATACTTTACAGTAGACACATTTTTAGCTGAATCTACTGTTATGCGTAGGTTAAAAATAAAAATGAAAACCAGACAATCTGTAAATACCAAGTTGACTGAGACACGAACATTCATTGACTTCATGAAGTAATTTGTTCATCTAAAACTGTTTTACAACGTATTTTAACTTCAGCCAACACTGAGTGTCTAGGTAAGTGATGACTGTGTATATGTAATGCATATCGTAAACACTTTAGCCGATGAAGATCCATTATTTAATGAACTGATATGTTAACTTAGCTTAGCACTCTAACGTCTAACATTATCATTAATCACTCACTAGTATCAAGACATTCGTGTAATGTTTTACAGAAACCTATGACTATTAGCTTACAATTCATGCATATTATCTACTTGCATAGACTATGCTTCTTATCCGTTAAGTTAGAGAAAGTAAAGTATTGCTCAGTATACCTACTCTTTCATTGGTTTACCTACATCATACGTAATATAAGTTGGTAAAAGTCGAGTGAAAATTCCACTATTTTGCTGAATCTTCACTAATCGCCAACCTGTTCTAGTTGATATAACTTCTAATATAAATAAAGTGATCATTGTATTCAACTATTTCAATCTTTAGGAACAATGACTCTAGATCAACTCTCAAAGAAAAAAACACTATTGACAATTATTGATTAATTGGGATGGTTATTTTTGTGGAGATTGGTTATTTGATTTGATTGAATATATCACAGATTGATGTTGGCAGGGTACCATTGACAACAAGGGAGCACTGGATAGTTGTTTCGTTCCAGTGTGGAACTCTTCAGCAGTGCGCACCCACGATTCCGCACCAGGGGCTTCAGGTTGACGCGAACGCCTAACCATCTGCACCATCTGCGCAAAATATATCACAAATTGATGGAAGTGGGAATTCTACCATTGGATGCCGACCCAGTGGTGCAGGTGGTTAGGCGTTCGCCATCAACCTGAAGCCCCTGGTGCGGAATCGTGGGTGCGCACTGCTGAAGAGTTCCACACTGGAACGAAACAACTGTCCAGTGCTCCCTTGTTGTCAATGGTACCCTGCCAACATTAATCTGTGATATATCCAATCAAATTATTGATTACATTATTTCTATGGCTTATACTTTACGTAGAGTAACAGGCATTGATTGATTTATTTATTTATTGATTGATTGATTACATCACTTCTCTTTCATTTCAATTTACCTGTTCTTTTTATATTTTCATTTATTAATTCTAATTCAGTAGTATCTATATTCTTCTGATTATTATTATTATTATTATTATTATCATAATGAAATTCATTGATTTCTGTTGATTTACCATGGAGATATGAATTCATTGATTTTGTATACAATTGATATTGTTCATTGAATGATTTATCAATGAAATCAATTTCATTGTCAACATGATTACATAACTTCATAGGAGACTTTGTTACAATTTCATTGTATTGATTATCATGTTGACAATTAACATTTAATTGTTGATATTGTTTATTATGATGTAATCGATGATTAGATTTTTTTAATTCATCAATATTTCTATTTTGTAATGTAGTTGAAGAAGATTGTTGACAAAGATTCGAAATTTGTTGATTATTTGTGATATTTTCATGATTGTTCTCATCATGTTGATTTGTATATCGTTGTTGAAATGGTATATAATTTATGCTGTTGGATAGATTGAAATTAGGCAAATTATTAGAATATGATTGTTGTCTAACTTCAATTGGTTCTGTTAAACAATTCTGAAAATTATTATGGTAATTATTCGTATGATCATTGATGGATGATATCGGTTCTGATGATACTGAAGTATTATACCATGATGACCAGTTAGTATGATTTAAAAAATTAGAGAATGTATCATACATATTTGTTGATGATTGAAATGTTGGCGATACATCATCATTACTACGAACACTATTACTTCCTGTGGTAGTAGTAGTAGTAGTAGTAGTAGTAGTAGTGGTAGTGGTAGTAGTAGTAGTAGTAGTCGCTGTTGTTGTTATTGTTGTTGTTGTAACAGGACCAGCATCGATGATACTATTCATTTCACATAAACGATTTTGATATCCAATAGCATCATGTATAGATGACGAAGACTGTGGATAATTTTGTTGTTGAACAGCTGCAACAGCTGCAGCGAATGCAGCTGTTTGTTGGGGATGATTAAATCGTGGCGGTGAGTTTCGTGGTGATCGAGGTGACATATTTACTCCTACAGGTACTTGATTCATAGTTAATTGAAGTGGATAATTTTGTTTAGCTAAATTAGACTGATTCATAAGACGATTAAGATGTGATGCCTGAAAATCAACCATTGGCATTCGATTTAATGATAAACTGAATTGATTATTTTGCATAGGATTATGATGTAATAGATGTTCTTGTGAATGAATTGTTTGTTTATTCATAAGTGAATTTAGTGCATGGCCAGTAATGTTATTAATACTGTCATGTTCATTCTGGGGAATATTTGATCCTAATGAAAGAGGTAGTTGACTGTCGTTGCAAACATTCCTCAATACTCGATTAATTGATGATACCTTGAATGTAAATAAAAGTTAACAGAGAAGAAATATACACCGAAGTAAACATTAGTTAATGATTTATAACAAATAAAACAAATCATTTTATATTTTAGGCTCTCATTGAAAGCCAGAATGAATTGAACAATTGGGATTTATCGATAGTGTACATCCAGAACCTTCTCCCCCACTACCACTGTTAATCATCGGCCTCAAGATGTTTAAACCACTGAGTTATCATTCGATGGTTTATATTCCTAGCTATAGTCAATGGGAGGTATCACATTACCCTAAACGATTCTCAGCTGCGACTTTCATCTTCCTTACGATAACGCTGAAACACTAATATATTATTATAAAATAAAAGTGTGATGAAATATAGTTTCATTGTTCGTAAAAGTAGTCAGTTAGATAATGAACAATTCACGACCTGGCAAGTATTCGTATTAGTTCGATTTGAAACATATAGGTATTTCATATTAGAAACATAGTTCACAGGGAAAGAATGTGGACAAAGGATGACGAATTAAGAACGATACTTAACAGATGAGTTAGCTGAAATCGAATAAGTACCGATAATCCGGTTAGGACCAAAACCTCAAATTTTTCTCTTAAAATCAGGTCACATTTTATTCACAGAACATGGAGTTTTATTAGGATCACTGTTTTCTGTTTGGTTAATTTTCTCAAGACAGGGCTAAATTTTTTTAGCATCGGGTTTCTGGTGATTATTGAATTTTTCCATTTAACATCATTAGTTGACTTCTCTTGTCTAAGAGAAATCAACTGAACTGAACAGCTATTTAGTCCTAATGTTGTATTTCTTATTAATGTACATTCGCTTTCCTAATTCATTAGATCCTATTATACAACTAAGTTGCTATAATCCTAACAGTTATATTCAATACTGCAGAAATCAGTTCTCAGCTTAACTCATACAATACTGTAATGCATTACATAAGTCGAAATGATAATTATTCGAAAAGCAGATTGCTATTAATAGTCACTATCTGTTACCCATCTGTAATCACAAAAGCATCAAGCAAATTATTTTCTTCTTCCATCATATACATGGTGCATGAATTGTAATATATTTGTTTCTAGCAAGAAATCATGCCATCAACAACAAGGTTTCTATTTCACTTTTCCAGTATTTGAATGTGTGGGGTTTTTGTGGAGATTAGTATTAAGCTTAATAAATTCGTCATAAATTGATTTTCATAAGGTACCACTGAAACCCAGGGAGTACTAGACAGCTGTTCCCTCCTTCTCAGTACTTAGCAATATCATAATATCCCATAAGTTCACATAGTGAGTAGTCATAATTATGCAGTTTTAGATAAATCTCAAATAGGGTAAATGACTTAATTCGAAAGTGTTTACATATTTTCATTGATGTAGTTATGAGCTTTCATTGATCAGTCTCTGTTGCATCTTCAGCAGATTGTCAAGATGCAGTGGTAGTTTAAAAGTGTACAACGATAACTGTCTGTGATAGTGTTTGACATAAATATAATGCCTTTAAGTTTCGGTGTAAGTGTCCATACAGACATCTTAATCCCTAGGTTCCACTTACCAGTCACAATCCAACTTTAATCAAAACAGTTTATTGTAGTATATACAGGGGTGGAAAAAGGGTAACCGAAGACATCATATAAGTAGTCTTTCGTTAGCTTGCATTTCTAGCTTCAATCATTAACGATATGTAAAAGTTTCTAGTAGACAACTTCCTCACTCCGAATTACATGAATGTTGTTAATATATGAATTCCTACTGATTACCTTCATAGCATTATACTCGACACAGAACTTGAACCTTCATATACACTTTAGTGAAGTAATTATCCAGTGTTATTTCAATCTTTCAACTTATTACTTCACTTCACAATCTTATCAACGTACAAATCTTGATAATCTTTAGATTTTTATTAGAAGTTAGGAGGGAAGGTGGACGAGGAAAACGAGTCACAACAACACTTGAATGTGACATCTCTATGTCTACTACAACAAAACTTGAACTTGAATCTTTCTATATCAAAAATAAAAAAAACTAAAATCAAAAACATTTCAAAAATAAAATCTATTCAATTTAACCGCTAGTTTTAATTTTTAATCATTGTAACAATACATTTATTAGTATTAATAACATTGAACGCTTGAATGATTATTTGTGTAACGAATATGAATACCTGGTAAATTAGAAAGAGAATGAAAGATAGAGAGATTAAAATGAATGATCTAAATGTCAAAAATTTATTAAAAAGAAAAAAGGAGAATAAAAGAACTAAAAATAAAGAAACCGATCAGGTAAAGAAGTATATATTTGAAGTGCGGAGGGTGGGGATGGGTAAGTCCAGGCTGAGTAGCGGATATCATGAATTGATCAATTGGTCAAGAGTTGGAGTATAGAAAAGGTTAATGGATTAGACAAACTTAATCAATTTACTCATCATCATCATCATCATTATCATTTGACTACTGTTAACATGCTTATCTATTGTTCTTCATTGTAATTAATTTGTTATTGGTAATTTTTTTTTAACAAAATCTTTTTTCTTAGTTGTTGTAAAAAAAAAACGGAGGAAAAAATTTTTGACAATCACTAGATTAAATTTAGATGGTAAATAATTATTATCGATTTATTGTTTTTATACAGGTTAGTTACCATTGAAAACAAGATAATGGTATTTCGTTTTAATATGAGACTGTTAAGTGACAGTGAGTATTCATCGTTCTTCATCAGGGAATTAAATCTAAATCCATCGAGTTTTAGGATAAACTTGTATATTCCCGTTTATTTGTTATAGACTGAAGCTGGTCACTCTCCGTTGCTATATGTGTATCCTAGGTGGATTACCTCGATATACTTACTGTAAACATCAAAATTGGGATGCATGTACATTTAGCTGATGAGTCCCAAATAGGATGAAACGCGTATCCTGGATTCCACTTGTCAGTCACAATCCAACTTAAGTAATCCTTCGATTTTGGTTGTTAGATCTAAGCATGTTTACCGTCAAGATGAAATAGTTAGCCTTTAGTGCATTTTGGCTCAAGGCGATACCGAGTTGTGACCAGTGTGTGATAAAAAAACAGAATAAATAGTTTAAAAGTATTTGGGTCTTCTCGTTGATTCGTTATGGACCGAAGCTGGACAGTCTCTGTTGCTATATTTGCATTCTGAATTGATTGCCTCGATATAACGATAAATTACAAGTATTTTTTGGGTTGAATTTTGACTGGCAAGCAGAATCCAGGATAATCGTTTCGTCCTATTTTGGATTAGTCGCTGTATGTACCTGCATCCCAGTGTTGATATGCCCACCGAAATCCGGTGGCATTTGGCACGAAGCGAACCGAGTTCGAATTCCAGCGTGAACATCAACATTAGGATGCAGGTACATCCAGCGACTAGTCCGAAATAGGACGAAACGCGCATCCTGGATTCCTCATGCCAGTCATAATCTAACACATACAAAAACATAATAAAGTAATTGCTAGATTCGCTTTATTCAAGTTTACCTCTCTTTATGCAGTTACTCTTAATGAGAAAGACATTTATGATTGACATTTTGAATTCGTGTGAAATGTTATCCACAACGCTTTCCTGGTTCACATCATTGTATTCGAAACTTCAAGTTAACATTTCCATTTGTGTAGTAAATGGCTACTGTATATTAGAATGTAAATTTCTTTGGAGATCTCATTTCGAACTCTAACTTTCACTGTACTAGTGATTTTAATCTGATATGATGAACTGCACTATACTGATGATGTTTATAAAAGTTAGTTGTGTGTTACTCCAAGTACTATACATTTTTAATGATGATTACACCGTAATAAGGAGCACTAATCCACTGAATGAATGAAAAAAGTAGTTGAAAAGATTGAATATAACACATTTTTAAGCAGTGAGAATATTGTGGAAAATCACGATTAGCATTGGGTGATCAGTTGTTACATTCTTGTATAAAACTTCTCAGTTGTATAATATCTACCCTACAAAGACCATACTAAACTATCAAGTTTGGTGAAAAGAACAATATATTTAACTCATATCAGCCAAGGCACTGAAGTCAGATATAGAAGTGATTTCAAAGATGCTCCGCATTTTTTTCTGCAAGATTTTTTTGGGGGGAGAAGAACTAGTGCCAACAGACTGAAAAGAAGAGTGCCTCATCAAGATTACAAAGAAAGAAGATATTAGCAATTGGGAGAACTACAGAGGAATCATTGTACTTATAGTACCTAGAAAAGTCGTCATCAACGTGTTGTTGAACTGATTGAAAGATCCTGTAGATGCCCAACTTTTAAATCAACAAGTCAGATTCCGTAAAGATCGGTCGTGTACCGACGAAATAGCGACACTACGATCCATCATTGAAAAATCAGTTGAATGGAATTCGCCAATTCGCATCGATTTCCTCCACTACGAGAAAGCATTTGACAGCGTGGACAGGCGAACACGATGGAACATCCTTCGACATTGTGGCTTGCTCGAAATGATAGATAAACAGTATCCTACGAAATCCTTACGACGGAATATGCCGCAAAATCGTGCGTGGAGGGGAGCCCACAGATTCATTTCAAGTGTAGACCGTTGTTAAACAGGGCTACATACTCTAGCCCCTTCCCATTTTTCTGGTGGTTGACTGGATTATAGAAACTGCAACAGCTCAAAAGAAGCACGAAATATAGTCGACAGCATGGATAAAACTAGACGAATTTTTAGAAGACCCAGTCTTTCTATCCAACACACAATAACAAATACCTAAAAGACTGACAGTGTAGAATCGACCTCTGCAACCAGAAGTGGGCCTCACCGTGTACAAAGGAGAAAGCGAGAGTCTTAGATATAAAAAAACGATCACCAACCCAATTACACTTGACGGAGGTACTCTGGAAGATGTGCAAATTTTTACATACCTATGAAGCGTCATCAACAGACATGGGGAATCTAATGTAGATGTAATCGCACGGATTGACAAGGCAAGGACGGCATTTCTACAATTAAAAAATATCTGAAATTCAAACCAGCTGACAGCCAACTTCAAAGTCAGAACTGGCATAAATTGATTGATTCACTGATGTTAGTGGTAAATTGCCACATCATTAGTGATTTAATTGACTTCGTAATGTTACATGAATTTCAACGACCTCACTGGATGGCTTAAACAAAGTTACAATTAAGTAATATTGTCCAGCTTTTCATGTCAGTTAATATTATGATTAGTATGATGATGATATACATTGACATTAGTCAACATATCAGTTAAAACGATAGACTACTGGACAGCGCTATACATCAACATCATCACCCCTCTTCACCGCCTTAAGCTTAACCAACTGATTACTGGGTATGCAGTATCTCAGTTTAAGTATAAGGTTTATGTCATGAAGAGTTCATATTCTTGTTTGATTCTAAAAAGAAAGAGACACTTCTGTTACAATTAATGGTCAGCATCGACTAACATGAAACTTAGGCAAATGAAGGTTTCATGTGTAACTGTGTTGAATCGTTGTCATTTAGAAATATGATCTATTGAAAAACTTGTCGAGATAGAAAGGTGGAGGGAGGTAGAAAATTTGTGAAACTAAGTCAGTGTTATCTTCAGAAATGTTGTGCTGTTTATTCCTACCTTTGCACACATAAACACACACACACACATCCCTCCACTCTACCTGAAATATTCACAAGGTTCAAGTTTATTCTACTGTAAACTTTTACAGTTTTATTGTTTTAATTTAAGTTATCGTAATATTTATAATCAATTGTTTTAATGTTATTATATGGTTATAAGGTATTTCCAGTTACAAGACTCTATAGTATGCGATTTATCTAATGGCCTACAGGTACCACATACTTGTATATGTGTAGACCAGTTAGATAAGTATGAGTATAATTAGAGAAGTTTCTTGGGTCATCATCATCATCATCATCATCGTCGTGTTATGAAGACATACCATGGAAGCTTCTAATGAGAATATTTCAATATCTCTTATTGAATTAACACAACTACATACTACTTGAATTACTATTCATCCATAAATTAACTCAACTTCAAATTTTTAACCAGGAAAAAAATAAATAATGAGAGAAGAATGCAAAAAAGGACAAGGTGATGAAGAGAACTTCTTTCTTTTTGGACACATAGCTAAATAAAAATAGACAAACAGATATAACTATAACTTGAATTGAACTATATCATTCTTTCTTTTAAGATACATTCGGATTTCATTACCCTTCTAACTTTCTATTCACTCATTTATACTTACTAACAGTGTCCATAGGTAAAAAACTAACATCACACACACACACACATACACGTAGGTACATGAAGAGGAAGAGAAATTAGGATGAGAATGAAGTGAGATGAGGCAAATCTAACTGCGTTTACACGCAATATTTAGATTTTAGTTAAAATATTGTAATAGTCATATCGATAGGGATAACCATATGTTCTACAACATGAACAGTGAGAATTATATGCTTCAGTTGTTTGTACCAACTGTTTATCAACTCCTTACTTATTGAATTTAAAAAAAAATTCACAATACGTAATAATTATTGGATAATAATACAAATATGAGTTTTATATCACGAATTAATCTGGACTGGATAACTATTGAATACTAACAATGGAAGACAACTGTTTTGTCCTTGTATATAACTTATCACATACACGATCTCACCAAGAGATCAATTCTCAGGTATCACGGTGAGCGCTTAACCCTTAGACCACTGAACCCATTGACATTCAACAATGAATGCTTCAAACTTTGATCAGTAGACAATATATTTAGTAGCCATTTTCATCTCCGTCGACGTTATATTTAACATAGTTGAACCTCACCGATCACATCTGACTAGATCTTCTGAAATTACCTATCGAATTGGTCATTAGTGATCTAATACTGTATCTTTATGGGTATTTTGCAAGTTATTGAGTTTGAATGTGTACTCATGAGAGCAAAATATTTGTCTTCCAGTACTTCTTGGCGTTTAATGGTCATATAACTTAGATTACTTCATGATATCGAATTCAAACAATAATATTAATAATTTCTGAGATAAAAAATTTGGTTTAATGTTTCCAATTTTTTATTGTAGTATGATAAAGACAAAAGACTTGATGATCTATGAAAATACTGAAGATGTATGGAGTGGTCTCTATCAGTTAATCTAAGCTTTTTTTTAAATATTTCAGTAGATGGAGCTTCAAAAAATGTTTAAGGGTTGAAAACACACAAGCAACATAGTGTTTTATAACCCCAAATGAACATTAGCCTAATACACAATTATGATTAGATTGCAGGAAGGAATTTCGTATTTCTGGTTGTATCAATAAAATGCATTGGTAACTATTAAGACTTCAGGTTTGAATTCCACATGAATCATCATTTCCTTCAAGATTGGAAGTAGACCTTATTTACGAACCCCAACTAGCACGAAACCTAGATGATTCAGGCTTTCGTGTTAAATATGTTACTAGTGGGTTACAAGTTAGTGTAAACATTTCAGCTTTTACAGAAGCCCCGATAGTGACATATCTGTTGATATCATACTATATACAATGTGATATCAAGGCATTTAGTATAGTTACTACAATCTAAGTTGATTGATGAAGTTCTATCTCTCGTTAAGGTCTACACAGAATGATTTGAATATTACACTGGAATATAAAAATGGAAATATCTCGTATAGATGTGAACAATTAAGTGTTGTATATTTATATTTATTTTCAATAGTTATACATTAAGATTAATGTATTTGAAAACTACAGATTCGTGTATTAAGCTTATAACCATATTAACATTATAAGGGAGAATGATACACTACTGGCTTATTCAACATGAAGTAAGTGAAGTGATGTCTGAACTTGTGACTTATTAGGTAATTGTCTCATCGCTTTATTTTGTAATAATAACTATACGCAGATTAGGAAAATCATATAATTTGGATTGTGACTGGCAAGTAGAATCCAGGACGCGCGTTTCGTCCTATTTGGGACTCATCGGCTGGATGTACCTGCATCCCAATGTTGATGTTCACACTGGGATTCGAACTCAGTTCGTTTCGTGTCGAACGCCACCGCGTTCACCACTAGACTACTGAGTGTGTGTGACTGTCTGGACTCAGTCACAATCCAAATTATATAATACTTGTGAAAAAAATCGCTATATCGAAGCAATCCTCTCAGGATGCACATATAGAAACAATGACTGACCAGCTTCAGTCTATAACAAATCAACGGGAATATACAAGTTCTTCCTAATAATTAGGAAAATCAGTTTCAAATGCGGTCTATTGATAACCATGAATGAGCAGTAAATTACTGATGCAGTAGTAGACGTTTGTTAATTCATCTAGTATACAGTTTATCCTTGCCGATCTGGATTTGATCATTTCCCTCAAGATTCCAGGCAAGCCTTACTTAACATGTACGCAAAACAAATCTCAGTCAATATGTTCCTCTTATTACTTAATATTTATATTAACTCAAATAGTCGCTTTCTAGTGTAAATAGGAAAACTATTATGCTTACCTAATATTTGGTAATATTAACTGAAAATCTTCAGATTAAGTTCCCAATATGGATACTAATCTAAGTGTCTCAATCTTCTCCAAAGAATTTATTTAAGCAACAGATAATAGTTTACAGTTGCTTCTCTATCATTCACTGATCAGCTCACAATTGTTACTGTTGACCTATTCATACTGAAATGAACTTCATGTAACAGATTGAATTAAAGATTCAATGAAATTACCTTCAATACATGGGAAACATTATTGATGCATACCCATTCAACTTCGAAATAACAGTATAATTCAATTATAACTAGTTACATATAACTCAATTGGATACAATGTCATATGCATATTATCATGTTATACTATTCAATTATCAATGAAGTCTATTTCTCCTTGAAAACTACATTAGATTACAAGAATTGTCTATTTAATTGACTTTATAGTATAATACTGAATAATTGATAAACGGAAGACAATATTTTCACATATTTAAAGGAAGTATTATTTATATTTCCTATTTGAATACACGAAAAACAACTTAATCAATGATATCATGCACTACTTATTTTATATATAAATAGTATACTTTATTGTATAACTAATTTATAAAGAGAGAGAGAGAGAGAGAGGGACAGAGACATTTATTGTGTTCATTCACCAAGTTTCTAAGGTTGTTTGCCTCAGTTTATTTTTTGTCTTTTCTTCCACGTCGATGATATCGTTGTTATTCATCAAATCGGTGTCATTATTAGTAGTATTGTGTATTTTTGTTGTTGTAATGTTTTTTTCTGCTTAAATTATTTCTCTCTACGTTTACCCACCTCATTCCATAACGAAAAAAAAGAAAATAAAATATTCTCCCAGTTTCCTGTGTTACTTCGAAAGAAAAAAACTAATAAAAGAAAGTGGAGTATGTTAGTGTTTCTTTTCCTTTTCAAATTAGGTGATTTTTGTGTGTAATTTATCGAAAGGAAAGTTATTACGAGTACTAATCACTGCCTATGTATACACACACACACACACAAATAGACGTACAGTTTGCTCTGTCTCTCTCTTCTGTAGGGTATCTGACATAAGCCCCCACCACCCCTCACCTTAAGTATTTTACTTCAATTTCTATCTATGAAGTAAAGAAGAAGAAAAAATTTTTTCATTTGGAATCTGATTTCCGGAGGTGATTGTTAATAACTTTCTATCTGCTAATTTTGTCTGTTCGTCAGCTGAACTATTATTATTATTACGATTATTATTATTAGTAGTAGTAATAGTAGCAATAGTAATACAGTCCTTCGTGGATAACTACACTTTCTATAACTTCTATTCGATACTTTTTTGAATGATCTTTTTATAGTGTTATAAGTATGATATTGAGCCTAGTAACCAGAACACTTGATGTTAACTATCTGATATTTAACTAAGTATTCTACTAACAATATTATCTGTACGTAAGTGTACAGAGAGATGAATATCAAAGAATTAGAATAAGTAACAATACTAGTGTGGTAGTAGAATGTAGTTTAAGAAGAATCATTTAATTTTATTTGATTGAATATATCACAGATTGATGTTGGCAGGGTACCATTGACAACAAGGGAGCACTGGACAGCTATTTCGTTCTACTGTGGAACTCCTCAGCAGTGCGTACCCCAGATTCCGCACCAGGGGCTTCAGGTTGACGGCGAACTCCTAACCACCTGCACCACTGGGTCGGCATCCAATCGTAGAATTCCCACTTCCATCAATTTGTGATACATATTATATTATATATTATATTATTATGTACCATTGGATGCCGACCCAGTGGTGCAGGTGGTTAGGAGTTCGCCGTCAACCTGAAGCCCCTGGTGCGGAATCTGAGGTACGCACTGCTGAGGAGTTCCACAGTAGAACGAAATAGCTGTCCAGTGCTCCCTTGTTGTCAATGGTACCCTGCCAACATCAATCTGTGATATATTCAGTCAAATAAAATAACCAATCTCCACAAAAATAATCATCCGAATTGAATTATTTAATTCATGAAAAGAAAACTATGAGGTAATCAAAAGTAGTACAACGAATTAAGTCATCAGTATCGCTTCGAGTGAATTTGATCCATATCATATAATTTCTTTAAAGATTTAACAGGTTGATAATCTAGATCTTAACCAAGTAGTCTGCACTTACCAAGTATGATTCAAACGAACAGTCAATAACTTTATGAACTAGTGTCATAATAATAATTTTTGTTAGTCATAGCCTTCTTCTAAACTACTCCTACAGCAGATGTCATTATACATCAGTGTAAGCAGTGGTTGAGTACATATTTCGACTATTCTAGTCTATAAACGTTCACACTCTCATCGATCATCTTTACCTAGTGATTTTCATTTAATCCTAACATGGCTTACTCACTAGTCTCTGTCATATATCAGTAATGATTTGAAAAATTTTTTGATAAATGACTAGTAATATGAAAATGCTATCGACTTGTAAAGGTCATGTTTCACATTCAAACAGTATCATAAATCATATTCTTGCAGTATATACTCACTCATTTGAATAAATGACAGACATTCTGCTCACATTAGAGGTGATACAGTCTAGTAAAAGATAAAATAACTTTCTCAATCCTTTATGTGTAATACAGTTCAGTTAATTAATTTCTAATATCACCACTAGTCTATGCAAATTAACATCACATAGAATTTACTTGAGATGTTGGGTTGGTTATTCCTCAGCAGTCGACACTCAGTAGCATGGTATATTTCCATTTTGACAAAAATAACACTCACTAATGAATTAGATTATGGATCATGCTGTTTCGCTATCTCTGACCATTACCGTAGAGCTATTCGGATAGCGACTAAACTCTTGTAAAAGTGATTGATCACTGAGTAGTGATCAATAAATTTAACTTCTCAAGCGAATATTGTAATAAATTCGTTAGAATAAGCATTATTAGAACAGTTAATATGGTTCTAGATGTGTCACGGAGAATAGCTAGGAAGCGTCAGGTGGCGCGTTCTATTTGAATTTATGTTCATCTGCTGAATATACAAATACAGTGCTTATGAAATGATTATGGTTATAAAAGTATGATGTAGACTATTTGTCGAATATAGACACTTATAACAGGGTTATGGTCACTGTTTTGACTTTTATATTGAGTGAAACAGATCTGTATTATGTTGGACGATAATTAAGCCTAGTAGTCACGTGACAATTTAGTGATAGTTTGGTGAATCAATCTCGATGTCAACATTCAGTTGTGCTGTTTGTAACACAGACCTAAACCATAGATTTAATATCTAGAGGCATAGTAGAATAGCGCTGTTAAGGAGTTCATACTAAAACAAAACATCTGTTGGATGTCCCATAGTCATCAATCATGCTCAATCAAGATCAATCTGCAATAACATCAACAAAAATTTAAGAAACCAATCCATAAAAAGATCACTTCAACTTAACTATAACGTTTGTCAACATTCACGATTTTTAATCCGTTTAGCGTTTACTATATATGTGAGTACTGATTATCAAAGGTTAATATCCACACCTAAAGTATAGGTAGGCCTCAACATACATAAAGGAAAGAGCAAGATCCTCAAATATAACACAGGCAACACCAACCCAACTGAACTTGATAGAGAAACTGTGGAAGAATTTGATAATTTCAGGTACGTGAGATGCATCATCGATGAACAACGAGGGTCCGATGCAGATGTAAACGCAAGGATTGGCAAAGCCAGGGCAACATTACTACAGTTGAATAACATATGGGACTCAAAACAACTGTCAACCAACCTCAAAATCAGATTCTTTAATTCCAACGTGAAGACAGTTCTACTGCATGGAGCTGAAACTTGGAGAACTACTGCAAACATCCTAAGAAGTGTACAAGTATTTATAAACAACTGCCTACGCAAGATACTTAATATCCGTTGGCCGAAAACCATCAGCAACAGCTTACTATGGGAGAGGATAAACCAACTAGCAGCCGAAGAGGAAATTAGGAAAAGACGTTGGAAATGGATAGGACATACATTGTGGAAATCATCAGACTGCATCACGAGACAAGCATTAACATGGAATCCTGTTGGGAAAGGGAAAAGCGGAAGGCCAAAGAACACACTGCGTCGAGAATTGGAAGCAGACATTAAAAGGATGAACATCAACTGGAAACAGTTGGAAAGGATTGCTCAGGACAGAGGTGAATGGAGAATGCTGGTGAGTGGCCTATGCTCCTCTGTGAGGGGTAACGGGCGTAAGTAAGTAAGGTTTATTTATGTATCCTATACAGTCATGTATTACTATGAATATGTATCCATGGTATTTAGTTGTATACACTATCAGATGCTTGAAATAAAATCACTTTAATGAAAATTACACTGTAATCTGAAGTGTCCTTACACTGAATACACTCAAAAATGGCATTAGGTACTAGATACACCTAATTCATTAAACATTGGGAACATTACGGATAACCTCTTCATAAGAAAATCATATCATCTCATGTTCGAGAACAGCGTATTGTCAATTGGAATTTATGTTGGTTAAGATTAAATCAAAGAATTATGATTATACTTTAATGGAATGAAGACGTTATCTATTCAGAATGAAATGAAGATGTAAGGCTTCCCACTTAAAACTGTCTTTATTTATTTACAAATACAATGCAGATAATATGCTTGCATACGTATATACCACAGGGGAACCTAATTACAGATGATTTAAGTTATTTTCAAAATTTAGTAGTATAAACTCTTCGACTTTCAGTCATTAAGTCGTCAGTTTGAACCCTGCATTATATAATTTATTTTGCTAAATCAGGAGGTGTATTACAAATACTCAAATTGAGTGTAGCTTGAAGTTTAACACCATAATTGTTACTCACATTTATGTTTAAAATGTAGAAGAGAATATGATACTTTCTGATAACTCAGATCGAACTCAACGATCCTAGTTGACTGCCTCAATCAACTTACAACAAGAGGAGAGTGTATTTAGTATTTACATATTTCAGTAGAAAAGGTTTTATGCTAGTATTCGTCATAGACTGATCTCGATTGATAAAACACTGGAAACCAGGGTACATTAGACAGCTGTTTTGTCCCAGAATGTGACTGGCAATAATTCGCTGACATGGGAATTCCATCATTGGACACCGGGTAAGTGGTACTGATGATTAAGAATCTATCAACCAACTTGAAGGTTCTTAGCTTGACTCCCTGGTTGGATAAAGAGTAAGACTTCTGAGGAGTCTCACACTAGAAAGAGAAAACTCGACTGCTCCTTATCCTATAATGTTATCCAACGGAGATTAATCTATGAGGAATACAAACAACGAATGAAATATCAATCTCCAAAAAAAACCAACAACTCACGCTAGGAATATTTTCTGCTGTACATATTCCTTCTTGTAGTAAACGATCACGTATTTCCCAGGCAAATATTGATGGGCATTCTCGCTTATAATGTGCTATTTTTAAAACAACTATATTTGTTGCAACTCTTGGTTTACTTCCACCAATTGCTTTTGGTCGAATTGAACCAGTTTCATAATAACGACATAATATTTTAGAGACACAACCATTAGACACTTGTAGAATACGTGATATATCACATGGACGTGCACCAGAATGCGCTAATTCAATAATCCTTTGACGTGTTGTATCCGGTAATGGTCGACCATTAACAAACATTCCGCCTAATTGATTTACACCAGAATGACCTTAATATAAAAATTAAAAAGGACATATGAATCTGTAACTAAATAAATTATGGTTATCCTCAACTTTTTAAATGTACACTAAGTGTACATACTGTCGTCTACTGTTACTTAAGTAATCAAGTGTTATGTTGGGAGATTAACGAACTAACTTTCAGTACTATGCTTTGGACGACTGTTTCAGTTAGTTTAGTTCTAAAATAAACATTTTACTGCTTAACATTAATGTATCCCTCATGGCCTATTTTCCTGTTTAACAAATTAGCTATTAGCATATCATTTCCCATTTATGATATACAGTTAATTGATTGTGTATGCACTACTGCAGTTCATTACTACTATCTTCTTGTTGTGCACTGATGTTAAATTCCTAACAGGCTGACTGAATGGTCTGATTTATATCCGCAAAAAGAAGTGCTTGGTTGATTCATCGGCTTGTGTTCTTCCAACTCCAGCCTGGGTTTGAGTGAACATCGGATAATCGTACAGGGACCAGCTAGGCACTCACTGGTGTTTATAATTATTACTTTGTGCACACAAATTTATGTCACTTAATTGGTCATGCCATCATTGTCATAACAGTTTTTTACGTCATAACAGTAAGTGAATAGTGAACATTAGAGTGTAATTCTCAAGAAAGTTTTAATGTGTAGCTCTAATGCTTACTAAGTGATTTTTACTTGATATGTTGCACTTAGCTACACGAGATACGTTTACAGTAGATTGTTGTAGATTACTCAAGTATTATTCAGCAGTGAGAACCTTTAACTATTTCCAGAATCAATATCATAACTATCATGGACAGTATGAGTATTGACTTCACAGTTACTTGAATGTTTAGTTAAGATACTTTTCGGCCACTTCAAGCGTATTATTCAGTGATCCAATACATAAAGCAGTAAATAGACGGTGGGAAATAGAGTTCTAGATTTTCTGGTTCCCGGTACACGTTTATATAGTATTCGTTGTCTCAGGATGCCGTATCCCACTTGGAACTTTCACCAACCGAGTTTATTTACCTCTAGCATAAGAATGTAGTAGCTAGGACTAAGCCAGCCTCAGCTAGCGTGGCCGTATGAGATTTACTTGCTGGAAAGTGAACTTTTAACTCCCCCTCCCCTCAGTCATACTAGTGTTCGATTTCAGGAAATGAAAATGGTTGATTATTCAAGCACTTCAAATTTTATAATACTAAGTCCACGTAGTAATTCCCAGGATAAAAGTGTAATAATAAAACATAGCATTAGTACATTTGGTATTTATGTAACAGTGGAATTTATGAAGCATGTCTCTGCCCACTTATGTCTCATCAGCTAAATACATCTGTATCCTAATGTTGATGTCTGTCCAAATAACAACTAACTGCTTACAACTTCATACATTAACTCACTTACCAATTAACTTCTGAGTCTAGATATCAACTAAGATATTCATACAGTATAAAGATATTAGTAAGTCTTAGTAATTTTCATGTTATTCATATTCGGAACAAATATTGATCATTATGTGTTACATCATGCATGCTCTTATTTACTTTGTCTTAGTATATTTGGGGAATGATTAAGATTGGATGAGATAATCATCAGATTGGTATTTAGTACTACTTTTAATTTTTATTTCATGACACTATGAGTAGACTGTATGTATAAAAGAAATAATTATATTTAGAGTTAAACCTAATGAGAATTCTTCTCACCAAACATTGTATATAAATACATCATACGTGCTGCCTAAACATGGCAGGGAAGGGAGGGCATACTTTACGTAATTAGAATGACGAAAGGGGATACCTGATGCCAGTTTGAACGATACTGAGTATTCACCTAAAGAAGATGATAAACTGACTCCAAATCAGTGTGACTTATACGTTCCATAAAAATGGAGTGATGAAAAAATGTTCATTTACCCATTTCACGTTACCGCCAACTACATATATAGATTTACATGTATCTGCCAAATCAGTTACATTAATAGAACAGAAAAAAGGGTCTATGTACGATTTCAAGAACATATCCTCTAAAGTCTCCGCTCGTATGGATCAAAGGCTCTGAGCAGTGTTATGTTAAAACATTTAGTTAACACAAGACATGTAGCTGATACCTTGAAATCCTACATGATAGTCAATAAACAGTCCACTCTTCTTAAATTCGATGAGGTAATTGCAGTCAAACTGTTCTGATAATGTTCCATTCACTACATCATTTTCAATCCTTTCCTTATTTTAATTACATTATTTTAATTCTTTCAATTTAGTCAATTAGGGTTTTCTTTTCAATAACTGATCCTAATTCATGTTATAGTTATTATTGTTATTAATTACTGGTAACTTCGATTCATTTTGATCTCAGCTGTTTCATTGCTTGTAACCACCCCACTGGTACAGAGGTTTCTATTCCTCCGGAGACATCAAAGGTGCGCACTATTCAGGAGTCTCATACTAGGGCGTGACTGCTGTTCGATACTTTCTGATTTCTAATGGTACCTCACCAACGTCAATCTATGACAAATTCAATCAATTAAATCTAATACTGATCTCTACAAATGCACCTCAAATTAATAGATTGATTGTTTAGCTATATGACACTTAGTTATTAACTTGAGGTTTGTAAATTCAAACTATCAAAGACTGTACTCAGCTGATAAGAACCTGAAGAAATAAAAGTGAATTCATCTTATTCTACTCAATTAGAGGTATATAGTTTGATCATCGACTGTTTTAATATTACATCTCCCAATACTGTAGATTAGACTTTCAAACCGAAGACTAATGTGAATGACATTCTAGGAAGACCACCCTTTTCGTGCTGGAAATTTACAAAGTTTCTGATACTTCATTTCGTTACTCTCTCGCACCAAGATTTATGTAAATAAAATTAATACGTGTCGAATTCTAAATACAATTCCAGTTGAATATTGATTTATGTGCAAGGTTACCTGGTTTCTAACCAATGATGCCACAGTTTATTGCATGTATCAATCGTAATTGACAATAGATTATATTAGCTAATTCGACTTAATTTTATCAGTTAATCTACATAATGTATAAATATGATAATCTAAACTACTTAATACATAATGAGTAGTAGCTTACCTCTTTTAATTTTTTGTCTACAATTATCTTCACTGCTATCAATTGATGAATTATCCATATTCATTACATTTAATCCTACAAAATAATATCGTGAAGTATTAATAGTAATAATAAACAAATATTTAATTGAATACGTTACAGATTGATACTGGCAGGGTAGAATTGAAAACCAGGGAGAACTGGACAGCCGTTTCGTTTTACTATAAACTCCTCAGCAGTGAGCACCCAGGATTCCCCTCAAGGGGCTTCATATAGACGAACACTTACATTGTGCACCACTGGGTCGGACAGTATCAAATGGTAGAATTCCCATTTCCATCAGTTTCTGATACATAGCTCGACGATTATTGATTGTCACTGGTGATATCCGTCTCACTCGCCACAAGTCTGAACTCCGTCAGTCACTACTTCACACTGCAGCTTCAGGAACACCCTGGCAACATCAATCTGTGATGTATTCAATCAAATAAGAATACCAATTTCCATAAAAATAATCATCACAATTCAACGAAATATTTGATAATAAGAGGTGATACAAAAAATAATTACGTTGGTGATAATCACGACTGAAAATGACCAATCTTTCATATCATTTGTTCATTATAAATAAATTGTTTCAGAGGACTACTATTAACTGGACTTAGTAGCTTATTATATGGCTTCATTGAACTGAAAGTGAAAGAGTTATGTGCCCTAGTTTCAACGTGACTATCAACAGGATGAACCAACAGATGTATCTAGTTGCGGAGTCATAAATAGAATAAAACACAAGGTCTGATTCGTGTTACTGGCTACTTGACAAATAACATAATAATCAATGTTGTCATAACTACGGTCTAATATATATCCGTTGAATTAAATGTTATAGTTTCTTTATACTACAATATATGTATGGGCATACATAGCTGTACAGTATTGTTCAAATGATACGACACTAATACCAAGGATTAAAATGAACGATAAGACACTAAGGAGCATCCATTCTGTGAGATGATAGAGATTTATAGTTTAGGTAGACGATCATGAAGGTATTGAGTTCTCCGACCTGCTTGGTTTAAGTGAAGAGTTTTTATCATCGTTCTGGACAACATCTTCAGCGCTTATATCAAATAAAAGTAGAAAATTTCAATTGTTCAACAAATATTTAGTCAACATGCTCCCAAGTTCATGTATCCAGTTGGTTATTTTCATGTATCGGTTTATTCCCATTAGTTTTAGTTACCTAACATTTTCTTTGTAGATTGGTAGATTGAATTTATGTCAGTATGTCTGTTGGTTGATATACTTTTATAAATTCTGTCGTATTCTGTAACGATTTTAGATTTTGTTGTTTGCCTAAGCTAACTGATGTTCCAATTGGTTTGTCGGCATTGCTATGGCTTGATAGTTAAAATTTATTATTCAGAAAGTTAAAGAAGTTCATCTTGTGGTTACCTTCCGGAAAAGTGGTTATCTGACTAACTTTATCAAAAAGTGTCTAGTAGATCATAATCCAGTTGGTGAATCCACTTCTGACTATGTTAAAAGTTCTATAGTATTGATTTAAGGTAATATCTATCAGAAATTGATTTCTATTATCGAAAATTATTATAATCAAAAGAATATTGGATAACTACTTCTTGTTGTTTAAGCCTTACTAACACGGATACAATGTAAAATATTTATCGTATAATCAAATCATACGGCAGCATGAGTCAAGAAAAAGAAACCAAGGAAATGAAAATTTAACAAGCTGATCGGACGACAAAACTCCTCCTCTTCTCAACACTGTTACGTCTGATAACTAATGATTTTTGAACTAATGTCATGATATCACTTGATATGAGTAACTTAGAAGCAATGAAGAAAAGAATTCGATTTCCATCGATTCATTATATTAGTCAAAGCGAAAGGAAAAAAAAAGTACTTCTAAAATTATCTGATTATTAATCAAAATCACTCTTTAGGGATATCTTGATACTGTTTAATTCAATTTTGATAGCACGAATTGATCTGAATCAGACAACCATTGATCACCTGGAAGCACTGGACAGCTGTTTCGTCCTAGTATGGGACTCCTCAGCAGTGCGCATCCACGACCCCGTCGGGGATGGAACCCAGGACCCTCTGGCTCCGCGCGCGAACGCTTTACCATTGGACCACTGAGTCGGCTCCCAACGGTTGATATTTCCAATTCAGCCAATTCGTGAGCTCATTAGTGACTAGCTCCTTGAGGTAATTCCTGGAGTTCTAGTGTGAAGACGTGACCAGTAGAGTTCAACCGTGTCGGGTGTGAGGCAGTAACTCACCAATGGCATAGAGGAGGTCGCGCTATGTATCTCTACAAACTCCCCTAATTGTAATATCTTGATACTTTTGAATCTTTCAATGAACAGTCATACTTCAATCTATTGAAGTTTACTCTATTGATGTATCCATCAGGTAGTCAAAATTTGACTTGGGCATTTATAAGTAAATAATTGGCAATCTTTCTCCACCTTCATAGGTTGATCTTATATTACAAATGTATAGCTAAGTGATATGTTTTTCAGGTAGGTTTTGTTTTCAACTAATTGAAAATTACTTATTTCATTTGATCCGTATATCTTATCAGGAGATGTCCATTACGTAACCACGTATTCTATGATCTTTAGTATTTCCTTACCGTCGGTATTCTTACAATTGATATATTTATGAAATTTTTGGTTAGTCCTATAACTAATGACGTAGCATGAATTCATATCATAGTAAATAAATAGTAATTCCGTCTTTTCTTGATTATGAGTATTAACTAGTACTGAGCATTTATTGAAACAATCTAACTGAACAATTAATCGAATTTAGTCAATTAAATTAAATACTTGGTAACAATTGGAAAGAAACCACGTATATAAATTTTATTCCAGTCTGGAGTTATGGGTAATGTATTTCTGTAGCCATGCATATAAAGGAACGTTTTCCGTCGGACTAGAAGACACATCACCTCCTAGTTCTAAGTGATTGGTATTTAAGCATTAAGAAGTGAACATGTGTAACACTGATTGTATCTCAGTAAGTTAAAAATGATGAATGCATCTTTTCGTTGTCTGAGTGTTATCAATTATTATTTTCAAAGGATCATTATGTATATTGTTTCTAGCATTTATGATACACTTAGTAGGTGATTGCTGCAATTTTTATTAACGGTCTCATTTCAAGATATTAAAGCTCTTCACTATTGTCAGCTATGAGTATTGACAATGTAGCACAGTTTTACATTTAGGATTAAACAAATACAATTACAACGTAACTCTAATTAGAATTACGATCTAAAATTCAGCAATCAATCATTAGACAGATAATAAAAGTTAGATTATGTGTGAAGATATTACGTAAGACTTTAATTTTCAGGTCCTATAAATACCAGTTCATAGTGAAAAGAGTTTAATTAATCTGGTTAGAGTTTCTTTAGAAAGCTTGAGTTTTCCGGGATTAAAATGCTAGCCCCATCCCCAGCCCTCCTCCTTTAGCCGGGCTTGAAACCAGCAGTAACCCTAGAAGATCTACAGGCTGCCTACTTTCGCCTTTTCTCTTCCTCCTAGTGGTTGACTGGATCATGAAGACCTCCACCTCTGAAGGGATGCGTGGAATTCAATAGACAAGTAGGATGCAACTCGATGATTTAGATTTCGGTGATGACCTAGCTCTTTTAACCCATACACACCAACAAATGCAAGTGAAGACAACCAACGTAGCAGCAACCGCAGCATCAGTAGGCCTCAACATACATAAAGGAAAGAGCAAGATCCTCAAATATAACACAGGCAACACCAACCCAACTGAACTTGATAGAGAAACTGTGGAAGAAGTGGATAATTTCAGGTACGTGGGACGCATCATCGATGAACAACGAGGGTCCGATGCAGATGTAAACGCAAGGATTGGCAAAGCCAGGGCAACATTACTACAGTTGAATAACATATGGGACTCAAAACAACTGTCAACCAACCTCAAAATCAGATTCTTTAATTCCAACGTGAAGACAGTTCTACTGCATGGAGCTGAAACTTGGAGAACTACTGCAAACATCCTAAGAAGTGTACAAGTATTTATAAACAACTGCCTACGCAAGATACTTAATATCCGTTGGCCGAAAACCATCAGCAACAGCTTACTATGGGAGAGGATAAACCAACTAGCAGCCGAAGAGGAAATTAGGAAAAGACGTTGGAAATGGATAGGACATACATTGTGGAAATCATCAGACTGCATCACGAGACAAGCATTAACATGGAATCCTGTTGGGAAAGGGAAAAGCGGAAGGCCAAAGAACACACTGTGTCGAGGATTGGAAGTAGATATTAAGAGGATGAACATCAACTAGAAACAGTTGGAAAGGATTGCTCAGGACAGAGGTGAATGGAGAATGCTGGTGAGTGGCCTATCCTCCTCTGTGAGGGGTAACGGGCGTAAGTAAGTAAGTAGGTATGAAAAAGAGCACAGCAAAGATCTAGAATAAGTTTTTGATTTGTTGCCTCAAGTTGAAAATTTCACCTAGTATCCGTTCGTCTGAATAAAACCTATGAATACTACTTAAATGCTAAATTGGTGTACAAAATCATTCTAATTAGATCCTCAACTTTTAAATTATTTTCTTCCCTCTTCTTAACAAATTAGTTATTTCTTCCCTAATCCTATTCCCAATATTTAATAAGTTTCTTTTACAATCAGTAAAATTATCACAATTTATGCTTCATCTTGGTGTACTCATGGACATATATGTCAGTCTGTAATTCACCAACGAATATTAACCTGAATCACAAGTGGAACTAGAACTCATCAACGACATTCTGACATGATATCTTAATCTACATCAGATACCAAGTCATCATTAATTAAATGATATAAAATTGATATAATAGCAATTGGTTTACAAGAGAATGATATGAAGTATGATATTCAAGTGGATTTATAACAAATTACATACCTGATTTGATTTTCATTGCATATATACTACTAATGAATATTACTATTATCTGTAGAGAATATGAATATAAATTATAAATTAAGCAAATAAACACATTGAATATTCTTATATGCATCCATACACTTGTAATATAGTTTTTTTTCCTGTCAATATATACAATGAGATTAAATCCATCATTGAATGAAGAATTTAATTGTCAAATGAATACGTTGATTGTTGAACATTGATACCTTTTAGTAAATTTTATATGTTGAATCCACTCGCATTATGTAATAATGATTGAAGTAAGCAAGAAATAACTAAATGTACTTGTTGATAATAATCGTCAAGTTCATAGATGCATATATATATATATATACGTAAATAGTTAGTTATCTAAATATTATTTGAATGTTTACATAAGATTGTTTTATATGTACAGAAATGATTCTTTGTGTATAGTTCTACTACAGTTGTATTATAGTTGTGATACACAATCAGCTTCATCATCTTCATCTTCATCGTGATCATGACGAAAATTTAAACAAAAGACATTAAATGATCATTGAACGAATTTTTATGAGTTTTCAAAATCAAACCCTTTTACAGATAAAATAGAATAGAAAAAAAGTGGTTCTATGATAATGAAAATATATTAACCAATCAAAAATCGGTATAATTACAAATAACACACACAAATACACTGACGCACGCGCTTATATGTGTACAGGTAGGAATCTTTTTCCTCCCCACCATCCACCCATCTTCCAATAGAAATTCTCGCCTTTCTCTTGCTCACCTATTTAAACAACATTAATTTTGTGTATGTATCTATGGCATATTTGGAGTGGGTGTGTGTTGATGTGAAGGTTTGTCTTGTTCATTTTTTCCCACATTCCTGCTAAAAAAAGTTTGATTGTTTGTGTGCCAATTCAATGAAAACAATTTTCTTTAAGGGAGGGGAGGTGGTAGCAGCAGACAAGATAATTTAATTCCGATTGGTTCATTGATGCGTCAAAATAAGACAATTCTACATAACAAATAAACATTACTTAAAGTGATATCAGTAACTTAAAGTAAATACCTTAGATGAAAATATAAACAGGCAACGGGGGGGGAGTAGGGTAAACACTTAAAATAGTAACCACTATGAATTTCTGTATTGAAAAGAGAAATTTGATAAAAAGTAGAGAATAAATAACCTATTTATCCAATTGATCAACATACTATTGGTCAATTACAGAAGACTATAATAATTCAATAATTATATTTAGTAAATGTAAAATCAGCTTATGACAATGTATACATAGAAAAAGATAATAAGTTGTAGTTATAAAAGAAATGAAAAGAACACTAAGTTATTTCATGCGTAAATAATTTAATGAAAACATGCAATACTACTGATTAGAATGATTGGTCTAACCCATTATATATATATATAAGTATATACACTTTGCGGAGCTATTAAAAAGGATAATCATCATCTTATAGACATTGTTCCGTTTAATGTTGAGTTTACCAGCAATTGTTATTAATATTATTACTCGTTTTTATGTTTGTCTAAAATATTCAATCTGTATGGTTTACACAAACACATATGAATCATTCGCTAATCTAACAATTACATGATGCTAGTATTAGTTTTATCTATATTACTCTTAAGTTAGTCAGAGGTAGCGTAGAATTTGGGGCATAAATATATCTGTTCAAGTTTTTGTAGTGGATCATTATAACAATATGAAGTTATGAAGATACATATGGGAGTATTAAACACAGAGATGGTTCAAGAATGGAGTAACACTGTGTAAGTGCGAAATAATATTGAAATTCAGGATCTAACAGGATCTAACGATAAAGAATAAATGTATTTGTATTATAGTGATACTTTTTGAGCCATATCATGCAATATTTCCAAATATTGGTCACTATGATTGGACGGACATCAATTAAGTCATCAGTACCGGCATTAACAGTCAATGACTGATAAGTTCGGCAGGCTCTATATTTATTCCGACCCACTTCTACTCACATTTAGAGATGTGTTAGTTGATCACATGTGATGCATGCCATAACCTCCTCAGGCACTGTCTACTCTTTCATTATCAAATGCTTTATATAGTATCGTATGTCCTTATTTAGATCTCCTAACCGGATTGTTCCTTCATACATGATCAAGGTTTCGGAAACATCAATGACCAAACACTACTATCCTACAAATGTCCTCCATTTTTATGGGTCATGGTTCACAATCACAATAACTAGTATACTCGTCTTTTGGCTGGCAGATGATCAACTCACCTGTACAACAAGTGATATCAAGTAACAAAACAAAACATGCCTAATGAAACCGTAGAGTTATTTCGTGAGACACAAGCTAGATTAAGTGTATTTATCCACTTCATTCTCTATCATTAATTTGTGCTTTAAAGAGGGTCGATCAGGTAGAGGCATATTTATGACTGAAGAGAGTGAAATACATCCCAAACATGGTTGTGTTGTGAAAATCAGGATATAAGCTGACGAGTTCAAAATAGGGTAAAGTGAATGTCCTGGATTCCGTTTTACTAATCACAATCCACCATAAGCTACAAATAATTTAAAATAAGTATTTAGAAATATTAATTAAAATGGATTGTGACTGGCAGCTGGAATCCAAGGCGCGTGCTCTGACCTATTTTGGACTCGTCGGCTGGATTTACCTGCATCCCAGTGTTGATGTTCACACTGGGATTGAAACTCAATTCGTTTCATGCCAAAAGCAACCGCATTCACCACTAGACTATTGAGTCCAGTCAGTTACACTTGCTCAACGGGTGTGTATCTAACTGACGAGTCCCAAATACGATAACTTAAACATTATTCAATATAAGTTTTAGTACACAGTTTACCATGGAATCCAAGGTATACGTTCCACCCCCTTCCCCACTCACTAACCTAAGATTCATTGATCATATAGATCTTCATCATAGAGTTGATATTATCACTAAGATTCGGACCTAGAGCTTTTTATTATTAATGGTATTATAAACTTCACTTCTGAATAGTTTAAATATAACTAAATCAATCTGAGAATTATAAACTTGTTTCTAATTCTTTATGACTATGAAATAATCTGTTTTAGTAAAAAAACTATCAGTCTTGATGTAATCCGCCAACAACCAGGAACTTGGTCAAACAAAGTTATTTTGACCTATGCATTTAACACACATACACATACACACACACTCACTCACACCTACACACAAACACCCTCCTTAAACCGAAATTTTCAATTACCAACTTTTATTATAGTGACTAAATGTTGAAGAAAATTGAATCTTCCAGTTCATTGATCTTGTGAACATGCTTAAAGGGATCAAAGACTGTGTTGAAATATTAAATCAGGTTGTAAGAAAATACATAAACAGACAGAAAGAAATGAGTAAAAAGTAAAAGAAAAATGTATAATTATGATCTAGTCAACTTTAAAAAGAGGTATAACCGACAGAAACATCTGATTATTCAAGTTTATTATTCTTATTGAACAGTTCCAGTACACATGTATACACATGTAACATAGAAGAGGTAAATGATAGCGCTTGCTTTTTACTTTTTCACTCACTCACTCACTCACTAATTATCTTTCTCTGTCTCTCTAAAACGCATACACACTCATACATTCAAGCTTTGTCACTACCTTACAGGAACTTATTAACAAACCACTGAAATTTCACTTGACTACCAAAATGGTATAAGGATAGAATCTGGTAAAATAAACAACTGAAACTGTTTAGACTTTGCTGTATAGTAAGCCTACATTTTGATGAAATTTCAACTAACCAAAAAGACAATGACATTAGATATTTTAATTGGTGATGCTATTTTCAGTGATGTTTATGGCTGTAATATTGTAAGAAGTAGAATTGAACCTTTCTTTGCATGTGCCTATGACGTAGGTAACAAATCTTATAGGGTTGCTGTTATGACCAATAATCAGTAATAGATTGCTTTGTTTTCAATTCAATAGACAGTGTTGATACGAATGTTATGCGATTCTAAGTGGACACGAGGGAAATCCTGTTAAATTAGGATTTTGTGGTAATCAGTACTTTCGAAATTGACAAAAATGATACTCTCTATGCAATCATGACATGATCCGATAATTTTGGATATCTGAGATATTCCTGATGAACTCCTAGTTATCTTCTTTAAGACTGTTATGTTTCATAATATTTAGTTTATTTGTGAAACTGGATGACCCATGTTTGAATCCCATACGTTGCAAATACACTTTGCTATCAAATACTTATTACGATGAAATCTAGGTCAACAGTTGCTTAGTAAAACATAAAAAAGTCCAGAGGTTTCAGAAACTATAGCTAGTGATACTTTGTAACGGTCAAATACCTACTTTCATAGGTGCGAAATTCGAATGTAAAACTGTTGAATGTAAACTGCTGAATCAAATGCAGTTATAGAATACCTCCAATGAAGTCTGTTTCACTGACGATAATTCCTTATAAAAATCATTCTACATACCTGTATATTCATACATTTTGTAGCATTAACGATTGATTGTTCTGGAGGAATTTTTAACTGATTATTCAGATTATAAATTTACGGTAATTAAATAAGCGACAGGAAGTCAATGAATTGAATTACAGTTCGGTAATCTAACAAAGTGAGATTGTTTCTGAATTTTAATTGGAATACTAAAGTGTATTCGAAGAAGAGTTAGACTGAATTCAAGACACTAACTGGACTTTTTACGGAAATGGATTATAATGTTCCAAAAACCAATCTTCGTATAATAAAGGATAGTTGAACTATATTCGTCAATATAACTAATAGTGTAGTGCAACTGGCAAATGGTAACCAGGACCTGGACATCGTCCTATTCGGAACTTGTTAGACACATGTACCTCCCTCATTTATTGTCAATATTTATACTAGGACTAAAACTCAATCCACTAGTATCATACGCCACTATGTTCTTCACCGAACTACTGAATTCAGCAAAGAAAATGTGTACAGTGGTGAAGTTTGACATGAATGGACTAAGTCAAAGTCCTTGTGTGAACACGAACACTAAGATTCGGCTGTTAAGTACAGTTGGCGAATCCCGAAATAAGATGGAACGTACGTCCTGTGTTTCACATGTCAGCTGCAATGCAACTTCAGAATAATATCAAGATGAATATAAAAGTATATTCAAATTACACTTCATTATTATTACAATGTCAGTCTGAATGATGGTTTTTCTTCTAGTCATCGGCCATTGCTTTACGACTAGGCAACAGGCGTTGACTGATCGATTGACTAATTAATTACAGATGATAGAGTTTAAGTGTAAAAAGCTGTAATACGAAATGTTCGACTCTATGCAGTTTTCATTTAATGCTTTCTGATGAAGAGGTTCATAGTCTATCAACACCTCATGATTGCAATATTAAGAGAAATTTTTTGTATATGATGGAAACACAGTTCTATTCGAAACTACTGTTCATTGACCTGTGATATGATCTTCGAACATTTATTTCAAAATAAGTATTACGCATACTACCATTTAGACTAGGTGAAATACATAAAAGTAAATCCATTGCTACCTCATAAGAATTTCAGTTACTATAATTTGAATGAGTTTGAATCTTCCGGTTGGTTTTGATTTGGACTGAAATTACAAAGTCTCAGTTGAGATACATGCATCCGGAGAGGATTGATTCGATGTAGTCTAAGATTACAAGTGTGATTTGGTTTGGATGGTATCTAGAAAGTGGAATACAGAACATGTGTTTATTCTTATTTGGAATTCGTCAGCTGGATACGCATGCATCTCGGTGTTGATGTTTACACTTGGACTCGAACTTAGTTGGTTGCATGTTAAACGCCGCCGCCTTCATCACTAGTTATGTCCTTAATTCTACTTGCCATTCAGAATCTAAACTAAGTCATACTTGTGAATGTAAGTTGTAGCGAAGCAATCTGGTTAGAATGTACATACTGCAACTGAGACTGGTCATTTTCAGTCCATATCAAAACCAACAGGAATATTTAAACAAATTTAAATAGCACAAGTTTATTTGTATGGACTCAGTAGATCAACAGTGAATGCTGTGGCTTTTGGGACGAGCCAAACTGATTTCGAGTTCAGATCTGAACATCAGTATTAAGATGCAGATATTCAGCGGACGAGTCAGAAATTACGTGAAACACATGTCCTGGTTTACAGTTCTCAGCTACAATGCAAAGTAAAAACTTTAATTACTTCTCAAATGTGATTAACATTTATATGTACTATATTTGAGTGTTGGGCAATAGAAAATATTCAAAAAGATACTCTGATTAATCTTAATCTCATGCTAGATAGTTATTATCAGCAAGGCATATTAGAAGTTTTTATGGGATTGTTTCTGCTTGTTTAATTTAAACCTAAGTCAGGATTTCTTTCTAATCATGTCAGTCAGCGGAAATTGGATTATTGATTGCTGAAATTCCTACTGTCTTTGCTTGACGTCAACATAATTATCAGCATCAGCGCAAAAGTTTGAATAATTTCAAATGGATTATCAGAATATTATTGGAATCTAGTGGTGTACAATATGGCGTTTGGCACGAAACGAAATGAATTCGAGTCCTAGCGTAAACATTAACACTGGGCTGCAGGTACATTTACCTGATGAGCCCCAAATAGGACTAAATATGCCTTCTGGATTCTACTTGTCAGTCACAATCTAAGTCAAACAACATCAGAATCCTAATTAATTTCACTGAATACAATCTACTCGATATTTTTAGATAGTTATTATCTCTGATAAATCACAGGGAACATTATGAATTGTTTATGCCTCTGTCAAGCATAAATGACAGACAAACATTTTACTTCTGATGTTCAGATCACATTCTTCTTTTATTGACTTATCTTTTCCTTCATATGATGTGTAAACAGATGTAGACAATACAATAAGATATCTACTGTCTATTACTAAGAATTCTTTCAATCACATAACAGTAGTTCACGAATACACCTGCCTTCCCTCCTCCCCTCGTCCAATATGAATATGATTTCAATTAGATAAGTGTAATAGAAAGGTGTAAATGATTAAATGTTCAGGTCAATATTATGTTAATGCATAACTAATGACATTCTTTAAGAGGAGAATACATCATGTCAACACAATAGGAGATCATCACAATTGTACTAGTACCTATAGACATTAAATCAGAATAGATAAATATGCATTAAAGGATATATGCATAAATGTTTATTATCTTAACCTCTTGATAACTGTTGAATTATGATGTGTATGCATACAAATGTCTTGAGTTGTTTACTTATGATTATGTTTATTGTTTATCATAGATTTTGTTTATTCAAATGGGAATAATAAAAGGATCTCTTTTATGTTTTTAGTTGATTTTGATCTTTATCCTAAATCCGATTCATGCACACAATAAAACTGATCAACTTATGATTATGTGTATGTGAGTGTAATGTGTAGAGATTTGCATTGAATTACTTCATAATTAGAATATTAGCATTAAAGAATATAATTGTTCTTATTACTATTGACATTCTATTATGATTTCATTGCCTCTGTATATTCTTCTATCAACATTGAAAGCATTCAATCATTCATATATTCAATCAGATAAGTACCATTTTAACATTTCCATGGAATACAGAAAGTGTGAATATACACTGGTAAACATTTGCCTACCTTCTAAATTTAACATAAACAAACAGAAGATTCATTCAACTGAATTATTAATAAGAAAATATGTTGTCTTGTAAAGAACAAAACTTGTCATTTAAACTGTTTCGTATAGTATTATATAAAAAACATTAAATAAAACTACTGAAATCCATGAAGTAATATTGTACTTTGTCTAATGTTAAATTAACATGTTAGTGTCATTTATCATTAAAGAAATTGGTGAATTCGCGTAAAAAAACCATCACAAATTAATGGAAGTGGGAATTCTACTATTGGATGTCGACCCATTGGTGCAGTTGGTTAGGAGTTCGCCGTCAACCTGAAAACCCTGGTGTGGAATCTGGGGTGCGCACTGCTGAGGAGTTCCACACTAGGACGAAACAGCTGTCCACAACTCCGTGGTTTTCAATGGTACCCTGCCAACATCAATCTGTGATATATCCAATCAAATAAGAAACAATTGTGCATGTCAGTTAAATTCAGTATCAATGCATCATAGTATACTGAAGGGGGGGGGTAGGGAAAGCAGATATTCGTCGATTATTCGTCAGCAGTAAAGATTCATAGATCTTTCAGATCATATAACTTTCATTCAATGACATTAGATGATAACTACTTTGTTTTTAACACCATTGAGATTTACTACTAACGACTTCAATATATCATCTAAATTAAGCGATTGTTGTAGATCATTCACTTTGAAGTTGTCTCGTATTTACTACTGATATTAATTGGTAAATTGACTGTTGGGTTCATATGAGAAAAGAACTTAGTGAAATTCAATTCTCATCAATTTTGTCAATATTTTCAACTTTCATAATTTTCTTCACTCATGAAACCAAATAACATGATTAGTGAATTAATCTTCTTTGTTCATATCATCAACTGACTGTGATAAGACAACCATTGAAAACCAAGAATCATTCAGCAGTTGTTTAATTCTAGAATATGACGTTAGGAATAAAACTTCGAAACGTTGAATCTTACACGGAGTTCGAACTCAGTGATCAGAATGTTAAATAATCACAGAGAAAATATAGAAATCTTTGATGCGAAATTTGAGAATGAGTGGTAAGTGATGCAGTATGAAGGAAAAAATATCTATTACTCCCTGATTTTGTTTGTAAAAACGTTAACCAGGTTAAACAAAATTAGGGAGTAATAGACGTTTTTTCCGTCATACTGCATCACTTACCACTCATTCTCAAATTTCGCATCAAAGATTTCTATATTTTCTCTGTGATTATTTAACATTCTGATCACTGAGTTCGAACTCCGTGTAAGATTCAACGTTTCGAAGTTTTATTCATAAGTCCCATTCATTCTACGCAAGATACTGGGTGTATGTTGGCCTGAAACCATCAGCAACAGGCTACTATTGGAGAGAACAAACCAAATACCAGCCGAAGAGGAAATTAGGAAAAGTCATTGGAAATGGATAGGACATACATTTCGGAAACCATTAGCCTGCATTGCCAGACAAGCATTAACATGGGATCCTGTTAGGAAAGGGAAAAGAGGAAGGCCAAAGAAGACACTGCGTCGAGAATTGGAAGAAGACATTAAAATGAAGGACAGCAACTGGAAGTAGTTGGAAAGGATTGCTCAAGAGAGAGCTGAATGGAGATTACTGGTGAGCGGCCTATGCTCCTCTGTGGGTGGGGGGGGGGGTAAGAGGCTTAAGTAAGTAGGTAAGTAAGTAAGTAACTGCCTGATTTCCACAGTCTACAAATTAAACGAAACATTACAAAAGCATTTCATTGAAACTAAAGTAATTTCTCTCTTTTCTATGAATAAACATACATTTTATAAAGTTAAACAACGTATTTTGTGCAATGGAAGTTTCAAATTAGTATGATATGTTTGTTTCTATGTTATTTTTATTCGTCATAGATTAATGCCGAATCGTTACCATTGAAAACCAGTCAGCAAAAGGTTGACTTCTCAAAAGACTCTTATTTAGATTCATAAGTAAGATATGTGGTACACTATTGTAATTATGCAATTCTATACTAGGAAGAGACAGATATTATTCAATACACCTTAGTTTATAGTGACATCCAACTCAAGATCGATCTATTAACGAACAACAACAATAAAATCCTAATCAATCTGTATACACTCATATTAACTTATCTTTCTCTATGTGTAAGAAGATTAATTATCGGATTAAAAGTTATCATGTAAATTTTCCAACTGATTGAATTGTTAACCATGTGTTTTATGTTTTTTTTCTCTACATAGAAATTCTTAAAATATTCTCCTTTACTATTGTCATGAGAAAGACGAGAAACGAGTGATGGTACTGGTGGTGGAGGGTGAGGAAGGGGATGGGAGGAAAAATATATTTTTTTTATTTTCAGAGAAAAAGAAGCGAACAACACAAAATCATTTAATCCATTTTATTCACCGCCTGAATCACATTTGATTTACACCGTGATCATTATTACTACTAGTATTAATATTGTAATAGTAATCAAGATTCACATCACCGCCTTAACTACAATAGCAATAATCACGATCATAAGTATGAATGTAAACAAAAAGAATATTATGCCATAAAGATACATTAGGTTACATAATTTTAGTTATTAGGTACAAATCTGTGTAAAACAACAAGAATTCATGTCCTTGCTAAACATACACAGATATTGTTTACTTATAGTGTAGAATGTATTAAGATATACAACTATTTAATGGTGAAGTTTAAACTGTAGGCGGAGCTGAAATTGAACTCATCATCTTCTATACAAAATGGTGTATATATTATGAAATAGCCAAGGTAATAATCGGATATTAAAAGCTTAACAAGAGCTTATGTTATAAAGAAAGTTGTTTATATTGTCATGGTGACAATATAAAGAGAAGAAAATTGTTTTTCTGTCTCCCCCCGCCCTGTTTTTTCTTTCATTTCTTAATATATCTAACTTCTAAATACATTTTTAGTAAGAAAACTTTTATCTTTTAATAGTTAATCAAGTTGAAAGTGATATACAGACTATTGATGAGAATAAATAAAGTTGCAATGTAAGATATTTGGAAGTAGATATGAGAGAAACTTCCTTCACATTGATTTTAATGCTAATTTGCACTTATCAACAAAGTGTATATGTGTCCTGGAAGGACATGATATACCTTGACGGATTTGAATCTGTGATAACCAGAATTCATTTTCTACAATTGTTTCAAGTAAATTTATAAACATGGACTACTTTGTACTAGTTAGATGGTAGTTTTGGTTGGTTACTGTATCTATTCCTGTAGGAGTCAATCTGTATTTTTACACTACGGAAGTGACTGAAGATGGGAGGGAGGAAGGGAGAACCATATCTACTGTTACTGATACAATTTAATAAGAAAAAAACTAATTTGTATGATTATTTGAGTAGAATTGTCACTAGCAAGCGAAATGCAGAAGGTGCGTTTCGTCTTATTTGAGATTCGTTACCTGGATGTATCTGCATCCCGGTGTTGATGTTCACATCATGGAAATTCAAATCAAAGATCAAAGTACCTACTAACAATAACTTGTATAATCATAATTTTCAGTACTATGAGGATGTTATATAAGGTTTTCGGTTGCCTTCTGAACACTACAATTCATACTCATTCATTCATTCATTCATTCATATATACATTTTACTAACTTTCTACAAATTAAGTACTGCGTTGTGATCTTGGCATATACTCCCATATGTATTAGTGTCGTTCTGAACTTTTGTTTGGTTCTGTTTTGAATATTCCTTCGTTTCTACTGAATTATCAACTTGATATGAAAGTTACATTTATCAATACTTGTTAGGATGTTATCACAGTGTAAAACTTATTATGTTGCATTATCAAGTTGACCACGTTGTTCCATGTTAGTGCAAATAATCAATCAACTAAATCCTATGTGAATATTAATGCAGAGTAATCCTAGATACTGGATGAATAACAGATATATAATAAGGTTACTAGTTCAAATGAAATACCTAACTCAGATTACACTCTAACATACAATACTTACCCACTACACATACAAAAAGTGTATTTGAAATGCAACTTCCTACGACTGTTAAAGGCGAAGAATAACTGAAAGAAACTTGTCTCCATACACTAAAAGACTCATCGACAGTGACTACTAACAAACCTTATGCAAGATTAAGCCGAGAACTCTAAGGGTGAATGTTTCACCCTTGGAATATTGAGTCAGCATCTAATAGTTGGCATTTAGAACTTCAATCAATTCCAGATATTTTTTCGCGATATTTTAAAGTGTTCTGCTATTGTTACTAATCGAATGTTGTAGAGATTATTGATTTAGTCAAATTCAGATCAATTCATGATCTCAATTTTAGTGATACATTTCCATCATCATTAAAAAGATGATTTTCGTTATAAACTGAAATATCATAAAGTAAATTGAAATCTTTACATTCGACATTCCTTTAGTATAGAGTAGTCCGTCACTTTAATATAACTGTTTATGATAGTTACTACTCTTGATGTTTGTAAAAATACTTCATTGGCTTATGGTTTTATACTACTGAATAATTATACAACCTGTTTAGTGTTTTATAAGCACAGTGATATCCTTTAGTATATTTAGATCATAAATAATGTTTTGTATCATTTACGATTTGTCAGATGGGTGTACATAGGTATTTCAGTGTTGAAATTCACATTGCGATCCATCATCAATACCTGTTATTTTTCATATCAACACATGTTACACCAATCATCAACCGACTACTTTCTTACAAATAAAGCCTAATCACTTAGTACTTACATATACCAATAAAGATTGATCATTTAAAATCTTCAGTACCAACAACAAAGAGAAGTGTAGTTTAGTCCATGCATAAAAATGTCATCTGATACACTAGCCGATTACTGTGTTATAACCAATTTAATTTTTATCAAGTTAATTATAATGTTGATCGAATTCTATCTATCTAGTTTCAATGTAGCCACCAGTCTATATGATGTGAATGGCTCAGCAGTAACTGTTACAGACCGTATAACTAGATAAAACGGGATCAAATCTACCGGAGGGTATAAGTTCTCTTGTATATTGAAGGTAAGTCTTTTTAACAAGTACCCAATAGTATGAAACTTAGGTCCAGTGTTTTCTGCTGACTAGTATCCCCCTTCCCCCCCCCTCTCAAACTATTTTCCATCTGTTGAATTAAACCATGATAACTTAGCAATAACTTTCTTTGTAATGATAATGAATAATTAATGCATGAATGTAACATTACAGAATATCATAAACTTTCATTTACTTTTAGTATACTTTCTTGCATATTTTTTTATCACAGTTAAAAAAAATAGTTGTATATTCCATGTGACAGAATTCATTCACTTCAGGTTCCTTCCTTCTTTCTTTCTTTTTTTTCTTCACTCATACAAATATGCATGTGAACAGTCAATTCATCACTACAATTGATTATTGCATAGTTACCTATTCATTAGTGATATGATACTCATAATGATAAACACATTGAATATTGACATTCTCATAGATGATTGAAAGTTAAATGACACAATTGTAAGTGATATTTTTATGTAAACTACAGATGTCATTTTTTTTCCCAAATACAATTTGTTAATATAACCAAGTAAATTACATATTTGCATAGATAATTAGTAAGTAGTATGAAAGAATGTCGAATAAAATGAAGAGGAAAAAGAAGAAGAAGAAGAAAGAGACGAATGAGAAAGAGAAGATGATGATGAAGATGTTATGCTCATCATTTTAAGTAAGTTGATATAACATACACTTTAATTGACATGAAATCAACCATTATCTTTCATTTATTCTGTTATTTAGTTAAGTGACATAGTTAAAGTGAAGAAATAATTTCCTTCATGATTATTTATGAATACATTCAAACGGAGATGATGATGATGTGTGTTATGCATTCATCCCATATAGAATAAGTTGAAAGCAACTTACATTAAACTGTAATGTTAACTTTTAGAAGAATCAAGCAACATAGAGTACTAGAAAGTTGTTTGTTTTCAGTTCATCTTACTTAAGGAAAGGGAACAACAAACGGCTCCACCCCCACCCCCCTACGAGTGGAAACGTGGAAATTTCACAAGTATCTTAAGTTAAAATAATGCACACTACTACACACATCTATCAACCTGTCTCCTAACATAATCTTAAACATGACGAACTTATGCATAGAGGTATCCGATGAATCGGTATCTGAGGTTCAAAACCTCATCAACTGATGCTTGATGCCATAAGTCGAATCTCATTACTGTCTACTTGTCCTTTCTATGATCACTTTGAAGAAAGGTATTATCAAAATCCTACAATCCATACGCTTCTTCTATATTCATAAAATATATTTAAAAAGACCTATGACTACACAGTAAATTACCATACAATTTGTTCCCTTTAAAAAAGTGAATAGTGCAAGAACGATAATATTTGCAGAATATTTTGAATTTAATTAGTATTTCGTCGCATTCAACCTCATCAGCCACAAACATCCTGTTGATGTTAGATAACTCAAATTATTAATGCACATGTTGGTTTTGTCAGTTGATATGTTTAGCAGATAACATTAGATTTTCTAGGTAGTAAAACTGTAAAGTGGTTAAATTTCTGAGTATTTTATGAATAAACTAGATGAATACTTTACAGTTTAGTTACGTAATATGAAAAAATGGGTTCAAAAATATTTCAATAGATGACGTAAGAATACGAGTTCTAGTGAATAGTTCAAAAGGGATTCGATTATGTAATTATGAATATACTATTGTTGTGACTATGTGAAGAAAAGCAATAAGACAGAAAATTAAAAGTATAACCCATCAACTTCTTATTAACTGTAATTGGAGGAGGAAACTGGGTCATCAGTCTAATGCTACCAGGACAATAGAATATTAACTACTGATTCCTTTTGAATACAGCGGTTAGGTTTTAATATTGTAATTGTGATGGCCAAGGCAAAAATGTTGCTTGTTGTTAATGTCAAAAGCATTTGTTATATCGATATCATGTCCTGTGTCTACCAAATGATGAGTAATTGAATTCCCAAAAGTGATTGCTTCTTTGAAGCATCCATTCTTCGGGATATGTAGTATGCCTGCCTTTTCATTAGCAGACAAACATTTACCCTGTTTCATAGGTGATAAAATTTGACAAAGACCATGAAAGAATCTTAAATCCACAACCAGACTCCTTCTGCAACTAACCCAACAAAGCATATGACACCAACGAATTTCATCATATAATTTATCATGATAGTTTAAAGTATACCAGTCTAAATAAAGAAAACGGATTCGAAACACTTTGTACATGTTATTCATTACATGAGATTGTTACTCTACATAGTGCATAGACCGAAAACCACGATTCTCATACATAAATTCGTCCTGAGCTCTCCCTTCCACTTCTTAGTATGTACTACTCATTATGTCAATGTCTACTTCCAGTTACTGGCAACATATTCTCTCTAGTCCTCCTCTTCTCCTTACCCACTCAACATCCCAACTCACCACCATCCCAAGCGTTTTCTCCTAACTTCTTCTACACTTCAAAGTTGATTTGATCACTATCGGAGTTGGTGATTGCTGATTGTGTCTGGTCAACAGGTCCATCGTAGCTTGCGTCGATAATTGTTTGGAAATGCCTGTGTCACTTGAATGGTACTTTTCATAGTACTCCATACAAATTTCAGCTTAGCGTAATAAAATTATCTTCACGTTTGTTTATCAATGAAGCTGGTGTTGTTCAGGTATATGAGAATGTCGACGAATTCCAGAGCTTCAGTGTGAAGTGTAGTGTGATTAATTTGGTGTTGGTTTTAATGTGTTGTATGTAGGAATGTTACATTTCGATTTGTGTATGTTGAGAGATACTGTTGTCTGTGGAGTTTGCTTTTCCCCTGATCGTCTTCACCTAGATTTATTAGTGTGTGTGGGATAGAAGAGCTAAGTTGGCTAATTGTAAAATCTAAATTATCTAGCTTCAACGAAGCTGATATTAACTATGTTATCGGACACATCATAATATCTAAGTAAGCTCAATGGTGTTCTGTTCAGGATATCAAATATCTTCTCATAATCAAGGAAGTCGATGTTAAGTGATAAGTTTCATTCAACTGGTTATTCAACAATGATCCGTAGTATCTTGATTTGGTAGTTACACCGTCGATCCTTACGGAATCCGACCTGTCGGGCATCTACTGCATCTATCATTCGGTTCAACAACACTTCGATGAGGACATTCATTGACAGTGAAAGTAGAGTGATGCCTCCCTAGTTCTCGCAATTACTAACATATACTTCCTTTAGAATATTGATTAGATACCCTTCTTTCCAATCTGTTGGCACTTGTTCTTCCACCCGAATATTCCTGAACAGAATGTAGAACACCTTAACAGTCACTTCTATATCTGACTTCATCGCCACTCTCAACTGGTATGTTGTCTAGCCTCATTGCTTTGTCACTCTTCATTGGTCAGATGGCCATTTCATGATTTCTTCTATTGTTGGTGTGTCGACAATTATAGGAAGATCTGTATATGTTGTTATGATGACAGGTGAGTTTATTGGGGTTGGTCTATTCAACAATTCTTTGAAGTACTCGATCTATCTGTTTTTTTGTTCATTGTTCTCAGTTCTTAGTTTGCTATCCTTGTTCCTGACTAATCGTTGTGATTTATTGTATTTTCCAGGTAGCTTCCTTTCATGCAACTTATATAAATGTACTACATGTACTGTATGAGTATTTCCTGATTACGGTAAGCAACAAAACAGATTAATTCAAGTCAGTAATAATTACCATCGATTGTAGGTAATTAATTATCTACCTAATCAATAACAAATAGGAAGGCGGGAGGAGAGTAAATACGAGACCTGGACAGATAACTAAAGGATGAAAAAAGTTAGTAGTATAGTTGAATGTACATATACGTATAGGTAAGTATTATCGATTATTACTAGTGAATTAAAATAGCTACTGATGACTATCTCACTATCAGCAAACCTGAACTCTACTTCTCCCTTGAAATTCAAGAACATCATGAGGTTAGTCAGTAGGTTAGTTGATTAGTACTATAGTTAGGTTGATGTGGTTTGTTAAGTTTGGTTTTAATTTGCTGCCTACATTTTGTCACTGGAAACTAGGAAGTGCTGAACATCTGTTTCGTCTCAAAATAAGGCTCATCAGCAGTTTACATTTTTGATGACTTCAGGGGATTAAAGTTAGGACCTTAAGGTAACCTTTCGATTGCTAAACCATTAATACAACTGTGTCTATTGAGATTCAATGTGACAGTTATTATTTTAATCAATTTTTTGATATCATACGACGGTAATCTAATGCAGCAGGTGTTAATTATTTCCCTCGCAACACGTCTGAACTCCACCAGTCACGATTTCTACAGTCAATAGAGACAATAGATTAAAGCTAATTTTCATAAAATAATATTAAATAACTGTAATAATCAACACATTAGTAACTAACTTCAAGATATTCCTAATGTTCTAGTGAAAAGCCGTAACGTATGAGGTCAAGACAAATTGATAGTAAAATGAATAGACTAATAATTTATCGTTTGATTTTATTTATTTATTCGTATGATATCAAAGTGAATAAGTAGTATACTTGAATTTTGACACTTTGTTGGCGTCGAATAACTTTTACTAACATTATAGCCTTTATTAAGTTGTGCTATATAGAATGAATATATTAAAATGGTTCTAGAAGGATGAACTGTTCCAATGGACTGGAACATGGTGTCTAGTGATGTTTCAAGAAGATCGTAACTTTTAAACCTCAATGTCGGATCATTTTCATTACAAGTTTTGAAAATAATATTAATTACAGGTACTGGATAAGATATTCAGAAGATTTATTCCTAATCTGTTTATTAAAGTATTCTTATGAATCTTTTCAGATCAGTTATTTACTGAATTTAAGTATTTTTATCATTGTGTTTATCATGTAAACCATAGTGTGAGTTGGATTGTGGCTGACAAGCGTAACCCAGGATGAGCGTTTTATACTCTTTGGGACTCGTCAACTGAATGTATCTGCATCCCAGTGTTGATGTTCACACCTGGATTCAAACTCAGATTGTTTCGTACTAAAAGCCAGACAAAACTTTTGAACCATCGCTGTTTTGAGGTAATTCGCCCAGGATTCACATATGGAAATAAAGACTGATGAATATCAGTCTATGAAAAACCAACGGAAAGATTCAAATACATTCCAGTTACATTTTTAATAATTCTTCACATTATACCAATTTATCCGATGAAGATACTAAATGATTTCGAGACGTCGTTTTTGAATATTTCAAGTAACTGATTGATAGAGGATCATTGAAAGGTCATACCAACGTTCACCTATGACTGCTTACTGGATTAAACAGTCAGAATAAAATTATTTATTCATGAATGTGGTCAGATTATAATTTTATTTGACTGTCAACTACTGTTATTCACTGTAATCCATTCTCATCATTAAGTCTTATTGACTCTATAAAGTGAAGCTTTGAAATGGAACCTCATGATATTCATCACCAAAAACGTTACCTGAAAACACCGAATCCCTTTTGAATATATAACACAGCTGACTGATTCAGTGAATACCAACTTCATAGTTTGAAGTTTTCATAAAGTTAACAAGTCCTAGATATGATCTCTGTAGGTTGAGGAATGTTCAACAGTTCCTGATTTAGACGATGCATTACCTAAACGTGTTCAGTCAAATATCACAAACATCTTTTGACAACATCAATTCACTGTTCATTAATTTAAGCAGGAGAATGTTATGGTTGTTAGATGCCGAGGAAATGGTCTACAGACAAAGCATTTTCAGATCAGTCTGAAGGTTGTAGATTCTAATTCTGGCTTACCATAAGCGAGCACTACTGAGTAGTCTCATTCTAGGACGAAGTAAGTGTTCAGTGTTTCTTGATTTTCTGTAATTGTCTAACTCACATTGCGTCAGATTTAGCTTTATGTAAACGATATATATTCTCTAAAACAATCATAAATACTCAGCATAGAACCTTATCTCTATCTGTACAAATAAGCGTCTTCTGAAGATTCCAAAATGAATTACTATATACAAAAGAGGACATCGTTAGTGTAGTTCATTGATAGTTATATTATAGTACTATCATAGATGAGATTATCCACACTACTTTCAATGCTTGCCAAGAGTATCATACCTAGCTTCTTCAGTAATTTTTCCAGTTTATTTAGAGACTAGATATTAAATAATTGAGTGTAATGTCAACTGAAGCATTTAGAGTTATCGTCAACTATCTGATATGAGGTACATTCAACATAATACAGTTGTGGATAGTAGCTATCATTCATATTCATTAATACAACTAATCTTAATAACTAAGTATCTCTTTTCATTATCAAATATAATTAATAAATGAATCTTACTGTAATCATCTACTGTTTCTTTAAAAGGTAGATGAAGTTAGAAACCATACAAATCACTTTAATGGTACTTATTGTGTTACTCAGTAATTTAAATATTAATGAAGCCGGCGATAAACATCTTGTGAAAGAGCGCCAGAACACCTTGTTAACAGGCAAATTTAATTAATTAAAAGTAATTATGTTACAGAAGAATGTCTAACAATAAATATATTCATGCAGTAATAGAGATCTAGAAGTTAGAGCAGACAGTCACTATGGTTAAATTGGTTAGGGGGGCGGAGGAGCCTTGTTTATCGTAGATTTCGAATGTTTATTTATAAAATTGCCATAGAGATGATGCGCTTATTTAGAGAAAACTAATAGTTCTGTACGAAATGAATACCATTTCATTTAGCTTGGAAATCAGGAATACTACTGATGAACTACTCAAGTTGTTGAATAAAATGGTTGTTAACTACTTCAAACACTCAACAGTTTTGTGATTTTAATTAAATACCAAGTTTATAGTTTATCTCAATTATCATCCATAGAGACGTTGCATACTGGTCGTCTTATGCTCCAATTACCAATAATAGACTACATGTAAACTTATTTTAGACTATGATGAAATCATTCATTCGCATATTATCCTTTGTGAAGCATACGCCGTCAACCATGTTTCACCAAGTAAATCCGTCCTGAGCTCTCTCTTCCACTTCTTAGCATGTATTGCTCATTATGTCAATGTCTACTTCCAGTTACTGGCAACATGTTCTCTCTAGTCCTCCTCTTCTCCTTACCCATTCAACATCCCAACTCACCACCATCCCAAGCGTTTTCTCCTAACTTCTTCCATACTTCAAAGTTGATTTGATCATTATCGGAGTTGGTGATTGCTGATTGTCTCTGGTCAACAGATCCATCGTAGCTTGCGTCGATAATTGTTTGGAAATGCCTGTGTCACTTGAATGGTACTTTTCATAGTACTCCATACAAATTTCAGCTTAGCGTAATAAAATTATCTTCACGTTTGTTTATCAATGAAGCTGGTGTTGTTCAGGTATATGAGAATGTCGACGAATTCCAGAGCCTCTGTATGAAGTGTAGTGTGATTAATTTGATGTTGGTTTTGATGTGTTGTATGTAGGAATGTTACATTTCGATTTGTGTATGTTGAGAGATACTGTTGTCTGTGGAGTCTGCTTTTCCCCTGATCGTCTTCACATAGAATTATTGATGTCTGTAGGATAGAATAATTAATTCGGTTATTTGTGATGCTAAATAGTCTAGCTGCATTCAATTTGTCCACTGTATTTCTTGCCTTTCCCGAGATGTATAGGTTTTCACAAAATCAGTGATCCAGTAGCAAACAAAATTGTTAATTATGAATATATTTCATAGTCTTTACTACAAATCATACTATGATTTCAAAACTAGTCAAAATTCACATTATTCATTCATTTAAGCTAGACTAGAATAATAATATTTTCTCTAAATGCAACAAATTCAGCTTTCTGTTGTATGGTATCTCATCAACTGCATGCTAATCAAAATTATCCGATAAGTAAGTTGTCAACCATTCCAAATCGTCATTATGGATTATACATTAAAGGGGAGGGGTTCATACCTCCTTTGATAAGATGAATAACCTACGGATAGAGAGTATAACAACTAATTTCATTTTATTATCACTCATTCGTCCTTATTCACTCCAACTATTGGAATGAATGAATAGTGGTAATCTTTCTATTCCACCTCCCCCCCTGAGCTACTCGGACCAGATAGTCACATCCGTCCAACAGGTAAGTATTTTTGATTTTGGGGTAGTTAAGTTTCCCTGTTAATGTTATTAAGCAATTAGTGTGATCAATCTCTGTTGCCATGACTTCACCTTGAAGGGATAGCATCGATATAAAATTAAATCACAGACAACGTTAGTATTTCATACTAGTGTTCATTGGGTTTTAAATAGTTGATAATCCTTTGGACTAGAACACTAGTTTAAGTTATCGGCATCCTGAGAATTATAAAAATAGTTTAAATGACAGTGTTTGCATTCATCTGATCTCACTTGAGTGCTACTATGAAGCCGGAAATACCAAACAGCTGTTTCATCTCGGCATAGGATTTCATAGCAGTTTGATGATGAGTCAATGTCATCGATGTTAACTGTCTCGTAATCAATATGTCTGAACTCCACGAGTCACGACTTATCTCTAGAAATTCAGGATTATCTCGAAGTTAGCCACAAGTAGACTTATTATTATAGCTGATTTGAGGTGGTTTCATAATGATTGGTATTTAGTTTGTTATAGATATTCGTCATAGACTGATCTTGGCTAAGTATTAATAAAAGCCTAAAGGTCCTATGTTAGATTCCATACCAAAATCGTAGGGAAGTCTCATTATAAGACGAAAAAGCTCACTAGTATTTCCTGGTTTCTAATGGTTATGAGCCGAAATCAATCTGAGACGAATACACATAGTGTGAATTAAATGCCATCCGCTATAAGAACACCTCAAGTCGTTTAGTATTTCCATGCTTAAATTTCATTCAGTTTGTTTCTCATTATTGATCCGTCACTAAACTGTTTGTTCTTATTGTAATGCTAGAGTTTCTGATAATGATTCATGCTATTGGCTGAATATAGTTTGATAAAATTCACCTCAGCAATAATTCAGAAAGCCCGAATGGCATTCGCCGATATGCGCCACCTATGGTGCAGACGAGATATCCGTCTCAACGAAAAACCGAGTGTACTGCGCAGCATTCAGCGCCGTTTTAACATATGGCTGCGAAACGTGGGCCATGAAAACTCAAGATATGCATCGACTCCAGATATTTGACCATAGAAATCTTCACTCGTATATCATGGAACAGTCGAATAAGTAATTTTGAGGTTTGATAAAAGGTTCTTAGGAAATATGGTAGGTCAGTCGAAGAGATCATCATCCACCACCAGTTAAGATGGTTGGGACATGTTTTGCACATACCCGACTACCGTTTACATCGTCACGCGATGTTAGCTAGGGTTAAAGTAGGATGGAAGAAGGGTAGGGGCGGCCAGACCAAAACATGGCATCAGTCCATGAAGTCCCTGACTGTTGGTCTAAGCCATGTTGGTAGACGTGGATTACTTGGTTGGGGTTCGCATTATAGTCGCAATAAATGACAGGAGACACTTGACGACATGGCTCAGAATCGATAACAGTGGAGCAAGTGTATTCACTCTTTAACCTCATCTAAATCTTGAATTCTATTGTTATTTTTTTCATACCTTAACTTTACTCTTCCCTCTTGTATTCTGTTATTATGTTACCTCTGTTATCTCCTAGTGCTAATGTGGTATGGCAACTTGAACCAATGGGTGTATGTGCCCAGTTCTGGGTTGCTGCTGATGATGATGGTGGTGATAGTAATAATAATGATACAAACACATTCAAATTGAAATATAGTGATTTATAGTATTCTATAATAAAGTTCCTATTTCTTAAGTTTATTTAACTTTATTATCATTATCGCTATGCAACAATGAACACGTTCTTTTGAATGTAGCCTATCATTTTTGAAGCAACCTCTATAGAAATGAACAATCCAATACGTATAATACATGAAGATGTTGATATTAAGAGATACTTCAGTAAGGTGTACAACTGAACAATAACATTATTCATAAAGATACTATAGTTATCTATATTAATCTGTCGAATTCATATATTCATATTCATATACATTATAATCATCATAATGGTACTTATAAAGCATTTATCTATCTGCTTGTCTCTATGTATGAAAGTATGAAGTCATTCAACCGAGTATTTATTCCAATTTACAATACCACAACAGGGAGTAGATTGCCTTATAATAATTACAAGTATCTTTATTCATCATGTACTGAAATAATCACTGGAATAATAACAATTATTAAGTTGCTATGGTATCAGTGAGTTTTTCTTTTTCCTTTTATTCGGTAATGAATTTTAAAATAACATACACACACACACAAACTGTTATGAAGTCAGATTTTTCTTATTATTAAATTAATAGTTGCTAATGTCAAAAGAAGTGAAATGGTTAACCAGTTAAGATGAACTTGTATCTTCCCGTTGATTTGTCATAGACTGAAATTGGCCAGTCTCTGTTGCCATCTGTGCATCCTGAATGGATTGCCTCGATATAACGATAAATTACAAGTATTATTTAAGTTGGATTGTGACTGCTATGCGGGATCCTGGATGCACGTTTTGTCCTATTTATGACTCACGTGCTATATGTATCTGCACCCCAATATTGATTTTCACACTGGGATTCAAATTTAGTTCGTCTTGTACAAAACTCCACCGCGTTCATCAACAGGCTACTGGGTCATGACAATCACACTTGTACAATAGGTATATGTAATTACGATGACTTTATATCCTCATGTTGGCTTGCCATATACTGAAGAATAATTCAAAGTGTGACTGTCTGGACTCAGTAGCTTAGTGGTGAACTCAGTGGCGTTTGGAACGAAACGAACAAAGTTCGAATTGCAATGTGAACATCAACACTGGGGTGCAGGTACATCCGGAGGGCGAGTCATAAATAGGATGGAACGTGCTTCCTGGATTCTGCTTACCAGTCACAATCCAACTTAAATAAATGATTAACCAGTTTAAAATTCCTTTTTTCTTAATTCAACTAATCGTGAACTTGATTTCACGAACAGACTTGGGTTTGATAATTACTGAAAATCAGATAAGAGCATTATAAGATAGTTGATTCATCATTGTGTGCGACTTCTCAGACTTGCCAATTGATGAATATTTTAGGGAATTAAAACCGGGAACTTTTGGAACATCTATGTAGAAGCTTAATTGTTAGAATATTGAGTTGGTTGATATTCAGTCGTTGTTATTTCCTACATTAGTCAATTCGTAATATTACTTCCTACATTAGTCAATTCGTAATATTACTTACTTACTTATGCCCGTTACTCCTCGCTGAGGAGCATAGGCCGCTCACCAGTGTTCTCCATTTAACTCTGTCCTGAGCAATCCTTTCCAATTGTTTCCAGTTGCTGCTCATCCTTCTAATGTCTGCTTCCAATTCTCGCCGCAGCGTGTTCTTTGGCCTTCCTCTTTCCCGTTTCCCAGCAGGATTCCATGTTAATGCTTGTCTGGTGATGCAGTCTGATGGTTTGCGTAGTGTATGTCCTATCCATTTACAACGTCTTTTCCTAATTTCCTCTTCGGCTGGAAGTTGGTTTGTCCTCTCCCATAGTAAGTTGTTGCTGATGGTTTCCGGCCAACGGACATTCAGTATCTTGCGTAGACAGTTGTTTATAAATACTTGTATCCGTCTGATGATGTTTGCAGTAATTCTCCAAGTTTCAGCTCCATACAGCAGGACTGTCTTCACGTTCGAATTGAAGAGTCTGACTTTGAGGTTAATTGACAGTTGTTTTGAGTTCCAGATGTTTTTCAACTGTAGGAATGCTGCCCTTGCCTTGCCAATCCTTGTCTTTACATCTGCATCGGACCCTCCTTTTTCATCGATGATGCTCCCCAGATATGTGAAAGTATTCACTTCTTCCAGAGTTTCTCCATCAAGTTCAATTGGGTTGGCGCTCCCTGTGTTGTATTTAAGAATCTTGCTCTTACCCTTATGTATGTTCAAGCCTACTGATGCTGAAGTTTCTGCTACACTGATTGTCTTCGCTTGCATTTGTTGGTGTGCATGTGCTAAAAGAGCTAGATCATCTGCGAAGTCCAAATCATCTAGTTGCATCCTACTTGTCCATTGAATCCCGTACATTCCCTCAAATGTGGAGGTCTTCATGATCCAGTCAACCACTAGGAGGAAGAGAAACGGTGAGAGTAAGCAGCCTTGTCTGACTCCGGTCCTCACTGAAAATGCATTTGTCAGTTGTCCTCCATGCACTATTTTGCACTGTGTCCCGTCGTAAGAGTTCCGGATGATGTTGACGAGTTTCTCTGGTACGCCGTAGTGTCGAGGAAGTTTCCATAGTGTTCTCCTATCTACACTATCAAACGCCTTCTCATAATCAATGAAGTTGATGTACAGGGGCGAGTTCCATTCAATTGATTGTTCAACGATGATCCGTAGTGTTGCGATTTGGTCAGTGCACGACCGATCCTTACGAAAACCAGCTTGTTGATCTCGAAGTTGAGCCTCCACTGAATCTTTCATTCTGTTCAACAATACTCTGTTAAAGACTTTCCCTGGTATCGACAGTAGCGTGATCCCTCTGTAGTTGTCACATTTGCTCAAATCTCCTTTCTTTGGTATCTTGATAAGATAACCTTCTTTCCAGTCTGCTGGAACTTGTTCTTCTTCCCAGATCCTTTTGAATAAAACGTGGAGTATCCTTGCTGTTAGGTTGATATCTGACTTTAGTGCTTCAGCTGGTATATTTTCAGGTCCTGCTGCTTTCTCACTTTTGATTTGTCTGATGGCCATCTTGATTTCTTCCATCGTTGGTGGGGTGACATCTATCGGGAGACCTGTAGGTTCTGCTTCGATGTCCGGTGGGTCCAGTGGAGCTGGCCTATTTAGAAGTTCCTCAAAGTGTTCTACCCACCTATTCTTTTGTTCTGGAATCTCAGTGAGTGTCTTGCCTTCTTTGTTCTTGATCGGTCGCTCTGGTTTACCATGTTTATCTGCCAGTTTCTTCGTTGTGTCGTATAGCTGTTTCATATTTCCTTCTCTTGCAGCCTTCTCCGCTGTCGTTGCAAGGCCTTCGATGTATTTCCGTTTGTCAGCTCTGATGCTTTTCTTTACTTGCTTATTTGCTTCTGAGTATTCAGCTTGAGCCTTGATTTTTTCTGCTCTTGTTCGGCTGTTGTTGATTTCTATCTTCTTGTTCCTCCTTTGTTGAATTTTGCTCAATGTCTCAGTGGAGACCCATTCCTTATAATGGTGCTTCTTGCAGCCTAGAACTTCCTGACACGTTGACGTTAGTGCTTCTTTGATTTCTTTCCAGTTGTCCTCCATAGTGGTTTCTTCTTTCGGCAGATCTTGTAAGGCTTTGAACCTGTTGTTGAGAGATATTTTGAATTCGTTGAGTTTGTCAGTGTCTCGGAGAAAGCCTGTATTGAACCGTTGTACTGCTGCCACTCCAGTTGTTCACTGCTTCTTTAGCTTCAGTTTTATTTTAGAAACCACCAGGTGGTGGTCTGAAGCTATGTCAGCTCCTCTCCTTGTTCGCACATCTTCCATTGATCTTCTAAATTTTTTATTGATACATATATGATCGATTTGATTCTCAGTAGTATGATCCGGTGAGACCCATGTAGCCTTGTGTATGCGTTTGTGGGCGAATATTGTACCACCTATAACTAATTTGTTGAAGGCACATAGGTTTGCAAGTCTTTCACCATTGTCGTTTCTGTCTCCCAATCCTTGTCGTCCCATGATTTCTTCATATCCAGTGTTGTCCATTCCGACTTTGGCGTTTAGGTCCCCCATCAGGATTGTCAGATCCTTTCCTCGACACTTTGCTATAATTGGTTGCAGTCTATCGTAAAACTGATCTTTGTCTTTGTCGTTGCCGTCGTTGGTTGGTGATTGTAATCCCTTTCTTCATTGTTTTGAAGGATGCTTTGATGATCCTGGGTCCATGTGGTTCCCATCCCACAAGTGCATTACGTGCCTCCTTGGACAGCATCAGAGCAACTCCTTGAGTGTGAGGAGCATTTTCCTCTTCGTGGCCGGAGTATAGTAGCGTCTCTCCCGAAGCCAATGTTTTCTGTCCAGCTTGAGTCTAATGGGTTTCGCTGATTCCGAGTATTGTCAAGTTGTATCTCTTCAATTCTGCAGCTATTTGATTTGTCTTCCCGCTCTCCCACATTGTTCGAACATTCCATGTACCTATAAAAATATTTGCTCTGGTTGTTAGAAGTGGTGGGGGCATCGGCCTCATGACTTCCGAAGAATTTCGGTTTTCATCATGAGGCGTCATAAACAATCCTTCCACTCCCAGGGCAGAGTTTAAATGGTTTAAATGGTTTATCTTGTTTAATCTGGTTTGCGTTTTTTTTTAGCAAGTTTGGGTTTTTACGGGATGGGGGTGCTAGCCCCATGCCCAACCCTCCTCCTTTACCCGGGCTTGGGACCGGCAGTAACCCTAGGAGGGCTACAGGCGGAGTTACTAATTACCACTACTGTGTAACTGTCTCTCGTACTAGACATGGTTGAACTCCACTGGTCACATCTTATCATTAGAGCTACAGGAATTACTTTGTGAAATTAATCACTAGTCAAATGATTTTCTAAGTATTTTTCAGGTTAATTCATTTGATGTGTTATTTTTACTACTTATGTGTTGTATTGATCTAAGTCTACTAACTAAATTGAAATGTATCAACCACTATTTCAACTGACTAGAAATAATTTCACATTATATTTGGTTAAAGGTAACCGACAATAAACTCCGTTCTATCCAAACTTCTTACTAGTTAACGATTATCAATGAGTTACTTGAAATTTTCTTAGGAACTTATGCTACACGATGAAGTTGGTTCAAACTCACTTGACTTTATTGTGTAAGAGTGAATGAAAATTAGTATATTTTTTAGATTTTTGTGTAGTATTGATTAGAATATCATTGAGCAGAGCCTTCGTCCTAGAATGGAATGCATTAAAAATGTGCTCATTCAGTGTTTTCACCTGAAATCAAACCCACGACTTTCTGGTCTTACAGTAAGCGCTTATCTTTTAAATTATTAAGTTGGCATTATATGGTTTATGTGAAGCTATGCCTTATTATGAGAAGACATATCTCTTATCTAGTTCGAATTTACCAGTTAGGAAGCCAGTAAATAAAATTGTAGATCTAGCTACTGTATTATCTGTCCAATAGACAAAAGGACTGAGATATTTTGACAAAATAGAAGTTATGAGAAAGGTCTATTCACTGAATAAATCTGTTACATGGTATAATATGTTTATCATAAACATTTAGACGAAGCATAAAACAACTGAAAGTATGCTTACATGTCCCGTCAGTCCTATTTGTTAGCATAGCACGCCCTCATCATTGATAAATTTAGTGATTCTAAGTGAGTTCAAACTCACAGTAACAAGTTCCTTATCTTAAGAAATTACTATTGTGCTATATGAACTCAGACTGATCTTCACATTGATTAATAACTATGAAACTCAATTATTCAGATTCGAATTCACCGGTAAGAATCAATTCCACTGTCAGAGATTTACGCTGATAAAGTTGTCCTGAATGACAATAACCATCCTTTTGAGCTTCAAATCACCTCTACCATGTAGTAGAATGTTTTGTTGACCACCTCCAACCCCTTAACATCAAAAGCATAATTTTCTTAAAACTTCTTCATTAATATCACTATGACGTAATTTCTTTGAAGCATATGGAGAAATTTACTGATCATACTCCCCCCACCCTCTTCAGTCTGTATCTCCCCCCCCCCCGTGCAACCCAAGCAACATATACAGGCATTTAACTATTCTTACAATAGATGACAATCATTGGTTAATTATCTATCTTGTATACTTAGTCATGTATGTATTAATCTTTTAGTATTCAATCCTATCACTTCCTCTTCCTCCCCCCCTCCCCTCCCTCCAGTAATCATATAATGACAATATTTTTCAATGAAAAATTAATCATGCAGTATAATGATCTCTATTTCTTCTTTTGGTATCATAAAGTAAATTCTTATTTAGTAATAAACGAACAAACAACACAAATATGATGTAAACATAATAAAATGTAAATAAAAAGAAAAAAAACAAATAAATCAATAAAAGTTCCTTGTTGTTATTGTTGTTGTGGTTGTTGTTGTGTTTTCTCTATTTCTTTCAATCAATGAACTTTCATTATCTTCTATCTATGCATAGACCGTCTTTCTATACAGTGATAATAACAATAATCATGTTGGTGATGATTATGATGATGTAATCTATTTGAAATGTGTAAATCAAAGTTGAGTAAAACTTTGGTAGAAAGAAGTAGGGGGGGGGTGTGCTGGGAGTGGGAGAAGGGTGGGCTGTGTAATTATTCTTTAATTTTTTTATATTATTTTTCTCATATTTTTAACTTTGTTTTTATTCCCTTTGATCTTTGTATCTCTTGGGTATACAGATCAAGATGTATAGGAAGTTGTGAATAAGTTTTAATATCATGATGATTTATGAATAAGTCACTTTCTTTGTATGTAAATAGCTCTCTCTCTCTCTCTATGTGTGTGTGTGTATGCGCATATGGTTGTTCGCTGAAATGAGTCCTCCAGATGTCGATTCAAGAAATGGATTTCGTCAGTTTATGATGACAGTTACAACCTCTTACTTAAAAAGCCGAACGTGTTGAGTACTCAGTTGATGAGTTTAACAAGTCATTATCTAGCTCACTGGTTATAAAATACATAAATGTAAAAAAAAATTAACACTGTGTTACGTAGGTTTACCTAACTGATGAGTTCCAAATAGGATGAAACATGCACTAAAATCCAACTTTAGATTAACACTATTTAATTAAACAGATTATACTGATATTAGACATATGCTTCATCCTATCCTAAAACGATACGAATTGACTATCTGCACACGAATGTCTCTGACTGTAACACTGTTACACAGGTTAGAATCTGATACCTACCGTTAGTCCTCTCAGAATGACAGATATATGTTGTTGATGGGAATCATTTAGTGCAAAAGCCGTGTGTCTAAAATGCACCACTTAAAATACTTTTAAACTACTGAATTGAAATTGATATAGCCCTTACGAGTTTGGAAATAATTCTAAATCGATATTCTCAATGACATAATTAGAATGTAGTTGGATTTCCTCTTTGATTTGTCACGGATTGAAACTGATCAACGTCTGTTGTCATATGTCTATCCTGAGCGGATCACCATGATACAGCGATAATTCACAAGTATAATTCGGATTGGATTGTGACTGGTAGTCGGATTTCAGAAGGTGCACTTCATCCTATTTGTGACTCGTCAGCTGCTTTTATCAACATCCCAATGTTTATATTTACACTAGAACTCAAACTCAGTTCGTTTCGTGTCAAACGCAGCAAACGCTCAGGGTGCACATGTAGCGACAGACTGATTAATTTCAACTCGTGACAAATCAAAGGGAAGATCCAAATACATTCTGATTATATATACATACCCGCTGCACAAGTGTGGCTGTTTGATTATAGTAGCCAAGTGGCGAACGCGGTGACGCTTGTCACGAAACGAACTGAATTTAAATCCTAGTGTGAACATCAACAATTGAATGAAGGCACATCTAACTGATGAGTCCCAAATAGGACGAAACACGTGTCCTGAATTCCACTTTCCACCCACAATCCAACTCAAACAATTCTCGACAATATTTACTTCACACATAAATTTGGTTGAATTGTATATGATCTTTAAGAATTGATCTTGAAATGCACTCCTAGGCAGTCTCTAACTCAGATAGAAATCAACCGCTCAGTGGTTTGTAATACTCAGTAATTCTGTAGCTGTTCATGATGGAAATAAACTTTAAAGTAAAACATTGTCAACAAGACTACATTTCAGATAAACGATATCTTAATGATTCTACATTAAAGAGAGTTGTAGAGACAGCCGAATTCTGTAGACGAACATCACAAACTGGTCATTGTTAAGAATTCAGAAGACACTAGAACACCGTTTTGTTATTACAAGACAAAACGTAGTAGTGTGTATACATGACGTTACTATGGTTAAAACCTAGGATCCCCAGGCTTCACAGCAAGCATATAAACTTTAGACTGCAGAAGATAATATCCAGTGGTTACTGAAATGTACTTCTGTGAAGTCTTCCAACCGTCACTCAAGCAAAATGGTTGCATTATAACTAAATGCAACAAACCAATTAAGAAGGTAACATAATCATCTATGAAAATGAACTAGGATTACTACTTGTCACCCAATTATTTATTTGTAGATCTTAAACTTATTCGATTCGACTAGAATATTATTATCTACCTGATTGATGTAAGGTTTCTTTGAAGCTACACCATCTGATAATTTCCTAGCCTAACTCATCTTAATCCTTGTAACTAGGCTTTCTTGTTTTTTAATAAGGGACAGTTTTACCAGGTGAGAATATATTCAATGTTATAAGAGAGGTACACCGAATTGGGTCTATTCAGTTTATTTAATTATGCGGTGAAACATTTAATAAACCCAGTATGTTAGCATAATTTACACAATATTCAATCACTAATTCTTCAAGATGGAATAGAAGGGGGGGAGATATATACAGTGTAACTAAGTTACGATTCAGTGTATTATCTCAGTAGCCCTACATATTCATAATAATAAAGGAACACATTCATGTATTTTTTAATATCACGAATTGATCAGAATCAGACAATCATTGATCACCTGGAATCACTGGAGAGCTGTTTCGTCCTAGTATGGGACTCCTCAGCAGTGCGCATCCACTGAATCAGAAATATCAGCCGTTAGGAGCCGACTCAGTGGTCCAATGGCAAAGTTTTCTCCGCGGAACTAGAGGGCCCTGGGTTCGATCCCTGGTGGGGTCATGGATGCGCACTGCTGGGGAGTCCCACACTAGGACTAAACAGCTGTCCAGTGATTCCAGGTGATCAATGGTTGTCTGATTCGGATCAATTCGTGATGTCAAAATTGACAATTAACTATCTCTACAAACCCCCCTAATTGTAACATTTATGTTTATCATATCAATGTAATGTAACATTTGTTTATCTGAGACAAATTATTCTTCTGTCAAAGATGAAATTGTAAACTGTTATTATTGTTGTTGTTATTATTGTCATTAGTGGATTATCATTGTACCGTATTTAATTGTTAACATGCTTGTTTATTATTGATTTAAAGTGGTTTTCTGGAGATAGGTATTATGTTCGGTTATTTGTTTTCATCACAGGTTGATGTTAGTTGGGTACCACTGAAAACCAAGGAGTACTGGACAAGTAGCATAGGTCTCCTTATGATTGTGAGCCACTAGTTTGCCAGGGGATACAAATAATTAGACTTAATACTTATGTTCATAGAACCATCTCGATTCCATTACAATTGTCAGTCCACTAGTTACTAAATACAGGGTATTCCTGAGGTTCTAGAGAGAAGTTGTGACAGGTGGAACTCTGACTAGTCTAGAGTGAGTTAGTTATTACCTATGACATTAACAAATCATTGCGCTATGTCATAAATAGATAGAAGCTGGAATTCCACCAATGAACATCGACCAGCTCAGTAGTGCGGAGGATTAGGCTATTGTCAACCTAAATGCTTTGGATCTGACTGCTTGGTGGAGTCAACGATGCGAACTATTTAAGAGTTTCATACTAGGACAATATATCTGTGCAGTGCTCCCGAGCTTTCTGTGGTACCCAACAGACATCAATTTACGGCAAATACAATCAACAGAGTCTATTACTTGATTTTCTGAATGATTTGTTTTGGCTATCTAACATCCCTAACAGAGATTTAAAGTGTAATCTGTTCGAAGGAAATGAACTATGTAGCTAAATATGGTCGCCAAGCATATATACGAATCCACTGGTTATGGTGTATTCTGGATTTATATAGGTTGGTTATGCTACGACGAGATAGGTACGAAGGTCACGGACGTATACACATACTTATGGTTGATGATGCCATCCTGAGGCGTCTCAATTAACATTGGTGAAAAAGGGTTGTTTGAGGAGCACTTCATTTGACGTCAGGTCACTGGATACAATTGATATGATGCACTAGGAGCAGTAAACAGTTGTTTCATCTCAATGCCGATCTCTTCAGTTGTAGTCATCTATCATGTTTTGCATAAAGTTAAACTATTGTCTACAGTTTCTTAAAGAATGATAATTTATAGAAAGAATTTCTTTTCAAACATCAAAAGCTCTACACACTAAGTGATACGTATAAAGAGATTTGTTCACCATGAAAGTAACAAAGACAACAATAAGAAACAAGACATTTTTCTTCAATGAAATCATTAATGTGATCAGATATCATCCTATTACTGTACTGAATAACTCACTAACTATCTCATAAACATAATTGGTTGCTGTGGAAATAATTGAACTTTCAATTTGATATCATGAGTTGGCCTAAGTAAGACAACGATTAATCACCAGGAAGCACTAGATAACTATCTTGTCCTAGTATGGGATGTATCGCGAATTGACTGAATTAAGAATACCAACCGTTGGGAGCCGATTCGTGGTCTAATGGCAATGGGTTGACACTGGGGCCAAAGGTTCCTGGGTTCGATCCATGATGGGGTTGTGGATATGCACTACTAAGTAGTCCTATACTAAGATGAAACAGTTGTCTAGTACTTCCTGGTGTCTAATTCAGACCAATTCATGACATAAAGTGAAAAATATCTCCTAATCATACGGTGAATACATTGATGTCACTACTAGTTGTTTAGACAGAAATTGTATATGCCTACAATATTCAAATAACAATGAAACTATACAAAACAATTATCACTATATTAAATGATAAATTTAGAGTTTACTAAACATCAGAATAATTTACTGACAATAATCGGATTCATTATAACATTTTTGACATGATAACAACATACTACTGATAAGATGTATGTGTGAATAATCAACATTGATAAGAATAAGAACAATTATCGAGTATCCTATACTTTAGCATAGTTTACTAAAAGGAAGTTAAAGAGGAGATTGTGTGTCTGTGTGTGATGGATAAAGGAAAATAATAATAATAATCGTTTTGTAGTGATTAGTTCCATTTAAACGGTGGAAGTACTGAAAGACAAGAGCTTAATCCTAGTATAGGATTCCTCAGCGGCGGTAAACACTCACGACTCTGACATGGGATCGGGCTTAGACCCATCAGATCTAACAGCAAACGTCTAATCGTTACCATTAATAGGCTAGTGTTTAGTGATAAGATTCCTACTTCACTTAATTTCTAATATAGCATGGCTTTTATTCAATACCATTAAAGGTAACTATTAACTTCAAGCTTATCTAAACTGAGCAAGTATAACTTACTGAATTGGAAATTGTGCCATTAAACGCAGGCAACATTTTAGTGATATTGATTAAATATTTACTGGGCAATCTAAACGTTCATGTCACAATTCAATGACAGAGTCGTGGATGAGTATTACTAGTCAGGAGTCCTCAACAAGGATGAAATGACTATCTGTCAGTGTACACTGGTAATCAGTGATATCCAACCAAAAACATTCTGTGATGAATACTGATAACAAGTAATCGACCATGATTACTGCAACTGCTCATGGTAAACACGGAATGCAACGGACAACATAGAATGCATTTAGTTGATTTAGACTTCGTAGCTGACCTAGCTCTTCTATTCGTCACACAGCAACAAATGCAGTTGAAGGCGGTCAGTATAGCAACTGCTTATGCATCAGTAGCCTTCGACATTTACAAACAGAAACACAACATCCTTAGATACAACACATCACAAGGATCACCAACCAAATCAGAGTTAACTTCACAGAGAAACTCTGGAATATTTGGAAATTTTTATATACCTGGACAAAACCAGTATCATTGATAAACAAGTGGGATCCGATACAGATATGAATACACTGATTGGCAAGTAAGGCATTAACAGTGTTACAACAATTGTATAACACATCTTAAACTCAAATCAGATGTCAATCAACATCAAGTCATAATTTTCAATACAAATTCCTGGACCATGCTATTGTAGGGAGCTGAAAGTAATATGGCGAACTACGAGATTATTATTCGAAAATTGGGAGTATTTATAAACAGTTGTTTGCATAAGATTATCTGGATCTGCTGGCCAGACACCATCGGCAATAACTTACTGTGGTAAGGAAAAAAGCAACTTGCAGGTGAGGAAGACATTAGACAAAAACACTGAAGGTGGCTAAAACATGTTGAATAGACCAACAAATTGTATAACAGAGCAAGTCTTAATTTACAATCCTCAAGGCCAAAGTAAAAGAGAAAGACTGAAGAATACCTGACACTGGAGAGTTGCTGCAGATATGAGAAGGATGAATAATACCCGGGAAGAACTGGAAAGGAGAGACCAAAGCAGAGATGGTGTGTGACCTATGCTCTAAAATAAGTATCAGACATTGACTGATTAACTGATATCAAGTCATTTAGACTGGTGGTTATATTACGATTTGGTCTATAAAATGTGATGAATCAGTTCCAGTGACTCGATTACATATCATAACTTATCCTCAGTACTTTAAGAATTTATCTGAAAAAATAAATATTTGTCATTATTAAGTTCATCATTCTTTGAATCGAACAAATTGCTAGGATTCTGTTACAAGTAAACAACTTGAGAATTCAGTTATGTTAACAATAATGAAGGAAAATAAGTTGAATAGAATGATGTAGACATAAGATGGCTTTAAGAAGTGGTTAGTTAGCAAGTAACTCAGTTGGCAAAAGGTTTCGTTAAAGTTAATACTCATCAGTATGGACTACCTAAAATGTTCAATGAACTGATACTCTTTAAAGAATTCATGAATCTGTCTCATAGTCATCTATCATTACCGCTAAGAGCTATTTCATTCACTACTAACTAATGTGATACTTATCTAATTCTATCAATCAATATAATCATTAGTTTCAAAGACTTGATATCATCATAGATACTGTATTTCTATGAAATGTGGTCATTATTACTCAGTAATCAATCAATACATAAAATAATCTATCTACATAATCAACAGAATATAAATACTAATTGATTCCTTTTTGTAAAGAATAGAAAGGTGAATAATCTTGAACTAATTTTTATTCTAATTCATCAGTAATGAAGATAATGATCATTTACTTCTTTTAATGGGTACCTCATCTCTTCCCCCCCCCCATTCTCAAGCATACACAATAACATTTGATTATTCAATATGAACTGTCTAAAATTAATGGCCTTTAATGATTATTTATTATCTTTTATTTTTTTGTATGAGGGTAAATGTAATCTATCCCAGCAGGTGATTGATTCTAAATGATGTAGTTAGTTGATTTTGTAATCTTTTAGGAAAAAAAAAAATAATAAACAGCCTTAAGGGTAGGATAATGTAGTCTAATCAAGATTGTATATTTATCAGTACATATTGTAATTCTATTATGTAATACATGTGTTACAGGAGTGTGTTTGTGTGTGTGTGTCCGTGAAAGTAATAGGAACAGAGAAAAAGAGAGATATTATTACGTCACGTGTCTTCAACACATCTATCCTATGAAGGTATTATCTGTTTACACAGAATATGCCCAAAACATATTCATATTAGGACAATAATGTTCATTCATTTTTACCTGAAGTAAATAGCTTGTATTTATATAATATTGAACTTCTTATTTTAGATCTTAATGATCTATTCAAAAGCAACAGGATGAATCATGTAGTGTGAACGAAAGTGAATAAGCGAGTAATTTAACAAGAGAATGGGTCAAGTTATACAAGTAATCTTGATCTAGTTATATAACTGAATGGTTGTGTTGAATGTGTTTATCAATTAAAAGATAAGACAATAAAAAGGGGGTGGGGGGGGGTAGGTGGGGAATAATGTTTATTATATGGTAGAACTACTAAGTACTATCAGCCTATTAACAATAATATGGGTGTTTAAATGTATACAGGATGCATTAATGTGCTATTAAAGGACTAATGGATATTTGTAGTAAATTTTCATTATAAACTACACTGTGACTATCTAAACTCAGTTGCCTAATGGTGAGCGCTGTAGCGTTTTGCACGAATCGGACTAAATTTCGATCCCAGTGTGTAGGGTATAGGTACATTCAGCCGATAAGTCGCAAATAGAACTAAACGCTTGTCCTGGATTTCGCTTACCAGTCACAATTCAACTTAAATAATACAATATTTAATACATAGTTGATTGTATTTGTCACAGACTGATATCGTTTCGGTATCACTGAAAATAACAGAGCATTTTAACAAATGTTTCATCACTGTCTGAGATCATTCAACGATAGCGTCCACCATCGATTGTATCACGAAAAAGAAAGCAGAAACTTCAAGCCCTTCGGTAAATACTTATCTCTGTGTACCATCATGCTGGCTTGTGTGTAAAGGTAAAATTCCAATTTGTAATATAGATTGACGGCCATCTAATGTCAATGATGATAACTCTAATGGAATCAAGGATGTACAATATCACTAAGGAGGATTATGTAGCTATCCAGTACTCTGTGGTTTTCAGTGGTACCTAATTGACATCAATCTGTGAAGAATACGAAAAACTAAACACTAATTCCTATCTCTATAAAAATCCCTCTATTCAGATTAATAGATAATTGAAATGAGACATGAAATCAGGAATTGACTTAGTCAATCATAAAAAACTAGGAATTTTCTTAATGTGGGATCTTTGGTAGATTGCTTCCATGACCACATCAGCTCACTGTTTGACCGTTAGATCATTCAAACGGTATCCAGCGATTGATGTCATGTACTATAAAGGACCATGTTACACGCCAATATAATGAAAAAGAGTAAACTACTGCGTAGTCTACTAGCCCTTTGGTTGCAAAATAGGCATCTGTTATGACGTGAATGAATAGGACGAGGGTGAGGATGATTGGTTGGTTGATGCGTACACCAATACGATGTGTGCCTAACTAAGAATGCACGATTGACCTAAGCCCATTCACCTCCCTAGGCCGACAATAAGACAACCAGAACTGAGAACAGGAAGACTGAGAGAGCAAGGTCCAAGGTCGTATTATATTTTAATCATGCATTTATATATACATAAAATCAGACCACACAGTAAGCCAATCGGAAATCTAACATTGATACAGAACAAAAGAAATAGTGGTAGTGAATGGGGAGAACTTGTACACAACAAAGTAGATGCAGTTCATAATAATAAACAATATACCAAGAGCAAAATATGCGAAACAAGAGAACCGGGCAAGGGGAACGTAACAGTCATAGAAATAAAATGTTAACACTGTCCACCGTTATAATAAATGAAATAATGTTCTAAATCACAGTTCCCGAAGATAGCCAATCTTCATTAGGTGCCCGGCATATCACCTCCCCTTTTTGAAAAGACAATGATGATACGTTTTTGGACCAGTTCAGCTTTGGGTGTGGTCAGGTAAGAACTACAATGTACTCAAGAAAAAAAAAGAGACATGATTAGTTACATCGCAACTAGAAAACTACAATCTACCACTAGTCTCCTCCTCCACGGAACGTAGTGGGATCTTTGTGAATTGGCAGGAACAACACTTCATTGCATTGAACATGCATGGTCTTGAAGGCATCATTGCTGCAACTACGCGGATGAGTTAGGAAGTCGAGGGCTTGATCATGTCTAGGGCGTACAACCACAACAGTAGCAGTTTTCTTCTGTTCATTGAACCTCTTCGCTGAATACAGAGGCTTCTTGGGTACAACAGACAGTCTAGTCACGATTCTCGAGATGACCTTCTGGACTGGACTGGCGGCGATGCTCCGCGCACATCTGTTGGGATTAGGGCTGCGAGACCTTGTGAATAAATCTGAGACTGCTGCTGGATTTTCATTTAATGGTTGTTTCATCTCTGGAACGATCTGAACAGAGGTCTCCAGCTCGACTTGTTTCTCCGGAACGGCAATACTAGGCACATGAGACAGATGCACCTCTGTCGGACATTCTGGTTGAGCATGGGAGTCATTGTAAGATGTGGGCTTAAGCATCGCTTCGTCTATTACCGGCATACTGACGCTGCTGACTGGAATACCCAATTGCTCGAATGCCAATTCGATCAATCGCTGGTTAGCAACAAGAAGCTCATACATCAATAAGTTGGCACGTCCACTGAGTGCTGACATGATGATTTGCTGAAAATACTGACTCAGTTATTGGCCAATGTAAGGTCACTGATGAGAACCTCGAGTTCTGATTGGTCCTTAATGCGACTGGATTTCTCGACCAATAATGAAATGACCTTGGCTGGCTGCAGATGCTGAGCTTGCTTGGGTTCTATAATTTTCACCCCCGTCGCCAATTGTTATGACGTGAATGAATAGGACGAGGGTGAGGATGATTGGTTGGTTGATGCGTACACCAATACGATGTGTGCCTAACTAAGAATGCACGATTGACCTAAGCCCATTCACCTCCCTAGGCCGACAATAAGACAACCAGAACTGAGAACAGGAAGACAGAGAGCAAGGTCCAAGGTCGTATTATATTTTAATCATGCATTTATATATACATAAAATCAGACCACACAGTAAGCCAATCGGAAATCTAACATTGATACAGAACAAAAGAAATAGTGGTAGTGAATGGGGAGAACTTGTACACAACAAAGTAGATGCAGTTCATAATAATAAACAATATACCAAGAGCAAAATATGCGAAACAAGAGAACCGGGCAAGGGGAACGTAACAGTCATAGAAATAAAATGTTAACACTGTCCACCGTTATAATAAATGAAATAATGTTCTAAATCACAGTTCCCGAAGATAGCCAATCTTCATTAGGTGCCCGGCATATCAGCATCTCACCTACTCTTTAGATAACAGCAGAAATTAGCAAAGGATAAACAATCTTAATGAATCTGTGCTTAAGTTTCGTCAGAAATTAACACACCAAGCATTCAAGATAATCTGTGATGAATTGGAGTCAGCTTTGATGGACACAATTTGAGACTGAAATCTCAGATGACAGTTCATAATAAGCTCTAACTTATCTATCTATGTCCAAATAATGATTCTTTTAAAGATTTGTGTACATTGAATATCCTCAATAATTTTTGTTTCATAGTTTACTGTACTATTTGAGATGTTTAACTGATTTTCATTTCTGGCATATAAATACCTTAACAAATCAATATACCATTGAATTCTTATTCCAAATGTTTTACATTACTACACCATGATATAGATTTACATCCAGTTATTTGTTGACTCCGTTGATATACACAGATTGTAAACAATGCAAATATATCTCCATCCAACAGTAATCACTATCATATATTATGCGATTGAATAATTTGATTATAATTGGGTATTATGGAGATTGTTGACTGTTAAAAGCCATCTAAATGGTGTATTGGTAAAGCATTCATCACGGGCTTAGGGGATTCTAGGTTCGGTTCTCAACGGAGTCGTGGATGCATGTTGCTGAGGAGTACTATACTAGAGTGAAACAACTGTTCAGTGATTCAAAGTGATCAATCATTGTCTAATCCAAACCAATTCATTATATCAAAATTGAATGATTTGAGTTAAAATCAATTATAGAGTATTGATTTGCTTATGATTTTGAGTACACCATATTAACGTAACATAGTAACTATGATGTTCAGTCACTTAGACTAGTGGTTATATTTCAACTCGATCAATTGATTATAAATTAGTATATAATCAATAATTTATTGATTATACATTTAGATTATTCTATTAATTGATTTAATTATTCATCAGAAAATTAGGTTATGTAATAATAATTCGATCATTATAAGAAGTAAAACTCAATTCTTTAAGTACAAAAAAAAGTAGGGAACAAATGAAAAATCACATGTTTATTATTGTAAAATACAAATAACTAAACTAAGTGACTATATTTACAAAAACCACCTTCATTTAATTACATTAATCAGTTCACATTGGTGACTAACTTCAGGATGTTTGTGAAATTGTGATGAGCTAGACTTAAAATTATCTGAAGTGAGACAGTTAATACCAGTGATAAGTGGAAGTTCCACCATTATACACAAGTTAGTACTGTGACACAAAGTGTTAAGCATTCTGTAAGCAACATAAAGTCTCTTGGTTCTATCTAATGGCTGAATTGAAGGTGAGTACTACCATTGAGGAATTCCAAACTCTGTGATTTTCAGTAGTAACTAATAGACATCAATCTGTAATAAGACATAATACCTATCTCCACAAATCCACCTCATTTGTGATGTTAAACTTTTAGAGGAATGTATCCAGTTATAATTCATGAAAACTTTATACATAGAAAAATTGAATGATGTCAGTAGTATCAGTTACTCACTGATGTACAACTGATATGTCATGAACTATGCCAATCATGATTTATGGTAAATAATGACCGTTCTAGGAAACGGTACAGCAACTAGACATCAAGACTGTTTGGCCTATTATCGTACATCTTCCATGATAATTCTAATCTACAAGATGAATTGAAGAACACAGGACTACTGAGCCAACAACCTGAGATAATTTATACTTACAAAATATGACTATATTGCTGACGAATAAGAAAAAAATAGTATCCGTAGAGTGAAAGAACAATAATAACTGGAAACTGAGTGGGGGATGAGTGTGAGTTGTAGTTCTGCTTTGAAAGATAATGTGACAACAGTACATAAGTCTAAGGAGGGTGGTTAAGGTAAAGGCAACATGATAACTATAAAAATAAAGTGTTCGATTTAACTACACTCAATATAAATAAAATAGTCCTGTTAAAAAAAGCGGTTCTGGAAATCAGTTGTTCTTCTTAAGTCACCCAATACACAATCAATATAAAACCTTGTATAGTAAACTAGAAAAATCTTTATATTGTCGGTCATTAGAAAAGAAAGAATGTAGGAGAGGATTCTTTCTCATGTTATCTCTTAAAAACAAGGGAATTACGAATTAGCAGGACTACTGAAGAGTCTCATATTGAGACGAAACACCCTATCATAATGTCCTATAGTTTCTTAACTAATGAAAGCTGTCTACATTATAAGCGGTTATAAATACCAGCAGTAAATAACTGTGCACCATTACAACCAACTACTTATCACTGTTATCCCGTAAACTTCATGGATTGAATTCACATCTTGGTCTGTTCTTCTTTACACGGTTCTTTCCCAGAATACAATACAAATTCAAGGTAGGAAGTCATTGAACAAATAGAACTTATATCCTACCAATCTCAATCAACATAGTACCACCACTTTTGTCGAGTAACCTATTTCATCGACAAATAAGACTAAAGACCAGTAATCTACGAATGTTTTGTATATTAAAAACACTTGTATTACACAGTATGCTCAGCTACATAGTACACTCATACACTGGTTAGCAGACAGGTATCTCGCCAACATCACAAATTATGTAAGTTGATAACAGTACCTTCTGAATCATTGGTGAGATACCACCCGTCATCAACCTATCGATGCAGTTATCTATTTCACTCTCAGTTTCAAAGCAGCATTCAACATTTACAAGTCTAAAAACAGATCGTAAACATGTCAGTATTTTCACTAAATAAAACTATGTCATCTAAATGCTATCAGTAAATCTCTTGGTAAAAAATCAATCCTTTTGTTATGACGTTGAGCAAAACTGTTGATATATCGAACAGCAATTAGGTGTCTAGTCGATTACTGCATATCTTCCCTATGGTCACTCGATCCTAAGCCTCAGTTAGAAGAACACAAACTGATAAACCAACTGGATAGAAATCCTATTGTATTTCATACAATCCTTTATATATATGTATAGAATCAGATCACAAAGTTAACCAATTAAGAAACGATCTTTAATACAATATTGGATGTGAACTGGAATACCGTACAGACAATGAATTAACCATAGTTCATCAATGACAAATGGTATACTGACAGTTAATGTGTCAAATGGGACAAAACAGTAGAGTGGCACTAAACAATAACACCTTGAATACAATCCGAAATAATGAAATAATCTACAGGTAAATAACTTTCGAAGACAATCAATCTTCTTTAAATATTCAGCATATCACCTAGATATACTACTCTAAGGAAGTATTCTCTCGAAGAGTATGCCTACAATCAACATTACTTGATGCTATCGATTCAGATGATAGTCAAATATAAGTTACAAATTAAAAGTATACTCTTTACATGCATGCAATGAATAACATGTAACATTATTTAGGATGACAATCTGAATTCATTGCAATTACCAACTTAGTCTATATGATAAACATTGAATGTAACCTAATCATTTACTATGGGATGTTGTATAAACTTTCAATTTTATATGAATGATAGACTACGATGTAAGTGTTTTAAGCATACAAAGCATCGTATTAGATGAAGGCGCCAATTATACTACTTATATTAGTAAAGTTAATGTATTCAATACGCTTAGCATGATTATCTTAATTAATGTAGATACTTTAAATAAAATTAAATAAAATTCAACGGAAATGCGGGTCCATTATTTTCTACTTCAATGAAGAAGACTTAAATCAATTAGACTCTTAAGGAAATAAGTTTATTGTGTTATTGGCGACTTTAAACTATTTTTTACTGTATTCTATGCTTGTTAATCACATTTCAAAATGATTATTAAAAATTACCGTAGAATGATAACTATTTTTTATTACTTAAAATAGAAATAAGTAGGCTGATGCCACTATGAGTAATTCCAGTTGATTGAATTTGTCGAAGATTGATGTTGGCAGGGTACCAGTATGGGATTGTTTAGTGGCCTTTGGTTCTCAATAGTACTTTGCCAACATCAATCTGTGGTGAATTCAATCAACGAAAGTTTAATACAAATTTTCATAAACCACCTCAATTCAATTACAATAATTAGCTCACTAGTGGCTAACTTAAGGGTGTTCAAGATGCACTAGTAAGAATTCGTGACTGGTAGAGTTCATACTTGCAGGGACTGAGACAGTTATTACCGATGATGATGGATGATTATCAAACTATATCACAAATTGGTGGATGTTGGGTTCCTACTACTGGATGCCAGCCCATTGGTGCAGAGGGTTAGGCGTTTGCCAACTTGAAGACTATGGTGCAGAATCAACAGAGGCGTACTGCTGAGGAGTCTCATAAGGAAACAAAATAGCTACCAGTGATCCTTGGCTTTCAGTAGTATCAATGTGTGACGAATAAAGCCAACTAAAAGTTGATACCGATCCCCACAAACCACCTCGATTAAATTCTTATGTTCATTAAAGTACATGCTGAAATATTTTAGTCTTATATAAATCGAGACATTCTTTCAAAATCCCAACTTAACTGAAAGTTAGTTCCAATTGAATTGGTGGAAAATTAGCATTCAGATAAAATTAACTTTGACTGTATAAATCGTACTTAATGATACTAAAACCTATTCACTTTGATATGGTATAGTCAGAGGCGATCAGAAGGGAATCGTAGGTTTAAGTAACTCAAAGTAGGTGGGTTTTTCACCAATCGCTTTCAACCATATACCATTCGATAATGATCACTAAGACAGGAAGTTGCTACGACTCATCTTTACACAGCAACATAGTGAACAATATGTAATTGCCTAAAATGATTACATGATATAACGTTGTTCACTTCCTGTAGACAAGCAGTGAAACTACTTATTTAATTTAGGTACTTCTCATGCAATCTAACGAACCAGGGTATAAGAAGTCGGAAGAGAATACTTGTAGAAATACGGAATATCCACAGAATCATGTATTATTCGAAATTTCTCAGGAACAGTTTTGACGATGAGTGATACTGTTCAGAATCAGTCGCGATAGTAATAATAGACTCCACATTGTTTAACCCACAAACAATAGAGATTTCTTTAGTGATCATTATCTTATGTGAGATCTCTTCCATACCATACTGGCAATTAATTAATAAATCCACTGTAGAACTACTTGCAAGTTAGATATCCAATCAGTAGTTGGAATCTATATGAGGTATATCTAAACACTGCCCTATTGGGGTATAGTAAGTTGAACCGATGAATATATGTGCCAAATCCTACGTTGTTCAAAAATGACTGAGCCATTCGATATATGTCGTTTCAGCGAGGCAATTTAGCTGACGATGTGTATTTAGTAAGGACTGTTATGATTGTTGAGTGTATACTCCAATTAGTTAATTCACTAGTTGTTTTTTAAAATGTATCTAACCTTAAACTAATCACTACCTTTCTTCATATTGATTGATCATTTATGAATTCGTATGGAAATAATTCGCATTTAACTTCATTGAAACTGATTTTCAGATAATATATAATACACTATGATATAGGTTCAAATTAGATTCCCTGAAAAGGTTTGAATCCTCCTGACTTTATCAGAAACATATTGGTATATTTAGCTCGGGGTCTAATTAAACAGCCCAGTTAACTAAATCGAAGTAGGTAAGGCGTAAAGACATAAATATTGAATCCAGTAATACCCAATATCAGTTGTTTTCCAGCTATTTATGTATGTTCATCGAGAGATGGATATATATAATCAGCATAGGACTTGATATACAAGTGTATCACTCGAAGTTCTACAAATTGATATCACCATAGTGAATGAAAGAAAAGGTTATAATTTGCTACTAGGAGCAATGTTGCGATTCATCTGTCAAGAACAGGTTAGTCCCCTTGGATACGATCAGGATTATACGTGAGGGCTAATAATACTATCCAACTATCCCAATCAATGTAAATATAACAGGACTCGAACCAAGCTCAGAACCAAACACTTTAATCATTAAACCCAGTAATCATATTCATTGATGATGAATCTCAGTTACACATTAGACATTATCTTAAAGCTGATATATTGAAATAAATAAACTTTGAAAATGAACACAAGAACTTTATGTCTTTAAAATAAACTGACGAAACAATACAGAAATCAAATGCAAGAAAGTAATCTTTAGAGGGAGAAAGAAAAAGCAAAGATAGAAAAGATAGAAAAAACATAAAAAATAAAATAAATTGTATGTCATATTGAGTATGATCAATATTCAAATGAACATTTAACAGAAACAGAAAAACAAAAATTTCATGATGATGTAACTCATCAAATACAGATATGTATATTCAAGGCATTGAGACATAACAAGCTAGTGATTAGTACAAAACGAAGTTGTAACGAAGTGATTTAAAGCTGAATATGTTAATCACTAAGGCATTATCATAACTTCTGTTAATGCAATGAAATATTCAAGGATATTAGTACTGTAAAAGTAAGACAGGGGTGAAAGATTGAATAATCACAGCCATATGATTAAAAATGATAATATAAAGGGTAAGCAAAGAAGAAATAGCATTCCTCCCCTTTACCCCCCCCCCATTCCTCGCCACTTATTTTTTCTTAGAAAAAAAAAATTCAAAATGTATATAATGTCTTACTATTCAATGAACGATAATCTCCAGCTGAAATCATATCATAACCATTCCAACCAGCTAAGAAAACACGACTAGGCCATTTATTTGTTGATAATAATTGTATATTATAATTTAATTGTTTTAATTTATTTAGAAAATTTAATTGAATCCATGGTGAACTTTCAATAGTTACACTACCAGGCATAGAAATATTATAAATTGGATGTAATCTTGTTAGATTGATTGCATAATCTTGATTAATACAATGTTTTTCAGTAGATGGACTAAATATACTACGACTAATATATGGCATAGATAATGATTGTTCTTTACCATTAATACTACTACTTATTGTCTCCATAGTTCCATAAGTATGAAATGTTGTAGGTGTTTGACATTGAGCACCACGTAAAAATAAAACTGCATTACTTATCACCTAAATATTGACAACAATAAAATAAAACAGCAAAAAATATGATGGAAAATAGTTTTGATCAAAAATCAATTTGATAAGATAAGAAGAATTTTTCAATCATCACCCAAGTGTGAATAGATGAAGTTACGTAATATATAGTGAATTGACTGAAGTAAGCAATGTAAACCATTAGACATTGATTCAGTATTCTCCAAGAATTCTATAAGTCTTTAAGCTCGATTTCATGTAGACATGTCAATATGAAAATGAAATGTTTGTTTTCTTAATGTTTCTTGGCTTTCAACAACATTCAATCGAGACTATATAATTTCATTTCAATTATTATGAAGACAATGAAATAATGCCAAATCAATTGGAAGATTCCAGGAACATATTCTGGAATACGCTACTCCTAATCTAAATACAAGTTATTGTTTTAATACTAGTTTATATATTTGGCTAGGTTAATCATAAGAAGTAAAACAGTTGAGTGTGTTGATCACTTAATTTATCTTGTCTTTTGACAAAATGAGTCAGTTGTAGCGTAAGCGAAATGTACATCTGCCAATAAACGGGATAGTATACCGCGTAGCATCTCGCTTTGCATAATATGTACAAAACATGATTACAGGTGTTTTTTTAGTATTAATTCCCAGTTGTGCAACGATAAAGCAAGTAATGCACAATGATCTGGTATAGATAGAGAATTAGACGAGGAGGTTGTTAATATTAATACACTAAGGTGGATGAAACACGTAACTGTGTATGCCAAACCACTGACTAACTGGAGGCACAATGTTGGCTGCTATTAGAGTGTATTGGAATAAAACTACTGTAGGAGCTAAAGTAAAAACGTCGTGCCAGTCTATAAAGTCGTTGACTGTTGGTATAAGTTCTGCTAGTAAGTAAATACTTAGGGTTCAAGCGAAAAATGTTATTGGCGACATCGAGTGACATGGCTCAAAATTGCGAATAGTACTACAAGTGTATTTATACTTTATCCTCTTCTAGATCTTAACTTTCAGCATTCTTTCAAAAATACCTTAACATTTACTTTATTTAGACAGACAGACGGTTACAATGCAGAACTTGGTACATGCGTACGTCAGTTCAAGTCGCCATACCCAAATTAGAAGATAGAGATTAAATTGTCCGATCAAATCCCAGAGTAGGAGAGGTAGTAACAGAGTCAGTATTAATAAAAAGGAATAGAGATCGGAGATAAGATTTAAGAAAATATGATTCAGTAAAGAGAAAATTATGATAACTACAGAAACTTCAAAGTTGGAAGAAGATAAGGAGTGAATGCACCTACGTAATTACCAGAGATTTTGAGCCATATCATCCAACGTCTCTAACCATTTATTACGAGAGTCACGCGGACCCCAACCACGTAGTCTGTACCTATTAACATGGCTCAGCACAACTCTCAATGACTTCATGGACTGGTGCCATGTTTTGGTTTGGACGCCCCTAACTTTCTTCCAGTCTACTCCCACACCAGACAGCATTGGTCGTCGAGATAGGCGGTGGTCAGACATACGTAACACATATCCTAACCACCTTAGCTGATGGAGATTTACTCCTTCACTAGTAGACTTACCGTATCCACCTAGTAATCTATTCCTAACCCACGTACTGCTTACTCGGTGGTCCCAGAAAGCACGAGCAATGCTTCGAAGACATCTGTGATCGAATACTAGGAACCTACGAATATCCTCCATCCTTAATGGCTATGTTTCACATCCATAAAAGAGGACGGATCGAACTATTGTGAACTAAACGCGTCCTTTGGTCAGTAGTCGGATGTCTCGCCTACGCCACAGGTGACGCAAATTCCCAAAAGCTAATCGGGCCTTATGTATACGACCCGAGATTTCAGCAGACACCAGACTGTCAAGACTGATGAGGCTGCCAAGATAAGTGAAGCGGTCAACACATTCAACTGCTTCACTCCCTTCCGATATTTATCTTGTTAATTCAATCTCATCGTTTTAACGCGATATAGCAACATGAAATAACTCACTGACAACTGACGATAAGTCTTTCTACATATAAATAAAGTAATAGTCAGATTTCATGCTGAACAAATAAATGAGTTGGAGACTATTTATTAATACGTTTTATTAATGATAAGAAAAAGAATTGTATATTGAAAACGATTTTATTTATAATTTTAATCAAACCTAAAGGGTTATTTTTAATGTTAGGTGGTTGGAAGTAAAACACATTTATAGTCTCCATGGAGTAGATGTTTATCGAGTGAATCGTGCCCATATCATAGTTAGTAACAGCCTTCCAATAACAGGAAGCAGTTAAAAGAGGCAGACTTTAAGAAGTGTATACCTCACCTCGCTTAACCTCCCACAGATTTCTGTCTCCATCAATAAGGAGGTAACAAGTCCATAATAAGTCGTAAAAAGGCTGTGTGGCTCCAGTCTCAGGTAACTGTACCTTAAATTCTGCAGTCACACTCCCAGAGGTTCGAGATAACTACTAATCTAGTCTCCTCTTCAAGCACTTCAAGGAGAAACTGCTCACAATGTAGGAACTGGGAAGTGACAACTGACCTCAAACTACACTAACTGGCAACTAACGTCATATTTCCAATCCTTTTCGATATGAACCGGGTTCTACACATCAATTTTATAGTGTTAAAAAGTAATTAAGAATTATTTATAAATTGAAAGAAGAGTAACTTGAAGTTAACTAACTTGTGCTGCATCCGTTAGACCCCATAATCCATCAGTTGAAGCAACCCCTACACGTATACCACATTTTCTGCGTGTGGTTGATAAATAAACTGGTCCAATTGGTACAAGAGGACGACGTCCAGCAGCAAATTTATTAAGTTTTGTTTCTGAGAATAATTGTAATGCTGAATTCAAGTGTACACCTGTGCCAGGGATAATTTGTCCATTACCAAATGGTGAACCCATGAATATATTACCGACAACTGTAAAACTAGTTGAATCAGTTGTAACAATTCCAGTTCCACCGATACTAGAGCCTTCCTGATAGTGATTATAAGAGGCAGTGAAATAAACAAAATTTAATTATTATTATTTTAATATAATTGAATTGAATACAACTAATAAGATCCATTTCGAAATTTGGATTCTTTGGGCTGTGGTTATTAATCACATTTTCAATGTACAATAAATGTATTGTACCTGAACAGAATTTTTAGTTAACTAATAAGTGCTACCTTCCAGAATCGGAATCCACATTAAACGCGTTATTTCAAGCTACTAATCAATGCCTAGTATCCCTCGTGGAGAATAGACCACTGACGAAGATTCTCTAACCAACTCTATCAAGGGCTCTCCTTTCCACTTCTTCCTAAATCCTATTCATTCTTCTTATATCAACCTCTAATTCCTAGTGCAATGTGTTCTTTGGTCTTCCTCTTTTCCCTTGGCCTTAAGGATGTCAAGTTAGTGCTTGTCTTGTGACACAGTTTGATTATTTGAAACGTTAGATAAAACACACTTTACTACATAGAAGTGGTAAACTGAATGTTCGTTAAGATGTGTCTAGGCCGTAAAAGCAGTATGGTATTTGTTGTGTCCTTTCAAAAATTAAAGGCCTGAAAACTAATTAATGGAAGAGACAAGAATACTGTTCCTCAGTGTCTGTAGATATAGACATTCGGACTTCTGTTGAAAGATTCAGAGAAAAGTGATAAAACTATCGCTTCGAGTGAAAAGTTCCAGTTTACAGATTCTGCCAAGGTTTCGCGAATTAAGGAGACACTTCGATACTTGTTAACGAACATAGAACCAGCGAGACAATAACAGGTGAGCTAAGCTATTTCGCAGCACCCCAGCCCAGCTAACTAGAGGAAGAAGTCTAACGTCAGCAAGAAGCCTTTAATTCCACAGACAACCTGGCAGATGAACCACAACCACACACCTCATTCGTATATATACAAAAAAAGAGTGTCCTATGAATGTACTAAAATAAACAACGAACCAATAAGATTTAATATCTTGCTAAGTGGGAAACACAAACTGAAGGTGAAAAAGGAACTTCTTGGAGCTAGGACGAGGAATTTAAATTTACACAAATAAATCACAAAAATAACAGGTTTGCCAAGAGAATTCTGAAGATCTGACATCCCCAATAGATTCTGACCACTAAAAGGCTAACACAGATTTCTGTGCGGCCTCAGTCGTATTCTATGTCAAAATGGTAGCCTCTTAGGTTTTAGTTTGATGTTGAATCTCGTGATGAATAATCTGTTAGGGTGACGATGGTTATGAGTGATATAATACATCATGATCACATTCTTTCTGATCCTTCTGTACTGTACTAGATACACGTTTAGTGTCGAAAGAAGAGAGGATCGAAATTTATTTTTAGTTCAACTACCTTTTTGGTTGATTCACTTGGAACGTAACATAATAGAGTAATATACTTGCTAAGGTAATGGAAAATGATGAAGGAGCATCCACGAAGAGTGGTCTACGATAGAAACTAAAAGTAGTTTGAGTAACTCTGCGGTTAAGCTACCTAATATTTTAGAAATAAACTAAGATAAAACAGGCTTTATTAGCAACAGAAATTCAATCAGAAGAGATACCTAAAGTGCTACCGAGGTTAACTTTATAGGTTTATTTTTATGGTGCAAAAAAGTGATACTCAATCTCAGAGCTGTACAATAGGGTATACATACATTAAATTGACGGTAAATAATATTCAAACATAGCAACAAACAAAAAAATCGCAAAAACATTGTTAATATCCAATCAATTACTGAGTCGAGGCAATCTGCTCAGGATGCATAAATAACAACGGAGGCTAATCGATTGCACCCCTTAACAAAATGAACGGGCAGATACAAGTACATTTCGGTTATATAGAAAAATACGATTCTATTATTGTTATTTTAAATATCATAGTTACTAGAAAGAGAAACGAGTTGTATAATACATAGATTTGAGAATAAAAAAGTACAATAATTTGAGATATTAAGAAATAATGTGTGTAGGTAGTCGTCACTGAATGAATATGGTTGTCTGAACTCAAAAAGGTCAGTACAAAAAGCCGGGGCATTCGAAACAAATGGATTGAATTCAAGTTTAAATGTGAACATCAACATCGGAACGCAGGTGCATTCAGTGCATTCTTTAAAGCTATTTACATAGATCACAATAACTATAAGAAACACTACATATTCTTCATTTAAATGAATATCAACTAGATGTTAAATACCACGAGATAACTTCACGTATATCAATGTATATGGATAGCTTTAAATGAGTGATTGACTAGGATAAAACCAGAGGGATTCTAAGAGTCTGGTATTTCAATCATGTATTAATTCATAGACAATAACCTTTTATTATTATTTAAGTTAAATTGTGACTGGCAAGTAGAATCCAGGACGCGCGTTTTGTCCTATTTGGGACTCATCGGCTGGATGTACCTGCATCTCAATGTCGATGTTCATAGTGGAATCCGAACTCAGTCCGTTTCGTGTCGAACGCCACCGGGTTCACCACTAGACTACTGAGTCTAGACAGTCACACTTGTGTAATGAACGCATTGGTATTAGGATGAACTAAAACCTTTTATTATGTTTTTATTCTTTCAAACTCTATCTAATATAGAAAATAAAATTTACTTTGAAGATTTAGTAGAAAAGATGATTTCAGTTATCCGTAATGTTTTCATTCCATGTTAAACAATTTTTGCTAAATACATCATCATTTAATAGATAGTGTTTTTTGAAAGTTCGAATGATTTGCAACAACATACTAGTGGTGCTTAAATAGATGAACAGCTTCAAACATGAAATATCTATTTGCGACTTCCAGGTAAGTGTTTGTTAAATTTAATCATTGTAACAGTAGATAGAAACTAAGAACTATTAATCAAAAGATCAAAAAAGCACTGTACATAGTCAAGGGAACTTTAGGCACAACGACAAAACACGTAGATCAGATTCCCAAAGATGTTTATACAAGATATCTCTTCTAAATTTTTATATGAAATACTTTTGTACACCTTCCAAGTAAACCCTACGAAAGACGACAGTAAACGAAGCAGGGAAGTTAAAAAATACATGACAAGAATAATCCAACCATCACAGGTAATGGAGCACTGTCTAAATCTAGTGACAAAGTTGCAAGTGGATCTGGGGAAATAATCGTACTCAGTAAGCTCGAAAGAAGAAAAGCCATTGGGGTGGCTTATAGAAATACTTAAAAAGCCTCGAAATAGCCGAGAAAAACATCATCTAATCACGGATCACTAGAACTCCTAGAAGCTTTAATGTATCACCTTTCAATCGTTTGGTTGTGCATCTCCTTATTCGTGGATTGCATAGATTACAATAGTGGTTTCCAGTCAGCTTAGAACGATGAGCACACACTTAATGGAGTAAAATTATCCTTCTCTTGTCTTTTGATCCATAAAACCGGTAGTTTTGGGGATTTAAGTAAGTAATTTAAAAGAAATAGGAACCAGTAGGAAAGTAAGGTTTTTGAAGACGGTAAAATGACAGATGTGCTACCATAGTAGTTATACGTTTGAAGTTAAAAGGTTTACCGCCAGTGAATATATAATTTTAGAAGATTCAAAAGACATAGCATTAAGTGAAGTAAAGAAGTTTACTAAAAACACTTAATAAATAGGAATTCATTATATTAATATATTTTAACTTACGTAAGTTGATTGAAGGACATCAAGTTGTGAATGTTCTTTTACCACGTCATTATCTAGAATACTAGTAACACTTGCTTCACGCATAGATTGTGAGAGAATACTGTCCTGAGCAATGGTGGCAGCAACACCTAGGTGAAAAAGAAGTGTTATTCAACCCAAAGTTTTTCTAACAAGATGATCGTTTGATTCAAAAGATGTCTAGCTTACTAAGCAAAGAAAGCAAATCGGTTGATGAGGTTACCAATCATCACCAACTGAAGTGGTTAGGATATTTATTACGTAAGCCCAATCACTGTTTACCTCGAAGTATGTTAGCTGGTGTAGGAATAGAATCAAAGAAAATGAGGAGGGGGGGGAAACAAACTAAAATGTGGAATCAGTATATGAAGTCATTGACCGTTGATGCATAGACAGGTACAAAATAAATGACCGGGATCCACGCAGTAACCAAGATTAGTAGTTGAAGACACTGGGTGATATGGCTCAGATCAGATCACAGTGGTCCAAGTACATTCGATCTTTATTTCTTTCAAGGTTTTAAGTTCCATTAAATTTTCATACATACCTTTGAGTTCCATATTGTTAAACTATATTCTGATATTCATCGTGCCAATCCAATATGGCAGTTCGAGCTCCTGTAAGTTCCTACACTGGTCAACATCGCAAGCTAAAGTAAGGTATATATAACACATGGCCAGGAAAACTCGGCCGATAGAGATTCACAGCTTTATCAACAAGTTTATCGCCTTTACATAATACCACATGACTAACCTTAAGTACTGCCAGTTCAATGGTTATACGGTTCGCGAGTAACACTTCAAGATCCTGTAACCTATGCAAATCTCTTACATGTAATACAGAGCGAATTTATACTCAGTATATTCGTTGCTTCGTTGGCGAAAGGGTATCTTGTCTACACTATAAGTGACATAAGTTGGAAAAGCCAAGCAAATTTCCTGGATACAAGCTGAAGTTTAATTAGTATTATTATTGATACATATCAATACACAATAGACGCTGGCACCAAAAACAAAGTTCTGTAGCATCTATTTTTCAGCAAGGAACTGCTTGAATAGTTTATGAAGCATTCATGATTACCAGAAACAACATTACTGTTGGTTATTTATAGATAGCTGACTAATAGACCTTACAATTATAACGTTGTACATAGTGAACAAATCTGCATCATAAATAAAAATTATATCCAACGTTTCTCAGAGTACACAAACTTCTTAATAACATGAACTAATAATATGACCAATGAACAAGCAAACAATCCAATCAATCAGTTAGTTAAAATCATTATTCTGATGGGAATGAGTACAAATGAGCATTTTTCCATGTCACAACACCCCTTTCTACGATAACTTAACTTAGTAAAAGGTGAGACTGTTAAATCTGTTAATTATTTGGAAAAAAGATTTGTGGATGGATGATACTCATGACATAGGATGAGGGACAGATAGAAAAGTACAATTTACATCAAAAATAGACTTTCGTTAGACAACTTCGTAAAATAAATAAAGTTAGACATATGAGGCACTAAATATCAACTCTATAGCCTAAGAGGTGAGCATCTTAGGTTCCATTCCTAGTAAAATCACAAATGTACACTGTTGAAGAGTCCTATACTAACACGAAACATCTTTTTAATGTTTCTTTGTTTTCAATGACTTTCAATGAAAGTTAGTCTATGATATAAAGATAAATAAGTTTCAGCAATTACTATTTGCATTACAAAGAATACATAAACTTACGTATTGTAGGATCATCCAAATCTCCAAGTGTAGTAACTGATGCTTCAGCTAAGCGAGATAATTCAAGAAGACGATGCAAATAGACAGCTGTCACAGATGGATCTTGTCTAAGTAATGCTTGATGATCGAGTGGAGAGATTGCATCTTTCAGATCTAAATTACCCAGTAAAAGTAAAATATATACACCACCGACTAATGGAGCAGGAAATGATTCCAATGTGAAACCAGCAAAATTCATCTAAAATAAATAACATTGAGAAATATAGATGATAACTGTCTTCACTTTAAAGTAACTTTATTCAAGTAACTAGTGAAAATCAAGTGGCAATAGAGTGTCAATTAATTTTATATTGGGACTCTTAAGTAATAATTATCCACAACACCAAGAACATTAATCACTGTACTGTGTTGCTTCTAGAACACCGGAGTTGATATCCACTAGTGAATATTTCTGATTTAAATAAAGTAATGATATAGTTGTCTAACTTAAGTTAGTTCCTGATAAAAAACAAAGCTGGTTAAAATCAAAACCTCTCAATATCAGTTTCACAGTCAACACTTCTAACTAAGAATCATTACACAAAATTGAGAATGATAAAACTATAATGCTATTTTGTCTAGACAATGACTTTAGAGTGATCATTATGGACAAAGATGACTGTGTAAGCAAAATAAAGCCTATTTATGCGTACAGTGAATTTTGAAAATGCTTTGAATAAATGTTGACTGATGTAGAAGTGGACAGTTCATAACGGGGTATTACTCCATGACATCTTTGACTGTTGGTTGGAGTCGTATTACTAAATACAGACTATTTTATTGGGATGGAAGTTAATAAACTCACAACCAGTTGTGGGGGACTTTGGGTGGCATGCTTAAGAATCGGTAACAGTAGCGGAGATGGATTCGTTGCTTATCGCCTTCTACTAGATCTTAAGTTCCATTATTTTCTCAAACATAACTTCATTTGATTTCCTATTGTTGAACCATATTCTGACAGACAGACAGTTACAACGTAGAACTTGGTACATGCGTACGTCAGTTCAAGTTGCCATACCCAAATTAGAAGATAGAGATTAAATTGTCCGATCAAATCCCAGAGTAGGAGAGGTAGTAACAGAGTCAGTATTAATAAAAAGGAATAGAGATCGGAGATAAGATTTAAGAAAATATGATTCAGTAAAGAGAAAATTATGATAACTACAGAAACTTCAAAGTTGGAAGAAGATAAGGAGTGAATGCACCTACGTAATTACCAGAGATTTTGAGCCATATCATCCAACGTCTCTAACCATTTATTACGAGAGTCACGCGGACCCCAACCACGTAGTCTGTACCTATTAACATGGCTCAGCACAACTCTCAATGACTTCATGGACTGGTGCCATGTTTTGGTTTGGACGCCCCTAACTTTCTTCCAGTCTACTCCCACACCAGACAGCATTGCTCGTCGAGGTAGGCGGTGGTCAGGCATACGTAACACATGTCCTAACCACCTTAGCTGATGGAGATTTACTCCTTCATTAGTAGACTTACCGTATCCACCTAGTAATCTATTCCTAACCCACGTACTGTTTACTCGGTGGTCCCAGAAAGCACGAGCAATATTTCGAAGACATCTATGATCGAATTCTTAATGGCCATGTTCCACATCCATAAAGTAGAACAAATCGAACTACTGCGCACTAAACGCGTCCTTTAGTCAGTAGTCGGATGAACCATATTCTGGTAGTACATTTAATTTGATTGTATCATGCTAACGTAGTATAGAGTTAAAGCACGTGTATGTTTGACTCTATATTGTTTATAATTCATTAAGTTTAGTTGCAGATTACTTGTTTACTAGAATCGTTCATATGAAAGAATAATCTTGACATTTTATACGAACTACAGTACAACATTATTTCTAGGCAATCAAATAAAATTAGATTTTAACTACTGAAAACAAATCTGTCTCACATAGTTTATACTAAATAGTCAACTGTTGTTATATATACTTTTAATATAGAGGTGGGTTGTAAAGACTGTTGAATTCTGTAATGTAACAGCACAGACTGATCATGATTACACAAGTATTAATAACTAAGAATTATTAGAGTTGTTTCGTCTTGTATGAGATTTTTTCTTAGCAATATGCATGCATGACCTCGTCAGGGATCGAACTCAGGATGGACAAGCCTTATGAAACGCCCCTTAACAGTCATACCACTAAGTTGGCATCCAGCGGCTTATACTTCTTATTTACAGCCAATTCATGATATTGCGTGACATTTTTCGATTACCATTAGTCGTATTTATCTCACGACAAGTTAGGAAGTAATTCATTGCAATTAAAATTTGAATAAATAAGCCACAGTTAAGATAGGCCAATTTATCACAACACATTTCATTTGGCCACACCCTTCAGAATCTATCTCGAATGAAAAACAACCTTATACTAACAAGAAAGGAACATTAGAAACAAAGTAGTAAAAAGGATTTTATCAACTTCCTGCATAACAGGGTAAGTTAAATGAAAACATACGTAAACAAGGGAATAGATAAATAAATCTCTGGTTTCATTCGTCATAGACTGGATTCGGTTAGATAACACTAAAAACCAGAGAACATTATATGGTTATTTTATTTTAGTAGGAGACTCTTCAGTAATGCACGCCCACGATTTCATCACAGGTAGAACTGGAAGACTGTTATTACCAATGACGTAAGATGATCACCGCGCTAAGTTACACACTGATTAAAGCGGGAAACCTATCGCTGAAAGTCGGCGGAAGACTCGGTGTTTAATTCGGTTCTTAACGGCGTAGTGGATGTGAACTGCTACGGAGGAGTTCCGCACAAGAACGGGACAGCTATCTTTTCGCGCTCCTAGGTCTTCAGTGATATCCACTTGAGATCAGTCTATAACGAACAGAAATAACAAATTAAAAGCCAACCACTTCGACTTAAATAGATCAATTGACGCATACAATGATGACATACTTTTAATGGATTTGGACGATGTACTGTGTAATTTTTTAAATCATCTAGTGACCATTGAAAACCTTGTTGTTTCATGTAATCAACAAATTGTCTATTGAATGTATTTATATCATCGTTATAAAAGTAATAGTCACGTTGTTCTGCTAAACGTTTCAATGTATCACGCAATTCAACTGGTGGAAAATATGGATTATCTTCATTTGTTAATTGTTGTAAAGTTGATTTTAATGACTCTGATAGATTTGATGCATTAATTTTGTTCACAGCTTCAATCAACGATTTTCTGGGCTAAAAGAGATAACGGAAAAAAGTAAAAAGAAATATTTCATTCAGTTGAATAATTGCCAATGATTATTCCATGGATATGCTGACAGAGACTTAGACGTGATGTCGAAATTGAGACTTAGACTTAGTCGTATCGTAAATTGGTGTTAGGTTTTCAGAGTTCCCCCTATAATCAACTGCAAATTCGATGTTGATACGTGGATCTATAGATAGAAAACCAATCCCTGAATAATAAGACGAATATATTTACGATGAAATTAAATAGGGACAGTGGATAGCCTTGACAGACACAATTGGAGGTTGAGAAAAATCGTCGGAGGTAATGCCTATGGATGTACAAAATGTCGATGTACATTTACAGCCCCATCGACCGACCTACCATTTTTACTTATGACTACATCGTTTCAATTCAGCATTACTCGCTTGGTAGTTCAAATATACACGAGTAACGTTTCAAAAACACCTATAATCAAATACTTGAAATTGTCATATAACTTTTATGTTCATTAATCACATTTTAAAGACATACGAGAGTAGAGAGATGAATACTGTTTGACATATTCGTCCATTAATGAACATGTCATCTGTGTCAAGAGCGAAGCGAAATCGCTAACACCAAGAAAGTTTTCTATATCCACCCTGAGAACTCATCAGACACTAGTGAGTGATAACAATTAGTGAATGAATTTGAAAGCAAATTAAAAAAAATCATACTCTTAGTTAAAAACTTACCATAAAACCATTTTTAGCCAAATCAATTGCACCAATAAAAAGATCCGACCATTTTAACAAACCAAATCGTCGATGAATAGCTGAAAGACCACGTACTAAAGAAGGAATACCCACTAAACTTGCAGGTTTCTTCCTGTCTGGTTTATCTTGTCCAGCACTATTACGTACAGGACAAGAAAAATCATATAAATAACTTAATTGTTTATTACGATCACGAATTAGCACAGCGCCACAACCTCCTAAACCTATTTAGTTAAAAGTTAGATGTAAAATAATTATTGTGAAAAACTTTCATGCGCAAGAAATTCTCCTTAACAGAGAAGATACACCAACGAAACAGATATTAATAACAAGAAATATTTAATAGAAATAAAGAAAATTTAGTGGTAAACCTTCTTTTCGATTTCATTTAAAAATAAATTTCGAAGAATGATATTGTTTTATTTTTCTTGTTTACAGTTCATAGATGCACTAAAGATAAACTTTCTCTGTGGTTCACATGTATATGCATGCATAAGTTAATTTGTTGATGTGGAGTTAGTTACATTGGTCTCTTATAACGAATGCTCTAAAAACGTATCTCAGAACAATACTCAGTGTAGCTCTTTAAAAAAGAAATCAAATCTACCATCAGCTCAAAACAAAAACAACACATTAATTTTAATCACACTACTGAGTCAGTGTCATTTTCCAGTACAATTTACATACATCCGACTACTGACTAGTGGCTACTACAATATTCAGAGATGTGTTTCCCGATTCAGATAGTCGTTATTTACATTAACATTCTCTCACTATCACTTCACCCTATTAGTTTCCTGAATAAATGTGAGGGATATTCCATTATTTATGACTGATTTACTGAATACATCTATTTATCAGTTAACATAAAACATTCTAGAAGTAAGAAGAGAAATACTTTTAACTCAGTTAGTTGGTATCTCTCATTTAGGTGCAAAACAATATTAAGGGATAGAGCTACGCAGTAAGTAGTGCAACACTTAGTTCTGATCAGGAGATTCTCCTTGGAATACCCAGATAGTAGTCATGCTGGGTTAAGTCACCAGCAAACTCCACAGTATTCTGACTGCCATAAGTAATGATACATGTTTGAGATGCCCCTATGTCTACCTTTAGATACCTTAATATAGTCCTTCCCAGAAACGTAATTTCTTTCCAAATAATAATGCTTATATCTAAATTTCTAATACTATATCTTCGACCATGATACTCGTCTTGGTATGCTGATGTGATGTGACAACTCGGATCGGTGCCTACATGTAACAGGTTATAAGTTGCCTATGACAGAGTGACACATGGAACATCAATCTGGAGAAACCAATTTACCATGTTTTTTTTGAATTAGATAATTGGTACAGATGTGAGATAAACCGATAAACGAAACTTACTTGCAACATCTGGTCGAGTGACAGTTAAGCACAACATGACAGACACCATAGCATCAACAGCATTCCCTTTATTTTTTTGCATAATGTTTATGCCTATTTGACCACAGAAATCATCGTCAACTGCAACAGCACCATGAGGTATAATCTGTAATTTTTAAAGCGCAAAATTAATCAGGTTACCTGAGGCTCTCCAAATATAATAGTTAGAATTAGCGCTATAGTTACAGAAGTTGATAAGATGATCACAGATAATACGACAATATTCACACCTTCAAGTTTCCATTTTTTATTGGATTCACTTGTGGAATCTTTTAAAATACTCTCAGTATCTTTACTGACTATATATTCGTTGTCTTCTCTAAATGGTACTTGATGAGTCTTAGAAATATCGGATTGGGTTAATTCAATATCCTGATTCTTTTCTTTAGATTTACTCTCCATTTACAAAATGGATGATGGAAAGAATGCGAGAATGTATCAAATTTTTCACAACGTAAAAATTATAAACGAAGTATTAGTAACTGAAACCGTTTAATATCAGAATACAGGGGGAGGATGTCGACAAAATCGAGAAAGCTGAAAAAAAGAAATGGTAGTGTCTTAATATGGATATGAATCTTAAGGGAACTGAAAGTATATATATATATATATATATATATATATATAGTCGAAATATCTAGCTTAAAATTATCGTTAAAAATATGAAATCCAGTCTGTGGACAATATTTTAAGTAAATAACCGGAGATCTATAGACTTATAGTAATGCTCTTAATTTGTCTCAAAATTGAAACGTTTTAATTACTAGAAATAACGGCTTGAGTTAGTTGAGGAGAAAATGAACCTGAGCAAAATGTAAGAAATATGTTACTAGAGAGGAAGAATGAAGCGTTTTTAGTGATGAGCGTGGCATTTAGAGTTTAATTTCTAATACAAGAGTTTAATCTATAAAGCAGTAAAGCAACCCGAAAAACATTTGCATGGTAGATATTCATATGGAAATTAGTGTTAGCTCACTTTAGATTCCAAGGTAGGTGGCTTCGCAGATTTCATGTTTGTTAACATGAAATCAGCACGATGTAGTTTATGAAAAAATGTGCTAGTGTTGTATCAGTCTTAGCAAAGACATATCTTATAGATCTCTAAAAGCTCCAGTGTCCAAAAGTACATTTTCATGCTTCGTACTTCAAATGGATAATAATTTGAACGCACTTATACATAATTCGGTAAAATAATTGATGACTCTGTTAAAATTGTAGGCGATATACAAATACCTTCACACAGTTTACTGTGATATCACTGGTTACCTTGTCTGCTGAAGCATTAGAAAATGTGATACTATCTGACAGTATCAACATCGGTATGGCCATACGGATTATTAGTGAATTCACTACTTCTGATCTGCAATACAATTGTGAGATCTATGTTTTACTGCAGCACGAAAAGCTTTGACAGCTTTTCACACGTAAATTTAGACAAACATAGCAACTTAATAGTTGCTTCTCTACATATATTTCCATTTCGTATACGAAGAACCATTTTATGACATTAGCGTTATGTCGGTCCACTAAAGAAGGATAAAGAACTTCTAGAACTGTGTTTTAGAGGACTAATTCATTCATTCTGGTTGTGAGTAATGTAAACACTACACTTCTACTATTGTCACGTTTCTCTTACCCTATCCTCTCGTTTAGTATATTTGCTGTTATTATATTGTCTCTTACTATGAACTACAGTTAATTAGTTGTGTAGAAGTTACCCCTATTTACTGCCACAACCTCTTCTGTTTCATATTAGTGTAAAATTCCTAATTGGTTCGCTGTGTGGTCTGGCTTTGTGTATATATAAAGGCCTGATTGAAAAACAATACGATTAAATTGGGTTGGAGTGGATTGTGTATGTTTGGCTCATAAATCGTTGTTTCCTCTATTCTGGCTTGGGTGACTGGCAGTCGCGGGGCAGTCACGTACGTATACTGGTTGGCAACTATCAAGGCCACTGTGTATTTTTTTCGATACATAATATTTAATTAATAGCTTGTAGACACAAAGTTCTAACTGAATTTACATCAGTTCAAAACCGAAAATTGGAAGTTTTAGCCTTGAATATCTGCCATTACTAAAATCTAGTACAGCAGACACTACCGATTGCTATTGATTTTCACGGAGACAAGGTAGTGAACAGTAATCACGAGCCACTACTAATGCACCATTAGTGAAATATTGCTGTAATTGATGACCAAAATGATGAATTGCAACAGCCATTTAGGGATTTTCAGGAAATGTACATACAAAATTCTCAAATCGACGTCATTAATGTGTTGAAGACACGAAGTTCAATTCTATGCTACTGTGGATAAGTGTAATGTAATTAAGATGAATATCCTACAAGCTAGTGACGGAATAACAATACAAAAATGTCCGGAACAAGACATCACGAAGAACGACTTGTCTTTTACACACAATAGCGAAGTTTGAAGAAGTGGCACCGAAAGCTTGTAATTTTAATATGTTACTTCAGCCAAGTTGCTGGAAATAAAGCAGTATGTCTAACCGAAGTGTCTGAAACGAAAATTTGGTCAGGTTCTTCGAAATTTCATAAAATGTTGAAAAGAACGCCAGGTAGAATTTAAGTTTTAGAACGATTGGATAACTACTCGAAATCCTATTCAGACTGTGATTTTTCTGCTTACTGATCTAAAGTTTTCAATGAGTCATCAAGTGTTATCGTATAGTGCGAAAAATAGAGAGCTTTATTAGTAAAGTTAACTTATTAAACTAAGCAAAGGACATTAAGATTAATAATTTTGAGCTACACAGAAGAAAAGAGACCAGAACAAAAATGTATTGAGATGTAAATAAAATTTCAAGATCAATCTGAACTCTCTTAATGTCACCAACAGACTTCTGGAAGTTGCTAGTCGGACTGTAAATCGAAAATTATGACTTATGCAAAATAAACCTGAAGCCAATGACTTGCTCATGATTGGCTCAGTACAAAAGGTCAATTTACGCTCAACATACACACTCGTGTTTCCAATACAGACAAAACATTACCCAATATGCTTATGATGTGACTAGAAGAGGCTTTTAAAATATAAGGAGATAAAATGATAAGAATATAAGTAAATCATAATCGTCTTCATACATATCTACATATCTACATATCTACCTTCAAAACCCTCATGTGACGCAACCTTTGAAAACTCCGCAGTTCCGAATGTTCAACATTTAAAGTTGTTTAGTCGTGTTTGAAAGTATTAATGCTTGTGATCAAAGAGTTGATCATTTGTAAAAACCTTTTGTAGGCAGAGGTTAGTGAGAATTTTTATATAGATTGTTAGTGGTCGCACTTACAATGTACGTCAACTAAAAAATATCTTTAAATTAGTAGGATTTGAGTGAAGAAACTATTAGAGGACAAATTTATACTCTCGAAAGATTGTAGTCATTTTTAGATTTAGATATAAGCGAACTCAAACGCTAGTTGGACAAAAGTTTGCTCGTCAGTATCTATAAAGCCTTTGATACTACAGATACAGAATGAATCCATATATTTTACCAACCGTTGCAGGGTCGTATGTATGATTATGATTATGTTGCAAACAATCAGGTCATAATTGAATCAAACAGCTGCGGATTTAACGAAATTGTTTTAAATTCTTATTCCATTGTCCGCCAACAATCAGTATTCATTTCCTCACGAAAACTGTATAATTGTTGGCAGTTAAATTGCACATAGATATCTTTCAGCAGTTCTGTAAAGTCAAGTGGGACTCATTGGAGAGTGCCATGGTTTTCGAGCATTCCTTTCCCTCCAGTGCTCCTAAAGTTATAGACAGTGTTCTATAGTGTAGTTTGAAATATGGCCATTGCTGGGGTCTTCCAGATATTTTCATTAGAACCCCCGTTTCCGTGGGTAATTTGTTTTTCCAAGCTATTAGCTGTCGGCTTAAATTTTACCTAAATACTGCTGTAATGTGATCTTAATTTATCTCACCTCTACTAATTAAATAGCAATACTAAATCAATAATTGACTTCAGCTACTTGTGAGTGCCTGTATATTAGCATACTTACCTCCTTTTTAACATTGTTTCGGCGTAGTATATTAAGTTGATTTGTTGTTGATTGTTCTATTCTCGCACATTTGTGCTTTCATGATACTGCCATTTCTACATACATATATATTCTTAGCCGTACTCACTTTTCTTCTGACTGTTAATTAGCGGATGTTAGTTATTATTGTACAGTGATGCTCGCTGTAAGGAATCACTAACAGATCTCTTCATGGGTGAATCATCAATTATTCCGCCCTGTCTTTATCTCAGCATGGTTTTATACAAGCAGATAGTGTAATAATAATGTGATGACCACACATTATGCTTGAATTCTATTAATAGAACTCAACGGTCCTGTGCTCTTGGATTTGTACATGGCATTCGGCACTATCAGTCATTGTGGCCGTCGGATATTACTGAGTATCTAATTGACTGAATAAACAATTACCTAACTGGAATAGCTCTAACATTTAGAATTTATTCTATCCTGCCTGACTATTTTACGGTGTTTACGGGATATCTTTATCTCTGAGCGTATTCAAACCTGGGCAACCGATGAGGCAGTTAAACTACAGGATAAACCCTATTGAAATCGACATAAGGCATTAAAAATTGCATTCGAGAAAATGCTTATCGGTTAGAGGAGACATAATCACGATGTACCATATGGCTCATCACTATCATGACCCTAAGAGATCATTCATAAGATTCAGTACAAAATTAGACTTAAGATAGCACTCCTCTAAGTTAGAGCATAGAAAGTCTCAGGCCAATGTTCATATTAACTTTTCTGTGGTCATAATAGGCAAATCATGGAATTCTCTACCTGAAGAGCTCTTATAGCTAATCATAAAAGTGACTGGGCCTAAAATTGCAGTTACTAACAACATACTAAGAATCCAAGTCCACTAGCCCAATAATATAATATATTTGTTATAATGAATGTTTATCCTATGATGCAAGACACTTTGAAAATCTGCAAGTCAGTTTGCTTTAAATGCAACAGCGTTGACGTGTTCTGAAATTTCCACTGCATTTGCCAAGTTGAATGGGTACCCGGAAGGAAACTAGATGCACGGCGATGATACAATAGCAATACCGAAATTATTACTTAGTGATTCCGTTGCATTTAAATTAAGTATATATAAAAAATTAACCCACAGTTGAGACACTAAGGAATTGATGAAAACGAAAAGTACAGTGGTTAGACTGATCAAAATTTACCAGAATACGCATAAAAACAATAAATTGATTGGCAGAAGTTTATTGTATGTACAGGGTTGTTATTAATGTGTCGAGGCAGCGTTGATAAAACATGTGCATACAAACGCAGTCATAAATGCACAATACAAATAGGATATCAGTGAGCCTTCTTATTTTATAAAAGCTAACGACTTTATATCTACATGTGTAGTAGTGCTGGAACCTTCCCATAAGTCTCCCGAAAAAGCTTGACACCCACTTAAATTTTCCAGATACTAAAAGAATATACTCTAAAAACAACTCTCTAGTCACTTCTACACTTATATCTTAATTGATTATTTGCTCTTCATTAAGATACTATCCACAATGAAGAGCATTCTCCTACCACTATGAAATAAGTCACGTAGAACAATATTTCGCCACTTCTGCTAGTTAAAGTTTGTCGTTCGGACATTTGAACATCAACTGCACCTAAATCACATACACAGACAAATCGTTAGTTCAAATTGAATTATTAATGCAAGTAAGTTATGGTTAGTCTGATCCGCGTTCTGGGGATGCTGATGGAAATATCCCTTTTTCAGTAGAAATTAAGATAAAGATTGTTTGTCTATAACTCATGGCCTTTCAGATAAGAGTGATTTTTTTAACAGTATGTCAAAATATATTTGAAGCGGTTTTATGTGTTCAGATGATCAAAGAACATGTCTAGTAAGTTCTAGCCAAAATCGTGCAGAGTTAACAGGAAATACAGTTGTTAACTTTTCTAATATCAGGGCAACATAACATCTGAACCAGTAAACTTAAAGATATATTTACAAATTGACTTGTTCCTTACTTTTGAATGTTCCAACTATCAACTCCAGTAAGCACAACTATACTCAACCCTATGCAAAAATATGGTTTCAAACAATGTAACCTGGCTGGATCAAACGAGTTTAAATTGTGCCGTTGTACAATCAAACGTTGATAGTTTGTTTCTTAATAACCTTTGGCTTACCCGTAATAACATTGTGTACTGTGCAGGAATAATCCACCTTCCTCGGCTTACGTACAACAAGTGTTAAAAAGGCGAATTTATAAGCCTATGATCGTAAAATCTAATGGTTTACAGTTTTTTAATCTAATCTGAAGATAATTTGCTATATTCAAAAAATAATTCCCTCACTCACGCCAAACTATCACATGATTTTAACATACAATGCACTAGACGGGAGCAAACAGACGGTTGATCATCGCAAATTTCATCCATCTTATAGCAATAAGGTTGATGAAGCCAGTCATGATCCGAGCTATCCTATTTGCACTACTCACTTACCAGCCTTATTCTTGCTGAATTTTACGAAAAATGGAACAGTCAGGTGACTTATTTAAAGTTGCTTAGTTCCTTGCATGACGTCAACAAAAGCTGTTATGACGACAAGAACAGCTATGAACTGATAGACATGGCTAATTAGTTGATGTGACATTGTGTGTTTAATCGATCCCTGTATGCATGCCAATGACTACTCAATCCCAAACCGGAATAAGAAAAATATAAGCTGATAAATCAACCATACAAATCCAATGTTATTTCAAGCAGTTCCCTGATATATACATTAACCAGACGACACAACCAACCAATTAGGAATTTAACATCAATACGAAATAAGGGAGAAGTTGGTAGTGAATTGAGATGACACGTACGCAATCAATTAACTGTGGTTCATACATCAAAAATGATATACTGACAGAAATGTGTTAAGCGAAAAGATTGGGCACAAAAAATATAGTGGTGATAAGAATAAAGTGTCTACTTTGCCTGCAACCAAACATACTGCGATGATCCTCTACAATATGATTCAGACAATTAGTTGTTTTTTTACTAATCTCTTAAAATAGCGAATTCTGCCTGGAGACACATGAGGTTACTTCTGGACAAAGAAGAAGGGTTGGGTGCGAGATTAGCAATCCCATTCCACAAAGCACTAATCTTGATAAAAAAACGCTAACCAGCACAAGACTTTATAAGTATTTTAACTCTGTCCTGGGAGTTGGAAGGTCTGTTATGACGCCTCATGGTGAAAGTCGAGTTTCTTGGGAAGCCACGAGGCCGATGTCCCTTCTGACAACCAGGGCAAAAATAATATAGATAAATGGAATGTTCGAGTGTTTTTAGGGACAGAGAGAGGAAATGAAAAGATACAACTTGAAGATGCATGGAATAAGCGAAACTTATTGGTTACAAGCTGGACAGCAACGATTATTCTTAGGAAATGTGCTTTTATGATCCTGCCACGAAGACAAGGCCCCCTCCCACACACAAGTAGTAGCACTAGTGTTGTCCCAAGAAGCATGGAAGGCTCTTGTAGGATGGAAGTCTCATGGACATAGGATCATCACAGCATCCTTCAAGACGAAGAAGGAAATGATCACAATGAATGTCATCCAGTGCTACGCACCCGCCAATGACAGCAACGAAGACGACAAAGACCAGTTCTATGCAAGACTGCAATCATTCATCGATAAATGCTCAGCCAAGGACCTGACCACACTGATGGGAGACCTGAACGCCAAGGTTGGAGTGGACAACACCGGGTATGAAGACATCATGGGACGACATGGAATGGGAGAAAGAAACGATAACGGTGAGAAGTTTGTAAGCTTATGTACTTACTTACTTACTTAATTACTTACTTACTTAATTACTTAATTATGCCCGTTACTCCTCGCTAAGGAGCATAGGCCGCTCATCAGGGTTCTCCATTTAACTCTGTCCTCAGCAATCCTTTCCAATTGTTTCCAGTTGATGTTCATCCTATTAATGTTTGCTTCCAATTCTCGATGCAGCGTGTTCTTTGACCTTCCTCTTTTCCGTTTCCCAACAGGATTCCATGTTAATGCTTGTCTCGTGATGCAATCTGATGGTTTGCGTAATGTATGTCCTATCCATTTACAACGTCTTTTCCTAATCTCCTCTTCGGCTAGAAGTTGGTTTATCCTCTCCCATAGTAAGTTGTTGCTGATGATTTTCGGCCAACGGACATTCAGTATCTTGCGTAGACAGTTGTTTATAAATACTTGTATCCGTCTGATGATGTTTGCAGTAATTCTCCAAGTTTCAGCTCCATACAGCAGGACTGTCTTCACGTTCGAATTGAAGAGTCTGACTTTGAGGTTATTTGACAGTTGTTTTGAGTTCCAGATGTTTTTCAACTGTAGGAATGCTGCCCTGGCTTTGCCAATCCTTGTCTTTACATCTGCATCGGACCCTCCTTGTTCATCGATGATGCTCCCCAGATATGTGAAAGTGTTCACTTGTTCCAGAGTTTCTCCATCAAGTTGAATTGGGTTGGTGCTCCCTGTGTTGTATTTAAGAATCTTGCTCTTACCCTTATGTATGTTCAAGCCTACTGATGCTGAAGTTGTTGCTACACTGGTTGTCTTCGCTTGCATCAGTTGGTGTGTATGTGCTAAAAGAGCTAGATCATCTGTGAAGTCCAAATCATCTAGTTGCATCCTACTTGTCCATTGAATCCCGTACATTCCCTCAAATGTGGAGGTCTTCATGATCCAGTCAACCACTAGGAGGAAGAGAAACGGTGAGAGTAAGCAGCCTTGTCTGACTCCGGTCCTCACTGAAAATGCATTTGTCAGTTGTCCTCCATGCACAATTTTGCACTGTGTTCCGTCGTAAGAGTTCCGGATGATGTTGATGAGTTTCTCTAGTGCTCCGTAGTGTCGAAGAAGTTTCCATAGTGTTCTCCTATCTACACTATCAAACGCCTTCTCATAATCAATGAAGTTGATGTACAGTGGCGAGTTCCATTCAATCAATTGTTCAACGATGATCCGTAGTGTTGCGACTTGGTTCGTGCACGACCGATCCTTACGAAAACCAGCTTCTTGATCTCGAAGTTGCGCATCCACTGAATCTTTCATTCTGTTCAACAATACTCTGTTAAAGACTTTCCCTGGTATCGACAGTAGCGTGATCCCTCTGTAGTTGTCACATTTGCTCAAATCTCCTTTCTTTGGTATCTTGATAAGATAACCTTCTTTCCAGTCTGCCGGCACTCGTTCTTCTTCCCAGGTCTTTTTGAATAAAACGTGGAGTATCCTTGCTGTTAGATCGATATCTGACTTGAATGCTTCAGCTGGTATATTGTCAGGTCCTGCTGCTTTCCCACTTTTGATTTGTCTGATGGCCATCTTGATTTCTTCCATCGTTGGTGGAGTGACATCTATCGGGAGATCTGTAGATGCTGCTTCGATGTCCGGTGGGTGGGTCCAGTGGAGCTGGCCTATTTAGAAGTTCCTCAAAGTGTTCTACCCACCTATTCATTTGTTCTGGAATCTCAGTGAGTGTCTTGCCTTCTTTGTTCTTGATCGGTCGCTCTGGTTTACCATGTTTATCTGCCAGTTTCTTCGTTGTGTCGTATAGCTGTTTAATATTTCCTTCTCTAGCAGCCTTCTCCGCCGTCGTTGCAAGGCCTTCGATGTATTTCCGTTTGTTAGCTCTAATGCTCTTCTTTACTTGCTTATTTGCTTCTGAGTATTCAGCTTGAGCCTTGATTTTCTCTGCTCTTGTTCGGCTGTTGTTGATTTCTATCTTCTTGCTCCTCCCTTGTTGAATTTTGCTCAATGTCTCAGTGGAGATCCATTCCTGATAATGGTGCTTCTTGCGGCCTAGAACCTCCTGACACGTTGACGTTAGTGCTTGATTGACTCCTTTCCAGTTTTCCTCCATAGTGGTTTCTTCTTCTTTCGGTAGATCTTGTAAGTCTTGGAACCTGTTGTTGAGAGATGATTTTAGGTGGCACCATGTTCTTCCACAAACGTATATACAAACTACATGGGTTTCACCGGATCACATTACAGCGAACCAAATAGACCATATCCGCATCAATTAAAAGCTTAGAAGGACCATGGAAGACTCATGAACAAGGAGAGGAGCTGACATAGCTACCTATCATCATCTTGTGGTGATTAAAATGAAAATGAATATGGAAAAGCACTGGACAACTGGAGCAGCAGTATTACACAAGTTTAATACAGCCCTTCTCCGGGATACTAACAAACCCACGAGTTCAAAATAACTCTCAGCAACAAGTTCCAGGCATTTCATAATCTACTAGAAAAAGGTGGAACTAATACGGAAGACAACTAAACAGAGATTAAAGAAACAATAACTTCAACATATCAGGAGGTTTTGGGTCTCAAGAAACAACACCAAAACGAATGGATTTCTGCGGGTACTCTGGACAAGATCCAAGAAACGAGAGACAGAAAAATAGCGATTAATAACAGCCAGACAAGAACAGAGAAAGCCAAGGCACAGGTTGAATATACCGAAGTCAACAAGCAAGTGAAGAGAGGCATCAGATCGGATAAATGGAAATTTGTTGAGGACTTAGAAATGTCGGTGAAAAAAGTTGCAAGAGGAAGAACATGAGGCTCCTACACGATCCAACGAGGAAGTTAGCTGGGAAATTCAGTAATCAGAACGGCAAATCAGTAACAAGGCTGGCAAACCAATCACTGAAGTGCATGAACAACGGAACAGGTGGGTAGAGCACTTCCAAGAACTCTTGAATAGACCAGCCCCATTGAATCAATTAGTCATCGAAACAGAAGTCACGGATCTCGTTATAAACACCTACCCACCAACAGTCGAGGAAATCGAAATGGCCATCGATAAATCAAGAATCGTAAGTCAAGGAGATCAGACAACATACCAGCGGAGGCACTGAAGACAGATATGGAAGCAACTTTAAAATACTCCACATTCTCCTCAGGAAGATTTGGGAGGATGAACAAGTTCCAGCAGACTGCAAAGAAGGGTACCTTATCAAGATACCAAAGAAAGGCGATCTCAGCAATTGTGAGAACTACAGAGGCATCACTCTACTTTCAGTACTAGGAAAGGTCTTCAACAGAGTGTTATTGAACAGAATAAAGGATCCAGTCGATGCCCAACTCCGTTGGATCAAAGTTAGCTTCAATCCATTCTTAGGAAAATCATCATTACTGACATATTATGGGCACGTACTATCATGCTCAAATGTGTTTTGAATCAAATGATAACACGAAGATTTATTAGCGTATAAGAATGAAACTAATAATTGAACTAAACATGGGGACAAACCTGACGGCAATTAACAATTTATTGACCATATCTATTACTATACCCGCTTATTTCGGTTTTGGTTAACTTGGTTTTGGCTCGACGAAATAATTCATCTCCTATCAACTAATCCTTCTCCTTTTAAAATTATTCATTGAATCTCGTAGAGTACTCCACCATAAGTGTTGGTTGGAGATAGTTTTTGAGTACTATGGATGTATTTAATTTAAGGAATCAAATAGATGCGAAGCATTTTATGAATATTTGGCATAGTCAAAACTAAAATTCAACATTGTTCAATTCTACAACAATAAGCAAAATAATTAATTATACTAAGTAATAAGTTCTGCCTCTACACATGTACCACAATAAATAAATCATTCAGTGTAATAATTACTAGTGACTATCTGAAGTATTTTCTACTATGTTTATCACGATATAAATAACTATTTCCGTTTATCATTCAGTTGATATTATTCATCTTAATGACAGATGGAGACAGAGATTTGATTTGATTCTTCGTTATTATAAAGGAAATCTAGAAGGTAAAGGAGGGGGGGGGAAGGGTCTGCGGAAAACAAACATGTTATTCTCCCTGGTTACATTTTATTCTCATGTGAATATCTACATTAAATTACAGGAAATTCATATAAAATATAAGTAGAAAAAGGAGTATTAAGAACGTAATAGAGTTTAAAAGTAGTCAAACTATGTAAACAATCAGAGTGTAATGCATGTTTGTTACTTGTTGAAAAAGTGAGTATGCTGTAAACACTTGAATTGTTTTAATTCATTAAATAAGCGTTTACACATTCAGTATGCTGTCGATGTACATGACTGATTTCTAGAAATAATAACTACCTAACATATTTATATTGGATTGTGACTGACAAGCCGAATCCAGGGCGAGCGTTGTGTCCTGTTCGCGACTCGTCGTGTGGAATTACCTGGATTACAATGTTGATAACCAAACTGGCATTCGAACTCAGTCTGCCTCGTGTCAAACGCCACTTCATTCACCACTAGGCTACTGAGTTCAAACGGTTGCACATGTGCGACGCGTATATATGTAATTAGGATGAGTTTGTATCTTATTGTTGATTAGTCATGACCTGAAACTGGTCAGCCTCCAACTTAAACATTACTTGGGATTAATAGCAATATTGAGGCGATCCTCTGAGGAAGCACATATGGAATTAGTGACTAATCAGTTTCAGTCCATAACAAATCAACGGGAAGATACAAACTTATCTTAACTACCTAACATGTTCATTTTGTCGTAGGTGTAATGGTTGAAACCTCAAGAATTCTGATTAGAGAGTAAGCTTAAGTGAATCTGAATGAAAATTCTAGTCCAGAATTTTCACTCTTTATTCTCCCCTTCTCTTATTTACAGTGTAACTGGTCTATGCCAGTGACTAGTAGATGTGCCAAAAGGTGATTGAACACAAACTTATTGAAGATAACTGTGATGCGATTTTATGATAGTTGTCTGCTTTACGATGTTAGCAGTCGGTTACTATCTGATAATGTCCTGAAGCCAATCACTGAACGAGTATACTGATCGACACTCTTCTCTATTTTACTATAGAGACTTTTAAGTGGTCACTCTTTAGTGTCAAATTTGTAGGAGTGGATTAGTGGTAGTCGGTCTAAAAATTAATTTTGATCTACTCAATTGTACAGTGATCACTAATCCCGGAGACTCCATATCGCTTGTACTAGATACTGATGTTACTTGCCTATTGGTTATTTTTAAGGTTTCCTTCTTAAACAACATTTCGTACTTGTCAACAAAATGTTACAGCTTGTTTAAGGATTTAACAACCACTGAAAACCAGTAAGTACTGGAAAGTTGTCATTTGGAGAGGTCACACAAATGTATCACGAATTGATTAAAGTTATTAATAACAATGGTTGGATGTCAGCTGGCTTACTTATCTAACAAGTAAGCATAGAAACCTAAAGGTTCTGGAGCGATTATGGATACACAATACTGAACAATCCTATACTAACTTGAAATAACTATCCAATGCCAATTTCTAACTTTGAATGATTGTTTAATTCATGTAAATTCTTAATATTCAATAAACGAATAGTTCTTAATAGATCTCATCATCTAGAATATATGCCTATTCCATTCTAAGCTTTATATAGTCATTTCATTAATCCAGTTTAAATACTTCCATTAACAGCCACACGTAGATTATCACTTCATTACTGTCCCATTATAATATAAACATTTTTTGGGGCTTTTTCTTTCTTCTATATTCATCATTACCATCATTTTACTATAATTCATTGTTATTATGGTTTTCTATTCAATTTCAGTAGATGACCCCATTTGTTCAATTTTACCATTATTATTATTATTATTATTATTATTATTATTATTATTATTATTATTATTATTCATACTGTTACTACCATTACTATTACTATCACCACTATTAGTGTTACCATTATTACTATTACTCTCATTATTATTATTATTATTATTATTATTATTATTATTATTCATACTGTTACTACCATTACTATTACTATCACCACTATTAGTGTTACCATTATTACTATTACTCTCATTATTATTATTATTATTATTATTATTATTATTATTATTATTATTATTATTATTATTATTATTGGAGTATTATTTAGAACATTCTAAATGGACAAGAAACGAGAATGAAAGCATATCAAATTATGAAATGTGATCTGTACATTTATTCAATTGATTATTGAAAAACTGATGAACTAAGAGTATGAATGAAAGGATTTGGCTTGTATTCTGTATTTCTGGTTGTTGTTGTTGTTGTCGACTAGTATAACCTTATTTGGGGATATATGCATATCACATTTAAGTTTATTTGTAATTGAATATTGTAGAGATTGTTGAATTTGAATTCGATATCATGAACTGACCTAAATTAGTCAACTATTGAAAACTTGGACATGACAATGAAAGATATTTGTATTGTTCTCTTCTTTTTTGAGATATATTAACGGTTCTCATTCACGTTTACTCTAGGAAATCATGATAAACACCATCATGAATTGTTTGAATTAGTTGAATGGAAGCCGGTTCAATGGTGTACACTTCAAAACTCATGGATATCCACCAGTGATGAGTAGCCGACTAGCATAAAACAACTTTCTAATACCACTTCGTGATTTTGAATGATTATCTAATTCAGGTCAATTTGTTACATCAAGTTCATGATCATTTGTATTTCTTTCTTTTTAAGCATTTGATTAGAATTAGAATTATTACCAGTAAACTGTTGAATTAGAATGACAAATTAATGCTCTAAAATTAAAACATACGGTGCATAGTTTGACCAAAGCCGCTTACTTGAACTACAAATCTTCTTCACCATGTGCACTTACAGCCCATAACAAATCGACAAATAGATACAGATTCATCTTAATTATACTTTCTCTACAAATGTTATCGTTAGCATATTCGGATAACTAATGTCGGATCAATTAATTAATCAATAAATGCCTACTGCCATTCGTTGAACTTAGGCCACCGAACACCACCCGTCAATCAACTATGTCCCCAAATCTCCTTTCCACTTCTACCCAAGTGTTGTTCATTCTGCTATTCATTTCTGGCTTCATTTCTCTACCTAATGTGTTCCATTGTCTTCCTCTTTTCCTTTAGTCATCACAAATCCAAGTTAGTTCTTGTCTTATGATGCAGTTTGTTGATTTACTCCGTGTGTCTCCTATTCACTTCTAGTATCTCTTTTTTTCTTCCTCAAATGGATATTAATTGGTTCGTTCTCTGTCAGAGAAAATTGTCGCTATTTATGTCTGGCCAACAGATTCGAAGATATCCTGCGTAAACAGCTGTTTATAAATACTTGCATCTTTCGAAGGGTGCTTCAACAACAACAATTAGTATAAGTACATATTAAGCTTCCACAAAGAGTAAATTTTTTGATTTGTATCATGTAACTGTTTATAAGTACATGAATCTTTTTGAGAGATGCTTTGCGTAGTTCTGTATACGAGTTTCATCTCCATAAAATAGAACAAACTATCTTCACGTTTGTATTCGAAATTGCGACTTTGGTCTTGGCTAACAGTTGGTTTGATTCCGAGATGTTTTTCAGTTACAGAAATGCTGCCTTTGCTTTGAGAATCTGTGCTTTCACATCAACATCAGATCTGATCGCTCCCTGTTTATCAATGACGCCGTCAAAGTATGTAAATGTTTCCATATTTTCCAGAATTTCTCTCTCAAGAAGTGTAATTGCATTAGTGTTTGTTGTTTTGTAGCTAATGATCTTGCTTTACCGTTATGTATTATGAGGTCTACTGCTACAATCGCTGCTACTACACTATACATTTTCATCTGCATTAGTTGTTGTGCATGGGATAGAAGAGCTAGATCATCTTCAAAGTCTAAGTCATATAGTCCCACTCAAGATGTCCACTATATTCAGTTCCTTCCATTGAGAAGTTACAAGTTTCTATTGATAAGCAGGAAAAATTAATATCAGACACAAACCATCAATATAATATCTAATAGAATAGCCAATAGCCGAGTAAAGTGAAAGGTGAATGACATACCTAGAGACTGAGTGAAAACGTCCATTATGTTATGCAAACATGGTTATGCTACAGTGAATTTTCATAACTGTACAAAACTGACGAAAAATTTAATGAATCACTAAAATGGCTTAAATACAGAAAACTTTTATAAAATGACCAGCTATTAAGCTTCTACAGTTGGGTTAAGATTAGTTAGATCAATCTAGTTATGCTGATCTCTACGGGAATCCAAACAAATTACCGACGAAGAATTGAACATTTTAGGGAAAATCTTTTATCAAAGTGGATATTCTAATTCGTGTCAATATCACAGACGTTCACAAGAGAAATATTTACAGATCGTCGGAAAAGTGTTTCGCACAGCAACCTTCAGGCTAACATTCTGCAGTCAGCCTATTTTCAACAATAACTTGAAGAATAAACTATCATATATGACTTCTACGCTAGGTTATTAATTCATTTGCTGTTATAGATTTCCTTATATTAATCATTAGAAAAGTGTTGAATACCAACGGACTGAAGCACATTAACTAATGTGACTGAGAAGAGCCGACAACGCACTCATCAGGAGCCCAATTATTGAATATCACTGAATAACGAGTCACTCTATTGCAATAATTAACTCATATCTAACTGTTACGAGATTTTAATAGATGCCCTATCTTAACAGATACTTTGTTAAGTTATTAATAAGTAGAATGTGGTGTGTCACTATTTGTTACCACTGAGCTGATTTAGATTATTATCGACTGAAGAGCATGTAGTCAACTTGTTGAAATGACTTCAAAGGAGGCTAGAAGGATGTCTCCTTCAAAAAAGACTGTATTTAAAAAATTTGAGTCATCACTTAAAACATTTAAAGTGAACAAATAAACTCATCAAGAAGTAAGTTAAATTGTAGTGTTGTTAACTCGACTATAGAAAGACCATATGCAGCTGTTAGAGGTAGGATTTGACCTCGAGCAAAATGAGCTCTTGTGCTGTTAGAGGTATGAGAGCGGTTATCACTTCCCGGCTGCCCACACCGTGGAAGGGTCATTCTTGAGGAACCTGAAAGAGAAAGAGGATTAGGAGAGGTCGTGATGACCTGAGAGTGTGACCACAGTCTCCAGGGGACAGCTGTTTGAGGTCGGTCAAGTATATTAATTGTTGCTCCGGTTGTCAGAAGGGGGGAGCGTCGGACTCCTGGCTTCCGAGGGAACTCGGCTATCACCATGAAGCGTCATATTAGTCCTTCCAATTCCCAGGGCAGAGTTAGAATGGTTACATAGGTTTTTACTCGTAAGCTGTTTTTTAGCATGGTAGTTGTTTTACGGGATGGGGTTGCTAACCCCAATCCCAACCCTCCTCCTTTATCCGGGATTGGAACCGGCAGCAACCATGTGGTGGCTACAGGCGGAGTTCCATATGCAGCTGATTGCTCAGGAACAAAGATTGCAGAGGAAATTGATAGATACATAGGATATTGTTATACTTTCAACTGACAAACGAAGTACCCTATTAATTGTGGACACTGAATATATTATGAAAATTAAAGAAGAATTCCATTATGCAATAGTATATTAGTCAATGAACGTAATTCTAATCAACAGGCTGGATAGCTAAATCTCTAGAACTTTAAACGAGTCTATCAAGGCAGAACAAATATTAAAGGATCAGTAGTGAATAAAACTTAATAGTCCAGTATTCAAGGTAGATTCTATTTCAAACTTAAAATATGCAAACTATACTTCTTGTCTGTAGCTGACTGTCACATTTTCAGTAAATCCAACAGATTCAAGCATTTGATGCAAACATACAATCTTTTCGACAATTCTTTAACAGTACGCTTAGATAGGATTAAGAACATCATCAAAATGATCATTTTCCTCAACTCTACTGTCATATTCACTTCAAAATACATTAAATCTCTATAACTCACCAATAAACTAAATATTCAATTAGTTTTCATATTAGAATAAACTTGTATATTCCCGTTGATTTGTTATAGACTGAAGCTGGTCAGTCATTGTTGCTATATGTGCATCCTGAGCGGATTGCCTCGATATAGCGAAGTTTTTCACAAGTATTATATAAGTTAGATTGTGACTGGCAAGTGGAATCCAGGACGCGCGTTCTGGATTCCACTTGCCAGTCACAATCCAACTTATATAGTTACCATATTGTTAAATTTTCAATCTATCAAATTCCCATACTACTTATTTGAGTAGAATGTTTTATTTAATCATTTCAAAAAGTGAACATTTCAATTAAGTTCATTGAATGAATAATCATTTATCTCATTGAAATGACTATGTACACATGATCCTGTATGTAATTTTCTCATCTCTTCACTGATATAATTTGACAGTTAACTAATGATAATGTAAATGTTATTGTCATGTAAGTCTGTTAAGTTAATGAATTTCCCTGAAATAGAAGTAATTAATGCAATATATCTCTTTTTTATGTAGAGAAAAAAAAAAGTGTACTTCAAGTAATATAATGATACTTTTATTAGTAGTATTAAGTAATATTAGTAGTATATACTATGATATTATATCTATACACTTGTACATACTACTGTTGTAATGTACTACGAATAAGTAAATTACCACCTACGTAAATCTATCAAATAGAAATTTATTTTGAGTTGAATTGTGACTGGCAAGCGGAATCCAAGACATGTGTAACGTCTTATTTAGGACTCTTTAACCAAATATGCCTGCACCTCAATGTTAATGTTCACGCCTGGACTCGAACTCAGTTTGTCTCGTACCAAATGTTGCTGCTTTCACTAATAGGCTACTGAGTCCAGACGGCCATACTCGTACGGTGAGCATGTAGATATAATCTATCTGACAAGTCACAAATAGAATGAAACTCTCCTCTTTAATTTTACTACGTAGCCACAATTCAAATGAAGTCATTTTTGTTAACCTCAGTTATAACGGCATACCTGCTGACTCTGAATGCATATATGACAGCAATCACTGATTGATATGCCGGGCACCTAAAGAAGATTGATTATCTTCAAGAATTGCGTTCTAGAATATTATTTCAATTATTGTAACTGTTGATAAAGTAAACATTTCATTTCTATGACTGTTACATTCCTCTTATCCTATCCTCCCGTTTAGTATATTTACTCATAGTATATTGTTTATTACTATGAACTACAGTTACTTAGTAGTGTACAAGTTGTACCCATTTACTCCCACTATTTCCTTTGTTCTGTATCAATGTTAGATTCTTGATTGGTTTGCTGTGTGGTCTCACTTTGTGTATATATAAAGGCATGATTTGAATACAGTATGTCCCCGATTCTGACTCGGATTCTGATTCTGTCTGGTTGGTTCCTCTATCTGTGGATTGGGACCGAGTGTGCGTAGGGCAGGTTCACGATAACCCAAGCAAATTTTCTTCGAGTCATAACAGTGATCAGTTTCACTGTACATCAAACTAATGCCAAGATTCGAATATATATTTAACTTATATCTTATAGTATACTAGATTTTAAACATTTAGTTCATCTGTTTAGTCAAAGAAGTTCATAATCAAGTGAAGTTATCCGGAACTTTTACTATCTTTACCATTTACCTAATCAATTAAAGTATATTCATCAAATAGAAGTTCACTTGTAAACATTTAGAATTAACCACAATTAACTGATACTGTGAAAGTATCATCGTAGCTTAGTCAATAAAATAAAATGATAAACTCGAATATGATGAATGTTTTCAAGAAGATTGTACAACAATAGAAGGTACTTACCTATTAAATAAATTTGATCTCATGAGTGAGATACTTACTGAAACCTATGAAGTAATCTATAACTGTTTCGTTCTAGTAGGAGACTCCTCTGTTATGTACATCTACTACTTCTTCAGGAAATCGACACCTGAGATCTTTAAGAATCGACGATGATTCATAATATTGTATTTAAATTAAACAATTCCAACAACATCTAATAACGAATAGAAGGTTACCAAAATATTTGAGTATATTACATGAAGTAAATGTTATAACAGGACAAGAAGTCGAAAGCACAGTCTGTAGAATCTATTCTTCGTGATGTCAGGACCCCTACTGCTACACAGCATTTAGTGAACAATTGGTAACTAAGCTATTTGCATTGCTTAAATTGTAAGCTTTTCATAGACTCACTAACTGCTGTCATATCAGTTTTTTTCCCAACAATCTTATTCTGACTTCATTATCTTAATTTTTGTAAACAACTCCTGTGGTCCAGTATTTAATGTATTTTGTACTTTCTCTTACTCGTCGGTCCAGCAAATGATAAATGAAAGCGATTGTTTCCATTCAACGAACGACTAGGTCTCAGAATTCATTTGTTACTGCTTATTTTCGTTATCCATACCTCCGGGGTAGGCTTTGGTCTCTCAGGCATAGTGCAAACAATCACCATTTCCAAAGTCTGTCAGGTTATAGTCATAATACAAGTCCTATTGCTTAGCTTCTTTTAGATAATCACTAAGCAACATTACAACGGTGAATATTTAAGACGTTATGGATAACTTGAATGTCATTCTATCTCAGTCATATTTGAAAACACTTTTTGTTCAGGAAGTTTGAATGAGTAACTAATATACCTTAATACTTATACAGATTTTATAGTTTATGTAATAATTAATTAAATCAACTTAAAACTAATAATAGTAGTCATATTAGTAGTATATGCATGTAAATGATAAATTGTAAAATGAATAAAGAAAATGAGCATTTATGTCTTTTATGAAGATGGTATATACGAAAATCCATATTATTTCATTGAAGTTGAACTTCTAACAATAGTAGAATCATCCTACATCATCAATTGAATGTATTTAGTTCTCATTTATGATGTTCACAATTGGACTCAAATTATACCCATTCTCTAGAAACATTAATTCACTGAGAATCTTACATGAATGTCAATCAACTATAAGCGCTGATCATGGTGCATCCGAATAGCTTGTAAAGGGAACATCATTGGTTGGTTAATGTCATCAAATATGGAATTAAAGTCGTATATTCTTCAATGAATTCCTTCAGAGAAGTCTGATAGCATAACATACAAATTCTACATTTACAAAATGCATTTTAAAGTCCACTTTCATTGCAAACTAGTATCATAGGTCAACAATCTAGTATTGCTGTCTAAACTTTATACTCTTCAATAGTGTATATTCATGAACTGAAACGATTACATATCGAAGATCTTTTAGTTCAAAACACTTATGATAATTGTAAATCACTGAAATGTAATCTTATAATACATATCTGTGACTAAAGTCGATTTATGAAACAATTCGAATAGCCACTGAACGATTTAAATGGTATTTATCATTACTAGCAACATTGTCAAACTCCTTTTGTATCTCATAGTTAGTCATTTTGAAGTATACAGCTATTATAATAAGAAATTTGTTACATAGTGATTTCTAACTGTTCAGTAGTGTTTCATAATGAGTGTTACAACTTTAGATCATCTTAGTTAAAAATACCTTCTTGTAGACAGTGACATACACTTTCTAACTGAAAAGAGTTCAAAAAGTCTGGTGGGGAGTATAGGTAATGTTTTGACTTCAATGGCATAACTATGCGATTAGCCGTTGTGAAAAATCTTAAACTGACGTCAGTTAGTGATCAATGAACAGCTCAATGGTATTAGGTCTAAGAGTTGGCTACAGTTTTTGAAGGTTACTGGTTCGGTAGCGATGTAATTGTGAACTGTTGATTAGCCTCACAGTTGGACGTAACATATATCCACTACTTACAACTCTCTAATAATTCTAGAGATTATATCGGCTTATTAGGAAGTCAGTCTTTCATCAATTGACGGTGTTAATGTTACTACTGAATATCTACATAATAATCTTCTGAACCTATTCATCAGCACATTTCTGATTGAACCAAATTATTTCGTGAATAACAACCGACATATCTGCGGTCGACAAAATCGCTCAGACAACAGTCAACAATTTTGTGGATTGACAAGAGGATATGGTTTAGCGCTTCAATGGCATTCATTTATCCTATAAGGACAGGAATAGATTAACACATAGTATACTGTTCACTTGATGGATATGTCGCTTATGACAGTAGTAGTAGTAGTTGTTGTTGTTGTTGTCGTTGTTGTTGTCAATTATTCCCAACGATTCATTGTGATTGGTCTGCTCATTTTTCCTTTAATTTTGATTGGTTGGTTTATTATCCGTTCAATTTTACTATCCACATGATTGAATAAATGATATCTCACAAGATATTCAATTCTCATTATTAGTTTTGTAACGGATAATAAACGTCAAAGTCAAGAGTTATTCACCTTATACTAAATACAAGGTTATCAACATACCAAATAGTAAACATGTAAGTTAAAGTTGTTTTTTGAATGTTTCAATACAAACTTGATTGAAACTAAACTAGAGTTGACATTTATGAAAATGTTGTATTTTCCATGTTTCGTACATAATTGTGTATTGATAGCTTGTACTTTGAATAATGGAGGTTTCGTGGTGATTACTAACCTTTGTAGAGTTGCGTGATGAACTGATCTCTATTTATTAACCAATGAAAATTAGTAGGCACTTTAGTTCTAAATAGAATGTACGTAACACTGTACAACTGTAACCACTGCTCATGATCAAACGAAATAAGTGACATAAAATCATTAGACGTCTGAGGTGACATAATGGTTTATTTGTCAATTATTGCCTACTACTAATCCCAGGTTCTCACTACAACATCTGAAGTTATCTCTTGGAGTTAGTCACTATAGACAATATTAAGATTATTGATGCAGAAAGTTTTTAGAAATACTTTAAAGAAATGGTATGTTATTTAATAGATTGTGGACATGGATTCAAATCCAGATAAAGTCGTAACTATGTATTTTACTCTCAGAGCTGTCTAAACATAGATATGCAACTGTTTTTATCCATAAGGATGTTGTTGTAGAGAAGACATCTCTTCATTCAAAACAAGTTTTGCCACCACTGTGAAACTATAACCTATTTCCATTTAACCTACATTAAAATGTAACCTACTGTTCACTTTTAAATTTACTAACTCCAAATGACCTACTGAGTGATAATTAACAAAAACCTGACCAAGTTAAGAGAACCCCTTTCCAGCGACTTTATTGAAAAAGCTAGAAGAGAACATTAACGATTCTAAGGCTAACCAGCTTCAGTCCATTACAAATCAACGAGAAGATACAAACTTATTCTAATTACGTATATATCCATTGTACAAGTGTGATTATCTGGAAGCAGTAGCCTAGTAGTGAACGCTGTGGCGTTTGTCACGAAGCAAAGTGACTTCGAATGGCAGCGTGAACATCAACATTAGGATGAATGTACATCCAGCAGATAAGTTCCAAATATGACGATACGCGTGTCCTGGATTCCGTTTGTCAGTCACAATTCAACTTAAACATTCTAAGACTCAGTTCGACTTATTTCGAAGTTCACCTTAATATAATAATTCAAATTATTACTTCAAGTCAACTCGATAATCTTTGTGTTTTGCATTGGAATTTCGTATCTTTTGTCTAATTAGTATGGTATTATGAATATGAATAAGAATGTTCTTCTATAAGTTAGTTCTTTAATTTATGTTACTATGTTAGAATATTCTTTGTTATCAATACAGCAATTGTGTATAAGCTATTGTGGATGATTTCAGTGAAAAGTGAGTTTCTTCAGTGAACTTATTGGTTGTTTATTGTATGTAACCATTAAAGTTCATCTTGGTTAAGTACCAATTAAAACTAGAAAGCTGTTTAGCTCTAGTGCAAAACTCTTTAGTAGTTCTTATCTTAAATTTTTCATGGAATCAAACCATGAATCTACATGTTTCATGATGAACGAATAACAACTGTGATTACTAGGCTAGAAAACGTTTCCATAGAGATCTAAGACTCCTAGGTTCATTTGACTAATGAGGTTTAGAATACGTACTATCACACAAAAATATCATACTTAAACAAAACAGCTGTCTCTCGGTGCTCACTAGTTTACTTATACTAACTATAGAATCACGTATAAATTCTTCATTAGATATTTTATTTCAATCACTAATTTTAGTTTGCAATCAGACTTGTCGGATTACGTAACATGGTTATCTGCAATCACTTGAAATGTAGTACTTCAGGAAACAACCAAAAACACTCAACTTAACGTACTTAGTTGACACGGAAAATGTTGTGGATGACCTCAGGCTATTCATCAGTTGAATTCACGAAGTCGAATATTCTGCCTTAGCACTTATTCATATCAGCTGATAGACAGATTATAAACGCTTTAAGACAATAAGTATGTAATATTGTTCACTGTGATATAATACCTCTGTAATGTAATAACTCGTATTGCATTTCAACACTAAGTACTTGGAATGACAATATGACAATGGTAATAACTAAATGATGAACATGTGCATCACCTTTTCTACTTCACTAGAATAAAACAACTACTTGAATTCCTTCAACCGAATATCTATTTGACGTCAACAAGTTAACAATGTTAAAAATGAATTGACTATCTGTATTGACGGATTAATTGCAATAAAACCCTGAATAGAGGTGAATAATTCATAGTTTAATGTGACTTATTGTATCACTTAGTAACGTTTGCTGATTGATGTATCACGTTGTTTATTGTTATAATGAACGATGACATTCATATTTTAAGTTTCATTCTAAGATTTCTGCATATTGGATGTTGTGGAGATAGTTGAATATATAATTTTATATCGCAGATTAGTCTGAATTAGACAACTATTAATCACCAGGACGTACTGGACAGTTATTTCGTCCTAGTATGGGACTCTTTGACAGTGCGTATCCACAACCCAACTAAGGACAGAACCCGTGACTCTGTGGCTCCACAGCGAACGCTTTACCATAAGACCATAAATCAACTCTCAACTGTTGGTATTTTTAATTCAGTCAACTCTCTATAATATTAACATATGTAAAAATGTATGAAAGTTGAACAAGAGCGGAGTAGGGTGGGACAAGACGTGTTTGTAATGGGATATAGTAGGTTATATAACAAGTAATGAAGTTGTTATGCAACAAATGAGAAAAATATGACTCAAAACAAAACGAACATTCTTGACAGCACAAGACAGACAGACAGACAGTTACAACGTAGAACTTGGTACATGCGTACGTCAGTTCAAGTTGCCATGCCTCAATTACCAGATAGAGATTGAATTGTCGAATCAAATCCCAGAGTAGGGAAGGTAGTAGCAGAGTTAGTATTTATGGAAAGGAATAGAGACCGAGGACATTTAAGAAAATATGATTCAGTAAATAAAAAATTACGATAAGTTCAGAAGCTTAGAATGTGGAGGAAGACAAGGAGTGGATGCACCTGCGCCATTGCCAACGATTTTGAGCCATATCACCCAAAGTCTCTAACCATTTATTACGAGCGTCACGCGGACCCCAACCAGGTAGTCTGTACCTATTAACATGACTCAGCCCAATTGTCAATGACTTCATGGACTGGTGTCATGTTTTGGTTTGGCCGCCCCTAGCTTCCAGCCTACTCCTACACCAGACAGCATTGCTCGTCGAGGTAGGCGGTGGTCAGGCATACGTAACACATGTGCTAACCACCTTAGCTGATGAAGATTTACTACTTCATCAATAGACTTACCGTATTTACCTAGTACTCTATTCCTAACCTACGTATTGCTTACTCGTTGGTCCCAGCAAACACGAGCAATGCTTCGAAGACATCTATGGTCGAATACCAGGAGTCTACGAATATCCTCTCTCCTTAATGGCCATGTTTCACATCCATAAAGTAAGACGGACCGAACTACTGCGCAGTAAACGCGTCCTGTGGTCAGTAGTCGGATGTCTCGCCTACGCCACAGATGACGCAAATTCCCAAAAGCTAATCGGGCCTTATGTATACGCGCAGAGATTTCAGCAGACACCAGACCGTCAGGGCTGATGAAACTGCCAAGATAAGTGAAGCGGTCAACACATTCAACTGCCTCACTCCGTATCACTAACTTCGGTGCCGAATTAATCCAATCCTGAAGTAACATTTTGCATTTGGGTGGAGAGAATCGCATCCCATACATCCTTACATTCTTGTTTAAGGTAGTCAAGAAGTAATACCATGTTAAGTTTATGTAGCACTGTATAGTTACATGTACCTTATTAAATGTAATTGATTGTGTCAATAAAGAGTTTATTCTAATTATTTTTTTCAATAACATGCCTAGAAACAATTGCATTATATCATTCATTTTACCTCATTATGTTCATTTAAGGCTCTTAATATAGAAATAAACATTCTACTGATTAAGCTGATAAGAAAATGAGTTGGAGAAATATTTAATGTTTTCTCTGTATGTATATACGTTTACTATTGCCTATCAATAGTTTAAATCAGTAGTAGGGAATACTATAATTAACTGAAGTTTCAGAAATTCTAATAGGTTTGCGTTTAATGAAAACTTATCGTACAAATTCAGAATGCTGTCAAAGTATCACTGATGTATCGTGAAATAAGCAAATATACTATCTGAATTAAGACTTATAACACTACGAACAGTTAGCAAATCGTTTTAGTGGGATTTTGCATCCTTATTGACTGAGGTGGCCAATCCATGCATTGAGTGTGCCTACCTACGTCTTACCTAAATGGATGATGTTGGCTAGTTTAGGAGGAGGACAGAAGAAAGGTAAGAGGACAGTTAGAAAAACATGGATTCGATAGCAGTTAGTCTAGACCATGTTATTATATACCAATCATCTGATTAGAATCCGAAAACGAATCATAACAAGTGGTAAGACAAAATAATTGACTTCATGGCTAAGAATTGACGAGAGTGTGTAGGTGAATGAACCCTTTACTTTTTTCTTCAGAAGTTCTATATATTTTGGATTAATATACTGAAGACGGAAATACTGGTATATCGCCTACAGCATTTCTTTTTTTAGCTAAATAAAAAGTCTACGTGGTGTATGAGTGGTAGCTATAATGACATTTAGCCTACCTTTTAATCCATAGCATGAAGACAATGTTGTACAATGAACTGGCTACTTTCGAAATCACAGGAATCTAACTTACTAGGTCTGATATAGTGTATGATACTGTGTACACACTTTTAATGAATCCTGACCTAAGAAGAAGTAACCCTATAAAATATGGTTGTGATTATCCACAACACTATCAGTGGAGTTCTAAATACAAATCTAATTTCGAATAGTAACCTTCATTATTTTTGAGTTCTTCATTCACTTGATCACCAGTAATAAATTTTCATAATGAAAGAGGCCAGTATCGGATGATTTCATCAACTTGAAATGACAATTTTAAAATGATATAGATTGCACTATGCTTACTTACTTACTTACTTACCTACTTACTTACCTACTTACTTACTTACTTACTTACTTACTTACTTACTTACTTACTTACTTACTTACTTACTTACTTACTTACTTACTTACTTACTTACTTACTTACTTACTTACTTACTTACTTACTTACTTACTTACTTACTTACTTACTTACTTACTTACTTACTTACTTACTTACTTACTTACTTACTTACTTACTTACTTACTTACTTACTTACTTACTTACTTACTTACTTACTTACTTACTTACTTACTTACTTACTTACTTACTTACTTACTTACTTACTTACTTACTTACTTACTTACTTACTTACTTACTTACTTACTTACTTACTTACTTACTTACTTACTTACTTACTTACTTACTTACTTACTTACTTACTTACTTAATTATGCCCGTTACTCCTCGCTGAGGAGCATAGGCCGCTCATCAGGGTTCTCCATTTAACTCTGTCCTCAGCAATCCTTTCCAATTGTTTCCAGTCGATGTTCATCCTATTAATGTTTGCTTCCAATTCTCGATGCAGCGTGTCCTTTGGCCTTCCTCTTTTCCGTTTCCCAACAGGATTCCATGTTAATGCTTGTCTCGTGATGCAGTCTCATGGTTTGCGTAATGTATGTCCTATCCATTTCCAACGTCTTTTCCTAATTTCCTCTTCGGCTGCTGGAAGTTGGCTTATCCTCTCCCATATTAAGCTGTTGCTGATGATTTCCGGCTAACGCACATTCAGTATATTTCGTAGGCAGTTGTTTATAAATACTTGTATCCGTCTGATGATGTTTGCAGTAATTCTCCAAGTTTCAGCTCCATACAGCAGGACTGTCTTCACGTTCGAATTGAAGAGTCCCACTTTGAGTTTAGTTGATATTTGTTTTGAGTCCCATATATTCTTCAACTGTAGGAATTCTGCCCTGGCTTTGCCAATCCTTGTCTTTACATCTGCATCGGACCCTCCTTATTCATCGATGATGCTCCCTAGATATGTGAAAGTATTCACTTCTTCCAGAGTTTCTCCATCAAGTTGAATTGGGTTGGTGCTCCCTGTATTGTATTTGAGAATCTTGCTCTTACCCTTATGTATGTTCAAGCCTACTGATGCTGAAGTTTCTGCTACACTGGTTGTCTTTGCTTGCATCTGTTGGTGTGTATATGCTAGGAGAGCTAGATCATCCGCAAAGTCCAAATCATCTAGTTGCATCCTACTTGTCCATTGAATTCCGTACATTCCCTCAAATGTGGAGGTCTTCATGATCCAGTCAACCACTAGGAGGAAGAGAAAAGGTGAGAGCATTCCACTATGCGGTAACCACTTATTAAATGAATGGAATAGTAACCAAATATGCTGAGTACAACACCATTAATGAATAGGTTGTACATGATCTCGTGTTACATAACCTACGATTGTTTATAAATACTTGTATCCGTCTGATGATGTTTGCAGTAATTCTCCAAGTTTCAGCTCCATACAGCAGGACTGTCTTCACGTTCGAATTGAAGAGTCCCACTTTGAGTTTAGTTGATATTTGTTTTGAGTCCCATATATTCTTCAACTGTAGGAATTCTGCCCTGGCTTTGCCAATCCTTGTCTTTACATCTGCATCGGACCCTCCTTATTCATCGATGATGCTCCCTAGATATGTGAAAGTATTCACTTCTTCCAGAGTTTCTCCATCAAGTTGAATTGGGTTGGTGCTCCCTGTATTGTATTTGAGAATCTTGCTCTTACCCTTATGTATGTTCAAGCCTACTGATGCTGAAGTTTCTGCTACACTGGTTGTCTTTGCTTGCATCTGTTGGTGTGTATATGCTAGGAGAGCTAGATCATCCGCAAAGTCCAAATCATCTAGTTGCATCCTACTTGTCCATTGAATTCCGTACATTCCCTCAAATGTGGAGGTCTTCATGATCCAGTCAACCACTAGGAGGAAGAGAAAAGGTGAGAGCATTCCACTATGCGGTAACCACTTATTAAATGAATGGAATAGTAACCAAATATGCTGAGTACAACACCATTAATGAATAGGTTGTACATGATCTCGTGTTACAATACCTACGAGTTTATAATAAATTTCCCACTGAATGTCATATTTATTCACGCATAAAGCTAAGATGTGATGGTGAAATCCATCCACAACTTGAAAAATGTTATATAGATGAAGAATATCTAGGATTAAACTTTTTCGATAACCAGTATTGATCATCATGATGCTTCAGAAACCACCGGTACAGCACAGTACACGAAGGAATAAATGCGAATGTTGAAATGTCAACGTTCAGTTAATGAATAAGCTAATCATCATCTCGATTTGTCAACTACTTTAATTGAATGAGAAGACAGTATTTGTGACTGAATAGTTTATTGGGGGAAAAAAGGAAATTATCTTACGGGGATCCTGCCACTGTCAGTCCACAGAAATGACGATTAAGAAGTTCATTCATGTGACTGAAAATCTGTTAGGTCATTTTTCAAAGGATTCGAAGTGAAAACTCATTACACAATACGCCTCCTAATCCCACTCCACCGCAATGATGTGGATCTCTACTGAAAGACGAATATTCATCCACAGGTGAATTTCACACTACTGTGGTTTCAACCATGAACCATCTATACATGTAGTTTACACTATAAATCCGATTTTGCTTAAGGTTTCTATAGAGAAGGTATAACATAATGAGCCTTAATTCATTAACGATATAAGAACTTGTTTGCAAATAACAATACAACCATTCGTAAATTGTATTTACCTTTACAATTGAGTCTTCACCGTAACTGTAACTTGATATACCAAATTTACAACAGATTCATAAGCCTAATTAATAATTTCAGAATCACATTACGTTATACTTAATATCACACCACTGACAAACTGAAGGTTATGAATACAGTTGGGTTAGTGTTACAGAGGTCTAGAACGTATTGTATCTTACCTTCACACCAACAGCCATTTCAGTCATATTGGATATACATGAAGAATTAGATAAATATAGTAATTAGCACTTAGCGTTCTTTTAGCAAGGTTGTTTGTTAGGGGATCGGTTGCTAACCGCATGATCAACCCTCCTCCTTTCTCTGGACACGATACCAACAGTAACCCTGGGGGATTCCAAGCGGTGAGTGTAGAATTAGCCTCTGCAGCAGTAGGCCACAACACATACAAAGAGGAAAGCAACAACCTTAGATACAAACAACGAGCACCAACCCAATTACATTTGACGGCAAAACTCTGGAAGATGTTGGAACTTTTACATACATGAACAACAACATCATTATCAATAAACAAGGAGGATATGATATAGATGTGAAGGCACAGGTTGCCAAGGCAAGCGCAGCGTATCTATAGTTAAAAAACATCTGAAATTCAAACTACCTGTCAGCCAACATCAAAGTCATAATTTTCAACACAAACGTCAAGACAATTCTTTTGTATGGAGAAGAAACTTGTAAACAGAAATACGAAAAGCATCATCCAAAAGATACAAGTAATTATAAGCAACTGTTTGCGTAATATACTTCGAATCCGTTGACCAGACATAAGCAGCAATGACCTTCTGTGATGGATAACAAACCAACGAAAGGCCAGATGAGGAAGAAATCATAAAAAGAAGCTGGAGCTGGTTAGGATACACATTGGTGAAATCAGTAAGCTGTGTCATAAGGCAAGTACTAACTTGGACTTGTGAGGGCCGAAAGAAAAGAGGAAGACAAAGGAACACATTAGTTAGGGAATTGGAGGCAGACACGATTTTACAGTGTCATCCATCGTAAGAACTTTTTCTGATATTGACAATCTTCTTGAGTACACCATAGTGTGGAAGATGGCCCAACAATATTCTGCCATCCAGCCCATATTGAACAAGTTAATTAACCATGTTGTCAGATATGTATCTATTCAAATAGTCAAGAAGAATATAAAAATAATTGAAAACAATACAAATCATAAAAGAGGATCATTTAAAGATGCCGCCATCAGGACGTACTAGCATATTTCTGGTAGAATAACTAAAAGTCTCACTTCTACATGACTACAGAAGCTTTCCAATTCAACTGTCTAGGTGAAAAAAATCCAGAAACGTTAACGTTGCGCACTTAAGCAAAAAAAATGTTTACGGTATCGTAAAAGTGTATAAAACAACTATTAAATCCCTTTTTGGCCTTCAACGATGGGCTTTATATAAACACATGATGAGAAAGCAAATTTGAAAATCTTCAAATAAGGGAACGATTATCAATATTGTCCAATGATAAGAAATGTTCGTGGGAAGGATATGGATTACAAAACTACTTCCATTTGCCATTTTACTTTCGTCATAGATTAATCTCCGCGTAGTACCACTGGAAACAAAGGAATACTGAACAAAACAGTTATTTTATCCTGCTTGTCAGTGTGAACTCATACCTTCCCCCTATACCAGATTACACCAAATCCAAGGAGTCAGACCTTGTGGCCAGTATTAGGATTAGCAAGGTTCCCATTTCAAGCCGTTCGTAATGTAACATGATGATTACCTTATATCATTACCGATAACTATAGACGAGTTCTAAACTAGAACGAAACTATGTGCAGTGCTTCCTAGCTTTTATTAATACCTATCCGATATCAATCTGTAAAGAATAAAAACAATAAATCCCAATCACTCTATTGAAAACTAAATCAACTTGTGTTAGTTATAAGTTAGGAAAAGTTCGTGTTGATGTTTTAACTGTAAGATAATGTGGTCAATCGTCTGAGCCGGTTGCGGCTAACTAATAAATGTAATGTCCCCTCTCATGCAATCAGTGGAAATTAGAAAGCAGGATAACTGGTAAGAAAATATAGGTCATTGGCATAGAACACATTAATATGAATAAATTGAAATGGGAAATCGACTATTTTGGAGCCTAGCCACCTTAGTGGTGTTAATAGCTAAGCGTTCTTCATGAGGTTGTGATGTCTCGGGTTAGAACTTACTTCTGAATGTTAGTGTACAATCTCACTTATCAATTTCATGCAAGATCGAAGTTGTTGTTTTTAAGTGATACCCAGTTTTCAGTAGTACCTAGTCGACATCAGTCTGTAATTAGTACAAACAACAAGACATTTTACATAATATAAACATGCACATAACTTTATATGAATCAATGACGACTGTTAGGCAATAATCATGTAGCACATTTGTAAACTCGTTATCTGCCATATCACCTATGAAATGCTTTGAGTTACTTTTCTGATATTCAAGAAATTAAATTTTCAATCGTACCAAAATTGTATGGTTTTACTCTCCCCCCCCCTCCAAGCAATCAAGACTGTAGTCTCAAAAAATCTGTGAAAAATTTACTTGAGGCTAAATCAAGCAAGTAGCTTCTAAGTAGAGTTAGGAATTAGTAGGTTTTTTGTAATGTAGTTATATCATCACTGATATGCCGGGCACCTAATGAAGATTGAGTATCGTCGAGAACTGTGCTTTTGAACATCATTTCAATTAGTATAACTGTGGACAGTTTAAACATTTCATTTCTATGACTGTTATGTTCCCCTTTCCCGGTTCTCTCGTTTGTATATTTACTCTTGGCGCATTGTTTATTTACTATGAACTACGCTTACTTAATTGTGTACAAGTTGTAACATTCACTACCACTCTTCCCTTTGTTCTGTATAAATGTTAGATTCTTGATTGGTTTACTGTGTGGCCTGACTTTATGTATATATAAAGGCATGATTAAAATATAATACGTTCTCAGCTCTCGGTTCTCAGTTCTCTCTCGCTCTCTCCGTCTTCCTGTTCTCAGTCCTGGTTGTCCTATTGTCGGCCTAGGGGGGTGAATAGGCTTAGGTCAATCGTACATTCTCAACTAGGCACGCATCTCATTGGTGTTCGCGTCCACCAACCAAAATCACCCTCTCCTCCTTCCTTTCTTCACGTCATAACAATCACATACCTCGCAAGTGTCAAACTTCTGACAAACGGTGAATTTATGTTGGATTATTTTTTGACAAGTGGAATGCAGAACACGAATTTAGTCTTATTTAGGATTCAGGTACATCTGGCTGAGGTGTTCCAAATTAAGTGAAATGTTCATCATGAATTTCACTTGCAATCAACAATCTAACTTACATCATATTTGTGAATTGTATGAAGACAATTTGCTCAAGATGTACACATAGCAGCAGAGACTGAACAATTTTAGTCCATATAAAATCAACGGATAAATTTCAATATCTTTAAGTTTAAAAGAAGTGTTTGTTGAAGAGGGGTAACAGTTTATAGAAATGGAACTTCTTATTATTTCTATTATTCGTGATATCCATAGACTGACAACATCGTCATCATCATCACGAGAGTTAACTTCTTAACTGACCTGGCATCTAACAATCTCAATAAGCATTTGGTTATGGATATAAATCATAACTGTAAATGTTTCAGTGTGTGTATATTTTCTTATGCATCAGTTCACTATACTATAATTTTATTGTTGTCTATGATATAGTACATCATTAATTGTATCTTCGTATACATAATTAGAAAGGATCATTTGATAATGTTACGTAATAATGTAATGCCAAGTTTTTATTTGTCTCATTTACTGAAAACATAACTAACTACTCGTATCTACTGTAACACTACTTGTTTTTTTGCTTCCAATAATTAATTTTAAGTCGATATTCATTTTTCTATATTATGATATCATCATAGACATAAATAGGTAATGTACTACTTTAATTTAATTACAGTAGTATACATTATACTAACAATTAATCTGATAGAAATTAGCATTAATTGATTAATTGACAGTAATTGCTTATGAAATGATTAAGTGATCTCACGTGAAGCATAGTTAGTATTTCACTTTTTCTTTTCTATCAACTTTTTTTATAAACTACTTATCCAAATTATAACAACTGAATTGTAGTTGACTTTGTAGAGAATGTTCCAATTCAGATTGTACTGTGTTCATGGAGATGAATGATTTACCTAAATTGGCTTCACTGTCATTCTGGACGAATTCATTAGAGTCAACTTCATATTGAAGTGAACTATTAGATTTTCTTTACATGTGATTACCAACTTGTTCTACTTACTTTGAATTCAATTGGTTGTTGTTGTTGTTACTGACAGTTGTTCTGCCATTTTTTCCCATACTTTTCTCGATTTTGTTCCTTGTTGACTTGAATCATAAGATTGTAGATGTTGTTTATGAGTTTCCTAATTGGTTGATAAATTGCATCTATTTGTAAACGTGTTTACTGATTGTTGATTGATTCGAATACTAAGCTACTGAAAATTCTTGGCTCTTCACCTAATTTCATTAAGAAATATCTGACAATATCTACAATCGACACAAGATCAAATGTAGAAGCCAATAAACAGATCATTCTACGGTATATGAAATACCTGACAGAAATTACAGCTGGACATTTTAGGCCGTTAAGAATAAGTGTCCCTTGATTAAAGTCAAGGTGGAAAGTCACGAAAAGTGTTCAAAAATTGGCGGAACAAGTATCACCACCAACAACAACCAGTTGAATTCACAGTCTATAGAGCAAACTGTAAACCACTTGTGGAGATAATCTAATACCTCACTTCTATAAGAAGTTTGATCCGATAAATTCACCTAGAACGATGATGAAATCTGCTTAGGTAAACCATTTACCTGATAGGACGCAGTCTAACCAAAATTATCCTCCTTAACAACAAATCTTCATTAGTCATCTTAAATGCTTTAATTTACACCACGAACTGATCGTATCTAGACAATAGGTGAAAACCAAGAACTACTGGATAAATAAATCATCTTTTCGTCGTTTATAATGATTGTTAGCTCTCGCTAAGTTTCGTACGTAGATCACTCATCGATCAAGTGACAAAAATAAAATGAATGGTTCTACAAGGGCAAAGTTGGACGATTTATCAACACTCTGGCATAAATAATCATTCTATCCAAATGTAGTGATCTAGAAATGCTTAAATTAATCCGATGTCATTTGTGGTACTGTTTACTCCCAGAATTTCTAAAGTTAAACGTACATTCAGCATTAAATTCGAATGCCAAACCTGTGAAATACTAAGTCCTTCTTGAACAGATGATGCATAACACATAAATCAACGGCATACTTGAACCGAAAACGTTAAGTTAAGCTAACACTAAACATAAACTAACTGATTCAGCCAACATATATATATATATATATATATATATATATATATATATATATATATATATATATAGGGATATTACTACCGGTAACGTTATAAATCTCCGACGAAGGTATTGTATTTATCATTAAGTTTCATATGAGATGAAGTTCATCATCATAACATACCTACAACAATAGAGGAGAACTGATACCATTTTTAGGATTTGAAGATGCATCACTGAGTATTACAGTCTATGACATTATCAATAATCTATTCGAGCTACGATTGACCTCCTATAGAACTAAGTTATATACCTATTGTAGAAATGATAGGTAACAAAGGTTAGTCAACTAGAAAATAATCATTCACTATAAATAAAAATGATGATCAAATCAACGACCGATTCGTTGTAATGTACGATCTTCCAGAAATATATATCTACTATCATATATAAGCTCAAGTATAGGGCACTTTGATAAACACATAACCACACTAACAATTGCGGCCAAAACCCTTATTGCTCATGGCAAAAGGGTTTATCTAAACCATGGATTTACGAAACCTTCAAAAATGGTCTCGTCTTATTTATCATTGCCATTATTGGATATTGTCGAGACTACAACATTATGAATTGATATCTGTCAGCCCAACCAGACATCATCAGATAGCCACTTCATATTAGTGCTTACTGTTATGAAGCCTATTCATTGTTTATTTTTTAACAGCTGTCCAACTAAAGTTATTCTGTAATATGAAACTATCCTTATCAATCAATCAATGGATGTTACCACTCGTCGAGCAAATGCCACCGACCAACATTCTCCAACTATTTATATTCATTTACTTAATATTTAATTTATTATCAAACAATTAATCATTGATGGTGCAGATCACTGTCGTTATATTGACAATATCTTATTACGAAGTGCATTAAATTGTTATGTTGATTGTTTACAAAATTCAACTAATGAAATACAAGATAATAATTTTTGTTTTAATGAATGTTTTCATATACCAAATGAAAAACGTGGAAAATTTTTCATGTTAGGATAATGAAAAACAAACAAAAAAAAACAATTTTACATTTATCTACTACTAATGATGTAATTCAGTAGTATACAGTAAGACATTAAAATTGGGAAAATAAAACCCTATGAAAATGTATTACATTTGTTAAATATATAAATATTCAGATAATTTGTTATATTATGACAGAGAAAAATCCCTGTTTGTGTTGTTTTCTGTTGTTGAAAATAATCAAACTTTATTTATACTACTAATTTATCGCACGAAAGTGATATTATTAAAGACCGAATTACAATAATTAAGAAATACCTCGTTACAACGGCATCATTCACCATATCCGTATACAACTGTATTCACATACATTAATCAGTCAGTCAGTCAGTCATCAACAACGTAAAAGTCTCCAAACAATTCAGTATTATGGAGTGTGGGAAGGAGTGTTAGTCTAGGCTTGAATAGTCCAGTGGAAACGGTTGTAGACTACGCAACTAAGTGAATAAGAAACGAATTTGTCAGGATACAACGTTTTCTCAAGGTTGTCCATACACTATGAAATACAGGTTAAGCAGAGTTTCCTGTGGAACAGCTCCTAAAACTTCTATCACAACATAACTGACGTTTTAGAATGAACTTGTATATTCCCGTCGATATATTATGGACTGAAACTGGTCAGTCTCTGTTGCTATATGTGCAACCTGAGCCTCAGTCCATAACCTATCAATGAGAATATACAAGTTCATCCTAATGCCTATTTACTCGTCACACAAGTGCAACTGCATGGACTCAGTAGTCAAGTGGTTAATGCGGTGGCTTTTGACACGAAACGGACTGAGTTCGAATCCAACTATGAACATTAACATTAACATTGGGATGCAGGTACATCCGGCCAACGAATCCCAAAGAGGACGAAACGGGAGTCCTGGGTTTTACTTGCAAGTCACAATCCAACTTAAATAATAACTGACCTTTATGATGAATCACTTAAACTTATTGCTACATTCCAACTTCATCTTTAGAATTGGATAAACATTATGAAGGACTAGATGGACCTCACACTGGTCACTACTCAGTGTTCAACCAACGTTCCGGGTCCACTGCACAACAACAAAGAGAACCTTGAATTTGCAACAGTAAAAATACATTAGATATCAAGAATATGTTTCAAAAAGTATAATAAATATACAATCTATCCCCCCTCAACACTAGCCTCTGAAACCAATAATACACTTCAAAATACATGAGGTGAAGTCGACATTCATATATACAATACAAAGAGCGCAAACCCAATTACACTTGACGGAGGAACTCTGGAAGATGTGGAAACTGTTATATACCTAGACAACGGTAGCATCATCGTCGAAAGAGAGGATCCAATGTAGATCGGCAAGGCGATATAAGAAAATAGCAGCATCCCTACAATTAGAGAAGAATATCTGGAACTCAAAACATCTATCAGACAACATTATAGTCACAATTTTCAATACAAACTTCAAAACACTTTTGTTATATGGAGCCAAAATTCGTATGGATATCTACGACAAACATAATTCACATATTCCTTTACATATACATAAAAGCTCACTGCACAGTCAACTAATTAAGAAACTAACATTAATACAAAGTTGGAGCAATGGTCAATCTGAACTAAATTAACGTATACACAATTGACTAACTATAGCTCATCAATGAGAAATGACATACTGACAGTTAATGTATCAAATGGAAGGACGGGGCAGAGGGAACTGAATGATAATAGAAATGAGTTGTTCACCTTGAATATAACTAAAAATACTGAGATAGTCTACAGATAAATAGCTCTCGATGACCAATCTTCTGTAGGTGCTCGGCATATCAACATTATCAGTGTCTACAAACATTTAGTTTCACAATCTGCTACTATTATCCTTGAGCTATTTAGACAACAAAACTGAAGTCTAGACTACCACTAAACTACTTCCTATTTAAGCATAATACACGTAATGTCAAGCCTACTGAACTATTAGCTATACTGTAAATTGCTCGACGCGATTTGGCCAACACTATAAAGTATAAGACAAACGTCCCAAACGACCAGTAAAGTGTAAACAAAGGCGACAATGCAACACTTTGCGCCTTTTTCGCCTGTCAGGTGTAAATAACTGGACATGTCTACCTATTTATACTCTGACCTCTAACAATTTGTCTGGTTCGATTAGACGTGTCCACAAATTCACACTTTATTGCGGAACCCATAGTCGATTTTTCGCCGTTATTTACGCATTATGGTCTACTTTCCACCTGGATTTACGCATTACAGACTACTTTTCGCATAAATGTACGCATTACGGCCTACTTTTAGCGTACTTTCGCATAGCTCAGCCAGATAATCGTTTACAAGCAATATATAGTTTACTTGTGGCATAAACAGAATGCTTCCGTCAACTACTGTAAACGGTTACCTAAACAACGTACATCCACAAATCACTAAACGCAAATAAAAATGCACAAATTTGTCCGCATAGTATTCATTGGCAAACAGTTTAGTTGCGAATATACACAGTTCAAACAAACATCCTTCTACTATCAATATTCGAATTTGTTATCGTATTCATAAGTAATCACTGCCCTGCACGACAACCTGCAAGGAAAATAAATATAGTGAATATCATTATGTAAGCATTAATTGCTAAGCTCCATTCTAACTGCATTCTACTTCACACAAACGTAATATTGTAGAAAAACATTTAAGTAAAAGATAATCGTGATACGGAAGATATTTATTCGACTGTTTACAATAACAAATTAGTGCGGATTTCGTTGTCCGTTATCGTCATTTTCTTTTAGTATCTGTAGACGCATGAAAGTAAAATTAATATAAGCAAGTACTTCGTCTGATTTTCATTTAAAGCATGCATGATATGGTTTTTAAGTATATAAATAAAACAGCCAAACGTTAAACATACCGAGGCTGATGCTAGGGTTGATTTGTCTTTCTACAAAATACCGTCAATTTCTTAAGAGTCCAAAAAGCAACTTACGGATGCCAAGTTACGGATATAACGTTTGTTGAGTTTGTCTTGCATGTCATGAAAGAAACCCTGTGTCGCTGAATCGTAAATTCTGACGAGACTCTTCTCAGTCATTGTCGACGACAAGAACTTCGACGTCAGAGCATCTAGTAATTTAGGATTATACAACAGTTGTGTTACTTTTGATAGATCTATAAAACTTATAAGTCAAAATAGATCTCTTGTGTGCAGTGCCAAATAAAGTAAACTTTACGGCAAGTTCGGGTTGTAGAATGTATCCCAGAATGTACTTCATCGAAGTCTTGCAGTCGTCACACATTAGTCTGGTGACCAATGACACCTACAACAAAATTACATGACAACCTAATAAACCCTTACGAAACTATCTCTTCGACTTTCTTGAACTAGGGATGTCTCTAGTAATTCAACTTCATCTTCTGTTGACAGGGGAAACTGTAGATTCGTGAACCTAGTATGAAATTGGTTTGTCCCTGATTCTTTGACTGCTGTTTTTAGAAGCCCCATTACTTGGACAATGTTTCCAGACATATCCGTCAATACGTTGAGGATCTTCTGTATATTGGAATCCAATTTCGCGAAACTATAATGGCGATCACAATAGAAAAGCGTTTACTCAACAATTGATTTTTCCTTCGGTGACGAAGCCGAATTACGTGATGTCGATTCCACCTTTGTCGAAATGATAGGTACATATAAAAACATTAATCTACATAATGAAGTTACTTTGAGATCGGCGACAGTGACTTTTCAAAGATACTGAGCTTGGGATATTGAACGTAGCTGCACCCGGCTTGCATTTCTGCTACGCCCATGTCGACGGGATCATAAATGTAATCCGCCTTGCGTTTCATTGTTTCCCTGCTAATCATTTTAAAATAGGTTTAGCTTACCATCGACACTTCTGTGTAAACTGGGGAAGTGTATCGCCATCAATAGATTGCTGGTAATTAATTAATTTCGTGAAAGATGAAATTAATCCACTAGCAGCTACAATATCATCAAAGCGATGGAGTACGACGCATTTAATAGGACGCCAATTTTCGTCTGCATCATGTTTTTTTTCCATGTCTATGTCAAGGATGTTATTGGGATACATGCATAGCTTCTCGTTGATCAGCCAATGCGACTGTACAGCAATAATCTTCTTCTCCATGATGGCGTTGATAATAGCATACGACGTCTGTTGAGGCTAAGAAATCAAATAAAGATATGCAGAAGCGGTAATAATCACTTCACTGTTTACATGACTTACGGAAATGCACGTTCTCAGTACACTTCGAACACTTGCTGGCAAGTCAGGCAAGTAAACACGGAAGATATTTAAAATGCTGTCAGCCTTCTTTATTGTGGTATCACCATCCTTCATCAAATCTATAACAATTGCATTCATCTTTTCTTTCCACGTTAAAGTTTTGCCTGAAGCACCATTAGTAAGCGCGAAACCTATAAACCAGCGTAAGTAAAATAAAAATAATTCCCTACTGTTTCCGACCGTTGGAATTGTGACAGCTTGCTCCATGGACGCACTTAAAATAGACCTTGGAGGCTGCGATGTACTTTCGGCTGCGGTAACTGTAAGTTTACCTACATTTATATACGAAGGTACCACTACCATTGTTTGAGCCTTCAACAGTGACTTGGCAATTGGGAACTAAGTCGTGTTTCCTAAAAAACTCCATACGCATTTTTTTAACACGACGGTAATACGTTGACCTGTGACAACGGAAGATAGACAGGTTGCCTGATATTTTACGTCTCTTTACTCTATCATCTAGCGTCAACGTATATTTCTGATAGCAGCGAAAAAAAATTTATGAAGGTGAAAACGCTAAGCACAAACACTGACAACCTACCCGCATGGAGTAAGAGTGAAATGTGCCGTGATCCAATAGTTGAGTAAAACAAACACATGCTCAAAGTATCTGTACGTAAACGCTGTCACATGTGCAAACATATTTCATTTATGTAGCTGATAGTTATCAATTTTATTTATTTAGGTATTCATTTGTGATTTATCTCTGAACAGCGGTACATTTCAAGGTCGTGACCTGGGCATACGTTAATGCGTCACCTGTCTACAACGTTGACCTAAATAATCTACCTAAAGTGTATATTTGTAGATGTACGCCTAAATGGTCTATCTAAAGGTGAATTATCAAAAATTCACACTTTGTTCGTCTTTATTTACACCGAGTTCGCCCTTATTTACACACAGTTCTTTGTTTGGGCTCATATTAGTCAGTGCCAAATGATCAATCCCTGTGAATAATCGTCTGTTATTGTCAGTTCCCATACGAATAGTAAGACGTTTCGGTTTATAGAGTCGCTGTAATTTAAGACCACGTAAGTTGTCCAGCTACACTATCACAGCTTAACTGAGTAGAACTAGGCAATCAGCTGACGTCACTTCAACATCTACAACGATATTATACTTCATGTACCCAATTTTGTTAATTCTCTTTCGTAATCACTTTTTCAACTTTTACTAATGTTGATCTAATGTTGTTCCAATAACACAAGAAATAGACTTTTGTGTTATGTTTATTTTAAATTTTACTGACTACTTCTAATAGTCTCTTGCTAACAGTGTTCACTGAACTTCGATTCATACACTCAGGTTTTTGACTTTCCCTAACCAATCAGCTTACTGGCTAATATAAATAAACACACACATATACTCACCCTCACATGCCAACATTCCATTCAACTGTCCACTTACACTTGCTGGACTTATCTAATTCAACACTATCACAAAATTTGAGTGACTAACATTATTTTTTTTGAGAAAGTCGAGATTGTGTAACTGAGTGGAATATTTGAAATTATTTATGTAATTTTCAGTTGCTATTATGTTTTTCATAAACAGTTTACAATCTAATGTCTTCTATGTACTTAGGCTAGGAAGAGACAGAACTACTTATTTTTCATGTAATTATTCTTATTTTTGTTATTTTTTATTAATTGTATAATGGGCGGTAACCGGCACTGCCGTTTATTTTCTCCGCATTGACCTTGTATTTTGTAATTGGTTTTAGTGCTTTTTTTAGTATGCTAATTATTCTAATTGTCACAAGGTCATTGTTATAGCTATGTATACAGAGTTTTTATTTATTTATTTATTTTAATCACATACTACTCATTTACAATAAGCATTGTGAAGAAACCATTTTGGGCTTCATCAGTTGAGTATAATAATTCAATAAATCAAATTAGCGAAGTAGTATTAAGAGTATAAACGCTAATGTAATGTAGGACGTGTAAATAAAAAAAGAAAAAAATGAAAAAAAACGAAAATGAAAAAAGAAGAAAAAGAAAAGAAAAGGAAATAGAATCGAATTTTCTCACTGCTGTGTTCGTGTCTTTTTGATTTTGGCTTTGGGCGAGTAGTTGGTCGTCGAGTTGTTGGTCAGGGTTGCAAGTATCTGTTCGCGTAGATAGTTCAGCGAGTTAATGTTGCGGTCAGTGCTGCCAGGGTGTAAGGTTTGCGTTGTGCCATATCAGTAGGCGACATATTAACTTATTGCTCAATTGATGCAAGTTTGTTTGTTCATATTTTAACAAAAATATACATCGCTCTTTACACGTGAACGTGATGGCTTAGTGTATGTGAGTGAATGGCCTACAAGCTTCTAGTTGTATTGTACATCATTTATTTACTAAAAGTAAAGTGTTTCGCATGCACAGGACTTACTAGTAAACCAATCAATACTCTATATAATCGTCTATAGATTTTGCCATCAAACATAAAATTCACAATCCTAGCTTATTTTCGTTATGACAAGATTTTCAACCGAATGCTAAACACTACCTTGTACGAGCCAATTACAGCCAACAACAATAAATACAACTGCCCAGTAGATGCCGTTACATGTATACTGGTGCCTTCTGAGTTCCAGGCGGAAATAAACAGAATACGAGACCAGTGAACCAACCAGACAAATACAGTTATATTTCAGGTATTCCTTTATGTATACATAAACCCTAACCATACACTCAACCAAGTGAGAAATTAACATCGACAGATAATAAAAACGACAAGGATATGAAGTTCGAGCAACGTATGCGCAATTAATTAACAGTAGTTCACAAATAGGAAACTGTATAGCAACACAATTAACAATAAATAAATCTACGGTTAATTATGTTAGAATATGACCGTGGCCTCTACAATATCACATTCTTTTTAATGCAATGACTTTACAATGATTAAGAACCATTTTCAAATAGTACGCCAGGGGGAAGTATGCTTATCTAAATTAATCTCAACGGAACACCTGTATGTATCTTTAACGCCTAGGTGTATCCCGATTTAGTGACACAAGAATCCAGAGTATTATGGGAATAGGTCTTTATTTAATAGCGTGGGCAGGAGACAGTGGAGCGCGGTTCTAGTAGTTCAAATACACACATAATACTCAACGTTCAATATAAGCTAATAGGAAACATAATCCCTATGCAAAATAAGGAAGTAAACGAATACTGGAGCCTAATTGTTTTTGGCGTATGCTTAAGTTTTGAAGTGAACTTTTAACTAGTCAAGCTATGTTGCTACATATCTTTATTAATCCATTTTGACTTGATGAATGAATCTCCATAGGTTTAGTAACTTTGTCTGCGTTTGATGACATAATCTGTTGACCTCTGAACTTCTCCAGTGATCTGATTAGATTGCTCTCTGTTATTCTGCTAACATTATTTCTGTGAATCAGTTTTCTAAATAAAGATTCTTTGAAAAGTGTTTGGAACTAAATACAAGCCATTTTGTTCGACGAAAATTATGCACTTTGGCAGATACATGTTAATTTTCAAGTACAGTTATTGGCAACATGAAAGCGATGCCTAGTAATAGTTGATTGTTTCAGAGAACATATTGTTTTGTGTAACTACTACTTAGTTGCAGGTTACATGCTGTTCAGTTCGGTTTTCTGTCGTAATGAGGTAGTCTTTATAGAGTTGTTACTTTCTAATTAAAGTAGGCTGTAGGTACTTTATCGTCAACTCTAGGTCCTTATTACCAGTTTTCGTTTTTGCTTCTGTATATTTATCAATGGATGTAAGCGGCCTTAAGTAAAAACACCTGCAGATGGTGAGTGAGCATACCACCGAAATCCATGTAGGACGCCGTATTACATTAAGTGGAGATATTTGATCATAGTTACATTAGGTTCCGATAATTGAACATCCATGGCCTACGTAATCTCACGTTTACCACCCTAAATCTGCCCACACATGCTAATGATCAGATGAACGTAAATTGGAAAATCGTTACGCTGGATTACACGAAGATATATTTAGAACACCTTAAATCTAGCAATAAATCCTAGTGTAAACATCAACATTGGGATGCAGATACATCCAGTCGATAAGTCCCAAATAGGACGAAACGCGCGTCCTGGATTCCGCTTGCCAGTCACAATCCAGCTTAAATAACTCTAGGTTGAAGTGGCCCAACAGGCAGAAGGGAAGTTTAATGTTTCGGGGAAAATAGTTGTATCATACCTTCAACATGAATAGCACAGGGAAATGTACAATAGGTGAACGTTACTGTGTCTAAGGAGGTGGGGGGGTGTAATCTGTGCTTATGAAGGATTCTCACTACTTGTCAGGTGACCGTACGTGTAGTGCTTAAGGCCAGACCATCCTGATCATGCCTGTAAACTGGTATACCCTCACGTACAAATTGCTACTTAAGAATAAACTATTGTCAAATCAGCCGACTGAATTGCTACGATTGAGCGCTTACTGAAGGTCAGAACACTACTGTCTTGCTTCTACTAATCAAGATTTCCAATTAATCGAGTATCGATCTTGTTTATTATCCCCAAAACCCAAGGAATAACAAGAAGTCGTCGGAAAGCAATTAATTACTGTGTACAATAGCAGCGATGGCAACAACGATACCAATCGCAACAACAATAGCAATAACAATAGTCTAAAATAGAGCACTAAATATACAAAGTAATTAGAAGTGTACTTCTGAATAGTATTGACTCCAACAGTAACCCGAACGTTCGCTCAATCGTTCCAGAACAAATGGCTGATAATAAAGGAACTCGATGCAGCCAAACAACATTCAGTGGTTCCAATGTTCAACTGCCTTGACAACTATTATTTTTTTCATTATCTGCAGTTTCAAAGACTGATATGTGAGTAAACAACAACTCTTATTTCGAGCTTAAAATGTTAAAGATTGTAAGTAATAGCTAATGAAAACCGGATAAAATAAAATGGATCATCACGTTATTCCACTTATGGTGTGAAAAAGGCCAAGTAGGAAAGCAATCTTTTATTTGGTGAAAACAGAGTGTGTCATAAAATACTACACACATCACTTCAAATCATCAATTTGCACGTCATTCGCGTTCTCTGGACCGTGTCGTTTATCAGCTTGCTTCTCTTTGTTGTTCTCGATTCTTCCTTGTATTTTAACCATGTTGCACTTCATGCCACCTCGCATCTCGCCTCGTATGCTGTTTACTGATTCTTCCCAATTTCCTTTGACGCTCTTCTACCTACTACTTAATGATGACCTTATAAGTAGTATCCACCACAATGGTATCTGCGGATTACTTTGCCCATAAGCCGAAGTGAACAGTCAAAATGGAATTTATTAAGGTACATTAACAGTTAGTATAAGTACATTGAACATGTTTAAAGCATACATGGATAAAGTCGACTTGGAGTAGCAAACTTGAGTTAGAAGTTAATATTTCAAGAGGTACACTGCATTACTTCATCCATTAACCAAAGTTACTGAAGAGAATAACACTTGACAAATAAGTAGAAGGTTCAGTAGACAACAATAAATGATACGTTGGATTGATTCATTGACTGTGACTACAATAGAAATCAGTTATCGAATCTTAAGACTGGTGCACAGAATACGATTTAAAACAAATTGTTTTGTATCAGATTTTATTTAGCGAACCATAAGGAAAAGAGAAGCAAACAGAAGGCAGAGGAACAGATAATTACAAGAACACGGAAGTCATTATTGGCGTATATATTAAAAACGTATGATTGGAAACCTCAACACACCCACTTAGCTTGGTTGTGTACTAATGTTCTTTCATTATAACCGATTTATAAACGTATATGGTAAATTGTGCCTTTTGATGCCCGAGTCATCACTAACTCCGTTCGTCTTTTTGAGTTTGGGATATTTTGTTGTTGTTCTGTGATCTCTGGTTTTGTTTTCTCTCCCGTTATATATGTCTGTGTATAACGAAGGTATGGAATCTATCTGTACAACGTTGTTTCTTCTTCACTTTCTCATTATAACGACCTAGCCTCGTTACAGACACACAGTGCCGCGTTCGATATAACGTGATCCACTGGATGACAACTGTGATGATTTGTCACTCTCACATCAAGTTAGCTTCAACCTCCGCACGTTATTTATTGCAGATAACCCGTCACCTGCACCATGTATCTGGATGTAATTAATGCATAGCCATTATGCCTTATCTTTTTGTACTTTTCAGCAACTATGAATTTAACAGTCCAATTATTTATTTATTTATTTTAATCACATACTACTCATTTACAATAAGCATTGTGAAGAAACCATTTTGGGCTTCATCAGTTGAGTATAATAATTCAATAAATCAAATTAGCGAAGTAGTATTAAGAGTATAAACGCTAATGTAATGTAGGACGTGTAAATAAAAAAAGAAAAAAGAAGAAAAAGAAAAAAATAAAAAATAAAGAATAATTTTAAAGAGTTCAATGCGTAGTCGTAGCGTAGACTTTGCATAAATAGGTTTGTTAGCCAACTAATAAACCCAATTGTAGAATCCAAACTAAGTCAGTTTGGATTGAAGAATAACTGTCGAGGTTGGTTTAGATACGCGTACTCTTGCCCAGTAGAAATTCAGAACAAATGGTTGGGTGAGAAACGGTTCTATGTAAAATTATTTATACAAGGTACATTATTACCTAAACAAATGTCACCACCAGTTATTCAACCCAAATTTATCCCAAAGATTGGAATAATCAATTCAGTTTTTATGAAATAAACAAGAAGGTTATTCTATCCTTACGGGATAGATCAAGTATTGCTTGTCCAGAGAGTAAGGTCTAAATCTACAGAAATATCAATAACAAAGTATCAAAGGTTACTTGTTACAACAAAATAATACAAGTTCTGGAAGTGTGCGTCAATCCACAATCAAAAAATGCACAAACCCAGTCAATTCAAGCAATACGGTCCAGAGGAAGAACGAACCAATATGGCAGCCGCCAATCCGAAGTCCAGTAAAACAAAATATATAGAATCAATGAGAATAATAGAAATCCGGTAGAAACTCAAGGGAAAAACAACCATTACAATGAAAATAAATAGCAACTAACTCGAAAAAGTCATTAAAATGCATAGTTAAGTGGAAGAAGAGGAATAAATGTACTTTTAAACACAAAACAACGAAATACAATGGGGAAAATGCTACTTGGAGGGATTTTCACACAGAATCATCAAAAAGGATCTTACACCGGCCCACAAAATCCCTCCATGTACTGCAAGGCCACTTGATACCTTCTGTCAAAGTAAAAAGAACGGGTAGGACTTACAGCAGTACGCCTACCTGTCCTAGCTTTTCTAATACACCACAAGGCTATTCAGACCCCTCAAGGAGACACACCTTGCGTATGTCCCGCCTAACTATTCCATTTCCAGTGCGAATCGTTACTGTCCTAACCTTTCCGTCGTTATCTATTTCACAACTTTCTACAACTCCTAGCGGCCATTTTCCGCGAGCTGAAATATCCGAAGTCATGATTACTACATCGCCTTCCTTGAAATTGCGATGTTCAACCAACCATTTCTGACGTGACTGTAGAGACGGTAAGTACTCCTTTAGCCACCTTTTCCAAAACACATTGGCAAGGTAATTAACCTGTCTCCAACGTTTGCTGTACTTATCAGTAATGGTACCCTCCTCAACCACTCCATCGCACTCTCTCAGTAACAACAAATCATTTGGGGACAAAGCTAGTTTATCCTCTGCTTCTTGGGTCACTGGTGTTAAGGGTCGATTATTTAATATCTTCTCAGCTTCAACTAAGTAAGTGGCTAGGGATTCATCAGTCAAGGTCTGCTCCTTTGTGATCAACAACAACAACCGCCGTACTGATCGAATCATTCTTTCCCATACTCCCCCTCTGTGGCTGGACAATGGTGGATTGAAGTGCCACTGGATCTGCTTCGTTGCTAGTTCATTACTTATCCTTCGCTGATCCCACTGTTGTATGAACCCTTTTAGTTCAGAAACCGTACCTATAAAATTCGACCCATTGTCGCTGTATGTTTCTGTGGGCCTCCCTCTCCTCCCCATGAAACGCAGTAAAGACATTACAAATGAATCAGTATTCAGACTATGTGCCATTTCAATGTGCACAGCTCTTGTTTGTAAACAAGTAAACATACATCCATATCTTTTCTCGAATGATCTTCCTCTCTTCACTATGAACGGTCCAAAGTAATCAACTCCCACGGATGAAAAGGTATACCAACCTTGCCGAATTCTACATACTGGGAGGGGTGCCATCAGCTGTTGTCCTGGACTCTTCACAAACCGTCGACAGGTCACACACGGGCCTATTACTCTTTTAACCGCGCTCGTCCCCTTTACTATCCAATAATTTCTGCGAATCGTAGCCAATACTTGAGACGTTCCTGTATGTCCTTCCTCTCTATGATAATGTCTAATAATTAATTCAGTCACGAAATGTCGGTTAGGAAGAATTATCGGATGTTTAAAGGTACTTGGGAAATCTGAGTAATTTAAGCGACCTCCAACACAGAGCAGTCCATCCAACATTATCGGGGACAATTTTTTCAGGTCGTTATGTTTCATTAACTTACCGCTACTTTTAATTTCACTTATCAACTCTCCATATACTTCTTCCTGAACCATCATCAACACTTTACGCTTAGCCATTTCAAGTTCATTAACTTTAAGATGACCTAGATGAACGGATCTTCCGACGTTCGATGAACTTAGAACCTCAACAAATTCGATGAATCTTCTAAGCCATGCTACAGCTCTTACCAATTTCATCCATTCAGAAAAATAGAACAGAATTGGAGAACTGCGTCGTTCCACACTACTTAGGCCAACATTAACCAACGGTTTTCTAAACTCAATATTTTCAAGGGTAGGTTCTGGACATCTCGTTGCCATTCTGGAAACATTAGTGTCCAACAATACAGGACAATCAAACCAAGACTTAAGATCGCTAACCTTCTGAATACCTCTCGACGTCCAGTCACCCGGGTTCTGTGACGATCTTATATAACGCCATTGTTCGACACTCGTAAATTGATGTATGACGGCGAGACGATTCGCTATAAAGGTACTGTACCGACTCTCTGTATTTTTAATGTAATACAATACTACCATTGAATCTGTATAAAAATTCACTTCACTGAAAAATCTGGGGAAACTTTTCTTCAAGACTTCACTCATTCTCACGCTTAACACTGCTGCTGCCATCTCTAATCTCGGTATGGTGATTCGTTTAATCGGTGCAACTCTAGATTTGCTATATAATAAAACACAGTATGGTGATTGCTGTGAATACTTGACCCGGGCGTACGCAACTGCTCCATATCCTAACTCCGATGCATCACTGAATAAATGCAACTCTACCTTCGCATCTGGCTCGTCAATTATTCTTTTGATTCCCCGTGGCACAGTGACGTGGCCTACCTGCAGCATGAAATTTACCCACTTTAGCCAGGCAGAAACGTCCGGCTCACTGAGCGGTCGATCCCAACCTATCTGAGCCTTGCACAGTCTTTGCAGTAGAAGTTTAGCGGTGAGACATGTAGGAGCGATTAGACCCAAAGGGTCGAACAGTGAGGAAACGACTGACAATACCCCTCGTCTAGTTATAGGCTTCTTTGGTGCGTCAAAACAAAATTTAAATACGTCTTGTCTTGGATCCCATTCTAAACCTAGAGTTCGATGGGTGACATTCTGAAGTATAGGTAGGTCAACTGAGGGTTCTTCATCACATACAAAAGGAAAAACCAACTTCACTGCCTCGGAGTTAGTTATCCATTTCTTTAACTTGAAACCTCCTTTACATAGTAATTCATTCATTTGCACAACAAATTTTTTCGCTTGTTCACAGGTGGGAAAAGATACTAAACAGTCATCTACGTAGAAATTATTCTTCACGGCGTCCACGACGAAATCATCATAACCAGCCGAGAATCTTTGTGCGGTCTTATTCATAGCAAAGTTCGCACAAAACGGCGATGACGTTGCTCCGAATGGATGTGAGGTCATCTGAAACTCCACAGGTTCTCTTGACGTGTCACCGTTCGGCCACCATAGAAATCTCAAGGCTCCTCGGTCAGACTCCGGTACCTTCACTTGCATGAACATTTCTTCCACATCTGCAGAAATAGCTATAGCTTCCTTGCGAAACCGTAACAATATGCACACTAACTCCGCAGTAGTGTCCGGCCCTTGGTAAATCATGTCGTTTAAGGATACTCCTGCAAACTTAGCAGCACAATCAAAAACCACTCTTAGTTTTTCCGGTTTTCGTGGGTTTATGACTGCATGATGAGGTAAATACCATCGAGGACAATATCCAACTTTACGTTGTATTTCTGAGACTTTTTCCGCATAACCTTTGGTAAAATTATTTTCGACACTCCTAGTATACTTATCATGAAAACAACAATCTCCAACTAATCTGCGTCTCAAACTCTGTAATCTGCGTTTGACCATCTCATAGTTATCTGTTCTATGTCTATCTATTTTATTTTTCCATGGAATGGGAACAAAAAAATGACCATCTGAAAAATACGTCCCATCTTCCACTATCTTCATGGCTTTCAGGTCATCTACTGAAACAGTCTTATCACCTGAATATACATCGGAAAACTCCATGTCATAGATCCTACGAAGATGGTCTTCCGACGATTGCCCCATACAAACATGGTTTACGACTCGTTTTCCCAATTCACGATACGACGTGGGGCCGAAAACGACCCACCCCAGTAATGTTTTTATAGCATATGGTCGCTTCTTACCGCCCAACCGTTGATCTAAGACCCAGTGCGCTTCAGGTACATCACAACCAATTAATAACAAAACTTCATCAGAGTCAACACTACCTAATGGTACGTCAACTAAGTGGGGCCACTTCTGCACATCATCCATCACGTACCTGGCAGGTTTGCGTCCTGGAATCTTTTCCACAACCAAAGCTCCTTCTATTTCAACGTGCTCTGCTTGGTCCAATGAGTACACTTCGAACGAAGCGTTCGTGACCTTAGCTATCTTGTTACCACCCACCGTTTGGAGCACTATTGACGCTTTCTCCTTCTTTAGTCCAAGTGAATCCAAGCAGTCAGAACGTATTAATGTCGCATCAGAGCCATTATCTAACAGGGCATAGCCTACTACTTCCGCATGTTCTGACCTCAACCGTATGGGTATCATCCCTAGGCACACATGATTATCTAGAGACTTAGTGTATCTACAATGACTAGCTATGCTGGAACTGCTTTCCGGACGGTCGAGATGTTGATTAATATGTAGTAAATAATGATGTCGTTTCGAACACTCTTCAACATTACGTTTATTCGACTTGCATTCACTAGCACGATGACCCTGCTTTAGACAGACAAAACAAACACCCTTGGCCCTAGCATGAGACTATCGATCTTCAATCGTCATCGACAGAAAACTTGGGCACCGATAGAGATCATGATCCTTAGAGCAAACACTGCATTTGCATTTAACAGCTAAACTAATGTATTGTTCCGACTGCAAATAACAATTCATCTTTGCATCGTATCTTTTCTTTACATGTGCTGCCAACTGTCCAAATCTACTACCAGCGACTCTGGCACGAGATGCTATAAATTTAGTAAGCTCAGAAAACGTGGGTTCCCTATCGTTCTCTGTTAATGTGTCGACTAGGTCCGCCCACTGTACTTGTAGCGAACGGGGCAACAATTTAACGATACGTTCCAAAGTCGCTAAGGAACTCAAATCGGCATCATAATTCATCTGTTTCAAAACCATCTCACAATTTTCCATTTTTATAGCAAGGTTTGCTAACCTATCAGCATCGCTATAATCGTTCACATCACTGAATAAGCCCTCCAACGTTTCTCGAGCAATAATATGCGGTTGACCAAATAACCGCTTCAAAATCTCCTTGGCTTTGTTGTAGCCAGCAGTAGGATCCATTATGACACATCCCTCAATCGCGGCCTTTGCCTTTACAATAGTGTATCAAATATAACAGGCGTTGACTGTCATCAATAACTCTTGACGCGACGTAAGTCTCGAATCGCCGTATAAACATCCAGTACGCCGTTGGCTGCCCATCGAAGTAATTAAGCTCGACCTTGGGTAGCTCTAAGCCTACCATAGCAGGTAATACATAATTCCGGTAAGAAACATTTGAATCGCCTAACTCTACCTTACGTGTTCGAGTCTCATTCCTCTCTAGTGTTTCAGGTTTAAACCTTCCCTCTAAGTTAAGATCTTTCATTTCATCTACTATAGAATCAGAAACAGTCGCTCTATCATCAGTATTACCCTTATTAAATTCTAAACCATGACACATAGAGGTATGCAAAGGCACTTGCTTTATACAGGAGGGTTCATCGTACAGTTTGGTTTCACTGCTATCCACCGACTTCAAATTTGACTTCCTTTGACGCTTCGTTGTCATTACGAGCCAAATATTCTTTGTATTCCGAGAGCGACACCAATTCACTGCAGGGAAAGTACTTCCAATATTCTGAGATTTGTTTAGAACTGTAGAATCCAAACTAAGTCAGTTTGGATTGAAGAATAACTGTCGAGGTTGGTTTAGATACGCGTACTCTTGCCCAGTAGAAATTCAGAACAAATGGTTGGGTGAGAAACGGTTCTATGTAAAATTATTTATACAAGGTACATTATTACCTAAACAAATGTCACCACCAGTTATTCAACCCAAATTTATCCCAAAGATTGGAATAATCAATTCAGTTTTTATGAAATAAACAAGAAGGTTATTCTATCCTTACGGGATAGATCAAGTATTGCTTGTCCAGAGAGTAAGGTCTAAATCTACAGAAATATCAATAACAAAGTATCAAAGGTTACTTGTTACAACAAAATAATACAAGTTCTGGAAGTGTGCGTCAATCCACAATCAAAAAATGCACAAACCCAGTCAATTCAAGCAATACGGTCCAGAGGAAGAACGAACCAATATGGCAGCCGCCAATCCGAAGTCCAGTAAAACAAAATATATAGAATCAATGAGAATAATAGAAATCCGGTAGAAACTCAAGGGAAAAACAACCATTACAATGAAAATAAATAGCAACTAACTCGAAAAAGTCATTAAAATGCATAGTTAAGTGGAAGAAGAGGAATAAATGTACTTTTAAACACAAAACAACGAAATACAATGGGGAAAATGCTACTTGGAGGGATTTTCACACAGATTCATCAAAAAGGATCTTACACCAATATAATTAAAAGGTCAAGTTGTAATCAAAATTTAGAATCGGTTTATAAGTGATGACAGAAGACAGATAATAATAATAAAGTAGATTGGAACAGAGCGAAAATATGTACTAATAACCATGTAAAATATATGGAGAATTATTTAAAATGCTCGTCTGTGTGAATTATACACACTTCATTTTAACATTCTGAAGAAGCCTGTAAACCGGTGTACATTCTGTGAAATTAACAGAACGCATTATTATTACTAAAGCAATGCGCAATGACAAGCATTTCGTTTTAGGAACTGACTATAGCCTTCCGGCTGATATATGAGAAATAAGAGTAAGATCTACGCACGAGTAAAATTCCTCTTTATTTGACAATCTACTTATAATCCAAAAGCTAAAGGGAGGGTGCACAACGGTACTTAACAAGGTATTTGGATTAATCATCTCCAGAACTGACTATAAAACTAGGTCACCATGTTTATACTTGAACAACTCTGGAAAAGAAGACTGAGAGTAAATCGTATTCTCTTTTGTAAATTGTTGTGCAATCTGACTCGCACTACCAATATTGCCTGTAGTACTAGCACTCAAGACCAGCACTGTTCTTTCGTTCTGCTATTTGTTTTTCCTCTTTTGTCAGTACCCAACTGTTAAATCATACTACACAATACGTTAATCAACTGCATCCGTTGTCATAATATGTTCTGCTGATATGGTAGCTTGAACCATTTTTGCGAGTATTTCCTTCTTGCACATTATTCTTCCAAGGTCTTATTCGTACTGAATTTCATACTATTATCAATCCAAAACAACGTTTATTACTCCCATATATATTGCGACTAGGTTCTATTATCATCAAACAAACTTCACATAAACGAGTTCTGTTGATCAGTGACCTTGACCAATCGCTTTTGGATTATCATGTTAATCCTCTGACTCAATACAAATATGCATATAGTTCACCTGGCAGTGGGCTCACCAATTTACGCAGACTGACAAATTACACTTAGTATGACTCCGGATGTTTGCGTTCAGGGAAGGAAGGTTTATTCGCTGTTGTAATGTAATGTTCTGATATGTCACCCTCGATCCTCTTCAGTACCATCTCTTAGCTGCTCAATAGATATAGCCACAGTACGTGTTATTAGCCATTCAAGTTCAAACTTGGAGCGGGCAGAACTGTGGTAGCCATTTCACATGTGCAACGTGACAGATTGGTTGTCAACTTTTGGTTCTTACAAGGTCATCTCTCACACAATGCGACGCATAATTATCCACAAACAATTATCATTTTCGCCACAAAAATTACTTGTGAGTGTAACGTGTCTTATAAACTTTACTTGCATTTAATCGATCTCTCGGTGGTCGCTAAAGATATATTAATTACTTTACAGCACGCTTTTAGTTACTGATTTCATTGTCTATTTGAACGCTGATAATTATTGTTGTTTACAGTTATTCTCCAGATATATACAAAAGTTCGCTTTTTCATTATTGGTTGAGTTACTATTCTTGGTTAGAACAGTTCATTCTGTAAACAACGTTTAGTGTCTCTTCTCTTGGTTTACAGTAGATTGTAAACTTGTTGGCATGTGTGCAAAATTTATTTTTAGATGGTTCACCAGTCTGGTTGTAATTTCAGCCATAAAGTAGAATAATCAGTTTGTTGATTTCAACCTTTAATTTTCAGCTTGTTGGTATTGAGAGACAATATCTGTATCTAGCTATACGAAACAATAAGATCCTCGACTTAATATTCTGTCATAATACCACGCCAATATCCAGCGACTTTGCTGACAAACTTTACAAAAGTGACCAAAACATGGTCTTATACACTTTATAATTTGTCACGAAAGTAATAGGTGCAAAATGACACGTTAGCGTTTTTAGTGCAAAAGCTTTATGCATGCTGACTGGGGCATCTTTCAGGGTCTAGTTAGATGCTTTGACTGGGCCTTCTTCTTCACTAGCAATGGCATCATCGTAGCCCGAGAAACATACTATCGCATCAAAATGCCCGCACTTAACATTGCAGTACCAACAAGGCGTGCTGCAAAGCAATATCTCTTTTGTCAGCACTAAAACTAAAGCCAAGCTGTGTAAATCAAATAAAGGTATTTCATCTCAAAAGATTTAGCCGCTTCGATTCAAATACTTTTCTTACAAGGACACGTAACATGTCAACATAAAATTCACCTTAAAAACGAGGAACATATAGCTCCCAGTGGCACATTTAAATCTGTAAACTTATGCCGTCTGTTTAAAAAACCTTTAAAGAAAACTGAAGATTATGGTATACATTCAACACTGCGAAGTGGTGTAAATTACGATGACCCACAAATTATACACGAACTCCACAGTAAAAGGTTCGCGAGAAACGAAGACACACTTCAGATATTAGACAACAGTGTGGATAGTGTATTGCAATACAACGATAAGTACTGTAAAATTTAGTTTTAAAAAGATCAATGATGCTACTATAACTCATCCTTCAGTTTGGAAAGCTACAGGAGCTCGAAACCTGATTCAAAACCACCGTCAGATTAATCTTACACTAGTGATCTTACGAAAAATGAAGAAGGAAATCAAAGTTCAAACATGTGACTGTCTACTAAATGGAGGCTTACCTAATGCCTCATAGCATGGCTTTTTCAAAAGGACGCTATCTGCCACACGTCTTATTGATTTATTTGGCGAGATCACTCAAAACTGTGATCTGTAGTAGATAGCAAAAACACTATCTCGTCATAAAAAGCCTTAGACAGGGTACCAAATAAAGTGCTAATCCTCAGGCCGCAGTCCATTAAAATCACTGATCCTCTCTTGGGTTGTTCGAATCATTTCTTACAAACTGATATCAGAAAGCAAAAGTAGTCATCACAACTTGCAATCGGCGGAAGGGTGTACAAAGTACTGTTCTAGTACCCCTACTCCTCATTATTTTTATCAGTGGCATATACGGTTGTTTCATGGAAGGAAAGCCATACATCTTTGCTGATGACTCAAAGGTAGTCTGCAAGATTGAAAGCTAGAACGTGCAAATTGCATCGAAAGTATACAAGACTAGCCTGTGGCAACTTAGCTTGACTAGTTAGAAGTTCACTTCAAACCTTAAGCATACGCCAAAACAATTAAGCTCCAGTATTCATATACTTCCTTATTCTGCATAAGGATTATATTTCCTATTAGCTTATATAGAACGTTGTGAGGTATTTGTGTGTTTGAGTAACTAGAATCGCGCACCACTGTTTCCTGCACACGCTACTGAATAAAGACCTATTCCCATAATAGTCTGGTTTCTTCTGTCACTAGATCGGGATATACCTAGGCGCTAAAAGCTAAACGACCTAGGTAAATTGTACTGAGATTGGTGTCTGGAATTCATTACTGAGAGTTGTGGATGAATATGTGAAAGCTAACCAAAACTTGAAATTTAACTTGTACTTGGTAACCACACACACCCCGAAACTTAATCCTGTGAGCGACCTAGGCATACAATATTCTCACAGCATTAACTTCTCTCAGCACGTATCTACCAAACCATCCAAATCACGGTGGCTCTTAGATTATAATAATAATAATAATAATAATAATAATAATAATAATAATAATAATAATAATAATAATAATAATAATAATAATAATAATAATAATAATAATAATAATAATAATAATAATAATAATAATAATAATAATAATAATAATAATAATAATAATAATAATAATAATAATAATAATAATAATAATAATAATAATAATAATAATAATAATAATAATAATAATAATAATAATAATAATAATAATAATAATAATAATAATAATAATAATAATAATAATAATAATAATAATAATAATAATAATAATAATAATAATAATAATAATAATAATAATAATAATAATAATAATAATAATAATAATAATAATAATAATAATAATAATAATAATAATAATAATAATAATAATAATAATAATAATAATAATAATAATAATAATAATAATAATAATAATAATAATAATAATAATAATAATAATAATAATAATAATAATAATAATAATAATAATAATAATGGTTTCTTCTGTCACTAGATCGGGATATACCTAGGCGCTAAAAGCTAAACGACCTAGGTAAATTGTACTGAGATTGGTGTCTGGAATTCATTACTGAGAGTTGTGGATGAATATGTGAAAGCTAACCAAAACTTGAAATTTAACTTGTACTTGGTAACCACACACACCCCGAAACTTAATCCTGTGAGCGACCTAGGCATACAATATTCTCACAGCATTAACTTCTCTCAGCACGTATCTACCAAACCATCCAAATCACGGTGGCTCTTAGATTTCTTTCTAGGGAACCTTTATCAAAATGAGTTAAAACTCACTCTTCATAAATATGTAAGACTATTAATAATAATAATAATAATTTATTTTCTGAATATCAGGAGCAAGCCATTTTTACAGGCAAGATCAACAATAACATATCAAATAGTAGAAAGGGCTTAATTGTCACGCAAACTTATTACGTAATGATGTGCAGAGATATTGGAATAATAAACTTTGTTTTAAATTGGAATTTATTTAGCATCTATTACAAACATGGCCTCGGGACGACCTTGTGATGCGGGAGAACAACAGAATGGGTTCATGTCACCAATACGAGGGGTTATATTTTGACGGAAAATGTAGACGTCCAACCTTTCGCGTAATATTAAGCGATCTCGAAGTTCTGAAGGAAAAGAAGGAGGACGAACAGCAGAACGGAGCAACAGTATTATGACAGCTATACTTTTCTGATTATTTAAGCAATCATGAAAGTATGACTGTCTGAACTGGGAAATACTTGGATACTATTCTTAAGTACTATCCCTTCCTATTTAGCAATCTACGAGGAAGTGACAAATTAAGAGTGGAGAGTGAGTGTGACACCACTTAACACCTCAGTTGATTTGGTAATAAAACTAGGTGTCATATGCTGGAAATAGAACCACTATGAAACAGACACAGAATGAACTTACTTCTCTTTCATAAACTACTGCTGTCTTACACATACCTCAACTAATATTGCCTATTAGTGTATGTAACAGCTATATGTCACCATAACGCTACCTGAAAACTGGTGTGAATTCTGTAGACAGCTTCATAATACGACAATAACAATTTATTGATGAAGTTGCGGTGATAACCATTCTTTCGGAAGACAGTCACTGGGTGATCGAGTGTTTTCAGAAGCTTAGCATTCAGGTTATTCGAAAATCAACAAAACTACTGAATCAATTTATTATTCAGTCAAAAAGCTGACATACAACTGCGATACTGTGAACCAAAGAGAGCTGGAAGGAAATCAAAGTAAATGCGTCATAAATGACAGATAAGCCAGAAACAACAACCAGTCAAATTCATAGTTAACAGAACAAGCAGATAGTCACATGCTGAGAAAATCTGATAGTTCACTTCTATTAGGAGTTTCCTGTGATGAAGTTGACCAGAATGACGATCAGAACTTTGCAATTAAAATACCCAGCTCAAAAAACGCAATCAGCCTAAAACCATCGTTTTAAGGCATAAATCTTCTCTATCGTGTAGATTTTATAACTATTAGTATGAGTGCGTTAAGCAAACCTAGAGTTTACAAAAATACGATTTACACACACAAATAACCTGGCTTTAGTCAAATGAATGTCTTTCCAGCTGAACCATCGCATACAGTATATGTTGTCTATGGTATCCAATATAAGCAACGAGCTAATAAAGAAACTTCATCTTAGGAATATCTATACAGCTATGCCGAAGACGTGCTTATTCATAATACCAACAAAAGGGAATAGATTCAGGACAGAGAGTAATGCAAATGATATATTCGTTATTGCAAAATTAATGATATATCGAAACAATTATGACGTAATATGCGTTACGAGTGTGCTAGTGAAAATCTATTACACAAGTGACGCTAATAAGCTTTTACAAGGCGGTAATATGTCTCTAATAGTTTTCACGGTTTCTCAGTACTCACCTAAGACCTCATCTTATAAGCGGAGCGGGTTATGGGCTACGAGCATATCAAGATCACATCACTCCTGAGATTCGTGGAATTGCACAGAAGTAGTTTCGTGCTTTAAGGTAAAGTCTAGGTAGGTTCATATTTTAGCTCCACAGCTGTTTTATAGACTTGTTCAAAAATAGTATTATTCTTTTTAAGATAGAAGAACATGATAACATTAAACTTTTTTAGCTCTGTTAAAAGGTAGTTAGGCTCAGAATAAACTTTCCTTGGCTCATCTTAAAAAAAAAAAAAAAAAAAAAAAAAAAAAAAAAAAAAAAAAAAAAAAAAAAAAAAAAAAAAAAAAAAAAAAAAAAAAAAAAAAAAAAAAAAAAAAAAAAAAAAAAAAAAAAAAAAAAAAAAAAAAAAAAAAAAAAAAAAAAAAAAAAAAAAAAAAAAAAAAAAAAAAAAAAAAAAAAAAAAAAAAAAAAAAAAAAAAAAAAAAAAAAAAAAAAAAAAAAAAAAAAAAAAAAAAAAAAAAAAAAAAAAAAAAAAAAAAAAAAAAAAAAAAAAAAAAAAAAAAAAAAAAAAAAAAAAAAAAAAAAAAAAAAAAAAAAAAAAAAAAAAAAAAAAAAAAAAAAAAAAAAAAAAAAAAAAAAAAAAAAAAAAAAAAAAAAAAAAAAAAAAAAAAAAAAAAAAAAAAAAAAAAAAAAAAAAAAAAAAAAAAAAAAAAAAAAAAAAAAAAAAAAAAAAAAAAAAAAAAAAAAAAAAAAAAAAAAAAAAAAAAAAAAAAAAAAAAAAAAAAAAAAAAAAAAAAAAAAAAAAAAAAAAAAAAAAAAAAAAAAAAAAAAAAAAAAAAAAAAAAAAAAAAAAAAAAAAAAAAAAAAAAAAAAAAAAAAAAAAAAAAAAAAAAAAAAAAAAAAAAAAAAAAAAAAAAAAAAAAAAAAAAAAAAAAAAAAAAAAAAAAAAAAAAAAAAAAAAAAAAAAAAAAAAAAAAAAAAAAAAAAAAAAAAAAAAAAAAAAAAAAAAAAAAAAAAAAAAAAAAAAAAAAAAAAAAAAAAAAAAAAAAAAAAAAAAAAAAAAAAAAAAAAAAAAAAAAAAAAAAAAAAAAAAAAAAAAAAAAAAAAAAAAAAAAAAAAAAAAAAAAAAAAAAAAAAAAAAAAAAAAAAAAAAAAAAAAAAAAAAAAAAAAAAAAAAAAAAAAAAAAAAAAAAAAAAAAAAAAAAAAAAAAAAAAAAAAAAAAAAAAAAAAAAAAAAAAAAAAAAAAAAAAAAAAAAAAAAAAAAAAAAAAAAAAAAAAAAAAAAAAAAAAAAAAAAAAAAAAAAAAAAAAAAAAAAAAAAAAAAAAAAAAAAAAAAAAAAAAAAAAAAAAAAAAAAAAAAAAAAAAAAAAAAAAAAAAAAAAAAAAAAAAAAAAAAAAAAAAAAAAAAAAAAAAAAAAAAAAAAAAAAAAAAAAAAAAAAAAAAAAAAAAAAAAAAAAAAAAAAAAAAAAAAAAAAAAAAAAAAAAAAAAAAAAAAAAAAAAAAAAAAAAAAAAAAAAAAAAAAAAAAAAAAAAAAAAAAAAAAAAAAAAAAAAAAAAAAAAAAAAAAAAAAAAAAAAAAAAAAAAAAAAAAAAAAAAAAAAAAAAAAAAAAAAAAAAAAAAAAAAAAAAAAAAAAAAAAAAAAAAAAAAAAAAAAAAAAAAAAAAAAAAAAAAAAAAAAAAAAAAAAAAAAAAAAAAAAAAAAAAAAAAAAAAAAAAAAAAAAAAAAAAAAAAAAAAAAAAAAAAAAAAAAAAAAAAAAAAAAAAAAAAAAAAAAAAAAAAAAAAAAAAAAAAAAAAAAAAAAAAAAAAAAAAAAAAAAAAAAAAAAAAAAAAAAAAAAAAAAAAAAAAAAAAAAAAAAAAAAAAAAAAAAAAAAAAAAAAAAAAAAAAAAAAAAAAAAAAAAAAAAAAAAAAAAAAAAAAAAAAAAAAAAAAAAAAAAAAAAAAAAAAAAAAAAAAAAAAAAAAAAAAAAAAAAAAAAAAAAAAAAAAAAAAAAAAAAAAAAAAAAAAAAAAAAAAAAAAAAAAAAAACTTCATTCCATTGAAAAAAGTCATCATGCTTTTGTAAAGAGTTCACGAAGAAACTGAAGCAATGTTCCCACCAGCTTCTTTGTCGTATATGATAATGTTTAAAGCCACTGAGTTGCACCGTCTTTAGAATGCTTATTGGTTCTCCTCAGTCACTTCGCGACACTAAAACCATAACGTTAATCAGAGAGCGATAAAAGAGATGGTCTGATTTCTCCAAACTGATGGTCTCTCAGTCAGAGCAACTTGGAATGTTGGTAGTTGCGGTTGAGGATGTTTAACATGTTACCATAATCATTTGTTAAACTCTTCACCGTATTATGATAATAAGTAACTGACAATAGAAGGGATTCATTCAGTATGTCTGTTTTCGACGTTACTACCTCAAAACGAAGCTTTTTAGGTTGCTCCTCCGCATATAGTTACAGTGACAAGTATGTTAATATGTCTTCAACTTGTACTAACTGGAAAGTATTCTACGTACCTTCTTAGTTGCTTCGTTTTATTCTGACTGTCTTCTCAACATTTAAACCTCGTATTAAAAAACCCAATTCAGTTTATCATCTAACTTCAGTAAAATTAATTGTTGTTTGATCCCTACCTTTGCGTTCTCTTCTATTTACGTGCTTCACTCTATTTGATTTAACTTTAAGAATAAGTTTAAGACAATACAGACGAGACAAAGTGTACAAAATTAAAGCCACAAGAGTTTACTCAGAATCTAGAGGTGGTTTTTTAACACTTAGCACTAACTGGTCCAGCCAACATATCCCCACTGATTTTGTTATTTAAACATAGGATTTGATACAAATAGACACCACACAGTTTAGAGCAAATGTTGTAAAGAAATAGCAGACGAAAGGTGATCATGATTGAAAGGATTAGATTTAATAAGATAGTAGGAGAATCACAAGTTGGGAGATGCAGTTCAAATAGAAATAAAATAAAAAAACTTCATTCCATTGAAAAAAGTCATCATGCTTTTGTAAAGAGTTCACGAAGAAACTGAAGCAATGTTCCCACCAGCTTCTTTGTCGTATATGATAATGTTTAAAGCCACTGAGTTGCACCGTCTTTAGAATGCTGATGGTACGATATTCGTAAACCATGAACAAGCTACAAAAGCCGGTGTTTCAAGCTGGTGATACCAATTTCATTGTCATCACAGCGTCCGAACTCACTTTGCGAAGGCCAGTATTGTCAAAAATTCATTGGCAACAACGGTGGTCAGACACAGAGACGCTGATCATTCTCTGCTCAGCGTGGCGAGGTTTCACAAGCTCTCATCAATACATTGTAAACCCGATCCTTTGCAGCCAGATTCAGATCACGATGGCATCTAAGACGACCCAAACTGACATAAGCTCTGGCTCTCATTATGTATAGATTGATTTTATCAGTCACGCATTCACTAGCACACAATACACGAACTTTTCGATTGCTTCTAACAGTTCACCACAAAGAGTAAGTGCAGTTACAGACTTCTCAAGATTTTATAGAAGTACTTTGCATTTGGAAGGTGCAAAGTACATGACATACCTACAGACACAAGTTCTTTTCCAGTGGCTTATATATTATCGCACAGTACGACAATATTATATGCATACACAGTCGTAGTCTTTCTCTTGGAAGCAAGATAAATTTTTGGGTTGATCTTCTTAGCACCATCATTAAAATAGTAGTTGGTTTTTTGTAATGCAATATACATCAGTAACTTTACTACTTACAAAATAATTGAATAAGGAGAATATAAACGTCCTTCATAATATTCAAGTTTACACTTTAACTTCACTGGACAACTGTATTTAAGTTTCGAAGCTTGAACGTCCCACAGAATATAAACATAATTTTAGTCAAATGCACCTTTGATTTATTGAAGTGAGAAGTACCACTATGGTTCACACATAGTCTAGAGAAAAGAGAGGTACTCGAATCCTGTACCTAGTAAATGAGATGAGTTATTTCCCTTAGAGGAGTTGACAGTCATCGGATCTTAATGTTGATGATTTCATTTTAATAATGTTTATTATTATTTAAGAAGTCAATATGAATTCATAGCCATGTACAGAATTGTGCGCCTGGCTTCGGGCATACATTACTTTCCAGCTTCTTAGGCCAAAATGACCTTATAGAAACTAGCTACCTAGCAACTAAGTATAGGGTTCTTATAAATTATTTTGTATTTATATTTATTGAGAGTACTACATTTAATAACTATACTGCAGTGGATATGTGATTTCTTTACTATTCTAGAATTGTTCACTTGCTATAGTTGGCAAAGATATGAATTTCACAATATTTGAAGAGGATGATATTGATCCATACTTGAAGCTATTTGAAGCTTCTCAAGCTGATGCACCAGCTCCAGCTATCCCTGAATCTGGTCCTACGCCGATGGAACAAGATCAGTTTGCGTTTTAGTCGACTACGCGTGTGTCTGTTCTGGTGGTCTGGTGATTATATTGGGTCGTAACTTGTTTCATTCCTTTATTTGTAAAAAAATAAAATATTATAAAAACATATACATGAAATTCGTGTTTTTTCCTTCATAATACTACTCTTTTTTGATGGAAACATTTTGATGCACTCATGTTTTAGATTGAAGACTTTGTTTATTAAACTTGAAATGTGGTAAGTATCATTATCAAGGCTAGACTTGATAGTTTCAGATAAATCGATCATTGGATAAGAAGTTTATAGAACTAAGTAGCATATATTTCTAATAACCCAGTGAATATAATTTGAAATTTTCGACCTTCCACCACTTAGTTCTAGCCGCTTCTTCAGAGAATAATAAATAACCGTATTAAATTAAAGTTTGAACAATGCAAACAAACAAATAAAAATATTTAGCACAATTAAGTTACAAGTCTTAACGTGTCAAGGTCTTATCTTTACTGGTCAAGGTGTTTCACAGTGAGACATTTTTGCTACCTGTTAGTGGTATGAAAAATATGGTGTGAAATGAGGAGAATGGCGGCAAGTTGTGTGTGTGTGTCAAACATGAAAAAATTGGTGCCAATTTCATCGTGATTATTTGTCAAGACTGTTTAAGTTAGGTGAATAATAAAGCCTTCCTTTCTATTAAGTGCAATAGAGTATAAGAAAATGTGAAGTGCTTCAGCTACTCGTTTCTCATAATTAGAAAAACCTTTTTGGTTAGTTTGTGTTAATTGTGTCGAATTTATGGTCAGTGTAAATAGCATGTACTGTTATATACGATTTAGCTTACACCTTCTTGAGTATTACAGGATCAGTTGGAGGTAGTTTTCGTGTTCTTTGGCACGAGTCACGTTTTCTTTAGAAGACTTATCAGTGTAGTAAGCTTCACAATCTAAACTGTAAACACATTTTTGTGCAGAGGTGAATGCGATATTTTGATCTAACCAAAGCACCTTGAAGCGTGTTAGTTATTTCGTAGGACTCACGAATTACTTACTGTTTGGATGTTCAACCTTTAAGTCACGAGACGTCGGAAATTTCCATTTATTGGTATGCTACAAATGTATTACTTAAAATATGGTGTACGATTGATTAATACTTAGTGGGTTTAGAGAAAGTGTATTAGGTAACGATTATAAATCGATGAATGAGTTCGTAAATGTTTATCGGCTGTGATATCTGGTATGTGTGTATATGTATACTGCATACACTCAGATATTTACTGTCTTAGTTCATAATGCTTATTGGTAGAAAACTAGCGTCTATCAAATAAAGGAATAACATAGATCAATGATGTTATTGATTATAGCAGTCTGCCTATTCACCATCTGCACAATAATTGTAATCGGTCATTTGAGACCCAGAGTTGTACATATGTATTCATTCTTTACTCTCTGGTCACTAGGTCTCAGTGTTGCTTCGTATTTCTATTCTCAATGTCCATTACTTTTTAAACCTCAGCTTAGTTTTATTACTAGTGATTATGAGGTAACCACGTAATACGAGTTGTGCTTGGGTGCTGAAAGGAAGTAGTCATGTACCTTACGTACTGTATATATAACTGGCTAATTGTATATTGTGATTGACTTCATTCTCTCTATGTATTTGTGCTAATAATACTTGTTATTCTTGATTAAATGGTCAGACAAGTATACGCAGTCACATGATTTGTCTTACCTAAATTATAACAGATGCTACTGTTTGTCTTATCAACTTCATTTCGTTGTATTAATTTGATGTGCAGTGTGAATTGGTACACATATATGCCTTGTTTTACGCTTTTCACGACTAGATCTGGCAGTTCATGTAACTTTACAGGTTTGATATCGTTTTTGTATGGTGTTTTAATCTGAACCAGTATATTCATTTTGTAAGGATTAAAGATATACATGATAGTCTCAGTGACTGAAGTCTTCATAACATTAGTCCCAAATTGAAAGCTTGATTCCTTAAAGGTTTAGCATTTGCCATTTGCTCATTATTGTTTATATAGACCGACAAGAATTAAGAGACAATATACATAAACAATACTGACATTGTGCTGTACATAAATAATCAGATCTCGAAGAAATAAAGGTTTTAAGTTTTATCAGCCAAATCGTGTTTCGCTGTATACCTATGCGGTAGAATCATTATAAATCTAAGATAAATTAGATTTATCAAAATGTGGACTCTCTGTATATACCCATTTACTAAACAATAATTGTTAATTGCGCTATCTGATGTCTATAGGTGGGACAGGGTTCAAACTCAAAATTTGACCACGTGTCCTATGGACTATTCAGCTATTATTACACTCTGGAAGAGTTACCCGTTGAAGTTAAGCAATATCTCTAATCCAAATATCCACCAGCTTATATCAATCCATAATAGAAAGTTACGAGTTAAATGGAATTCTACCAATCATTTAGTTAGAAGGAATTATGCAGAGGAACTATATTTATTGACTTAAATCCTGTCTTATATATGGTAATGGTTAATTTCTGTGTTAAACATTACCAGTTTTGAAGTAGGATGGTGTATTAATTCGTAATTTGATCTTAGCTGTAAATAAATTTCTCAAAGACTCCTCCCTCTTGTTACTAAGCGATTGATCTTACACACACCTTGAAGAAATATCGGTGAGGTTCTATTGAATATAAGTTTCTTGAGAGAAAAGATTAACGTCTAAAGGTTATTGCATTATTAAATTACTAGTATTTGAAAATTAGTGTCTCCAAACTATTTCTTGCGCATAATGAAACAGCCGAGTGTAGAATGTGGAAGTTTGATGAAGATTATTAAACAAAAAATGAAAGACTGGTCTGTGTGGTAGTAAGTGTTCATCGATTGCAGGCTTATCTACTTTCACAATCAGTGTTGCTTGATTTAGGAGTATGTTTGAAAGAAAATGTGAGCAGCCCAACCCAAATATTGTATACCAGTCCATAACGTCAGTGGATACAAACTACCAGGCTGGAGTCACTGGTATGAACGTAGTTGGGGATATTGATTGACACGAATCGCATGATTAATTGAAATCCATATCAACCAACGTTTTCAACTGCCGTCATAGCACTGACCCTAACCAGGTAATCTAAATTTGCTTTGATATTCATTTCGATAATTCCATCTTGCTGTGCTTATGTTGTGCGGCAACTTACATCGTTGCACATAAGGATACCCAGCCCTACATTGGTGGTTAGTCTTTGTCATGTCGATATAGTAGCTTGTATTACAGTAATTCACTACTGAAAGAAACATTTCTTTGACAAAGCAAACTGTCTTTTAGTTAATATTTTAATTTATATAATTAGTAGTTGATTTTCTGTTTTAGGCTTATGTAACCAGTACTCAATTTTGTAATTGGCACTTTTCACCCTCGGAATTAATTACACTTCGTTCAGATTGTAATGCCAATGCTCTTAAACGATTACAAAAAACTTTGGATACAGAAACTACAAATGGTGAGAATGTTGACAATTCACCAGTTGGATTAGATCCTGATCAAGAATTTAAAATTGTTAAACATTATGTCTACTTAATGAAAATTTTATTTAGTAAATTTACAACTCCTCAATTACCAAATGAAGTAAGTTTTGAATTGTATAAAACAAGATTGTTCAAACGTACTTTTCAATTTTAGTATAACTTAGTTTACTAGTTAGCATTTAAATCTATCCGTTGTTCATATTATAAACTATTAAATCAATCTCTATTAGTATATGTAAATCTGCAAATACGAGAAAAACAGGCTGGTTTCTGACCTGATCACGATTGTACTCACCATTCGTCAGGTTTCGGAACATAGACATACTTTTTAGCGCCTGAGAATAGTGTTTTTTTTCGAATTGAAAGCGGCATTTGACTGTGTAGGCCGAGAAGTTCTATGGAAGTGTTTTTCATTGAAAGGCGTACCCCAGAAGGCTCTTTACTCAAACACTATTAGTCGTGTTAGAGCGTATAGAAAACTGTCATCCAAAGTTATAACTTAAAGTAGTGTCCATCAAGGCTGCCCACTATCTCCATTTTTTGTTTAATTTCATAGTCGATTTACTTTTAGAAATCACACTCTCGTCTTCTGACTTCTCAATAAGTGAATAAGATATATTGATGAAATAATCAGACTGCATCATAAGACTAGTACTAACTTGGAACCTTGAAGATTAGAGGGAGAGAGGAAGACAAAGAACACATTGCTCCGGGAATTGGAGGCAGACATGAAAAAACGAAGAGCACTTGGTAAGAACTGGAAAGGAAAGCCTAGGACAGAGTTAGTTGAACAATGTTGGTCGGCTGCCTATGCTCCACATGGGATAACAAGCATTGATCGATTGATTCTATATATGGAGGTCAAATTGAAAGCTGTTGATGGCAATAGACTCTACGAAGCAGAGTATAGGTGGTTTTTATTAATTATTTCGGAAGATTTGTAAACATCTACTACATGTCCACTATCAATTAAATGTTTGGTTATTACACTTGTGTATATCTCCACTTTATGCTTAGGTTACATGGAATATATTTAGAAAAATCAGTAGTAGCTCTTCTTTCAGTCTTTCTTATGTAATTGCTGCCGCAAGTAGATATCAATTAATAAATACATTTAGACGTAACTTTAGAGTTGCATGAAAGCTCCTTATAAACGTTCTTTTAATTTTCTTGTTGATTTCATCCGTAATTTTGTCTCTTTTGAACAGAAGGCAGATGAAACAGGTTTTTTTCTTTACTGTAGTATATTTGGGGTTATTTATGAATTCTTTTGCATATTTTATAATAGATTTTCTAGGGTGGCTTTTTCTTTTTAATAAGCCATTTCTTAATGTATGAAAACTTTTCCTTTTGTGTCAAACGTATTGTCATGTCTGGAAGAACACAAGTGATTGTCCAAATCATGTGACAGACTAGGTCTTATATATATATTTTGTATATTAATGGTTTATTGTTGTTGTTGTAATACATGCGTGTGAGTGACTAGTTGTCTTCTTGATAATCAGTCGGATCTTTGTGCCTGAGCAATAGATTAAGCAAGGCTGGGTGCTAGCCTTAAGACATAGCGCTACGGACAACAGAATCGATAGTATCGGCCATCCCTGTTTCAGATACAACACGTATACAACTGTCAATCTCTATTATATAAGGTTTTGATTAAACAACATTTGTAACTCACCGGACAACAGCTATTCACATTTAAATATTGACTTGTCTATACTCGTTTTCTAAGTATAATTTTCTCAATCCTTTCGTTCTATGGTTAGATCTAAGCAGTTGAATCAACTATTATGTTCATATTTTATTGTAAATATGATGTTATCATATACTTCATTGAATATTTGAAGCAGACTTTGTTAGATTTGTTATGTCGGTCCACTAACGAAGGATGAAGACTTCCAGAACTGTATTTTAGAGGACTAATTCATTTATTCTGGTCGTGAGTAACGTAAACATTACATTTCTATTATTGTTATGTTCCTTTTACTCTATCCTCCCGTTTAATATATTTGCTGTTATTATATTGCTTCTTATTATGGACTACAGTTAACCCGCTGTGTACAAGTTACCCCCATTCACTGCCACAATCTCTTCTTTTTCGTATTAATGTAAAATCCCTAATTGGTTTGCTGTGTGGTCTGATTTTGTGTATAAATAAAGGCATGATTGAAATACAATACGATTGAATTGGGTTAGATTGATTGTGTCTGGTTAGCTCATAAGTCGTTGTTTTCTCTATTCCAGCTTAGGGGACTGGTAGTCGTGGGGCTGACGTGTCCGTATTCTGATTGGCAATTATCAAGGTCATTGTGTACTATTTCGCAATACATAACAATATACAATCACCTACTTCCTATTATTCTTAGTGTTGGTTACTAATATCTGTTACGTCACATCCTCTTCATCTAATTTTATATGAATACCCGCCCCTGATATCTTACCGACTTTATTGCTTTTACGAAATGTTCGATATTATCTCCCCCCCACATCATTGTGCTTTTTCTGTTCTGTTCTGAAATCGATGTTACCGATTGATTAGAACATGTGTATTGTTATGTAATATTAACAATAATAATGATAGTAGTAATAATGATTGTAAGTAAACTGAAGCCGTTTACAGCTGATGAGTAGCTCTGAAATATACTGAATTCATTCTATTTTGAAAATCTTGTCGTTCTTACGTTATTCAACATAATTTACTCATTGACCACCTTTTTGTATTGTAGGTAATCTAGTACGTTTTTTGGTTTTAGTTATCTAAAACTCTTCAATCTCTCTTCGTAAATACATGAACTGAAATTAGTCATTGAGCAAGGTGTATTGTTTAGAATTTAGTTCATTAGCAATTATTCGGTTGTCGAACTGAAAACATTTGACGCTTACATAAACACATGTAGTTCAAGGTTGTTTGTATATAGTTTGTCTTGTTCAGCATAAGTTTACAGTACGCCAGTCTTGGAATTTAGGTAATTTTCATTAATGTTACTACAATTTTGCAAACTTGAGGCATGTGAATTCTGTAGCCAATAAATCAAGCCTACTAATGTGTGTTGTAATAGTAAAACTTGAGTCATGATATAGTAATAAAAGTATTTAGTTGTTTTATTCTTTTTATAATGTGGTAGACGTATTACTTTTATATGTTATGTAGTGTTTTTTATTAATATCATATACATCTCAACGGTTTCTTTGAACATATGAAACCTTCTCTTCATCTACTTTAGTTTGAATAGCCTATTTGAATAGCACTGTTAATCTTTTTACATAGCAAATTAACTGTAGTTAGACTGTGTGTGAAAACCCTGAAGGAATATTTCGTCTTAGTATAGAACCCATCTGCAGTACACATTCATAATTCCACGAGTTTCTGAATTTAGTTTACATTTCCAATTCAATAGTCTGAAAGTTAAACTATCACTATAAAGTCAAAATACACTGAGTAAGTTTACTGGTAAACTTGTAGGTGTTCGCTATGATGCAACATCTATGTGGATTTCTATAAGCTGTTTGGTTAAACTGAGTATATGATGTAATCTGCAAAGTACTTTTCTTAATTTAAACAATTATAACATCCCGTTGATTTGTTATAGACTGAAGCTGGTCAGTCATTGTTGCTATATGTGCATCCTAAGCGGATTGCCTCGATATAGCGAATTTTTCACAAGTATTATATAAGTTGAATTGTAACTGGCAAGTGGAATCCAGGACGCGCGTTTCGTCCTATTTGGGACTGTCTGGGCTCAGTAGTCTAGTGGTAAACGCGGTGGCATTCGACACGAAACGGACTGAGTTCGAATCCCAGTGTGAACATCAACATTGGGATGCAGGTACATCCAACCGATGAGTCCTAAACAGGACGAAACGCGCGTCCTGGATTCCACTTGCCAGTCACAATCCAACTTATATAATAATTATAACATCCTTTTTTTTCTTTATTTTCTTATTATTTCAGGTATATGGATTTGCTGTCACCTATTTTAAACGTTTCTATCTTAATCATTCAGTTATGGACTTTTATCCACGGGATATAATGTTAACTTGTTTATATGTTGCTTGTAAAGCAGCAGATTTTCCAATTGGTTTACAAACATTCATTTCACATATACCTAGAAATCAAGAACGATACAGTTATCTTGTACTTAATTCAGAATTATTTTTAATGGAATCATTAGGTTATGATTTATGGGTGTTTACTCCATATCAAGCATTAATTGGCTTTGTAATTGATTTAGTAGCATATCAAGTAAGTAATATTGTATTATTACTATTACGTAATACCATACATTGTATTTATTTATGAATAACTTAACGTGTATATACGTTAGTTTCTGTTTTCTTATCAACATTAAAACAATAGAATCAAATGAAAATGCATATCATCAATGTATAGTTTAATAAGAGAGAATAATGAAGATATATTTGTAATAGAATCATAGAAATTAACGTTTAGCAGGAGAACACAACAACAACAGTAAAATAAAATGCGAATGCATCTTCAACCACCGATGTTTTCTTCTCTGAAGAATAACTTTTTCATTAATACTTTTCTTAAAGTGTTTAACAATAACTCATTCCTTGTAGTCCCCGTTGTAATGGCAACTGTATATTTCAATAAAGCTATCTATCTACAAAATGAGTACATGAAATGGATTGTTTTGAAAATTTACTAACTATTTATCTAATCCCTTACAAAAGAGGAAGCATTAGTGAGCAGAAGAGATCTATTCTCCAGGATAAACTAGATAACAGACCTTATAAACACTAAACTGTACCTAGGGTGCAATGGCTACCCAGAGAAATTCATTGTAAAATATAATGTAAGCAGAACTAATAAATCTAATGAAATTATGGTCCAAAAGAAATATGTTGTCCAACTCGACTTTAAAGATGATGGTGCTGCATCAACAATCAGGAGAAAACTTAACATTAACACTAACGATAAAATATTTTGCATTGAAATTAGTTGAACTATATAAAACAATATGTTCACTAAGGTAATCAATAGGTACCCTTCTCATGTTACCGCCAATTGTACTTGTACTTATTAAAATAGTTACATTGCCAAAGCGAAAAGAAGAGCTTACCTGAGATTTCACGAGCTTGCCCCCCCCCCCCAAAAAAAAACAGATTAAGACGAGCAAAAACATTCACTGGTGCAGTTGTCATACATTTCATCGACATATTACACTAGATTGGTATTCTGGATTTTTTTAAAGTGTTTGATAGAAGGTAAACTTTAAATCGTCTAAAGTTTGCTGAAGCTGTCGCTGTCGAATGACTATAACCCATATAGTGTATCCAAGAGGAAACAGTTATCAGTTTTTCTTTACTTAGGTAACTTAACTCTTATTTCGTTAAAAAATTTCTATTAATGCTTCTTCAAATTCATTCCATCCTATTACGTTATCGCCTTCATTTTTCAATTTAGATTCAACTCGTTACTATTTTTTAAATCTACTTCATTTGGTTACATCATCAGATTGCACTTTTTAAATTTTAATTTCAACACTTAAGCTTACTTAACCCACATCATTCTCATGTGTTGTAAACTGTACTTTCTATTTCTCTCGTCATGTAATTACCTTAACTCTTCGGACTACCATTTCGTCTTCTCTTCTTATACCTTCTTCGATATCATGCATCTTCAACATTTTAATTGTGTTTTCACGTCTGCCCTGTTTATATAATTAAACTATCAATAGACTTTATCTTCATAAGTGTGTTAAACTTTGTTTCAAGCATTAACTTTTAAAAACTATTTAAAGTTGTATGCATCTGATGAGAACGCCCTCAAATAAGATGAATTCATCTTATTCTGCCCAAATAGTTGTTCATGTGACAATTACGACAAACATGTTGATAAGAATGCAAATCTTCGTCGACTGATATAGTTAGTATGTGTATTGCGTACGTATAATCACCGCCTACCTAAAAGTAGGTTGAAATAAAACTGGAGGCCTCTAGATTATCAGATGATTAGGTCACTGACTGTTTGTCTGAACTATGTTGGTAAGTACAGACTACCTGACTACATTTTAAGCGATAATTACATTCAGTGGTTTAAAATGTTGGGTGACGCTCCTCCCACTCAATCTATCTTAATGTCCCATTATGTATTGAGTTCCAGTGTTCCTTCACATGTATCTTTTTTCATAGTTACAGAAGCTTTTATTGAAATGTGGAGATAATCACAGTTTTTTCTCAACTTTTTTAATCCACAACATAGCCAAATAGATATACTGTAAGCAATGCAAAATGTAGCGCGTATTCAAAGTACATAAAATTAAAAGTGAAGAGGTTATCTTCAAGGTTTTCAGTATTCACTAAGTGTATCATATCCAGAACGTTTAAATACCAAACATGTATAATCCCATTTTCGTATGTCACTTCTCCAGTTTTTACTAGTACCGTAGAAAACTGTTTCCAAAGGTTTGTGCAGTTATAGCTTATTGATTAAGACATTCGATTATTAACCGACAAGTTGAAGCTATTAAACCTCCACAACACCCACTCTCGCGTAATCAGTATCACAAGTTCTCACATAACTATAGTGATAACATCATTTTAATTATTTTGTAAAATGCTTTGAGTTATATGGACTATTCACTGATTAATGTACATAATCATGTTCAATTGGTACATCACATTTTTGTACACAAATCTCACGATGACAATACAAGCTTTCATTAAGACTAACTAGTGTAAAATATTTCATCCACGTATCCTCTAAGTGTAGTTCAAAGCTAGTTAGAGACAATCACACCTTTTTGTTTCCATTTCATTTCTTTAGAAATCCAATAACACCAATTAGTCTTTAGGTGATCTGTTCTTTGATATTTGTGATATGCTACTTCTAACTTCAATAAAACTACCCGTCATGGTATATTCATATGTTACCGATATCATTAAAATGTTCATCTGTCAATTATATAACTGGTCTTCTCTTTATTTAGAGACGAATTTGTGGTGTACACTCTGATTCTTATCTAATAGAAAATCAATCAGATTCCCAACTGGTTGATGAATTGTGTAAGGATGGAGTGGATCTAATAAATTTATGGTATCAAACAGATCTATGTCTTACAGTTCATCCAAGTCAATTCGCTCTTGCTGTCCTAGTGGAACTTGGACATACGCGGCCGCAGTTAGATGTAGAAGTTTTTGTCAGAGATGAATTATGTGGTTGTGATCCAATACAAAAGTTTAAACAGCATTCCGACGATGATGATGGTGACGAAAGTGAAATAAAGCCGAAGAAAGATGCTAAATATGATCCTGAATCGCGTTGGAAAGAATTATCCAGTCGTTTAGATTTTATCCGCCAAACGGTTGATGAATTTCAGTTTATTACTGACTTGGGACCTGTTGGTCAGGAAGAAATAATCTTGGATGAATGTCGAAATCCTCTATACAATATTGAATCTGATGAGTATGCACAAGCCAAATCAAGAGCTGATAGCCTTATGGCTATGCTTGAATAGTAATATTACTGGCTGTTGTATATATATGTGTAGATCATCATTCCATACACGAGTTTCAAACTTACTATTTCAGATTCTGTTCTTCATCTTATTAAATTTTTTCTATTAGACCACAACGTTCTTGGCTCCATGTATTACTGATTTTCCAGTGATCATTTGGGTGGTGGCAGTCACTCTAGACAACGTCTACCTATGCTGAAACTCATAACAATTGTGAAAATGATAATGTTAGGTGCTTCTGACTTAATAGTCAAAGCCGCCATCAAATAACTGACGAATGAATAACTCAACCACTTAAATTCTTAACAAGACGATACATGATAATATGTAGCATATTCATAGTTGAGTAGTGATCCTCATCGTTAACCTTTCTCAATTAAATTTTAGCTTCTATGCATTAACATTCCAAGAAAAGGGAGAGTTACCGGATATAAAATGTCATCTTAAATCACGACTTGAAAAATGCTTAGGGTAGTTCTTTCTAAGTTATGCGCTTTTCGTAGGGATGATGACAATATTTTGCGGACTCTGACTAAGGTATGACGTATTCTGTTACTTATGTGTCTGCTGGGCAACACATTTAATCATGTGGTGTTTTGTCTTCAGTAATGCTACAGTCAAACTCCGCCTGTAGCCCTCCTAGGGTTACTGCCGGTCCCAAGCCCGAGTAAAGGAGAAGGGTTGGGCATGGGGCTAGCACCCCCATCCCGTAAAACCCAACATTGCTAAAAAAACGCAAACCAGATTAAACAAGATAAACCATTTAAACTCTGCGCTGGGAGTAGAAGGGTTTATGACGCCTCATGATGAAAGCCGAAATTCTTCGGAAGTCATGAGGCCGATGCCCCCCCTTCTAACAACCAGAGCAAATATTTTTATAGGTACATGGAATGTTCGAACAATGTGGGAGAGCGGGAAGACAAATCAAATAGCTGCAGAAATGAGGAGATACAACTTGACAATACTCGGAATCAGCGAAACCCATTGGACTCAAGCTGGACAGAAAACATTGGCTTCGGGAGAGATGCTGCTATACCCCCTCCACGAGGAGGAAAATGCTCCTCACACCCAAGGAGTTGCTCTGATGCTGTCCAAGGAGGCACGTAATGCACTTGTGGGATGGGGACCACATGGACCCAGGATCATCAAAGCATCTTTCAAAACAATGAAGAAAAGGATTACAGTGAATATTATCCAATGCTATGCACCAACTAACGACGCAACGACGAAGACAAAGATCAGTTTTGTGATAGACTACAATCAATTATAGCAAAGTGTCGAGGAAAGGATCTGACAATCCTGATGGGAGGGGGGACCTAAACGCCAAAGTCGGAATGGACAACACTGGATATGAAGAAATCATGGGACGACAGGGACGGGGAGACAGAAATGACAATGGTGAAAGATTTACAAACCTATGTGCCTTCAACAAATTGGTTATAGGTGGTACAATATTCGCCCACAAACGCATACACAAGGCTACATAGGTCTCACCGGATCATACTACAGAGAAACAAATCGATCATATATATATCAATAAAAAATTTAGAAGATCCATGGAAGATGTAAGAACCAAGAGAGGAGCTGATATAACTTCAGACCACCACCTGGTGGTTTTTAAAATGAAACTAAAGCTAAAGAAGCAGTGGACAACTGGAGTGGCAGCAGTACGACGGTTCAATATAGACTTTCTCCGAGACACTGACAAAGTCAATGAATTCAAAATATCTCACAATAACAGGTTCCAAGCCTTACTAGATCTACCGAAAGAAGAAGAAACCACTATGGAGGATAACTGGAAAGGAATCAAAGAAGCACTAACGTCGGCGCGTCAGGAGGTTCTAGGCCGCAAGCAGCACCGTTATAAGGAATGGATCTCCACTGAGACATTGAGCAAAATTCAACAAAGGAGGAATAAGAAGATAGAAATCAACAACAGCCGAACAAGAGCAGAGAAAATCAAGGCTCAAGCTGAATACTCAGAAGCAAATAAGCAAGTAAAGAAGAGCATTAGAGCTGACAAACAGAAATACATCGAAGGCCTTGCAACGACAGCGGAGAAGGCTGCAAGAGAAGGAAATATGAAACAGCTATACGACACAACGAAGAAACTGGCAGATAAACATGGTAAACCAGAGCGACCGATCAAGAACAAAGAAGGCAAGACACTCATTGAGATTGAAGAACAAAAGAATAGGTGGGTAGAACACTGAGGAACTCCTAAATAGGCCAGCTCCACCGAACCCACCGGACATTGAAGCAGCACCCGATAGATGTCACTCCACCAACGATGGAAGAAATCAAGATGGCCATCAGACAAATCAAAAGTGGGAAAGCAGCAGGACCTGACAATATACCAGCTGAAGCACTCAAGTCAGATATCGACCTAACAGCAAGGATATTCCACGTTTTATTCAAAAAGATCTGGGAAGAAGAACAAGTGCCGGCAGACTGGAAAGAAGGACATCTTATCAAGATACCAAAGAAAGGAGATTTGAGCAAATGTGACAACTACAGAGGGATCACGCTACTGTCGATACCAGGGAAAGTCTTTAACAGAGTATTTTCGAACAGAATCGAAGATTCAGTGGAGGCTCAACTTCGAGATCAAGAAGCTGGTTTTCGTAAGGATCGGTCGTGCACGAACCAAGTCGCAACACTACGGATCATCGTTGAACAATTGATTGAATGGAACTCGCCACTGTACATCAACTTCATTGATTATGAGAAGGCGTTTGATAGTGTAGATAGGAAAACACTGGAAACTTCTTCGACACTACGGAGTACCAGAGAAACTCGTCAACATCATCCGGAACTCTTACGACGGAACACAGTGCAAAATTGTGCATGGAGGACAACTGACAAATGCATTTTCAGTGAGGACCGGAGTCAGACAAGGTTGCTTGCTCTCACCTTTTCTCTTCCTCCTAGTGGTCGACTGGATCATGAAGACCTTCACATTTGAGGGAATGTACGGGATTCAATGGACAAGTAGGATGCAACTCGGTGATTTGGACTTCGCAGATGATCTAGCTCTTTTAGCACATACACACCAACAGATGCAAGCGAAGACAATCAGTGTAGCAGAAACTTCAGCATCAGTAGGCTTGAACATACATAAGGGTAAGAGCAAGATTCTCAAATACAACACAAGGAGCACCAACCCAATTCAACTTGATGGAGAAACTCTGGAACAAGTGAATACTTTCACATATCTGGGGAGCATCATCGATGAAAAAGGAGGGTCCGATGCAGATGTAAAGACAAGGATTGGCAAGGCAAGGGCAGCATTCCTACAGTTGAAAAACATTTGGAACTCAAAACAAATATCAACTAATTTCAAAGTGAGACTCTTCAATATGAACGTGAAGTCAGTCCTGCTGTATGGAGCTGAAACTTGGAAAATTACTGCAAACATCATCAGACGGATACAAGTATTTATAAACAACTGACTACGAAAGATACTGAATGTCCGTTGGCCGGAAATCATCAGCAACAGCTTACTATGGGAGAGGACAAACCAACTTCCAGCCGAAGAGGAAATTAGGAAAAGACGTTGTAAATGGATAGGACATACATTACGGAAACCATGAGACTGCATCACGAGGCAAGCATTAACATGGAATCCTGTTGGGAAACGGAAAAGTGGAAGGTCAAAGAACACGCTGCGTCGAGAATTTGAAGCAGACATTAAAAGGATGAACAGCAACTGGAAACAATTGGAAAGGATTGCTGAGGACAGAGTTAAATGGAGAACCCTGTTGAGCGGCCTATGCTCCTCAGCGAGGAGTAACGGGCATAAGGAAGTAAGTAAGTAATGCTACTGTCAGATAATTCCTGTCCTCAGCAAGCAAGCTTGTTTTAGGACATATTTCTATTTAAGTAGTGTAGCTATTGTAACTTCGAGCGTAATTTTTGACTTTTATCGGCTGATATCTAGTCAGTAATTCGTTTTATGCTTATTGATAATAATAATAATTTATTTCTTGAATATCAGGAGCAAGCCACTTTTACAGACAAGATCAGCAACAACATATCAGATAGTAGAGAGGGTTTAACTGTCACGCAAGCTTATTAACTAATGATGCACAGAGATATTGGAATAATAAACTTTGTTTTACATTGGAATTTATTTAGCGTCCATTATAAACATGGCCTCGGTAGACCTTGTGATGCACGAGAATAGCAGGATGGGTTCATGTCACCAATACGAGAGGTTACATTTTGACGGAAAATGTAGACGTCGCGTAATATTAAGCAATCTCGAAGTTCTGAAAGGAAAGAAGGAGGACAAACATCAGAACGGAGCAACAGTATGATGACAGCTTTATTTTTCTGATTATTTAAGCAAGCTTACCTTGCGTTTAAATTTTGATAAATTATCTCATTAGCGGATCGAAAGTGGTAACCTATTCCATAGTAAACTGTACAGTGTTATAAAAAAATTATTTCGTGATTTGTGTTTACATTTTTCGGTATAGTGTTCGGACCAGATTCCTTAGGTTATATTTGAGAGCAGTCTTCCAGGACGGATAAAAGGTTGAGAAAGTGAGACAGTGAATTATTTTATGAAAATAAATTAGGTTAGTTTTTAGACGGCGTCTCCATAGTGGTTCTAGAGAAAGTAACCTACATCTTTCTACATAAGTTTTGTTACAGTTATACTCCAGTAATCGTCGGGTGAAAGTTCTCTGGAGATTTTCAATTCGTATGGTGTCTATGTAGTTTATATTGGAGAAGACAAGCGAGCAGTATCTAGGGTAGGACGTACGCACATCCTGTATTTTGCAAGCTTGGCTTCCCTGGTGCTAGAATTTCGAAGAATAAAGCCGATTCATCGTCTTTATTGGATATAATTGATGATACATGCTCAGTAAACTTAAGGCTCTTGCTGTAGGATATACCCAAGTCACATATGGAGCTCAGTGTTTGAATTTTACATTCATTCAAATAGAGTTCTTGTTAAACATCATGAGAACAACATGAGAATAAAAACTATTTATTTATTTATTTACCATTATTTCCGAATTGTATAATCCCACACTGTGTTGAACGGTAGGTGCCATTTGTAGCTCCAAATCGATATGTTATCTAGGTCTTTCTGGATATCGGTTGTGCCTTCATTAGATGTACTAGGCTTAAAGCTGTACACTATTTTCAGGTCATCCGCATACAGGTATGGTCTACCAAAATGTATGACTTCACATATATCATTTATATACACGGGAGACAGAAAAGGACCTAGGACACTGCCGTGAAAAACCCCAATTGTAATAAGTTTGTGTGGCCATTTATTTAACTACTTGGTTTCTTCCTGTGATAAATGAGCTGAGCCAAGAGTGTAGTGGGTTTTTGATTCCGGACGACTTTAGTTTATGGGCTACGTACACTGGCAATTTTTGGGTAGCTGAAGCACACCACCTCAAAGCAGGACGTGATGAAGGGAATAAAGAACGCAGAATGTCGTATCATAGTATTGTAATCCACAGCATGAAGATCGACGGGGTTTATAAGAAGATGTTTCAGCCACATATGCTCAAATTTATTACTACATGAAAAGTGTGCTCTTCCTATGCTGGAATAAGGTTATTCAGTTGACAGTAGCTAGGTTCACAGACTTAGTGAGGATCGTTGGTGTTCAAGGAGGACCCACTAAAATCCTGCTTGGATATTGTGACACCAGATATTTTCGCCATCTGTGTACTGAAATAGAGCTAGGATCTCTGTGGATCCGACTCCTTAAGTCAAATCTTACTTTCATATACCAGCCTCTATATGGTACCGCTTATTTCTCAACATCGACGCCGGTCTATTATACCTCCTACTAACACAAACTGCGTAGCAGGGAGAGCACGTGAACTGTCCCACGATGTAAGACAATCGAGTAGAAACTTACTTACGTAGAAACAACCATATGGAACAGACTCCGAAAAAATCGTCGCAGCAATTCCTAAACCAAATTTAAGTGTCTACTTAATAGCCACATTTTGGATGACAGTCTATGTGATCTTCCTAACTATCCAGAAAAACGCAGCATTATTTATAGACGAGGCCCCCAGCTCTATCTAAGTTGCTCAAAGTATGCTACGCCATAAAGTTGTCTCGCCGTACATTTGATGGTAAATGCTCGCGAACCATTCAGGTGTTTTCTGTCATCCAACATTTATGCAGCCACTAACGATTTCGTTACAACTTTAGAGTCTGTCCTTTTAATTTGTATGGAAATATTGGTTGTGTAATAAGTCTATCCATGCTGTATTTATGCCTAAACTCCTCTTGTTTTTCGTGTCACATAATTATGAATGCCCCCATTTCATCCAGAGTTTGCAACCCTTTAATATTACTTTTTTCTTTAGTCCTACATAAGTTATAATGCTTATTTTCATTCTGTTCTGAATTTTGTAATTAAAATCAAATCAGGTTACAGCTCGGTTATTTGGGTTGGCCTGCCAATTGTCTTGACTGGGTTGTTTCCGTAGCCCACCACCAAGTGTACTTTATTCCCGACTAAAAAGGAGATCTGCAATTATCTTCAGCTACAGTTTTTCTGGTATTCAAAGTGGGTTTGATAGGTTGTTGTCACAATACTATTGTCGGATTTTTCTAGTACCGTGAAGAATATTCTGCTTACAATCGCATAGCGTAATAATTACTTTAAGTAAAGCTGTACTTTTCAGCGAATTTGACCCTTAATTTCGACTCAGACGGCCTTACTTATCTGCATTTATAAACGACACCTGTCAACTGTTCAGGTCGCTTTGACCAAACAAGCTTCAATAGCGTCAGTAATTTGCTAGCACTGACACTTCCTTCACAAAATGGCTAATTTACCGCTTTGCTTTGTTGTATCGAGTAGGTGGATTGGATTGGAGAATATGGGCTGCTGTAAACTAGGTAGTAGTACACTCGCAAAGAGGATAAGATATATGTGATTGCTGTAGTTCAGCTGCAAGCAACTTCACAACGAACCTTGCAATAGTCTTATAACATGTAAACATTAAATCTATTAGCTTCCTTTTTATCCCAGTCAGTCTCAAATCTTGTGGTTACTCAACTTCATTAACTAGAGGCATACCAGTTTCTGCTCCCCAACGTGATTAATTTTCAACTTACACTGTGAAAAGCATACGATGCATGCTCTTGCACCCTACATATCAAACTAAGCACTGGTTTAGTAATTTTAATACAATATACAAAAACCTATGATGAGGCGGAAGTTTTGATTTCCATGTCATTTGATCTCCTATCCATTCAAGTCATCTAAAGCCCATCGATAGAAACAATAGTATGACAAAAGTAATCATTATAGACTACATCTCTACTGGGCACGCATACGTGAACAATAACTTTAAATATTGTTGGGCACAGTGATGAAACTAATCATGCACAGTTTGGCAACAACCGACTAAGAGTTTTATAGTGTTTAGCCCGCCAAATCGACAAAATAATGACTGAAAGCAGACAAAATTTTGGAAAAAATTGGTTAAAACGTGTGTACTATTCATATAAATCAGAAGCACGTCCGAACATCCCACAATCTTGGTGGGATATTCATATATATAAGATTTGTGAGAAGAGTTCCAACAACCACACCTATTGTATTCTGGCAAACGACCTATGGGCATCAAGTAGTTTAAGAATGTTTGAAGGTCGTGCTGAAATGACATATTCGGTCCAAGTAGCGGAACTAGCCATAATGAAGCATGTGTGACTGTCTGTAACTTTTCCCGTCATTAATATGCCAAATATAACCACCAACCAGTTTGTGTTAATCAAGTAGCCTTGAGACTATTGTTAAGGCTGGCAGTGTAAATAAAGAGCAATGGTGTAAATTAAATGGGACATTGTGTTAGCTAGACAGTTGTGTTGCTTTACTATTCATGTAACAATAATTAGGCTAGGTAGACTGTAATACGAATAAACCTACTTCTCTGTTGTTATGGATTATCAGGCTTCAATCCCTTCCTGTTACTCCTTATAAAGCCTACCGGTTTTCTTTAATCAACCCTTTCCTCGGCTCTTCTCTCCACTCCTTTTCAGAGTACTATTTAGTCAACCGATGTTTAGACCCGATTACTGGCTCAATGTGTTCTATGGTCACTCTTTTCCTTCGGCTCTTATGGGTCCAAGTTAGTGTTTGCTTATGACGCAGTTTTATGGTTTCCCCAATGTGTGTTATATCAACCAACAACACTTTTGATATTTTCTTTTCCAGATAGAAGTTGGTTTGCTGTCTGCCACAGTAAGTTACTGGCCAACAAATCCGACGTATCCTGCGTAGACAACTGTCTATATATAACTTTATTTTTAGGATGGTGCTGTGTGTAGTTTTCCATACTATTCTTCGCCCCACACAACAGAACTGTCTCTACGTTTGAATTTCGACTTTGGCTTTTGGTTGGCAGTTGGATTGAGTTTCAGATATTCTTTGTAAAAATGATATTCTTGTCTTCTCTTTTCTTGCCAATTCATGTCTTCACACCTGCTTAAAATTCCCTTTCGCTTGTCAGCAATGAGAGGTTCTACATCTCCAAGAGCTTCTCCATCAAATCGAGTGTAATTTTATTGGTATGTTTGTTGAGGTATACTACCACAGAAGTAGTTACACTGTCTGCATTTCTGTGTGGGATAGGTTTAGGTCGGTAGTCTTCAAAGTTTGCATAATCCAGCCGACCACCGAAAGAAAGAGGATGAACAAGAGTGGGCAGCCCTGTCTGTCACTTTAGTCCCAAAGACATAAACGACAGTATAAACCAATAGTATATGCTTTGCTCAAAATTTGTTTAACTTTACATGAAGTTTTCATCACACAGTATTTCAGTAAGTTGCTCTTTATTTATTACCGTCTCATTAAAATATGTATGCAAACATATAAAACAATGTTGTAAAAATAAGATAAAACATATTTTGGTATATATCTGATAACCAATATGTGAATTGACACTACTGCAATTTGTTTCGCCAGATCCCGTAAAGTGGCGTAAATTCAGCAAGACGAATATATAATACTATTATTATTGCTATTATTACCAGTCAGTGGGTCTAGGAACAAGCAGGTAAACATCTATGTTACTCCGAGGGTCAATATTTTTCAGAAGTACATTTCCACTTATTGCGTATATTTACTGTATCATTTCATATCTTGTATTTTCAAACCAGGATTGGTGGAGTAAGTAATTTCGTGGCAATGCGTTATTTTTCCAGTTCGACGTTGGGGAATAGTAGTCATGGTCCAAAATCGGTTTGGAATTAATAATTAAACATTCATAAATATCATTTTGTACATGAGAGCATGCCAGTTTACAGGCATGGTCAGAATGATATGGCATAATTGTAATAGAGTTTAGTAGAGTTATTGTTATGGAATTGACGATATACGAAGATATTAATTAATTAGGAAGCCAACGGTAGCTAGCTTCACAGTTTACAGTACTACAGTACTAGAGGTATATTTTGTATTATAGAACACTTCCAGTAAACAACCGCGCGCCTTTTGTCCCTGGTGCTGTAATCTCAGGGAATAGCTGCGAGAGAGCAGGACGAACCATGGGGACTATCCAGAGACAGGATAAGGCTGGTAGTTTGTGCTAGGAAGAGACAGAACTAGTTATTTTTCATGTAATTATTCTTATTTTTGCTATTTTTTTTATTAATTGTAAAATGTACGATATTGGATATCGCCGTTTATATTCTCCGCATTGACCTTGTATCTTCTGATTGGTTGTACTGCTTTTTAGTGTGCTAATATTTCTAATTGTTACAAGGTCGTCATTGTAACTATATATACTGAGTTGGGACAAAATAGAATCGAATCTTCTCAGAGCTGCGTTTGTGTCTTCTTGATTTTGGCTTGGGCGAGTAATAGTTGTTCGAGTTGTTGGTCGAAGTTACGAGTATATGTTCGCGTAGAAAATCCAGCTAGTTGAAGTTGCGGTTAGTGCTGCCGAGGTATAGGGTTGGCGTTGTTATATTAGTAGGCGTCATATCAGTTTGAAATTTGGTTAAGGCAGCCAATTTGTGTGGGCTGGTCTCGAGCGGTGAGTTGTCGGTGCATTGATTAATAATAATAATAATTTATTCTCAAGTAACAATTTGTACATGAGAGCATGCCAGTTTACAGGCATGATCTGAATGATATAAGTTTACATACATACAAGTATTTCGACGAAGTTTTAGTGTCAGGAATTTTCTAGGTATAAAGATATGCATTGAGAAACAAACCAATTGCAACAAATTTCACAGTATTAGGACACCATTTATATGTGTTGTAGCATGGTGCATATATGACAAAGTCCCGCGCGCTCCTTGACCAATGCGTTACAGTTCCAAAAAACGGCTAAGGGTTAGCAGATTGGATCACTGTGCATGTTCAGACGCGAGATAGGAGCAAGGGTACTTGAAACTTGGGTGTTGAGGAGAAGGCAATAGTTTTGTGCCAGTAAGTTCCATATTTATCTTGCACATAATTTTCTGCAACTAGAGGAGAGACAAAAGATGGAAGAACACAAAACAACAGCACTGGTATTCCGGGGTTAACAAAACTAATGGGCAGGATTAGTAATTATACTTCCAACATGCCACTTATGCTTATAGGCTGATTAAAATGGGAGAATACTATCATATGACCAAGACAGGTGAGTGGTGCTCACACGTTCAGAGTCCCTATTATTTCGCTAGTGGAGTAAGAAACAATAGTTGGTGTGAACATTTTTAACGAGATTTCAGAAGAGATGAAGTTACTAACATGCCGTACAAATAAAGGAAGTGAATCTGTTTCCCGAATGGCTTGAGGCAAATGGTTCCAGATTCTCGAGAATTTATTTGTAAAATAATTCATATAAAGAGCAGATTTAGATTGCGATATTTTTATTTTCGAGGCTGAATTGCGTAAGTTATAGCAAGAGGGTTCCTCGAGCTGGATTGTATTAGGCGATGAAAACGCTAATTTGTTTAATATTTTATAAAAGAAGATTAGGTTTAATTTTAGCCGTCGCCTCCATAAGGTATCTAGTCGTAACTTAGTGCATCTAGTTTTATAGTCTAGAGTACGATCAGCCTCAAGAATACGAAGAGTAAAGCGACGTTGCACAGACTCCAGTCTGAGTTTATCCCTAATGGAAAGATTACTGAGAATAAAGGTGCAGTATTCTAGCAAAGGTCTGACACAAACTTTATATAGCAGAATACGAGAATCGTTGCTATAAAAGTTACGTAGTATACAACCTAGTAGTCGATGTGACTTAGATGTCTGCATATTGACCTGTTCTGTAAAAGACAGGTTATAAGAGTACCTTAGTCCTAAGTCAACTACTGACTGAAGCCTAGATAACTTACTGCCGTTTATGGAGAGATCAAAATTGAGGCGCTTATCCCCAAAACATATCCAACCACACTTAGAAGCATTAAGATCCAACTTCCATTTTGAGCACCATACTGCGACCTTGTTAAGCTCGGTAGTGACTCCACTGAATGTGTGTGCAAATTCTTGAGGGGGGGAATGAGTACACTATTTTGAGATCATCTGCGTATAAAAAGGGTCTTCCCATGCTAAAGCATTTGCATATATCATTTATGTAAGCTATAAAGAGCAATGGGCCTAAGACACTTCCTTGTATAACACCACTTGTAACCGGTTCGGGCATCGAAAGAGTGGAATTAATTTTAACTATTTGATGTCTATTACTGAGGAAAGAGTTTAACCATGCAAGTAATGGATTCCTAATCCCATAAGAGGAGAGTTTGCCTACAAGAAGCTTGTGGTTAACCATATCAAAGGCTTTAGATATGTCTAAGTGTAATACTAATACCAAGTGCCCAAGGCTTCGTTTGGTGAAAACTAAATTAAAGAATTCAAAGTGACAAGTCATACAGGACCTAGTTTTTAGAAAACCATGTTGGGAATTAAAGATGAGTTTTTCGGAGAGTAAATAATCAGACATTTGATCGCATACTATTTTTTCCATTATTCTAGAGATAACCGGGGTGATATTTATAGGCCTATAGTTATGCAGGTTTGTCCTGTCACCTGATTTATATCGAGGGCATATGTATGAGGTTTTCCATCGATTAGGGTAAGATCCTGTTGTTAATGAAAGGTCAAACAGTTTCAATAGGATTAGTGGTAAATTAGGTCCTCCGAGTTTGAAGTAAATGGATGCTATGCCATCTACTCCATAGCTACTTGACGTCCTAAGTGAGTTTATGGATTTACAAATATTGTCATAAGTGAAGGTAATGGACTCCATATGGTTTGTAGCTGAGTTAATAATGTCTACCTCATTGTCATCCTGGGGTATACCTCTATTAGCGAAGAAATCACTGAACAGGTTGGTTATGATATTATGGTTGGTAATCATTAATCCATTTCGTAAAATGCAGGGGGGTATCACTATTCCGAGAAGGTTTGAGACGTTTATTGAACAGCCGTACCAAGTTTTGTACCTTGGAGCTACTGTGCATTGCTGATAATTCTTCGTTAATCGCCTTTAACCTGTGGACTTCTTTTACTTGGTTGAAGGTCATGGTAATTTCCATAAGTGCTGAGAAGTCATTTGACTTATGATAGCTCTTCTGTAAACGTCTTAGCTTCTTACGGTAATGAAGTGGTATATACAAATCATTTGATTTAATTATATTGCTTAGTTTGATAGGTGCAATCGTATCTAAACATGAGTTATTAATTTGATAAAAAATATCTAGTGCATCTGTAAGACTACTAGACAAGAAAAAATTTTCCCAGTCAGAACAACTTAGAAGGGTGTGCAGAAGATTCCAGGTCAACATTTTTATAATTTCGATATTGTCTGGTTTTTTGTAATTTATGAATACTTGAGTGTCTGAAATCAAAAGGAAGAGCGCATAGAACCATTTTGTGGTCACTGCTTTCGAGCTCTTTGCTGACTTGAAGTGACAGAGGAGTGACATCATGACAGAAAACTAGGTCAAGAATGTTATGATGTTATGATGATTACGTTCCAGGCTAGCGTTTGGAGTAAGTTGCTAAAAGGAGACCAGTTCTCTGCTAGTCCAGACCATAAACTCGGGAAGACGGTGACGTAGATTATGGGATAGAAAGAAAAAACGAATTTAAATAGTGGTATCAAAATAATCAGTTACAGACTAGAATCTTCTCATTCCGTTTGCTTGTTTTTTCTCACTACAACGTACATGATTTTAGTGTTTGCAGCTTTAGTACCCTAATAAGCCATTGCTTTTTGATTCGAGGTTTAGTGTTAAGTCGTCGAAGATTTGGTACAAGTCTTTCGATTCTATATATGGGGAGATCAGGCGTTTGAATATTAGGATAGATTTAGTAGTGCGAATATTTTGTGGTAGTTTATTCCAGAGTTTGCTGTAGAATACGATGAAGAACTTACCGCGATGTTGTGTTTGGTATTTATCGATGAGTAATGTTGCTTCGTAGTTCCGAAGATCGTATCTAGGTGTTTGGTTCCACGTAGGAGAGAAAGCCGAGAATGAATTGTCTGGTTTTTTGTAATTTATGAATACTTGAGTGTCTGAAATCAAAAGGAAGAGCGCATAGAACCATTTTGTGGTCACTGCTTTCGAGCTCTTTGCTGACTTGAAGTGACAGAGGAGTGACATCATGACAGAAAACTAGGTCAAGAATGTTATGATGTTATGATGATTACGTTCCAGGCTAGCGTTTGGAGTAAGTTGCTAAAAGGAGACCAGTTCTCTGCTAGTCCAGACCATAAACTCGGGAAGACGGTGACGTAGATTATGGGATAGAAAGAAAAAACGAATTTAAATAGTGGTATCAAAATAATCAGTTACAGACTAGAATCTTCTCATTCCGTTTGCTTGTTTTTCTTTTTTCTCACTACAACGTACATGATTTTAGTGTTTGCAGCTTTAGTACCCTAATAAGCCATTGCTTTTTGATTCGAGGTTTAGTGTTAAGTCGTCGAAGATTTGGTACAAGTCTTTCGATTCTATATATGGGGAGATCAGGCGTTTGAATATTAGGATAGATTTAGTAGTGCGAATATTTTGTGGTAGTTTATTCCAGAGTTTGCTGTAGAATACGATGAAGAACTTACCGCGATGTTGTGTTTGGTATTTATCGATGAGTAATGTTGCTTCGTAGTTCCGAAGATCGTATCTAGGTGTTTGGTTCCACGTAGGAGAGAAAGCCGAGAATGATTTATTTATTTATTTATTTATTACAGAAATCACGCCACTTTACAGGCATGGTCATTATGATACAGAAAGTTTAACTCTTTTACAATGGAACACAAAGTTTTTGCGAAATGAATGCTTGACTAATAATACCATTTACAAGACAAGCTGGAGGATACATTCCATTCTTGAGTTTTCAGGAATGTATTAGTAGAGAACACTTATTAATATATGTAATCAATTCAAAAAAGGAGTGTCAAAGACGCGACACAAGGAAGATTTAGATACCACACAGTTGTTTGAAATAGTCTATTGTGGCGTCAAGTACGAACATGTCCTTGTGTGGGACGGCACCTTGTAGATGGACGATGGAGATTGGAGGTAACACATTAAAGCATCATGAGCAGATCACAAAGATGCAATTTCCTTTCCAGCGTGGACTTTGGGTTATATTTTCAGCGTGCCACGATAGTTGGGAACTGAAAAGATAAAGAAAAGGAACAAGCGAAAACGCGAGAGGGCACAGAATCAGTTAAGTACACCTGATTATAGTGAGACCTAAAGTGTACATATTGGATTAACTAAATCTCATTTGTTACTCGACTTTTTTATTCTGGGAAACGTCAACTGATACTAGAGATAACTATGGTAAATTTCAGATCTACTTTATCCTATAAGATAAAGTATGGGGGAATAAAGACATACTACATCACCTCTAAGAAGTGCATAGACATTACGAGTTTCCTAAGCACTCTCTTCTAGGTAGAAAAACGTTCTATTGCCTGTAGGTGAATAATTAAAAAGTTTTTAAAGTCTACAAGTGCTTTTTATTGTTTAGTCGAGTTATAAGTAGAATTAAATGCCAGGAGGTCCATTGATAAATGTACCATAGTCTATATAAGTTGTGTTAAGTAAGTTACAGATGCCGGCATTGTCCAAGTGTAGGTTTATTGCCAATCTAAACTGTGATAATGAGTTAGATTGTCGTATGCTTTCTGGTAACCGGTTCCGTTGATTATTTTATAGAAGAATATTAAGTTATGTCGTAGTCAGCGACAGCACAGGAGTTCTAAAGAGAGTGTTTCACATCTAGCCGTGTAGTCCATGTTTCCGTTAGTTGCCAGAATTCGACGTGTGAAACTTCTTTGAGCACTTTCGACGCGTTTCCTATCTATGCTATTCATACTCGAAAAGATAAATGAGCAGTACTCGAGTATAGGTCTCACACATATCTTAAACAGAGTAAGTTTAGCCTCCGTCGTATGCAAGTTTTTAAGAAGGAAGCCTGTTAATCTTCTAGTCTTAGGGATAATAGAGGAGGCATGTTCCGTGAACTTTAAGTTGCCGGAATATTTAATACCCAAGTCGCCTGTTGATTGGAGTATTTGGACCTTGGACCCATTTAGATAAAACGTGGACTGTGGGTTACATAGTTGCCTATGTGCGTGATTCCACATTTACTGTAGTTAAGTGGTAGTTGCCATTTTTGGCTCCAGGAAGTTAGGTTATCGAGGTCCTTTTGAATTAGAGTCATGCCTTCTTCTAAAGAGTCCGGTTCAAAGCTATAAACAATCTTGAGATCGTCCGCATATAAATACGGTCGGCCATGTTTTATAACGTTATTTGTCATTTATGTAAATAACGAACGATAAGGGACCCAATACACTTCCCTGTATAACCCCGCTGGTAATTGTTTTAGGCGATGATAGGCTATTGTTGAACCTTACTGTTTGTTGTCTTCCTTCCAGGAAAGATGCAAACCATGAATGAAGTGGGTCTTTGACCCCATATGACTTAAGTTTAATGAGCAGTCACTTATGAGGGACTTTGTCAAAAGCTTTACTGAAGTCGAGAAATAAACCGGACACTAGAAGCCCTTTGTCCCCTTGTGTAGTTATGTCATCTAGGTAGTCTAACAAGCATGTGTCGCACGACCTGTTCTTTAAGAATCCATGTTGGAAAGAGGAGAGTAGTTCGTTTTTAAGCAAATAATTGAGTAATTCCTCCTTGATTATCTTTTCCATTACTGTTGATGCAACAGAGGTTAGATTAATAGGACGATAGATCTCTATATTTCCTGCAGGTCCGGATTTAAACTTCGGAATGACGTGTGTAATTTTCCATGGGGTAGGGTAGCATGCAGTAGAGAGTGACATTGCAAATAGTTTGAGAAGTGCCAGGTGGAAGTCCGTGCCACCATTTTTAAGTACAGTAGCTGGTATACCATCAGGGCCCAAAGTGTATGAGTGTCTTAGCGTAGTGATGGCCTTGGTAATATCTTTTCTATAGTGAATGTTATATCCCTGATTTCGCATGATAGTGGCGTAGTGGGTTCGATCCCATCTATATGGTTTTCAATAGTAAGTGAGGTGGCAAAGTGCTCACTGAATACATCAGCTATGCGGCAGGGGTCATCATATACTTCATTGCCACAGATATAGAGGTTTCCACCCTTTATCTTAGAGCTACTGATTTTGTTCCGGAAGGTCTTGAGGAGTCTCATGGAGTTATTCTGTGCAGTAGCCTGTTTTTCTAGTGTAACTTCCATTGTATACGCTCTGCCTTGGCCTTAATACACATTTCTTTCTTGGTTATGAGGGAGGAAAAATCTTTAAGTTTATAAAATTTAGTTGCATGTTTACGTAGGCTTCTTCTTGAAGTAGTGGCGATAAGCATACACTCCGGAATTCTAGGTTTAGTATATCCTAAAGGTGCAACTATATCTAGTACATTATAAGTGTCGGAGTAGAGTATACCAGTCAGCTTATCAGCATCGTCTTCCATGAAGTAGTTGTTCCAATCAAGACATTTGAAGTAAGTCTTAAGGCTTTTCCAGTCTATCTTGTGGAAGGATCTGCTAGGTATTGTAATCGGATATTTGTACGTTGTAGTCTGTAATTCAAAGTTGCACATAACAACATTGTGGTCACAACCTGGGAATTGTTTGCCTGTACGTACGGTGCATGGGAAGAGTTTATTTGCCAAAACTAAATCCAAAATATTTTTATATCTAGTGGGGCTACGGACATACTGTGACCAGTCACCAAGCTCTAAACTTTCCATAAGCAAGTCATAACGTTTCGGCGCTTTGATGGTAAGCCATGAGATTTCAGGCATGTTAAAGTCTCCACAAATAACCTTACCTGTAAAGGGCAGGGAGGAGGCCAGTGTGAAAATGTCTGACAGTAAGTTTATATTCTCTATTGATGGGCTAGGTTGTTGGTATACGCAACCGAATAGGTAAGCCTGTGATACAGTAGGTCTCATAACAATCCACACTGAGTCTTGCAATTTATTTAAGTCTGCTGTATTAAACAGAAGTGAGCTTAACTTCGTGTTAACATATATTAAACAACCCCCTCCACGTCCATGTAGCCTGTCACTACGACACAGATTATAATTATCAAGGGATATACTTAGATCAGAGACGTTAGGGGTAGTCCATGCCTCAGTTACCATGCAAACAGAGCCAAGTCGATCATTTCGTTGCATATTGATCGCGCGTTAAGTAGGCATAGACTAAGCGAGTGGCCAGTGAGGTTGAAATAATTTAAAGCGTCATGGATGAAGGCGTCAGGTTTAGAATCCTGGATGAGACTTTGACTTGGGGATAGCTGCGTTTCGCATTGTTCAGATACTAGTGAGTAGATAATGGGTGATTGCTCTGCAGCCTCAATGTTTAGTTTGTCACTGCTATCGTCATTTTTTACGCTCAAAGTGTTTGTGATTAGTGGAGATATGGTGCTGTGAGATTGGTTACTCAGTAGCGGCAGAGCTGGAAGTTGGTGGTGTTCGGTCTCGTCATCAGCTGACTTAGTAATGGCTGCGGGGGCGATGAGAAGGGGTGAGAATGGTTGTGAGTTATCGTACGAGGATACTCTAAAAAATGGTTCGAGTGTGCGTACGTGACATATGGATCATAGTAGTCAGGTAATGAGTTTTGGGATGCAGCCAAGTAGTTGTAGTTACAACTGTTTACTGTAGGAAAGTATATAGGTCGTAAGTTTCCAAGTTTAGGAGGGTTCTTGTGTTGATAGAACGGGTGACATTCCAAGTTAAAATTATTCCCAGTGTCTGTTTGGGACGGAAACGGTATGGGTAGAGGAAGGAGGCTTTTCTTCCTGGAATCGGCCTTCGGGGTCATTCGCACATGGTACTTTGACGCAGTTGCATGCGTCATTCTATCGCTTTTAAAGTATTTATGCGACGGAACAGATATAGGGTGATAGGAGAGGAACCGCTTGTTGCTGTTTTTAACACTGGCCTTCAAACCTAGTGATTCAGCGATATTGTGCCCAGCGGTTTGGCGTTTGTTACATATTTTATTACTCTGAGTGTTAGGGATGGGGTTATGTTGAGCCTTATTGATAGGGAGAGCATTAAGCCTGTTGTAAGGATAAGGTATGAATTCTACTTCTGTATTAACGGTAGGGTGGTGGATTAAGTTGTATGGTTTGATCCTGTTCAACTCTTTATTTTGTGAAATAACTGTACTCCCCTTGGGAGTGATGTCTAAATCTACTAGGTCGCTGCCATTTTCGCTGGTTGTGAGAGGTATTGGGGTATAAGTGTCTATACTAGGTATAGTTGTGGGTATGGTTGGGCTGGGTGGAGTGCAAAGTCTAGGTGGTGGTGTACTACCACTAGAGTGCGTCGTAGACTTTGTTTTGGAAAGTTTATTTGGAGTGGTTAATTGTGACTTGGAATCTTTTATGTCTGAAACAACAGCACCGTAACGGTTGAAGGATCTACGTTGTAGAGGCGTTTTATCAGCAACTATTAGTATATTTTTGAAGTCACTGCCGGATCCAATACAGTTTACTGATTTTATAAAACGCTTGCAATCTATGATGGATGCAAAGTGAAATAGAATTGAGCAGCTAGTCTGTCAGTATTTTTACGCAGTCTGTTACATTCGCATGGAATATGAGACATGCCACTAGCCTTTAATAGGGTCACTCTAACCTTTTTAATTGGAAGATTCCCTGGAACATTGTAGACGATGGCTTTGTGAAGCGAGGTGAGTCGCTTTACAACTTCTGCTGCAGTAAAATCTAGGAACGTTTCAGCTTGCTTTGCCATATTTATTTCTATGTCTTCATGCTTTCCAAGCAAGTAGGTTAGCGGGGGTTAGGTCACTTAGGATAGATTGCATTTTGGTAAATGCTAATTGTACTTCTTCAACTTTGTTTTTATAGTCAGCAGTGTCACTGTTTAGATCAGTCAGGTTGATAGCCTTGACAAGTGGTGTGCGATTGCCTATTATCAGCGGTTCAGTGGCAAATAGGTCATTAGAGGAAGATTCAGGGTTTTTGGGAGAACCGCTATGCAGCCTGGACCTCTTAGCCTTATTTCGAGCCATTTATAAATAGGGGGGTGAGATTTCAGTATGAAGTATACTTTTATTAGGTAGTGGCAAATTTGTAACTAAGATTACAGCTATTTGTATGAATATGTGTTAGCTCGAATGACGTGATATACAATATATATTTGATGCGATATAATGTATTATAGTACTATGGATAAGGCGGTTGGATAACTTTGTCACAAAGATCAAAATATATAAACCACGTGTAAAAGAGTAACAACCTTCGAACAGCGCGCCAGGTTTCCCGTTAATGCAACTGTCAGGACATTCAGAACATATGAAGATATGAATTGAGAACCAAGCCAACGGCAACAAAGTTTACAGCACTAGGATACCAAATACATGTAGTGCCAAGGTGCATATGTGATTAAAAACCGCGAGCTTCTTAACCCGGACATTACGATTCCAAAAAACGACTGAGAGTTAGCAGAGTGGAATAGTTATGTGGTGCTCTCTCCTTATATATGGCATACTATTCTTTTTCAGACGGCCGCTCCAAAGACACTTCTCGTTCTGTAAAATAAGCACCCAATCATGCTCTGAGACAACCTTTCCAACTTTTATGCATCTCAGGTTCCTGTGTAAAGGCACTACGAGTTATTATGCTCCTTCAGAGAAAGTTGTAAGTCGCGTAAAATAAACTTTCTATCCTGTCGAAAGACGATTGCTTCCATGAGTATAGGCTCAACATTTCCTGCAATCGTAGAGGCACTGATTTTGTCACTTTTGACGCTTTCGGTACGTGATAAGCGGTTTTCGACATTGTGAAGCATCAGCTTTATGGCAACCAAAGTTTTTTAAACTTGGAAAATAGTGAATGTTTAACCAAGCCCGCAAAACATGGAGGACTCACTCAAGGAGTAGGTAGTGCATAGGTATGCTGTCACCTATTCAATTGGTATTCATAACTAATTCTCTGGCGTTACAAAAACCCACGCGAGGTAAGGGCCTATGGGCAGACATTGGCTTCAATCGTTTTATTTCCTGACAACGTTACGCAAGTTAACACACCCAATTCAACAGAATTCCTTTTTAGCCATCTTTTTGTAAATTTCAAGCAGAACGCGAAAGACACACTGCTCATTATTGCTAAGAGAAACTTCATTGCAATCTCCGCATGATCCCAATTCACTAAAAGCCAAATCAACATATGCTTCACGACAAGTTTAAGAATATACCTAGATTGAACCAGTAACTAAATAAAATTACATAACCATTAACAAAATTTACTACATATGATCAAAATGGATCTGTTGCGGAAAGTAGCAGAGAACTCAGCAAGACGAGATAGTGTAGATAGTGGAAACTATGGAGTAATGTAAATTTTGGGCCTCCTAGTCCTGTGACAAAAATATATTTAAAGCTAGTATTGAATAAATAGGTCTGAAGAGTATTTGTAAACTGTCCAATGGTAAGATATTGCATGCAATTTTTAGCTGTTCAGTTCGCTTCCATTTAGGGTATGGAAGAACATAATTAAAGAATGGTGGATGAGGTTTAGAAACAATGAGGAACTTCTGCCGCCACTGTAAATATATCGATTAGATTACAGTCGGCTTGATAGCTATGTTACGAATAATAAAATATGAGTACCTTGGGTGCAACATTTATCCAGACTTTGTTACGACATCCGTCTGCGAATGTGTATTCAGAAACTAAGGATGCAACTTAGTAAGTTAAACCCAGAAATAGCTTAATAGAATTTCACAAAAGAGTAAATGGGAAATGGTGGTGGTAGAGCAAAGCTTGATTAATCTACTACTGCCTATGTTATCTATACTTTATATACCCGAAGGCCCCTTTAATTATGACATACTTGATGAGAATATGTTTGAAAAGGACAAATATGACAGGCAAATGCAACATCTAGCCAGATTGTTGATTTTCATCCTTGTCTCTTAAGTAGTTCAACCAGAGGTTAATCTTGCAAAATAACTTGGAAATATTTAATAGGCGAACTGATATGCCTAGAGATAAATACATCATCTGCAGTGTCGGTGGACCATGATAACTAGATGCAAAACCCTGTTACGAGAAAGATTCAACCACGTTCGTAAACACCTTAGAGAATGGATTGCTGTATCTAGACAAGCAGAACCAATCATATCAGTGAGGAATCTCAAGGATAAATTGGGCTTTTGCTGAGAAAATATTAAATGTGTAATTAAGGTCATCGAATCTAATACCTTCATTAGTGAAAACATATATGATGACGTAGAGTTTTCTAACAACACCTGTTAAAATCTATAGGTTTAAACAGAATCTCAAATGGAGCATCTTTGTAAATGTGAAACAATGATTTCCAAAATTTTCCTTATTTACTAATGATATATCTTTACTCTATCTCACTAAAGACGTTGATGTTGCGGAACTAGTTTAAGGAGGGTAACCAAAAAGACACAGGGACTAAAATATAAGTAGCATTTGGCTCTACTGAAGACATTTAAATTACATCCGTTTAGTACTAGTTGGTTGGGAAGAGATATGACTTTGATGTAATACACAGACCACAACCCCCTTTACCCTGATAACTTGCTAGAAAGGTCAGGCTCCAAACTAAACCTATGAGGACATCCTTATAGGATATAACACGACAGAACCGCATGAAATTTAGTGCTAACATTTGTATAGTGAGGATAAAAATATCTATGGAACTTTCCTACCCATCACGTTGTGTCAGCACCTTCTTTTAAGTTTTCCAACAGAAGTCTTAAAGCATATTTAGACTATTTTGGTACTAATGGAAAAATTGTAGGAGAAACACGTTGATTAATCCTATTTTCAAACTATTGGTTCAACCATTTGCTACGCAGTTCGTAAAGCAGCATAACCAGTGATATACTCACCAAAACCGAAAGCAGTCTCACAACTGAGGCAAGAAATTTTAAAGGGAAACAATTCACTAATTCCGTCTAGCAAAGTTAAAATTTATATTTGAACGTTTATTGAAAAGTGAATTCTATTTGGTTGCGAACCAATCTGAAAGCGCACTTTACAAGAAACCAAATGGCTTCAAGGTAGACGTTCTCGTGCATGCTTGGTTGTTTGGTGTCATACTGTCACATTTCGTAATTACACTCGTTTTATTTTCAGGGATAATCGTTTATCTGTTTATGTTGGTAATTTACCTCCGGATACCATTCAGGGACATTTCGATTACATATTTCCAGGTTGCGATGTATGTTTGCTTGTTTCTTTTTCATGTGTAGTTTAGATAGAAAGCATCAGATTAGTTAGAGACAAACAAACAGACGAATTCAAGGGATATGCCTACGTAGACCTAAAGGATGAGCAATCTCTTCAAAAGGCGTTAGCTACTCATGGTGCAGTAAGTCAATGTTTCATAGGTAACGGTACTGTTTAGAAGATTGGAGAATACACTATACGAGTGAACCCAGCCAATGAAAGGCCTGGACGTGGTATGTCGATGACCACCCTGTATTCTTTTAGAGGTTTATATTATGTGTGCAAATTATGTCAGTCAACTGTGTCTAGAACTTTGCTTCTAGTATAGTTGCGTAAGTATACTCACGCAATCTTGCCACTTAAATTAAGAAGCATTTACTTAGTCAGACAATGTTTACGCAGCGAGTACATCAGCTTCTGTACATTACTATGGGTTATTTTTAAGTTTTCGAGATGGGCATTTAAACGTAACGCATCCGTTGTATAATTGCAATCATTGAAAGGCTTTATAAGTGGAATAAAAATTATAAAGACCTAAATAACTAGATAAATTTTGCCGCGAGATAGCTGGATAATATTTTCACTGCAAATTAGGGTTTTCGTAAATCATGGTTTAATTTACGACTATCTGACGCTATACGAGTGAAGAATCATCATAAAGTGCAGTCATTTTGCTTCAAATATTTTCAAGTCTATACACTGTGAGATTTAGTGACTTGGTTAGTAGATACTGTAACGTTTTTACAATGAGAAATACTTATTAAGTGGGAACTTGCTAATTGTGTTATAATTATAGTGAGTGCACTAAAGAAACCCATGGATGGTCAGAATAAGAACATGGCCAATCGTAGTTAAGAGAAGTGAACAATGGAGACAAATTCCATTCATCTACTGAAGAACACGGGGTCGCTACTAATTTTATTCTTTACTGTACCTGCTGGTTTTACATGATGACCTTATTTTCGGTCTTCATAACGTAGTCGTACCTCACTAGGAAGTAGTTTTTTTAGATTCTATTATCCAGTAAGTTGATTTAAAGGCGTGAAAGGTGGAGAATAATGCGACTACGTCAGCATCAATTTTTACGAAACTATCAGTCCTAATAATCATCAATGTTTTCCTCCCAACATCGACAGCAATGTTCCTTCAGTTAAGAGCAATTTTCAATTCTATGGATTTAGGTTCTGTGGCGGCGTTTGTCGTTTAAAGGTTAACTTCAAAAGTACATAAACCTAAAAGCTCTCTACTTAAACACCACTAGTTAAGTTATAACCTGTAGTGACAATTGTCAATTTCCAGTGGCGTTTGTCAGGGTTATCCATTATCTCCTTTTCTGTTTGATTTCGTCATAAATGTTCTTCTAGAAGTCTCACTTTCTTTGCATAACTCTCCAGAAATTAATTTCCTTCCAGAAAACCCACTCGTTGATTTAGTATACACAGACAGTATGGCTCTATTTGGTGATACCTTTAGCAATAATGTAAGCATGTTTGGGATGTTCTTATCTCTCTCTAATTGCAAAATGTTACTTCGGGACTGGTCTGCATCACCGCCTAGATTAGTCGTAGGGAGCGAAGTAGTTGAGCAGGTTGACCACCTCACTTATCTTAGTAGTTTCATCGTCCCCCGACCGTGCTGCTACCTTGACGTGGTGGTAGGGCTTGCCTGTCGTGATGACTCAATCGGGCTATACTGGCTGGAGCAATCGTTCCCCTAGGTCCTACCATGCCAGGCAGGTCGGTTGAAGAGCGGTGAGACCAAAAGCAGCAAATATAAGGTCCGAGGACGAAGTCGTACTGCCGGCTGTACAGAGGTGTGACGGCAGTAAGGCGTTTTCTTCGGACAACCAGCATAGCAGCGATGCTGGCTTCCCACAAAGGAAGGACGGGGTTAGAAAAGGTTGACCCTAAAAATGCACACCTCACCTTACTCCACGGATTTCCGTCTCCGGCAGTAAGGCCTCAACAAGTACAGAGCTACAACAACAACGAAAACCTCTCTCAAAAAGGCCGTGTGTGACCGGCTTCAAGCAGTTGTTCCTTGGGTACTACGGTCACGCTCCCAGGTCTTTCAGGCCAACCCTAACCCATGTTGTTTTTCAGGTACATCAAGAAGAACCCTTCCACAGCGTGGGCAACTGGGAAGAGATAACCGCCCTCATACCGCTAACAACACGCAAGATCACTGCCATTTTAATCAAACTCCTTCTATTCCTAATGTTTATCCTGCCCCCACCTTCAAGCCTAAATCCTTATCTTCAACTTCCTCCCGTGTCATTAGTGCTAACGATTCCGGCCCACAAAACAACGTTCCTAGCATACTAAGACCACGCTCCAAACTTCACATTGGTGCATTCAATGTACAAACCCTGTATCAAATAGGGCAACAAGCCTCCCTAGCTAGGACATTAGGATCCAGCGCCATTGATGTATGTTGCGTCTCGGAAACACGCATACAGGATCCTAGCGTGGTCATTCACTTGACCTCACCTAGTCAGAAGGAACAACCTTCGCGATACACTCTTCGTTTATCTGGCGATTTAACAGCAACTTCTTGTGGGCTCACCGGTGTAGGTATTGCGTTAAGTATGAAAGCAGAACAGGCACTTCTTGAATGGATTCCTGTCGACAGTCGCCAATGTGCCGTCCGACTAAATGGTTCAGTAAGAACTCGCAAAGATAGGGACACACACCGTTGTCTTTTCGTTGTTTCTGCCTACGCTCCCACCGACTGCAGCCTGAATGAAGTGAAAGATGAATTTTACAGAAAACTTTCTGAACTACTTCATAGGGCCAAACACTCAGATTTGGTAATCTCGGCTGGTGATCTTAACGCCCAAATAGGTAGCTTGAACGAATCTGAAAGACATTTAGGTGGATGCTTTAGTGTTCCAGCTCAGAGAACGGATAACGGTGATCGTCTGCTGCAGCTTTCCTCAGATAATCGGTTATTTCTAGCCAACACAAACTTTAAGCATAAGGAGCGACATCGTTTAACATGGAGACCTCCTGGCCCTACTAAACGGTGGACTCAAATAGACTATATTGCGATTAGTTACCGTTGGAGAGGCTCGATAGAAGACTGCCGATCTTTCTGGAGTACATGTTTGGACTCCGACCACGCTCTAGTGCGAGCACGCGTTTGCTTGCGTCTTACCGGGCGAGAAAAAACTACCACAGGAAAACCTTTTAGAATTCAGTTTAGTAATGAAGCAGCCAAGATTAAATTCCAGGAACAACTGAGGAATCACTTAGGCAATTATAAAGATGCGTCCCGACTAGATACTGCTTGGCAAGATGTTCAAGCAGCTGTGGCATCTACAATGATATCTATCAAGGACTTAAATCAACATGTCAAGAAAAATCAATGGATCTCAATGGCTACTGTTGATTTAATACACTCCCGAAGACTTATCCCATCGGGCTCCGAACACGATGATGAGCGGCGAGTAATAAGGTCTGCGAAACGACCGTGAGCAATGGTGGGTAACGAAAGCAAAGGATATGGAAGAGGCAGCGGCGATAGGTAACACTAGACAACTTTTCAAGTTGATAAAAGAAACCGGGGTTAAAAAATCCAGCGTTAGTGAGACGATTTCCGAAAAAGACGGAACGCTTATCAGCTCTCAGTCTAGACGTTTAGAACGATGGTCTGAACACTTCAAGGAACAGTTTAGTTGGCCTTCAGCTACTCTAAAACTTCCCACTATTTCGAGACAGCCAGAATGGAAAGTCGACCTAGGTCCCCCGACTGTTGTCGAAGTCGAAAAAGCTATAGCCAATCTAAGGCGAGGCAAAGTAGCGGGTCCAGATGGATTATCCCCAGAGGTGTTTAAGGATGGTGGTCCCACATTGACAACCAGACTGACTGATATTTTGACTAAGGTTTGGGAACTTGACATAATTCCGTCTGACTGGTGTCGATCGTTAATCGTCCCAGTATATAAGAAAGGGTCAAAATCGTCCTGCAATAACCATAGAGGAATTAGTTTGACTAATATAGTGTCTAAAATACTAGCTTCTATAATTATCAGACGCTTAACTACAACTCGTGATCTCCAAATACGAGAAAATCAGACTGGTTTCAGACCTGGTCGCGGTTGTATAGACCAGATATTCACCGTTCGTCAGATCTTAGAACACAGACATACTTTTCGGCGGCCGACAATAGTGGTTTTCCTTGACTTGAAAGCGGCATTTGACTCTGTAGACCGTGAAGTTCTATGGCAGTGTCATTCATTGATAGGCATGCCTCAAAAGTACATAAAACTTGTTAAGGCTCTTTACTCAAACACTATTAGTCGTGTCAGAGCATATGGCGAACTGTCATCTGAACTTGCAACCTCAAGTGGTGTCCGTCAAGGCTGCCCACTTTCCCCATTTTTGTTTAATTTCATAGTTGACATACTGTTGAAAATTACACTTTCATCGTCTGACTTTTCAGGAGTCGATCTCCTACCAGGAGATCCACTTATTGACTTAGAATACGCTGACGATATAGTCCTGTTCTGCGAAGACGCTGATACGATGCAGAAACTTTTAACAGCAATAAGCTCGAATGCAAGCATGTTTGGAATGCGTTTCTCCCCCTCTAAGTGCAAACTATTGTTCCAGGACTGGTTTTCGTCAACCCCTGAACTAAAGATAGGGAGTGAAGTAGTTGAGCACGTCGACCATTTCACTTATCTTGGAAGTCTGATTAGCCCTAATGGCTTGGTCTCTGACGAAATCTCAGTACGAATTCAAAAAGCTCGTTTGGCTTTTGCCAACTTACGTCACCTATGGCGTAGACGAGATATTCGTCTCTCAACGAAAGGGAGAGTGTACTGCGCATCAGTTCGCTTTGTCTTACTGTATGGGTGTGAGACGTGGTTATTAAGAGTAGATGACACTCGAAGGTTATTAGTTTTTGACCATCGATGTCTACGGAACATCGTTCGCGTTGTCTGGGATCACCGAGTAAGTAATAACGAGGTTAGACGACGGGTGTTAGGCAAATGTGGTAAATCGGTCGATGAGGTTGTGAATCTTCATCAACTGAGGTGGTTGGGACATGTGTTGCGTAAGCCCAACCACCGTCTTCCTCGACGCGCAATGCTGGCTGATATAGGAATAGGATGGAAGCGAGTAAGAGGCGGCTAAACGAAAACATGGCATCGGTCCATGAAGTCACTGCCTGCCGGTTTGAGTCGTGTCGGTAGCTGCTGACTACCTGAATGGGGTCCTCGCGATTACCGTAACCAGTGGCTAGAAACACTGAGTGACATGGCCCAGAATCGGTCACAATTGCGCAGATGTATTCACTCATTGTCCTCCCTTAAATCATGAGGCTTAAATTATTCCATTACTTTCTTTCAACGCTTCCTGAACCATATTGTATATGTTCACACTCCTTGTTACTATTATTATTTTATTTTATTGAAGTGATTTCTACTAGTGGTGGTGGTGTTAATCTTGCGATGCCATGGTGGTGTGGCAACTTGAACCGATGCACACATGTGCCAGGTTCTATGTTGATTGTACAAACATACAGTTTCGTCGTCCATGGCGGATCGGTGTCTGACTAAATCTCAACCCGGATTCAGGAAAGTCTCTTGACTTTTACCAACTTATTCCTCAAGGCGTAGGCGAGATATCTGTCTGTCAACGAAAGGCGGAGTGTACTGCGCAGCAGTCCACTTTGTTTTGGCCTATGAGTGTGAAACGTAGGTCCTGAAAATGGAAGATTTGTGTATGCTTCATGTTGTTGATCATAGAGATTTCTTAGTATCACCTGTATATCATGGAATGACTGAGTAAGTACTGTTAGTGTCAGACACAGAGTACTAGGAAAACAAGGCAAATCAGTGGATTATGTTATGTACCTTCATCTATTGAGGTGAATGAAACAGTATTATGTATACCCAATTACACTCTACCATGTCCAGCAGTGTTGCCTAGGTTATGAGTAGGACGGAAGAAGAATAAGGGTGATCAATCCAAAACATGGCATAAGTTGATGAAGTCTTTGACTATTGCTCTGAATCATGTTGGTAGATGCAGATTACCTGGTTGGGATCCACGTGATATTGGTGATGAGTGGCTGGTGACACTGTGCAATATGGTTCAGAATCGATCATAATGACAAGTGTATTCACTCTCTCTTGTAAATCTTAAGTTCTATTATTGTTTCTTACTCACGTTTACTTCATTCCTTCCTGTCAAATTATATTTCTGTTCTAATGTAAATCTGGTCTCGTCATGCTGATGTGGTGCGGCAACCTGGTCCTAATAGCTTGTACCTCGGGTTATACGTTGCTCATAACTAAATAACTGTGTAACTTACGTTTTCGCACTTAACTGGCTGTATTTGTGGGATAGAGTCCAGAAGTCAGTTAAAGTTCTTTTTCACTAAAATCAACATTATTCATAAAAGTCATGAAGTGGACATGTACGATTTTGTGATTACTGTTTTTCTATCCCTTTGCTTGATGGCTGCCATATTTAAACCCTTAATGAAGGCGGTGGTGGTCATGGTGGTCCATTCGGTATGAACAATGGATATGGGAATCAAGGACGTGGTGGTTTCGGAAACCAGGGACGCAGTGGCTTTGGAAATCAAGGTCGTGGTGGTTTTGGGAGTCTGGGACGTGGAAGACCTAGCATGGGTGGCGGACGGATGGGTAAGCAGATCGTTTTTTTAGTTCCGCTGTAAGTTCCTACATAGTTCAACTTTTAAAACTGATTAACACTTAACAAAAAACGTGTATTCGTGACTAGCTAAATTATTCTGAAATTAGTCGCATCCTTTATAACATTTAATACACTTAGGCATTTTCGTTTATGCCCTAACTTTTACGTTGGTCTCTGACAAAGAAATTCTTCAATGATATTTCCACTTGTCTGTCTAAAGTGAAACAACAGTGCCAAAGAATGATGGTTCTTTAATCGAACACTACTGGTCAAGTCAGAGCTTATAGGGGGTTGCCATTGACTTGGGATATACAGATGGCATTGTCCTGCTTAATAAAATGTAGTCTTCTACTATCATTGAGGAACAATGCAAGCACTTCTGGGATGCTCCTCTTTCCCTCCGAATACAAACGGTTGCCTTAGAACTTGTCTACATCAACACCTGAATTAAAGACGATGTGAAGTAGTTCAGTGCGTTGACCATTCCACTTATCATTGAGGTTTGGTCAGCCTTGATGGGTTGGCATATGACGAGATCTCTGCGTGTATTTAAAAAGTTCGTTTTGCTTTTGCCAACCTACGTCACCTATGGCGTAGGCGAGATATCCGTTCATCAGTTAAAAGATGAGTACACTGCGCAGCAGTCCGTTCTGTCTTACTGTATAGTGTGAAACATGGCTATTAAGAGTAAATTATACTCACAAGTTATTGTTATTTAATCATCAGTGTCTTCAGAACATCACTTGCGTTTTCCGAAATAAGGTAATAATTAAGTTGAGCACCGAGTTTTAAGGAAACATGATAAATCACTTGATAAAGTTGTAAATCTTCATTAATTGAGGCAGTTGGGGTATTTATTAAATGCACTCAACCACCGCATACTCTGACGTTCAATGCTGACTGGCGCTGAACGATTTCTGTTTAATGCGTATTGAGATGATGGAACTTGTTAGAATTCATATATTCACTTAATTTCACTTCCTTTTTTGAAAAAAAGAACATTTATTGTTATGCCATCGTCATCACCACTCTGAGTACAACGACGTGATTATTTCATCAGTAAACTTTTGTAGTAATATATTTCTAATATTTAATTACTTTGCTTAATAACCAATCATTGATGAATTCACAACTTTGATGCGTTCTCTGCTCCGGATGGTTGAATTATGAGGCTTTTAGCATCATTATTGGTAATATTGGTAAAAGTGAACTATTAAAATTTACCCACATTTAATAAACAACTTGGTTTGTTTAAGCAGAATTTGATTAATTGTTGTCAACACCCCCTGTCATCATGTACACGCTTATTTTGGTTGCTTCCTCCCTTGCTCCCTCCTTCCTGGCCTTGTATTTAATATGATTTTTTCAAATTGGTTGGTATATATGTAAAAATTGACTACTGACTAACCGAAGTAATAACCCTTTAAAATTTTTCTGGCCTTTACTTTGCCTTTTTCTAAAAATTTATCATTTTCTTAGTCAATTGTTTGTCGATTATTGTCTGCGAATATACATTGCGTTTAACAGCTTATAAGTGTTCATACAAACTACTATCGAGGATGAAGCCATCTCCCCTAGTGTTATATTCCTCCTAGGTGGAGCAGTTTATTTAGTTGATGGTTTCCGGCTTTTCTTTCTGATTACATTTCTCAGTTCATTTGTTACATCTATCATTAGCTTAATTAGCTAATTAAATACTATTAGCATTTGCATAAAATATAACTCTAGTATCTTACTTTGAGAATTGTCTTATTTCTAGTAAAGCGCAACAACCGGCAGAATTCAATCAAGCCGGACTTGCAATGGTTATTACTGATGTAGGTCAATCATCAGGAGTGTAAACCCTTGCATTTATGTGCGCTAGTTTAAGTCACCACTCCCTACTAGCGCAGCAAAATCAATTCCAAAATAGAAGTAGTAATTACATCAGTGTTAATATTAGTATTAATAATTATAAAGAGTACAATTCCAGAAGAATTGATTCTTAGAAGGATACAAAATAATTTGAAACTCAATATCTAAGGAAAGCTAAATAATAAGTCAATGTTGTGCATTGCAACCGATTCCGAACTATGTCATCCAAAGGTTCCAGTCGTTTGTTACGTCAACCACATGGAACCTAACCAGGTAGTGTGTCGGTCATGGACATCGTTAAACCTGACAAATGTAGTCCAAGTCACCACCGCATTAGCACGATTTGATCAAGTTTAGAAGAATAATACGACGGCAGAATACAACAGGGAGAAATACAGCAGTACGCCAGCAAGAAAAATGGAACTTAAGGTCTAGAAAAAGATAAAGGGTGAATCCACTTCCGCCATTCCGACTGATTCTGAACCATGTCATCCAGTGTCGCCAGCCATTGATAGCGATTATCATGCAGACACCAACCAGGTAATCTGCATTTAACAATATGACTTGGATCAATAGTCAAAGGTTTCATGTCTTACCTAAAGTACCTCCTAACTACCTCATCTGATAAAGATTTAACACCCCATTCACTTATTAGCCTTGTTTTCCTAGCACTCTGTATCTAACACTAGTATTGCTCATTCTGTCATCCCACAATATATGGGTGATATTATGAAGATTTCTATGATGAAAGGTCTGAAGCCACCAGGTAATGTGCACTTGGCAACATAGCTTAGACTAGCTGTCAGACATTGATAGGATTAGGTGATTTTCTCTGTATAACTGGAACTGATATAAGCTGAGGTTGTGAACCAGTTGTATCTGTGTCTGTAGGTTCGGGGTTCGACTCGCAGTGTCTTCATGGATGAGTACTATTGAAAAACTACTTACTAGAATGTGATAGTTTTCCAGTGGTTGTCCAGCTAAAATCAGTCCACTATACTGACTGTCTTCAAATTAGACTATCTCCATCAACGTACTCTAATTGAATAAGTTTCTTCTGGTGATTTTTAGATTATGTTCAGCCTGTATGTGTGGTAAACTGAATCATCACATCACATCTAATGATCTGTTAGTTTCTATTCCACACAAGTATTCAAAGTTATTTAGTATTACTAAATCATATCTCTCAAATATCTCTTGTTCTTCGTTTCTGTTTTCCCACTGTCAGAAAGTTATGGCCGTCCAAATAGAGGTGGAATGGGTGGATTCTGTGGATCACGACAAAGTTATCATCCTCCTGGACTGTCACGTGAACAATTAAATGGATCTAATACAAATCTTCAGTCAAATTCTAGTGATTCAACCAGTAATGATTCAGGTGGTGATCGACCAAAACTAAACCTGAAAATCAGAGAGACACCTGTAAATACAAATGATAATCGACAGTTGTCCGAGCGTGCCCGTGCAATATTCGGCGTTGGACGTCCTCGAGAGGCTAGTCCCATTCGAGAAAAAAAGTAATTGTGAAATGCACTGCATTTGAATTTAACAGATGTTCGTATGTATAATCATCATAAATTAAGGTCTGCTCGTTGGGTTTTGATTCTGGTGTGAAGTAGATGAGCTTAAAATTATTTTTTCCTTTCAGCCAAATAATTCTTTCTCCGTGTATACTATGTTATATTTCCACACCTATTCCAGACTGTTGATACCTTGACATTTTGGTCCGGCCTGCCCATCATGATGAATTAGTAGATCTATACTTTTTGATGCAGTCATTCCGTCAGGTCCTACCACCCTAAGTAGGTCGGTTGAAAATCAGTAAGATTCAAAGTAGCGAATTCGTACTTCTGTGCAGAGGTGTGATGGCAGTAAGGTGTTTTTCCCAAGCAAATAGCATGACAATGATTCTACCTTCCCAGAAAGGAAGAGTGATGTTAGAAAAGCCCGACTCTAAAAATGCACATCTCCCCGTACTCTATTGATTTCTGTCTCTGGCGGTGAAACTAAGAAATACGCAGCTAACACTTAACCCACTTCAAGTATAAGAACCTCCATGATATAAACAACTTCGAAGTAATAGCCACCCTCATACCTCTAGCAACACTCGAGATCACCTTGTTCTCGACCAAACCCGTTCTCCTTGTGTTTCTAGTACTTTCACTTTTCATCCCCAACTTTCTTTCATCCCATATCCTTTGCGTGCCACTACTACTGGTTATTCGAGTTCTCAGAAGGCTATCCCAAGTTTCCTTAAACCGTGCTCTAACTTCATGTTACAGTTTTTAATATGCGAACATTGTATCAAATCGACCAACAAGATTCGTTTGCTAAAATCCTAGAATCTCTTGCGGTATGCTGTGTCTCCGAAAAATACATACAGGACTCCACTGTGGTCATTCACTTGACTTCACCTAATCAATGTGGAGTAGCAGCGCAATTTACTCTCCGTTTATCTAAGCGCCCAACAGCGAGTTCTTTTGGTTTTGCGGGTGTAGGCATAGCTCTTAGTTTGCAGGCAGAACAGGTACTTTTGGAGTAGATTCCATTAGACAGTCGTCTATGTGCTTCCTGTTTAAATGGCGTAGTTCAAACTCGGAAAGACAGGTATAGACACATGCTTTTTTTGTCGCTTCTGCTTACGCCCCTCACTAATTGCAGCACGTGAATTAAATGACAAGTTCTTTATGAAGTTCTGTAGCCTCCTCCAGAAAGCTAAGCACTTAGACACAGCAATCATAGCTGGCTGTTTTAATGCCCAAGTCGATGGGCTAAATAAACTTAAAAACAATTGGTGTCCCACTTGAAATCTCAGTCCAACGAACAGACAGACAGTTACAACGTAGAACCTGGTACATGCGTACGTCAGTTCAAGTTGCCATGCCTCAATTAGCCGATAGAGATTAAATTATCAGATCAAATCCCAGAGTAGGGGAGGTAGTAACAGAGTTAGTATTAATGGAAGAGAATAGAGATCGGTGATAAGATTTAAGAAAATATGATTCAGTAAAGAGAAAATTATGATAAGTTCAGAAGCCTAGAATTTAGAGGAAGACAAGGAGTGGATGCACCTGCGCCATTGACAACGATTTTGAGCCATATCACCCAAAGTCTCTAACCATTTATTACGAGCGTCACGCGGACCCCAACCAGGTAGTCTACACCTATTAACATGGCTCAGCCCAATTGTCAATGACTTCATGGACTGGTGCCATATTTTGGTTTGGCTGCCCCTAGCTTCCAGCCTACTCCTACACCAGACAGCATTACTCGTCGAGGTAGGCGGTGGTCAGGCATACGTAACACATGTCCTAACCACCTTAGCTGATGGGAATTTACTACTTCATCAATAGACTTACCGTATCTACCTAGTACTCTATTCCTAAGCCACGTATTGCTTACTCGTTGGTCCCAGAAAACACGAGCAATGTTTCGAAGACATCTATGATTGAATACCAGGAGTCTACGAATATCCTCTATCCTTAAAGGCCATGTTTCACATCCATAAAGTAAGACGGGTCAAACTACTGCGCAGTAAACGCGTCCTTTGGTCAGTAGTCGGATGTCTCGCCTACGCCACAGATGACGCAAATTCCCAAAAGCTAATCGGGCCTTATGTATACGCGCAGAGACTTCAGCAGACACCAGACCGTCAGGACTGATAAGGCTGCCAAGATAAGTGAAGCGGTCAACACATTCAACTGCCTCACTCCCTATCACTAACTTCGGTGTCGAATCAATCCAATCCTGAAGTAACATTTTGCATTTGGGTGGAGAGAATCGCATCAGAAAACATCCTTACATTCATGTTTGAGGTAGTTAAGAGATTCCACATTTTATCAGCATCTTCGCCTAAGAGAACTGTATCATCTGCACATTCTAAGCCAGCAAGTTTATCTCCTGGAAGGAGGTCAACCCCGGCGAAGTCAGATGATGAAAATGTCAACTCTAAAAGTATGTCAATTATAAAATTAAATAAAAATGGGGAAAGCGGACAACCTTGACGAACACCACTTGAGGTAATCAGTTCTGATGACAATCCGCCATAAGCCCTGATTGGACATGTGGTGTTCGAGTAGAGAGCTTGTATAAGGTTAATGTACTCCTGTGGTACGCCTTTTAATAACAGACATTGCCACATAACCTTACTATCGCTAGAGTCAAATGCCGCCTTAAGGTCAAGGAATACAACTATTGTTGGGCGTCTAAAAGTGTGTCTATGTTCCAGAACCTGCCGAAGTGTGAATAGGTGGTCTATACAGCCACGTCCAGGTCTGAAACCACCTTGGTCCAACGAACGGATAATAGAAACCGTCTGCCGCAATTTTGTTCAGACTACCGTTTATTTTTACCTAGCACAAAGTTTGAGCATAAGGAGAGATATTATTTAACCTGGCGCCCTCCAACATCAATACAATGATGGACACAGACTTTAAAGTATCAGCTATCTGTGATTGGGCTCCGTAGGGGGCTGCCGCCCATTCTTGGAAGCGTATTTCGATTCTGATCACACTCTAGTGTGATCAAATTTTCTCATGCGTTTTACTGGATATAGAAATGTCACACCTGGTAAACCTCTTAGATGTTAATTCGTGACTGTAAAATCCAAGAATACATCTAGAGAAGGTTTAGCTAAGGACTTAATTGTTCATGGACATCAGATTCATCCCAAAGAATCCTGGAACTATTTAAAGCAGCTATATTTGCATCCAATATAAGTCCAGTGATTATTGAATACCAATTGGTCTTTGAAATTTCTAGTGAAGTGATGTAGAATCGAAAAACGCATTCTGTCAGGCTCTGCTGATGATGAAGAGCGACGACACCTGAAACAGACTAACAAAGCGTTTGTACTAAGACGGTGAGTAGAAGTAGGCAACAAAAGTCTTGGCAGCAGTAGGCAGTACTAGACAACCGTTCCGACTCATCAAGAATACCGGTATTGAGAAATCGGCTGTTGGTGGGGCCATTCCCCATAAAGATGGCTTTATGATCCACTTTCAGTCTAGATGATTGAACCAATTGACGAAGCATGGTTCAACTAGCCCCCACCTACTCTCTGCTTACTGATTATCTTCAAAGTACCTTAGTGGGAAATTGACACATGTCCCTCGACTGAGAAGGCTATAAGTAATTTGATGGGAGGCAAAACAACAGGACCTGATAAGTTAGCTCCAGGTACCTTTAAAGATGATGGTCAACTCCTATTAGGTAGGTTGACGTCTGGGGATTGAAATTCATCCCATCTTGTTTGTTTCAATCGCTGATCACTTCAGTTTACAAAAAGACAGAAATAGTGATTGTGATAACCACATAATGTCTAGACTGTTAGCCTCTATAATCATCCGACGCTTATCTGATGCTAGGGTAGTAAAAACTCGAGATAACCAGGTTGGTTTCAGACCTGGGTAAGGATGCATTGCTCAGGTGTTCACTCTGTGTCAGATTCTAGAACATAAGTATACTTATTAACGTTCGACAGTAGCAACATTCGTTAAGTTGAAAGCAGCTTTCGACTCCGTAGATCAAGAAGCTGTGTCATTAAAAGTATATAAAGCTCATAAAGGCTCTATTCGAATGCGATTGGTCGAGTCAGAACTTAGGACAAGCTGTCACTTGAATCGCCATCTTCAAATGGCGTTTGTCAGAATTGCTTCTTATCTCCCTTTCTATTTAGTTTCGTTATAGATGTCCTCCTAGAAGTCACAGTTTCTTCATTTAACTCTTCAAGAATTTTACGTTGTTGATAACTGACTGACCGACGTTTTTGAATTATTGACATAAACGTAACTACTACTTCTCACTAATTCCGTCTGTGCTATTAAAGTGTGTAACAACTTGGACCGATGCACTTATATATCAGGTTTTACATATGTATATATAGCGATTGCTTACTTAATTGTAATGCCTTTCATTATTTAGAGTAGATAGGACTGGTTCCTTGCAGAATAATCTTTTGTTTGGAGGAAAGTAGAATTCACTACTCAATGGTTGCTTTTCTTGACCCATTTCACTTGATTATTACGTTAAGTAATAATTGTTAGTGGTAGCCAAATATGATTTTTGAATTCATGAGAAGATTCTGCTATAAACACCTACTCACGTACTAAAGGGTCTTCAAAGATAAGTGAAATAGTGAACACGATGAACTACGTCACTGCCAGTGATAATTTTAGACCATAACGCATACTAATTTTGAAGTTTCTTGATTTAGTGGGAGAGAAACTCATCTCAGACATGCTTTGCATTGTTACTTAAAGCGTTGCATATTCCAGGACTTACATTACTTGTGACTGGCTGGCATTACGGTATGTTAGTCAATTTCTCAATTTCATCACATTCCTACTGATTATTGTCCAATTCATCTGTAATTTTATATTCTTACAGGTTAAATTCTGACGAGAACGCGACCGGCTCTAGTTAACAAGCAAAAATCATTTATAATTAACCAAAGCAACCTGATAACTTTTCTCTCCTAGATTCCCCTGATGTATTTCTTTCTTGTCTAATTGTAACATGTTTCTTGTTTTCTTTTTTTTCTAAATATTTCTACTTAAATATATCTCCGCGTACTTGTTTAATTCATCGAATACCTACGTGTTACTCATTCGATATGAATTCTTCCTTGTTATGTAACAAAATTTAGTTTTTGATTATCCTTTAATCGTCTTCTCCAGTCAAAATATGTAAGTGTACAGGTTGTTCGGGTTCTTTTATATTCTACTAGTATTACTGTTTGATTGAGAAATTTGCTTTCATCTTTTTCATATTTGTTGTTATACGATTGTATATGAAAATGGCAATCTGTTAATGGCTTCCTGACAATTTTCTACATCTAGTTCTATTATTTGTCTGTGTGTGTGTGTGTGTATTTTCGTCTTCATACAATACAATGCTACTTGTCTACTTCCTTTCTCTTTAAACACATTACATACACACCGTTCACTATTCATAGATCTTCTTATGTTGAAGGTTCTGTATACGAAACAAGTTGTAAAGAAATTAAATAAAATTCAGTGACCTGCTTCCTTCATAGGTTAACATTAAAAAAAATACATTTTTTTAATATAACTGGCTTTGTTTTATAATAAAGTGGATTAGTGAATTACATTGTCTATATTAAAGGTAATGTTTCTTTCAAGTATTGTTTATGGAATTTATTATTAACATTATTGTTTGTATTCATTATAGATTGATCTCAGTTGGTTATTGTTTAAAACTAGGATGCATTAAAAGCCATACGTTTCGTCCTACGCTGTTCTCACCCACAGCCTACCATTGTATTGAACGTAAGATCTTTAGATTGCATGACGAACACACCTAATCGGCGTTCAACAATAGGATTTATGCTTCAATCGATTTGTGATAATAGTGATATTGGTAGTGACTATCTTAACTCCACCAGTCACTCAGATCATTCTGTGACTAATACAAACAAATTGAAATCAATCGCTATAAAATCACTTCACTTTCATTATTATTGTATTTTATTTTTAGGCTACTCTTGTAAATGGGCAAACGTTTTATCTGTGATTATTGTGATAAATCATTTCCAGATAATCCAGTTAACCGAAGAAATCATCTGAAAGGTATCCAGCATCAACAAGCTAGAAAATTACACTATGATAAATTTCTTGGTATATTGTGGAATATTTTCTGTGATTACATTTATAATACATCTATGTAGATCCTAAAGAGAAGCTTAACATTGAGAAATCCAAGAAGCCATGTCTAACATTTCGTAATTCAGGTGTGTGTTTTGTTTAATAGGAATACATGAATACTGTTTCATTCAGGTACATGTAATTATGGTCCACTATGCAAATATTCTCATTTAACTATTGAAGAACTTCAAATGTTAGAAGAGAAATGTAGTAAGATATTGTTGTTGTTGTTGTTGTTAATTTAAATATACTTAGATGCTGAACTTTTAACTTCAACCTACTTAAATAATTTAACGTCTGAAGTCAATATTAATAATCAAATCAAATTATTAGAATTGAAACTATTATCCAGACTTGATAAACAATTGAAGTATGGGTCAACACGAAGATTTCATATTCCTGAAGGTATACAGATGATATGTCTACCGCCATCATTATGTTTACAGTAATTATTTTTGATGTATTACCTGTTTTTGAACATATTCTTCATCCTTTAGAAAAATATACATTCATCTACTTTATATAGTCTATTTGTCTTTCATTATGATATTATAAGTATAAGATGAATTGTTAAAACAATCTGAATAGTTAAGTTTCTATAATTTAGAGGTATTTATATCTCTCTATTGATTTGTTATGAACTGAATTTAATCAATCTCTGTTGTCATGTATCCATCCTAACGAGTCCCAAATAAGACGAAATGTACATCTGGGATTTCACTTACCATTCACAATGTAATCTGATTCATTCAGATAGAATCTCTGGTTACTATATAAACTACTAGTACACAATATTTTCCATCTACCTTAAACAAGTGAGTTGTAAATTTCGTGTATAGCAGTCAGTCGGTAATAACAGCGTAGGACTTAATACGTGCGTAGATGAGTTACCATTGCATTGACATAGAGCTGCTTAATTATTCCAATACCAATCCTCTTAACCACTGAACATATCAAACATATTATTATTAATCCTTATAATATGTGGAAATCTTTTATGGTTACAAATACTACTACAGCGGGGAGATATACTACTTACACTGAGATGGGAATCAATATCCACACTGGGCAATCAAATGATTTATATGTTATATAATTTGTTACGATGCCAAGTATGATACACAACGTTTTAAACAGTTTCTTGAATTGTTGATATTATTGCATTAGTACTTAACGTATAATTACATTACTTTAATGTGAAAAAGCGCAACCAAACAATTGAATCATTTATCTCACTGTGAATAAAGTCAAACCGACATAACACACAATGACATGTAGTTTTTATATAAGGAAGTCATAAACAGCTATATGTCATGAACTGGAAGTGCATTCAGTCATAAATAGCTGTTGTACTCATATTCATAATCCATCTACAGTTGTCAACGTGGTTGCTATGAGGTCAAGTTCGAATGGCTTTCAAACTGTTCACAATGACTACTCATAACCAATCACCAACGGTCTGGAGAATCCGATTATCATGTATTAGCTCTCAGGATGTATAGAACCACTTAAAAATTCCAATTTCTGCTAAATATGCGGATATTTGTTTCTTGCAAGTGGTATATATAGCACAACCCTATCTTTTGACTGTTATGTTCTTGGGTTGGTAGATTTTTGATTGACGAAATTCTGGCTAAGCAACACACAATTTACTCTGGTAGGTGATCGAATAATGTACGACCTAACAACGGCTATGCATCCTTTGCGTATTGTTAGTCTGCTTCTGTACACTTAGCCTTGAGTCAGTGAAGGAAAAACACCTGGATGAACCAAATATTCCAGTAATGACGATAAAGATCATTTATTTCATAGTTTCTGTGTATATCCGCAGTTGCAAATCGTACGGCAGACTATTACCTTCGTTTAGTATTGATATTATTATTCTGATTAGTGATAGAAACATGGAGCAACACGAATATGATTAATTACTCCTAGTTCATTATTGAAAAACAAATTACCAATAGTTAGCACGTCAAATGGAAAGTTAGGACGAAATAAGTGTGAACAGAATAAGAAGTGGGAAAAGCTTAAAGAGTGCATAATTGGAATACATAGAATAATATTTCGAAAATAGGTCCTAAAGTTTAATCATTCTTGTTAACTTGCTTATTATGATATTAACCCAACTTAATTTCTAGATCTCATCAGCAAGTATCAGTTTAAAGAAGCCTAATAGAATTGTTACATCCTTGTAACAGGTCCTACATTACGGATGTTATATTGCTACAGGAATGTGTTCATATCATCATTTTCTTGCAGTTTTCAGTAGAATTCGATCATTGAATCATGTGGAATTCGAACGACTTACATAACATTACTCTTTTCTGTACATAAAACCAAATTCACTTTTAAACTTGCAGAACTCAAAATTGCTATTTTCAGAGGTGGATGAATTCATCAGTCTATATCTTTGCTTCTTCTCATCAATTGCAAACAGTCTAAAATTATGATGAACGGTATAATTGGGGAGGTGGGGTGAGAATGACATGCTATATTTGGTCATTTCAATGGACGTTCAAGATGGAAACCATGATACGTAGATTAGAATAGAATGAATATAGTTCAGATCGATGTGTTTTTATGAGGTGATAAGATTAAAATAATTGGTTAAGCACTTATCGACACAAGTTTGAATGGGCATCAATTAAACCTGTGAACATCGAGATGATTGCCTAAGTGAGTTGTCTGATCTTTACGGTGATGAAGGTTTATCACACTACTTTTTTGTACATATAGGTCAGTTTGAAAACGTTTCCCATCGATTGCCTCTTTGAAACGTAATAATAAGGGTGTTAATAGATTTGAATGTTTCAGTAATGTTTAGATTATGCCCATTATTCAAAAGATTTTTGGTGATTGTATTTGTGAAACCTTCACTGTCATAGTTTTATGTTTTCCTAGTCAGATTAGGCAAAAAAAACGCATGGGTTCTTATCGGCTTAATACGGTTCACCCTACGATCTTTAGGGTGTTCGAATTATATATCTGATCGCTCCGATTCTCGATACGATTAAATACAAACGCTACCTCAGATACTTGTACTTGAATCATCATCATCATCAGCAACGTAGAACCGGGCACAAACGCCTGTAGGTTCAAGTTGCCATACCACAATAGCACTACGAGAGTATTGAGGTAACGTATAGACAGAATACAAGAGAGAAGAGTAAGTAAAGATGTGCAGAAAATAACAATAGAATTTAAGATCTAGATGAGGTTAAAGAGTGAATACACTTGCGCCACTGTGACCGGTTCTGAGCCATATCACCTAGTGTCTCCAGCCATTTGTTGCGATCATCACGCGGACCCCAACCAGGTAGTCTACATCTACCTACATGGCTTAGACCAGTAGTCAAGGACTTCATGGACTGATGCCATGTTTTAGTTTGGCCGCCCCTAACCTTCTTCCATCCTATTTCGGCCCTAGCTAACATCGCGCGACGGGGTAGACGGTGGTCGGGCATGCGCAATACATGTCCTAGCCATCTCAGTCGATGAAGGTTAATGACCTCTACAACTGATTTACCGTGTTTCCCAAGAACCTTTCGTCTAACCTCACTATTACTAGTCTGGTCATTCCATGGTATACGAGCGATGTTACGAAGATCCCTATGGTCAAATATCTGGAGACGACGCATATCTTGAGTTTTCATGGCCCACGTCTCGCAGCCATATGTTAAGATGGCGCGGATTGCTGCGCAGTACACCCGGCCTTTCGTTGAGACACGGATATCTCGTCTGCGCCACAAGTGCCGTAGATTGGCAAATGCCAATCGGGCTTTCTGGATCCGCGCTGAGATTTCATCAGACACCGACCCACCAGGGGTAATGAGACTTCCAAGATAAGTGAAGTGATCAACGCATTCAATTACTTCACTCCCTATAAATAATTTGGGGGAAGAAGCAGACCAGTCCTGGAGTAACATTTTGCATTTGGGAGGGGAGAAGCGCATCCCAAATATGCCTGCATTGTTACACAACGTGTTCAAGAGACCTTGAATGCTGTGTGCATCTTCACCAAATTTGACTATATCATCTGCATATTCTAAGTCGACAAGAGAGCCTCCTGGAAGGAGACTAATCCCAGAGGACTTAAAAGAAGTGAGAGAGATTTCTAACAGTACGTCTATGATGAAGTTAAATAAAAATGGGGATAAGGGGCAACCCTGACGGACTCCACTTGAGGATGAGGTTTCTCGTGACAATTCGCCATTTGCTCTGACTCGACCAGTGGTGACCGAGTAGAGAGCATTTATAAGGTTAATGTACTTTTGAGGTACGCCTTTTAATGACAAACATTGCCACAAGACTTCACGGTCAACAGAGTCGAACGCTGCTTTCAAGTCAAGAAATACAACTATAGTTGGGCGTTGGTACATATGTCTGTGTTCGAGGACCTGGCGCAGGGTGAATATGTGATCAATGCAGCCCCGGCCAGGTCTGAAACCAGCCTGGTTTTCCCGAGTCTGTTGTTCCCTAGTGTTGGTTAAACGTCGGATGATTATAGTGGCTAATATCTTAGATACTATATTAGTCAAACTGATTCCTCTGTGGTTATCACAAGAGGATTTCTGTCCCTTTTTGTAGACTGGAACAATCAGCGATCGAGACCAGTCAGAAGGGATGGAGTTTAGTTCCCAGACTTTGGCTAATATATCAGTCAACCTGCACGTTAAAACTATACCACCATCCTTGAAGATATCGGTAGACAACATATCAGGCCCTGCTGCTTTCCCACGTTTCAATTTACTTATGACGTTTTCAACTTCACTGAGAGTTGGGGGACCTGTGTCAGTTTTCCATTCGGGTAGCTTGGAGATTGTGGGTAAGTTAAGCGTGGCTGGGGGCCAGTTAAACTGTTCCTGAAAGTGTTCTGCCCAGCGTTCTAATCTTCTAGATTGAGAGTAGATCAACGACCCATCTTTTTCGGAGATGATTTCACTAACTGCCGATTTTTTGATGCCGGTGTCCTTAATAAGTCGGAACAGCTGTCTACTATTGCCTGCCGCTGCTGATGCTTCTATCGCTTTTGCTTTTGTTGCCCACCACTGTTCACGATCCATACGCAGACTCTTTGTCAGTCTACGTTTCAGTTGTCGTCGCTCTTCATCATACTCCGAGCCTGCTGGAATGAGTTTTCGAGCCTCCATCAGTTCCCTAGAAGTACTAGAGATCCAATGGTCTTTCATTGGATTGGGGTTAGATGCAGATAGCGCTGCTGCGTTCACACCTGCTTTAAAATCATTCGGAGTTACTTCGGGATGAACCTGTTGGTCGTGGGTGACTAAATGCTTAGCCAAACCATTCCTAAATGCAATCTTCGCCTTCTCACTTTCAAAGTGATATCTAAAGGGATTGCCCGATGTAACCTTTCTGCGACCAGTAAAACGCATAGAGATACGTGCTCTTACTAGGGCATGGTCAGAGTCTAGGCAAGTGCCGCAGAAAGAGCGGCAGTCCTCTATACAACCTCTCCAACGGTAGCTGATGCCGATGTGATCAATTTGTGTCCATCGTTGCGTAGATGTTGGAGGTCGCCAGGTTAAACAGTGTCTCGCCTTATGCTTAAAGTTTGTGCTAGCTAAGAATAAACGGTAGTCTGAACATAACTGCAACAGACGATCTCCGTTGTCTGTTCTCTGGGCTGCGATGCCGAGTAACCCACCTAGGTGCTTTTCAGCCTGATTTAGTCTACCTACTTGGGCATTAAAATCTCCTGCAATAATTACTATGTCTGAGTGCTTAGCTTTCTGGAGGCTAGAGAACTTCATATAGAAGTCGTCTTTCAATTCATCTGTGCTGCAATCAGTGGGGGCATAAGCAGCGACGACAAAAAGGCATCGGCGTGTTTCCCTATCTTTCCGAGTTCGTACTGAGCCATTTAGACGGACAGCACATAGACGACTGTCTACAGGAATCCACTCGAGAAGAGCCTGTTCTGCACGTACGCTTAGTGCTATACCTACACCAGCGAGGCCACGCTAGCTAGCTGTAGGGTCTCCAGATAAACGAAGAGTGAAGTGTGCAGTTCCATTGCATTGACTAGGTGAGGTCAAACGGATGACCATGCTGGGATCCTGTATGCGTGTTTCGGAGACACAGCATACATCAATTGCAAGAGATTCTAATGTTTTAGCTAAGGCAGCCTGTTGACCGATTTGACACAGCGTACGCACATTAAAAGCTCCAACATGAAGTTTAGAGCGTGGCTTCAGGAGACCTGGTATGATAATTTGGGAACTCGGGTAACCAGTAAAAGTGGCGCGCATAGAAACTGTAGGAGAAGTGTTACAAGTAGAGACCAGAGACGGAGAACGTGTTTGATCATGAACAAGGTGAACTCGAGTGCTATTAGCGGTATGAGGGCGGTTATCACTTCCCGGTTGCCCACACCGTGGAAGGGTCATTCTTGAGGAACCTGAAAGAGAAAGAGGATTAGGGTAGGTCGTGATGACCTGAGAGTGTGACCGCAGTGCCCAGGGGACAGCTGTTTGAGGTCGGTCCAGTATATTAAGTGTTGCTCCGGTTGTCAGAAGGGGAGGCATCGGCCTCATGGCTTCCGAAGGAGCTCGGCTTTCACCATGAAGCGTCATATTAGTCCTTCCAACTTCCAGGGCAGAGTTAGAATGGTTATAAAGATTTTTATTCGTAAGCTGTTTTTTAGCATGGTAGTTGTTTTACGGGATGGGGTTGCTAACCCCATGCCCAACCCTCCTCCTTTATCCGGGCTTGGAACCGGCAGAAACCCTGTGGGGGCTCCAGGCGGAGTTGTACTTGAATCGGATACCACAACTTGTTACTTCGCAGACCACATCTATTCCAAAAGACTAAACTTGTAGGAAAGATTTGTATTGTGGAAGAGAAACAGAGATCAGACTGGAGAACAATGTTTACATAAGATGTATCGATTTTTTATATCAATTAATTTTCAGAGATTATTCATCAGCATTTTATTCATACAATTAAATGTTATCAAACTGTACTCAGGAGTAGGACTTACATTGAAATTAAAATGATGTAATGAAAGTTTACAAATCAATTTTACAAAAAATCTATACAACTGCTTCTTTTGCTTGATTAAATTAACCATTGTAACTTTGGGGATTATGAATCCCCGGCACCTCCCTCTTGTTAATAGCGCATTGCTTTAGGATTCACTTGTAATCTCACTGTCTCCCGCCGGTATGGGTTAGACCTTCTTCTTTGTAGTGATTTTGATTCATAGGTTTTATCTATTAGGTTATTTTTTGTAATTGGGCAAATTAAAAGTATCCAATAGAATGTCCATGGTCATTTGTTGTGATGTATATATGTACAATCAACATAGAACCTGGCACATGTTGTGATGTAATCTCTTCGAACACCTTTTTCTTGCGTAGTTGGTTGAAGTGTCTCGGTTAAACTTAAACCTACTGTGATCTGAATTTTTAGTTTCTTGTCATGGATAATAAATAAAATTTTATTGGCTGATAACTAAAAGGGATGAAATTTCACCGTAAAACTGTTATCAATTTTTATCTCCTGAAATCACATGTTACTGCGATCCGATAAGTTAAATAGGACTGATTTTATCTGCTTTTGATTGGTTGTAAAATTTCATCAAAATGTCACAAAAGAATCATTTTTACAGAAGTTTTTTTGGAAAACTCTCAATCTTCTTGTTAACGTAGACAAATGATTAATGAATGAAACATGAATGGACGACGTTACTTGTATCATAGGAGGAACCTTATTATGGTCAATTAGGAATCGTATGATTCTAGTTAATATCATTTGCATTGATTAACAGTTGAATAATAATAATAATGTTTAATTGATATGAGAAGCCTGAGGATTGGGACTGGATTACTTAGTGTTAGTGAAAAGGTAGAAATAATAATAATAATAGTAATAATCTTATTAATAATACTAGTTCGATTAAGACGGATGTTAACTATTCTATGCTAAGCTCATTTTATTTTTAATCAGTAGAGTAAATTGTCTGCAAATGTAAACTGATAACCTAATAAAATAGATGTTCTAAGTAGTTGTATATTGTGTAGAATCAGTATATCTATTTTGACTATGCTATATAATGTGTATTTCTACTCCAACAGTTTGATTAATTAAAGTTGTATGATTGCCTACATCTACGTAGATGAAGAATATAATTTAAAAGATTGCTAGATTAAGGAAAGCTAACGTAAGATGTGGTTTATTCAGCCGACTAAATAATATGACAATATTCACTTATTTGAGCTATTAAACATAAACAGAATGATTTTATAAGTTGTATTGTGACTGGCAAGTGGAATCCAGGACGCGCGTTTCGTCCTATTTGGGACTCATCGGCTGGATGTACCTGCATCCCAATGTTGATGTTCACACTGGGATTCGAACTCAGTCCGTTTCGTGTCGAACGGGAATATACAAGTTTATCCTAATAAACAGAATGAATTTTAAATGCCTATTCAAATAAACTTGAAATCTTTTGAATAGTTGATGATTTTAATGCATACGACGAATATAATTAGGTTTATTAATAAACAGAGAAGACTTCTTATTCATATCTTCAATATACTTGTATGTGGTAAAACAGTGAATGACTTTAAGATGCATGTAAGCGTATCAGGAAGTCGGTATGCCCCATTTATATTTGAAGGTTGTAGTTCTTCAGTTTTGATCACAAATTCAGGGATATGTTGTAGGCAAACTGTTTTAATCACTTAAGTAATAAATCATTGAAGTGTCATGACGAAGTGTCATTGCATAAAACACTAAATAAATGTTTAAGTCAATCATCTAATAGTTTGAGGAGACAGTCATGAGAAGAGCATATGATTATTTTAGTCAGGATGAGTGCTTTAGCGTTTCGATATGTGTAGAAAGATAATAGATTAGTTCCAGAGATGGACTTAATTGAATTACAGTATACGTAAGGATGATGTTTATTATTGACAATTGTCGTCTTAAACATTCATTAATGTCTTTTTTGCTGAAGTAGATTAGTTAAAAACCACTTACATATTATAATAACTGATTGTAACCATACTATAAGTCAAACAGGCTAAACATGCAACTAGAAAAATTAGACTCAAATCGACATGATAAAATGGGAAATGAATTATTCTGCTTGTCATTGTAGTGAACGTACCAATAAATACGAAGGTGGACACATGTGCACTGCTATAATTATTTTACATTAGGTTGATTTCAGAACTATCAGTAGTAGCTTTGTAATGTAGATTGTGTTAAACCATCATACAAAACTTCAATGATAAATGGTTTGTAAACGTTTAGCAATCAAATGGAGTCAATCAATTCATTGGAATTATTTTCTTATTGAAGGTATGTTCAAATAATAAATGCTGTTTGTTAAGGGATCCTGCATATTGCAAGACTCAATCATCCTATGTATTTATTATTAACGGGAATGAATACGAAACAGTATGACGATATATAGAACCCAAGTCTCCGTAACTTAAAATATTATAGACTGTGTCAAACAATAACTCGGCGAAACAAACTGAATGTCAACCATCGATTCACAATAAACATCTCTTTGTTTCAATACAAGGTTCAAAAATTTGTCAGTAATCAGTCCATTAACAAAGACTACGGTTTATTATTAAATACGTTTTCATAAATAATCTTTAAAGTGTTTAGTTGGCTTAGTAATAACTCTTTTATGAATGATATTCATCATATGAGAGGACCTTTTTCATTAAAAAATAACATAAAACTGAGTTCGAATCCCAGTGTGAACATCAACATTGGGATGCAGGTACATCCAGCCGATGAGTCCCAAATAGGACGAAACGCGCGTCTTGGATTCCGCTTACCAGTCATAATCCAACTTAAATATATAACATTAAACATCGTTTATAATTCGTTGATCTGTTAATAGTAGTTATGCAAGACCTCTGAAATATGTAAGTTGAGTTCTCGTCTAATCGACTTGAATTCTCTAACAAGTTGTATTTACAAAATAGTGAGTTTCCCTCACCACTTGTCAAACACTTGTAATAAAGTGATTCAGTAGTGTTCACATCTCATAAGTGATGTTTACATGATAATCATACAGCATAGTAACCATTGATTTTGCAAAATAAACAGCTGAATAACAAAAATACCATGAAGTATTCATTGTAAGAATTAGACTTCAATGAAGTCATGTAAACATCATACAACTTTAGCAGCCGAAACCATATAGTTGATGTACTTTTTAGCAATATGACTAGTAAAAAAAAACGGAAAGACTGAAGAAACACTTGCTTGTTGTATATATATATATATATATATATATATATATATATATATATATGCTTGTTGAAGAAAGATTTAAATACGTTTTCGGTAGAAATATTTTATTTAGGGTTACAAGTAAGTACATAATTATGAATCGGCTGCACTATGGTGAAAATTTTCACTGTCCAAGGACCTGTTGATTGATCGTCGTCAAATAAGGCAGTGTTATTGGTTGCATCGTCTGGGTTTTCGTCCCCGGCGTCAAATTCTTCAGAATTTATCGAGATAATGGTGGCCTCATTAGAACTTGTCAGTAACTCGTTCAAATCAACGTTCATTCGTCGCTGACTGTTTGCTGTGGTTTCGGCTTGCTGAGTTCGTAGGCTTTTAGGTAACAGAAACTGCGTTATCAACATAAGCAAGAATCATATATTTACCAGGTAAGTTTGATTGCGAGAAAAATTTGTAAAACATGTTGAATACATTTTGCTGCTGCAGACGCTTACGAAATGTCGAATACACGAGATCAATAACATTGAATACGGGTGTGCCTGAAAACATCAGACGTTCAATTGTTGCAAACTCTGCATCTGACAGCCTCATCCAGGTATTGTTGTCGTACCCGACAGAATTACATTCATGAATGTGCTGCAGTTTTTGCGTACGACAATCCAATAACCATCTACTTTTTATAGAACATAAATGACGCGCATTCGTATTTTGTTGACGCCCTACGAGAATTCTGTTTAAAAAAGTTAAGTAACTTACTTCTGCCTTTGGGGATAACCATAAATTGCATTCTGATGGCGTCACCTACTTCTCCAGCACTGAAACTTGATATATGGTTTCTGATTTCGATGGAAACAAGGATCACGAATCATAGAGTGACGAAATGTAGCTTTTTCAAATTCTTTTACTGCATTCTTGAGTGAATTTACTGATGAAAATGCAGCTATGAATAGCATAGTCAAGAAAACGTTTTCTTTCTCCGTTACGACACTACAGGTAGACGTCAAACCAACGCTACCGCCAGTACGAGATTCTTTACCAGCATAGTTTAAGCTCATAATGATAGAAAAGTGATCACTCAAATGAGGTAACTCCATTTTATAGCACGTCATTGAAGAGTAAAATCAATAAGATCAATTATCGAAAACTATTTTTCCATTGGACGAAAAGGACCACAGTGAGGGTTTGAGAAATTTTAAAGCGTGACAAAATCTCCTAACTCGTTAATTTTACACCACAGTGAGAATAAGTATTATCAAGTGTCTCATTCATTTATCTTTCCTCACGGTCAGTTCATATAGCACTGTCTCTTGCCTTCTTGTCACATATCCTCCTATCCATTTGTTCTGTTGATGCCGGTAATCACGAGCGAATACTGGGGTACCAACTTGGAATCCTGGGGGGGGATTTGTGTTAGTTACTGGGTGTCTCTGTGGTAGTATCGCATAATGAGTTGTCTTTAAATTTCGGTTCATCAAGGCCTTGTTAGGAGTAGTATCATTTGGTGTTGTGCGATAAGCCAACAAGGAGCTTTGTAGACTAGCAGCAACTCCCTCTCCTTTTGATTTCAACAGCGCTCTTTTGAATATGTCGACAAACTGTTCAGCCTGTCCGTTTGACTGTGGATAGTAGGGCGGTGATCTTATATGGTTAACTGCATGATGGCGACAGATTTCTTGAAATTGTTCCGATATAAACTGAGACCCGTTATCTGATACCAGTGTCTGGTAATCCACGTCGAGATAAAAGCTCTGTCAGTATCTGCAAAGTTCTGTTGGTAGATGTTGTCTCTACCTGGACAATTTCTGGCCATTTTGAATAGGCATTCACTAGTACGAGATATGTGACACCATTTGTTGGACCAGTAAAATCTATGTGCAAGTGTGTCCATGTGTTTTCTGGTTGTGGCCAGGGTACTGGGTCTATTTGTTTACTGTGTTTGGCAGCTAATTGACAATTATCACAATCTTTTACAAAGTTGACGGTGTGCTTGTCCATTTGCGGCCAATAAGCGAAGCTTCGTGCATTGGATTTCATTCTCTGTAACCCAGGATGTCCGATATAAAATTGACGCAAGACCTTGTTTTGCAGACATTTCGGTATTACCACACGCCCAACAAACATTAGGCAGTTGTTGACAATGCAGAGAGAGTCTCGTCGGTAAAAGAATTCTCTCTCATCATTCTCTAAGTTCTTCGGCCGATTGGTTGTGATAAACTTTCTGAATCATGAGCGATACTTGTTTAACATCATCCACGGTCACCGGCAACGGTCGAATAGCAGTAGATAAGTAATTTATAGCATGATCCTTAGTGGATAACGTGGGAATTATTGACTCTTCAGTGTTTGTTGTGTGTTGGCTTATCAGTCGTGATAATGCATCAGCTTATCCAAACTCTTCTGTCCGACAATATTGTATTTCAAATTCATATCCTAGTAGGCTTAATGCCCATCACTGCAAGTTTTACTTCATAACACATAGGTTCCTAAAAGCATGTTTATTAACCTTGTAGAAGCCCTTCTTTCAATTATGTTTAAAGACTTGCTGCAGCATGGACATGTGAATTTGCAAATACAGCTTGAGGTAACATTTGAAGATGACTGGTTCAATTGGAATGACTTTACTAGCTAGTCGTGGTTAAATAATGGTTCCTCTCAGTGCCGTTATGGTTCTTCGTGGGAGCCTATCTCCTTTGGATACACGACACATAAAGACAGACTTTTTCATCAATAGTCAAATGTCTATGGTTTTCAGTATACTATTTCCTGTATTTTTCAAGAGGTTTTTCCAGATATCCGACATGCATAAGGCTGTTGAACTAATACTATTTTTCCATTAATCTCAAGGCAATCTCGGAATACAGTGGACAACAGGGATGCAACTAGATGACTTGAATTTTGCAAATGACCTAGCTGTTCTATCCCACGCACAGCATGAAATGCAGATGAAGACGGACAGTGTAGCTGTAGCCTCGGCAACCACCAGTAGGCCTCAACATACACAAAAGGGAGAAGCAAGATCCTTGATACAAAACAATGAACACTAACCTAATTTGACTTGACGGAGAAATTCTGAATGTTGAAGCCTTTACATATTTAAGCAGCATCATCGACAAACAAAGAGAGTCTGATGCGGATGTGAAGACACGGATTGGAAAGGCAAAGGCAGCATTTCTACAACTGAAAAACATCTGGAACTCAAACCAGCTGTAAGTCAACATTAGAGTAAAAATTTTCAGTATAAATGTGAAGACAGTACTGTTGTATGGAGCTGAAACCTATATTGAGAACTACGAAAAGCATCATCCAAAAGATACAAGTATTTATAAATATCTGTTTGCACAAGCTATATCGGATCCGTTGGCCACATACCATCAACACCAACCTACTGTGGCAGAGAACAAATCAAGCAGTTTCCAGCTGAGGAAGAAATTAAGGAAAGCTGCTGGAGGTGGATAGGCCACACAATGAGGAAATAATCAAACTGTGTCACACGACAAGCACTAACTTAGAATCATGAGGGCAATAGGAAAAGAGGAGGACAGAAGGACGCATAGCGTGGGGAATTGGAGACGTACATGAATAGTAGAATGGATAGTACTTGGTAAGAAGTGAAAAGTAAAGCCCAGGACAGACTTGATTCGAGAATGCTGGTGGGTGGCCTATTCTCCACATAGGGTAACATGCATCGATTAATTGAGTGAGTGAGATTTTGGCAAGAGTATAGTTGGCCTCTAATATCGTTGAGCTCGGATAATTTCTCATCTATGTTTCTTTATCCTGAGACGATATGCTACATATTAGGTTTTCATACACCCTATTAAAAGTTGTGTAATAGATCTAGGTTTCGTTATAGTTTCGGTATCTGATACAGGGACAGATTCTTTCTTGCTGATTCAACCTCACGTCACCAAATCCCACAGTTTGTGACCGTTACCACTGGACTCTTCGTTATCCCTCATAACTTAATGCGCACAATATTAAGTCACTTAGACTGGTGATCATTTTGTAGCCGGATCAATGAAAATCTAGGAGCTTTAAGAATTAAACAAATATGATACTGGTCATTATTATATCCTCTTACTGTGCAATTAAATTGATTGAATATCGAAATAATGATACATATTATTTATCAACTAATTCACCCTTGGATTGATTGATTGATTGCCTAAGTGCTCCATTGCGTGATCTGTGAAAATTTCCACTTCCTTAATTTCATTAGCTATAGTTGTATAGTCATATTATTAATCAAATTATGCACAGTAGTCTATTGTTGTTGCATCATTGACAAATACTTCTAAGTTAGTCTCAATTGTTTTTAAATACTGGAATTAAGTTACATAATTGGCAAATAGTAATCAGAGTAAGGAATTTGAAGGATAATTATTCATTTGACGAAGTGTGTATGAAGAACATATTGACTATTTAGTGATTGATTGACTACAATATCGGTTTTCTTAATAAGAAGAGCTACTTCACTTATTACAATATGTATCATGCTGTTGATTTAGGTAAGGGGATTTTCTAGGGTCTCGTTAATCAATCAAGCAAGTAATGTATGTAGTTTTAGGGATTTCTTTTCGTACACAAACACCTGGTTTGTGGATATGAATATCAATAGCTTCGGCTGTATGCAGAAAACGAATTCGTACACTACATGTCGTATTACAAGGGGGTGGGTACCTAGGGTGTTTACTGCTATGGAGTCCCATACTAGGACGAAACAACTGTCCATTTCTTTCCAATGATACCTAACCAACATCAATCTCTGACGAATTCAATCAACAAAAGTTAAGAAAAATCTTCTGGTTAGAAATTATTTATTTTTTGTTTATCGTGTCAATTGTTGAATTTCTTTTGTTAAACTATTAATCTCTTCAGCTTGTAATTTTGCCAATTGAACAAGTTGTTTTAATTGTCGACGATCAACAACTCCTGATGAATTTTGTGCTGTTCCAATCTATACACAAAGTAACAAAGTTATACGGAAACACAATGATAAACACCGAGTTTATACATATTGCTACATATTACGACTATTGAATGTAGAATAAAGAAGACATTATTCAGGTTGTTTCAATTAAGAACTAACAACAGTCATTAATCATCTAACATTGAATAAATGAATTGTTCTCGTTATGTACATATTTGTTTGGAAACACTTGTAGCGGTAAATAATCCCCAAAAATAAGTAGTTACATAGGTCCTCGACATTAATGCTGACCACGTTTGTTTTGGCGGACACTACTAGTTGAAGGCGCTCAGTCACTCATTATTACTAGATCACGTCACGCCGCACCGTGGGAAGCATCTCTCTTTCTAGTTTGCCAGCCGAGACGTTGCTATTCCATTACAGCTCTATTCACGACCAAATATAACGTCTCTTCCATCCTTCATTGCCTTCTGATTTATTCTCATTCGTAAGAGAGGGTTCAATCGTTAGAAGTTACCCTGGTAATATCGCAAAAATTAACTTGGTCATATACCAGGTGCACTTCACACTAATCTCAGTTATTGCATAGATCATATGTAACTAGGTAATTTGTATCTACTAAAGTCAATAACTTCATGTACAAATGCCATATTTTGCATTGATTTAAGCTTTATTCCAGTTTACCACTACTTTAATCATTATTACACTGAGGTAGACGGTGGTTGTTTATACATCACACATGTTTTGGTAACGTTTGTTGGTGTAGATTTATAAGTTCAATCTTCGGTTATTAACTTAATCTCCTGAATGTTTTCTCAGTCATTCTATGATACATGAGAAATGCTCCAAAAATATTTATCATCAAACATTAGTAACCTATTGACATTCAGTCATCACATATAGTAACAAAACAATAAAATACAGTGAACTGTTAAACAGTATCTTCGTACTTTAGTTCGCAGATAAGAATCTTGTCTTAATTGTGTAAATTCGCTACAAGATTTCAATGGTCTGAAAGTTATAAACTCATAGTAAAGTATAAAGTTCTTGGGTTCAGTTTTTGGCAGAGTTGTAGATGTCGATATATGAATTCAGTGGTTTTATAAATGAAGTCAGTGTATGATAAAAAGTAACTAAATTTAACAATCTTGGAGTCGCATTCATCACACCTTCCTCGAATTACTAACGTTCATCATCATTGTCATCATCAGTTTTAAACAGTTCCAAATTTCAGTGAAGTAAAGCTCGAAATGTAAAACAGCCATTCGAATAGTTAATAACAAAGTAGTATTGAAACATATCATCTTAAGTCAGTCAGTTAGTCAATCATTATCGACGTAGAACCTCATTAATTGTGCACAAAGGTCCATATTGCCGTACTACATTAACACAACATGATTAAATTTACAACATTGATACAAAAGTATGAGTCAATCGGAAGAAATGAAGCAAACGTGTATAAAAGAATAATAAAACTCAGAATCCGGAAGAAGAGGTGATGAATACACTTGTGCCATTATCACCGATTCTAAACCACATCATGTAGTGTCGCCAACAACTCATTGCGATTATTACATGAACCCCAGTCAGGTAACTTACATCTGCCAACATGGCTTAGACCAACAGTCAAGGACTACATCGACTGATGCCATACAAGGACGAACAGCTGTCCAGTGCTTACTAGTGATCAGTAGTTGTTTGTTTCAGACCAATTCGTGATATCAAATTGGTAAATATAATCCTTTACACCTCTTCCTAGGTCCTATCCATTTTTTCCATGGACGCTTGCAATACCTCGTTCGATGAGTACTTTGGTCATCGTTTTTTCTAAATTGGTGTCTGTCTTGTAACGCAGTTTGACGATTTTCTCAAGGTCTGTCCTATCCACCTCCAGCGTATTTTCCTAATTGTTTTCTACAACAGGAGGTTGCTACTGATGTTGTCTGGCCAATGGATCCGAGGTATCTTGCTCAGACAGCTGTTTATAAATGTTTTATCTTTTAAATTATGTTCTTATTAGTTGTTCATACAAATTTCAACTTCATACAATAGAAGTATCTTGTCGTTTATGTTGGAAATCATGATTTTGATATTGGTTGACAATTGGTTTCAGTTTCAAATGCTTTTCACTTGTAGAAAGGCTGCCCTTGTCCTGCCAATTTGTGAATTCACATCTTCATCAGATCCTTCTTTTTTGTCGATATTACCAGCCAGGTATGCCAAAGTTCCCACAACTTTCAAAACCTTTCCGTAAAGTATAATTGTGCTGGTGCATATTGTTTTGTATCGAAGGATCTTACTTTTTCATTTGTATATGTTGAGGCCTACTGCTGGCTGGGGAGGGTGTTGGTACACTGTCCATCCTCACCTGCATTTATCGCTGTGTATGACATAAAAGAACTAGATAATCTGCTAAGTTCACTAAGTGTTAGATACAATAGTTTTGTTAAGCATCGAAACTATTTCAGAATAATTTAAATTGTTTGCCTTTCTTCTATTTAAACAAATAAACAGATACAATTGTATTGTTCACTTACTTTTATATTTTGTGCTTGATTTAATTCATGTTGTAATTGTTGATGTTCATTAAATAATGCTAATAATTGTGTTAAATAAACAGTATTTTGTCGTATTTGTTCTATGCACTCATCTCGAGCATTACGAATTTTTGCCTAATTTTTATTACATAAACATCAATCCCCACCATCCATCCCCGTCGATTATCATCATCATCACCATCATCATCGGAAGTGATTATTACCATAGAAACAACAGAGAAAAGGAAACATACATTTAGTCAATAGTTTAATGAATGAAGTATTTTGTATAGTGAAATTAAACTTTCCTTCTGAACTTAAGAATGTGAATTGCCATTACTCTAATGACCTGGGAATCCTCGAGCACAGTTAAACTAAACAGATTTGATTGTCAAGTTTTAATGACGACCTTATTAACATGTGTGCAAAATCTTAAACTAACTCGTATGATGTTACCTTTATGTTAATGGATTATATATGAGCGTGGCATGAGCTTCAAACAGTTTTGATGAACTCATTCCAGGATGTCATTTGATGTTAGAAGAAATCTATCAGAATAAGCAGTTTCTTTAATTTATCGCGATTAAGTTTTTATCACTTTCTACATTATTACTGAGTTCTTATTGACTGGATAATCCACCTAAGTCATTTGTAATCAATCATAGTCAGCAGCAAAGTTTAATATTTACTGATCACTGAATAGTGATCAATGTCATGTTCAGCTAGTGATATTTAGTGCTGACCAAGTTTCAGTCCGCTCACTTCGTGATATACGGGTGAAATTTCAAAGATTTCTATGATTCTAAGACCTGAAACTGATAATTATTTGTTTCTAAGCTTACTAAATGACTTCAACGAGGAATGAATACAGCAAAAACATCCAATAAATTATGTCACCGTTACAGACAGTTAAGTTTCAATTACTGATCCTCTTTGTAAATGGTTTGAATGATCTTCGAGTTATGACTAATCTGATATCTCCATAGTCTTTAGTAGTGTTCAACTTGTCTAAGTTACTCACTAAGCTTATTTTAAGGTTAGAATTCTACACATAACATCAGTTTGTGTAAACTGAATATAACATGATGTCCTACAAACTAGTTACAATTATTTAACACATTTTATCCTGCTGGTTATTCAGTAATCAGGTTAGGACGGTAGATAATTTGAAAAACGTTTTCATAATCAATAAGACATCTGATGGAAACATGTACAATTCGAAATCATATTCATAATACGAAAGAAATTGAAAAATCGGATGTTTGAGATGATCCGTTGTATTTAAGAGAACTAGCAATAGTCTCAACGAAGCACTTAATAACAAGTTACGATATTGATGAGAGATAAGGAGCATTGCAAGAACATGAGGTTAATTACAGTGTGAATAGCTCTGTGGTGACCACGCTAAACTGTAAAGCTAGGTGTCGTCAAGTCATTACTACCATACCGAGGAGTCACGATAAATACGAAACTTAGGTCTGGAGTATCATGATAACTACTTTGAGCGATAGTACATTTCTAGAGTCATTATTTTGTCAAAAGAAATATCTATGAATTCGTAAACTAGGAGTTATTTATACAGATGAGGTATTGTAGTTAATACTACTCATAAGGTCGTCCATAGGTAGTAGGTGGCGGAACGTCGCGTGAAAGTGGAAAGAATCAGTCAACAGGATGAAAGGTGAGTTTCAAGGTAAGTAGCAAGAAGTGAAGCATGATTAGAATACATGGAAGAATTCGGGACAACCAAATGGAGCAAGCCAACAACCGATACGATTCGGGGAACTCGAAGAATGTGAAAATTAATGATTAAAAGTAATGTATGTTATATTTATAATTTTCTCTGTTTTTACTAAGTAAGCGATTGCTTATCCAAGTGGTCTTTTTACAGTACAAGTTATGAATGACAGATGAAGTGATAATGTGTTCATATCTTCTTTAAATTATGAATATCCATGAGTTTAATCGTAATGAAAGTGCCTAATGTGAATTCGATATCACAAAGTGGTTTGAGTTTGACAACCCTTAAGTATTAGAAAATACTATAAAACTGTTTCGTCTTAGTATGGAACTCTTCACTAGTGTGCATCGGTGACCTTACCAAGGAGTCTAGATTATGAACTTCAGGCTTCGAGAAGAATGCTTTGAGAAGAGACATTTCTAATTCAGTAAAATCGTGAAAGATTCGAGCGATCCAATCCATTGATATCGGTAGATATATACCTCACATCCTACATGATTGATCTTCATTGGTCACTAGGGTTCTAGGAATTGTTTCCAGAAGTTAGTCAGATGATATTGACTGTAACTGAAAGTTATGGAGATTGAAGTTAATATCACAAACTGATCTGAATTTCTAATTAACGAAAACCACGAATCAGTGAAAAAATACTACTGAAGAGTCATACACTAGTACGGAACAGTTTTCCAGTGTTTTTCGATCTACAATGATTGCCGAACTAAAAGCAATTCATGATAACAATCATAATCAAATTCAACAATCTGTATTACATAAAATCTTAAAATTGTCTAAATTAGTATAACAAGTCATACTACTTTCTAATTTAAAGTAGTTTCAACTAGAGGTAGTAATAATACGACAATACATATGGATTTATTGGTGATATTCATCAAAAATTGACCTGTAATGAAGATATCGACCCAGTGCACTAACAGTCAGGAGGTCACATAGATATCTGAAGTTGTGGTAAGCGAACACTGTTACACAGTCATATACTTGAACAAAATGGTTACTCAGTATTTATTGGCCTCCAGTGATACTTCGCTATCAGCTCAGTATTTACTGCATTTTAGAGGTAGTTCTTAGTTTTAGTGAGATGTGATCAATGGAATTCAATCATATTGGGTGTGGGGTAGTTATTCACTAATGAAAATAGATGAAATAACGAAGATTTAAGTCTAATCAATTAAAGTGAGAGATATTAACCGTTGAATCCTGGGCTGGCTTAGTGATCTAACAGTTAAGCATTCACAAAAAAACCTGAAGGTTTTGGATTTAATTCCTTGACGGAGTCATGAATATGTATTATTGAAGTATCCTATACTTGGCTTAAACAACTATCTAATGCCTACTAACTTTCAATGATTGTCAAAATTACACTAATTCATGAAAGAATACACCAACCTCTATGATGTTATCTTCTTTGATGAACTCCTCTTGTAATATTGACATTTTTGTTGTTAATTCTTCTAATTTTGTATTCACCATAATACTCTCCATCTTTTCAATATCATCTATTCTACCAAATTTATCATACATTTCCTTGTCACATTTAACTGATAGGTCTTCTAATTCTTTCTACATAAAAACAAGTAAGTAGATGAAAATAAGAATAAAAGTGAGACGTATATGTATATACTACTGATAAGTTGTATTAGTGTGATAAGGAGACAATTAATAGACAGTCATAATCTGTGAAGTCTATTCTCAGTGGTATCTGGATCATTTCCTGCTAAACTGTATCTGTCAAACATTTGATAACTATTATGTTTGCATTGCTTTGATTACAAATACTTCATAGATTCATTGCCAACTATCTTATATATATTTTCCTTCCTAAGTTATTGCAATTTTACTGTGGATCTATTATCGCAATTTCTATACACAACTCTCCCATAGTTCAGTCTTTAATGTGTTTTGTGTTTTCTATTACTGATTAGTCCAGAATGTGATATATATATCAAAGTTATTGTTATTAATCAATAAACCACTCACAATTGTCTATCAATTGATGGTATTATTTTCCCCATCTCTAGCTTTAGAGACGGTACAGTGTCGACTATGCAGTGTCCTCGTGGTCAAGTTATAATTATAGTACAAATCCTATTGGATCGATTAGACGCAAAGTAATTATTCTCCTCCCGACTGTAGCTGCTACCTTGACATGATGGTCGTCTTTGCCTATCGTGATGACCCAACCGAGCTATATTGGCTAAGACGCATTTCCCTCTAGGTCCTACCATGCAAAGCAGGTCTTTTGGAGAGCGATAAGACTAAAGACAGCAAACTAAAATCTGATTGCGAAGTAGTACTACTGACTGGGAAGCAGTGTGATAGCAGTAAGGTGTTTCCCTCGAATAACCGACATCTGCAGCGATGCTGTCTTCTTAACGGAAGGGAGGGGTCAGAAAAGGTCGACCCTAAAAGTGTCACACCTCACCTTACTCCACGGATTTCCGGCTAAGGCAGTAAGGCCTTCTAAAGAACAGAGCTAATACTTTGAAAACTTCACATTACAAGGTTGTGCATGATCAGCCTCTAGCAGTTCTTCCTTAGGCTCTGTGATTGCGCCACAGGTCACTTTGGGCAACACTAACCCATTTTGTTTCGTAGATATATCAAGAAACAGAACCTTTCTAGGACGTGGACAACAGGAAAGTGGTAATCGCCCCTCTTACCTCTAACAGACCACCCCGACTACATGACTCCGCGGTTTCACAGAATTATGATTATCCATTTTATTAATTATTGTTTGAAACAATCGGTAAACTTAAACAATTGTATTCACTGTCAGATGTAAAGACTATGAGTTTCCTTATAATAAAATTATTCTTATAGCAGAGTTTATGGTAACTGTTGAATACTGTAATATGTATCATTGACTAACAATACAGCTTGATAACCATGGAGAACTGAAAAGAATTAGTTAACTGTTTTGATCTAGAATGGAACTCGTTAGCAGTGTATATCGATGACCTCATACAGAGAAATATATTCAAACTAAGAAAATCACCATTAAACATAAACCTATCTGGCTTTATGTAAGTTGGATTGTGACTGGCAATTGGAATCCAGGACGCGCGTTCCGTCCTATTTGGGACTCATCGGCTGGATGTACCTGCATCCCAATGTTGATGTTCATACCGGGATTCGAACTCAGTCCGCTCGAGGCAATCCGCTCAGGATGCACATATAGCAACAATGACTGACCAGCTTCAGTCTATAACAAATCAACGGGAATATACAAGTATATCCTACTATCTGACTTTATTATTGTAGTTGTGTTGTATTACGTTGGGTCAATTGACTAATGAATTGTAAGTGTTTGCATTGATGTTAAAATGGTAACATCAAACCAGAAACTAGTATCTTGGTATACAACATATTTCCCATGAGAACATAATAATTGTAATTTTGTTGTAAGTTGTGTTCAGGAAGAAGAATCATACAATAGTATGTGTATTTTGCATAGGGATGAGTAGTATGATCATTCTATGGATATGAGATTAGGATAGTTCAAAGGAGGGGGCAGAGAAAATGTGTGTTGTTACGTCATAGTTATTGGTCAAGTGAAGTGCATCACGTTTTTGTCTTATGTTATTAACAAACTACAGAGATAATAATTAGCATTGTTTCCTTCTATAAAGTATTTGGATAAACTCTTTCTTGCATTTTAATGAAGAATTTGTTTACTTTCAGCTTTTCAGACCGAGGTTATACATAGCACTTTCAGTTTTAATTTGATATCACCAATTAGTCTTAACTAGGCATTCAATTATCACCAGGATGCACTAGACAATTATTTCGTCCTAGTATGAGACTCTTCGACAGTACACATTCATTCATTAAATGTTCAATAGAACTTTCTTTAATATTACACTGTCAAGTCATAAATCAACCAGTTGTTTATTTTTCCATGTAGTTCCAGCGTTGGAAAATAATGCTGGGTTGATGTTCGTAAAGAGGCTGTATTTTAAGGTGGTGCAAGTTTACATGAACCCGTATTGACTCTAATCAGTATCATTAACATTACGTGCTCAGTGGACGTTAGAAAGAATTCAGAGACAATGATGACATAACACAGAGAGTAATCAGATATACCCAGCACACACAAACCATATATCACAAGCCAACAGTAAAATTCCTACTATCGTATCCTTGTAAACCTAACCTTTAACAAACAGGTGAATCAGATTGGTTTAATCACTCATTGATACAAGTACCCAAATACACAAATTATTTGACTACTTTTAATGACTTGTCACAAAGAATGGTGTCCGTGTGAAACTGCTTTTGATCTCAAATCATTAGTCAATCAATACTGGCTACTCTACGTGGAGCATAGGCCACCGACCACAATTTTCAAACTATCTCTGTCCTCCAGTCTCCTTTTCATTTCTTCCCAAATGCTTTTCATGAACACTTCCAATTTCCTGTGTAATGCTTATTTTTTGCCTTGAGAATTCAAAGTTATTGCTTGTCTTGTGACATAGTTTAATCATTTCATCAATGTATGTTCTATCCATTTCAAGCGTCTTTTCCTAATTTTTTCTAAGATGGAAGTTGGTTTGTTCTCTACCGCAAAAGGTTGTTACCAGTTGTATCTGATCAACGGTTCCGAAGTATCTTGTCTAAACAACTGTTTATAAATACTTACATCTTTAGTAATACTCTTCGTAGTTCCTGTACAAAGTTACATTTCTATACAATAGAACTATTTTGTTATTTATATCAAAAACTATGACTTTAATGTTGGTTGATAGTTGGTTGAAGTTTTAGATGTGTTCTTTAATTGTAGACATGCTACTTTTGAATTGCTCATCGTTGCGTTTACATCTGTATGAGATCATCTTGATTTATTAATGAAGCCAGTGTCTAGGTATACAAAAAGTTTCAACATATTCCAGAGTATTTCTGTTAAGTGTAATTGAGTTGATTCATGTTATTCTGTATTTAAGGATATTATAGACTGTATGTTATCACATAGTAAAACAACATCATTTGATAATTTAGTTTATTAGAATCTTCTTATTTTATATAGATCTATATCAAAAACAAAGACGTTTCAAAGATGAATATTCTTTTAGTGATAAATGCTCTAATCACGTTCTACATTTATTAGTTCAAAATTATTAGTGATAAACAATAGCCAGTTCTGCAGAAGATATAACATCATTTACATATCAAGGATAATTTGGATATTAATGTTGAAATGCTCATCATCATTATGTAACTTATGAAATGTAAACGACAATTGAAATGAACAACAAGCTTATATATATATATATATATATATATATATATATATATATATATATATATATATATATATATATAGGTGTCTCTGTATATGGGTGACCTAGGAGATAGGGTGGTGACAAAATACGAATAGACAAAGGCTGATCTACACTCGCCGTATGACCTGTTTGAATTAGGTGAACTAGTATTGAACTATTGATATTTCTGACAATCCCTTTGATAAAACCGAACCGAAAGGTGTTCCCGGGGCACGGGGGAGTAAATTCCTTGAGCATCTGCTAATGTGACTTGCTCCACAGGATTAGTTGAACTGATAGACACATATGCATATTTATTATTATTATTTTTATTAATCAAGGTACACAGTATGAATTTGGATATCATTCAATCTTATTTCTTAATTTTATTGACTCTGTAACATTTTAAAACCGAACAAATGAACTGATTGTAATTCTTTCTATTACAGTTGTTACTATGACACGAATTTCGATTATCACTCACTCCATTTTGTAATCTCTAACCTATTCGGTTACATTTTAAGTAGGATTCAGCCTTTGTCTAATCGTATTTTGTCACCACCCCCATCTCCTATGTCACCCATACACACAGAGATACCTGTAAGTATTTGATTAATAATCCTGTTGTTTATTCCAACAGTCGTTTACGTTTCACAAGTTACATGATGATGATGAGCATTTCAACATTAACATTCGTATTTTACAAATAATCTGAAGAGAGAATAAATTTACATCCAAATTATCCTTGATATGTAAATGATGTTATTTCTCCTGCAGAACTGGCTATTGTTTGTCACTAATAATTTTGAACTAATCAATGTAGAACCTGATCAGAAGAGAATATTCTTTGTTCAAACATCTTTGTTTGTTGATAACCATAGAAATCTTTAAACAAACTACAAAGTACTCCTTTAGAACATCTCTACTTGATTACAAACAACATTCAACTATTTTCAATGATTTGATTGAATATATCACAGATTAATGTTGCCAGGGTACCAAATCAAATAACCAATCTCCACAAAAATAACCATTCCAATTGAACTATTTTCAATGAATCACTACAACATTAAATCAACATTGAAAGAAAACAATACAAAACAAAACAAACAAACACAATTAAACAGAGAACATTAACAATTAACCTTGATTACGTAATAATGTCAACTAACTTGAAATAATTTTTTATATTTTTGTAATAGAATATGATGTTGTTTAGCTTGTTGTTTTTCATGTTGTTGTTGTTTTCTTTCATTATTTAATTCTTCTATACGTTGTTTTAATGTGTATAAATTCGATTTTAAAAATATTAAATAATTTGTCATCTCAAATGGAATAGATTGATTATTGATCATTGTTGAATGAATTTGATCTAAGCGTAATATAACAATAATGCTTAATTCATTCAATTGACGTTGTTTCTCTAACTAGAATAAAGAAACAAAAAGGAAGAAAGAAAAAAAAACACTTTTCATATTGACAACAATACACTCTAAAATATGGATGTTGGTGGGGTGGGGGGGGGGGAAGAAGGGGGTTGTATCTGAAATATGGATGGCAGATATTTTCGGTTCTATTATCTGCCGAGATATTGCCTACAGCTAACACTCAGCCTTGCCTTTATCTATTGCACAGACACAAAGATCCGACTGATTATCAAGAAGCCAGCTTGTTACTCATACGGATATATAGTATAACCAATAATATACAAGATATATATACGCATAAGACCGAGTCATTGTCGTATGTCTATCACATAATATTGGCTAATCACATGTCTTCTTCCAGACATGTTAAAGGGTAGTTTCAATTAAATTGATTATTCAGATAGTGGAGTGATTAATCACCAGTCATCGAAGCAGTAGCCACGGATCTCGGTATAAATATCTACTCACCAACAGTTGAACAAATCAAAATGGTCATCCGACATATCAAAAGGGGCAAGTGTTCAAGGCTAGACAACATACAAGTCTAGTGAGGTACTGAAGACAGATATAGAAGCAATTTCAAAGATACTCCATATTCTCTTCATGAAGATTTCGGAGGAAGAACAAATGCTAGCAGACTGAAAAGAAGGATACCTCATCAAGATACCATAGAAAGGAGATTTTAGCAATCGCGAGAACTATAGTGGCATCATATCATTACCAAGGTTAACTTTGATAATTTCAAATAAATTGAGCATTGGATAGACTGTTTATAAAATTAGTGATATGTAGTGGCATCAATCTACTTTCAATGCCAGAAAAAGTCTTCAACAGAGTGTTATTGAACCGAATGAAACATCCAGTCGACGCCGAACTTCAAGATCAACATACCGGATTCCGTAAGAGTTGGTCATGTACCGACCAAATCGCGACTCTACGGTTGGTTGTTGAACAATCAATTGAATGGAATTCACCACTTTACATCAACTTCCTCGACTATGAAAGAGCATTCGACAGAGTGGATAAGAGAGTATTATGGAGCCTTCTACGACATTATGGCGTACTCGAAAAGACAAAGACCAGCTAGGCACTTTCGTCGGCTTTTGCTATTGTAACTGTGTGCACACAAGGTCATATCAACTAATTAGTCGTACAACTCCTTAATAACAACCTGTTTGTTGATGTCATAACATACTGTAATTAACATGGATACATAAGTGAATGTGGTAAACTAAACGTTGCTTAGTATTGTTGGCTTAGATTACAAACGTTCTTTCCTTTCACCGTTTTGGGGATAAGAATCAAGGTAAATGGCAATTAAAACTCATCACACTTATGCAAGTCTAATAATAATAATAATGCAAAGGATTATAAGTGGGTCAACTACGAAGTAAGTATGTGTAGCCATGGTAAACAGATTGATGTTACCAGGGTAACACTGTTAACGAAACAGTTATCACTAAGGTTAATCAATAGTCGCCACTTCATATCATAAATTGATGAAAATGGGAATCCTATTACTGAATGCTGGCTTAGTGGTGAAGAGGGTTAGGGATTCACCAACCTGTTGCCCTAAGATTAGCACTAGTAAGAAGTTTCATAATAAGATAAAACAACTAGCCAGTTCCTCCCCTCGTTTCTAATGCTACCCTACCAACATCAATTGGTGACGAATCCAATCAACTAAAGTGGTTAATACCAATCTTCAAAAACCACCTCAATTAAATTTATTCACCGGCGAATTCAACTGGACAATACAATGATATTTCTGTTTTCTTAAGAACATTTAATAAGGCATTAAATGATGCATTTCTATCAGTAGTTTGTAGACTATTTGAGCTAACTAACATAATACACTACAGGAAGGAATTAAGTCGTCGAACAGATATGTTAAGTCATTTACTACACCATCTCATTTCATTTTTATATATTCCCTATACTACTGTTTATTATTCAGTAGTTACCAAGCTTCATGCATGTAGACGAACTTATCTATAGTGCTTTGTTTGGGAATAAGAACATTCTTTGGTTCACGTAGATTATTCCAAACGTCCATTCCATTTTATTATTGCAGTTCCATCATTTATTAATTCCTAATAACAAACCACCATTCGCACAAATGTAATGTATTTACATTATTCTAGTTAGCATTTTTATTGCATAGTTGTTATATATGAGATGGGATTCCAGACCCTATGCCTAAGCCACATCCCTTATCTAGGCTTGGGACTGTCAGTAGACTTTGGAAAGATTTCAGGAAATGGCAGAATTTCCAAGAATGAAAAATATCTTGAACTCAAATTAGTTATTAGTTAACATCAAAATCACTATTTTCAATACAAATATCAAGACACTTCCATTGTATAAAGAATTACAAAAAGTATCATTCAAAAATGAAGTTATCTATAAACAATTGTTTATGCAAAATACTCCGGATCTGTTGATCAAACTTCATTAGTAGCAACCTACTATGGCCGAGAATAAAGCACCCTCAAGGTGAGTAAGAAATTACGAAAAAACGTTGAAGTTGGATAGGACACACATTGAAGAAATCATTTAACTGCATTACAAGACAGGCTGTAACTTGGAATCTTCAAGACAAAAAGAAAAGCTAAAGACCAAGGATCTCAATGCGACGAGAATCGAAGGTACACATTAATAGAATGAATAAAATTTAGGAATAGGTGGAAAGAAGAGTGGAGGACAAAGTTGGTTTGAGAATCGTGGTTAGTGCTTTTTGCTCTATGTGGGGCAACATACATTGAAAGACTGACTGACTGATAACCTTTTTACATTCACACAGAACGTTTGAAATTATGCACGTCCTAGATATAGCCTCGTGTATTTGACTGACACATGTGCGTTAGTTGAAAAATTACACTAGTTTTTTTCTATTGAGTATTCCTTCTGCTCTGCATGGGTTTAAGGATTTATAGACGCTTAAATACGTCATAAACTTCGTTTTGTGCTCAAATATTTATTTAAAAATATATGAATAAGGACCAATCGCAGCCAGAATAGTTCAGATAAACATTATGATTTGAAGTGACCATAACCTGAATTCTCCAAAGAACATCAGTTCTTACAAGATTGCAGGTACCTATTCCTAATAAGTACCAAACAGAACTAGACTTTGGTGAATCAAGCTTTCCTGTTTAGTATACTTTTGGTGTAATAAATGATTCTTATTGTTACAAAACTATGAATTACTTGAAAAGCTTCCAATTCATTTTGAGCTTGTTTTAATATTGTTTCAATAATACGTTGTTTTTTATTAAATACTTCATAATCTTTACGTAGAATATCTAGCGTTCTCTTTTCTTCAGCCATTTCTTCTTCAACATCTAAACGTTTCTCTCTTATTGAACAAGTACGTTCATAATCTTCCATAGGACAGCCTGGTGGACATGTATCTAAGTCCATAATAATGGCATCATCTGTTCCACTTTCATCATATGCTTCATCATAACTTGATTCATCAGATGATGATGGGGTGGATGATTCCTCGGATTCTTCTTCTGAACCTTAAAAACAAAATTCAATAGAAGACACTTAGTCATGAAACATAACGAAACTATTCAGTCAGACAGTAGTCTTGAAAGCAGACCAGTGTTTTAAGGATTTCAACTTCAGGATTATTAGAAGTATATGACTATTTAACGGCATTAAGGGTTACAATGAACAGAGCGCTTGAAAATATTGTTATTCTCATTCTCATAGAATGTGTTGGAAGTTTGACTACTTCCAATATGGATAACTTGTTTCATCATATAATAAGCTAATAGAATAGGTGTACATTGACTTGTTAATTGACCCCAGTCTGATGTGAACGATGTGTTTCTAGTTAATATTTAACTGTCTTAATGGTGGTTGCATTCATCTCATTTGAATTTTGTGTTTTCTACATCATCTGATATAAAGTATACATTGTAGATATTCATACTACTTATTATGGACATTTTTAAGTAGTATAAAATTATGTTGCTATTTTGTTTGGGAATTGTATATAGTCAATGTGAACAATGATATGCCAGTTTACATTACTGAATGAATAGAGGGAAGGAAGTGATTTATTTGTTATTCGTCGTAGTTGTATATTTTGATTTGGATAAACCCACGACAATTCGAAGTTACCAGCATCGTTTAAGCTGGATTGTTGCAGGCAAGCGGAACCTATGACGATCGTCCAGTCCTCTTTGGGACTCGTCAGCTGCATGTACCTACATCATAGTATTGATGCTCGTAAAATGATTCGAATTCATTTCATCTCGTGCCAATCACCACCACATTTTCCACTTGTCTATTGAGCATTAAGAGTCGCAGTCTCTGTTGCCAACAGAGACTGATCAGTTTCACTTCATGACGTGTCAATGGGAAGATCCATATACATTCTAATCAGTGGTAATTGTCTGCCGAAGTAATAATATTATTACAAACACATTCAGTTAAATTACAAATGACTTCTTGCATGCAGCTTACTAACCTTTCTAGGCTTAACAATCAATATACTGCATCTGTTAATTTCTTTTGATGAAATCATTATATATACTAAATAATTATTGAGTAGTAATGAACCCCTGTCATATCTAATGATGATTGAGTATTATTAAATAAGTTGAATTGTAGCCAAACATTTTAACTTGTTACCTGTCTAAGAACTTATTGACATGATACTAGTCACTATTCAATGATTAATCAAAGTATGGTTATCTTCGTATTACGATAGATGAGTATAAGGAATGATAGGGCCACTGTCATGACCACTTATTGTAATATCGGGTAATGTAGGTTCTAATCCTATCCAGAGCTTAAATTCAATCAGATCTATACAACCTGTGACAAGTACTAATTTGGAAGGTTAAGTCAACGAGGTTTAAGAATGTGGTTTCGTAGACCCAGTGCTTAGTTTAATGAAAAAGTTTCTTTGGGAGGCCAGCTTCTACGATAACATTCATGGGCAACTCAATTATTCCTTTTGACTTTGGGAAAGGTCATACTGTAGGATGCATATTTACTCCTCACATTTTAAATTTAGGCATGAAGAATGTTGATTTTGGATATCTGTTATGTTGTCAGGTAATTCAAATATTTATCCCAACTCGAACGATCGGCTACATAAATGATCTGATGAACGTCAAATTGGTCGCCACACAATAATCAACCAATATTACAAGGAGTCAGTCACATTGTAAGTAGCTCAATGGTGATAGTCATAGACTATGAATCTAGGTGACTCAGGATGAAATCCACATGGGAGCGTAAGTCTTCTCAAAGACAAAAATGCGCCTTCCTGAGAGATGCCAGATGTCACAAAGCTTAGGTTTAGGGTCTTCTTTCGACTATACCTAAACAATCTTTCCTCTCTACATAGCGCCAGTGGTATCAAGTCACTTAGACAAGAGGCCCGATCTATATAATTCAGTCACTGCCAATCATACAAATATTCACTCCATTAGTTGTAGCTAATTAAAAAAGAAACTGAAATGAGGAGAGCTAAAAAAATATTGATTATCTTCGAGAACTGTTTTTCTGTCGTCTATTTCATTATTTTTAGTCGTATACACAAAGTGAGCATTATATTTCTATTATTATTCAGTTCGCCTTATCCTATTTGTCCTGTTAAACACATTAACTGTTAGAGTATCATCTCTCACTTATGAACTACATTTAATTCATTGTGTATACATTACAATCACCATTACCCTTATGTTAGTTTTCTAATTAATAGTCTGTATGGTCTGGTTTTTTGTATACCTATAGGAATATAATACAATTCTGTCTAGTTGGTTCATCGATCTTGTTTCCTCTTATTACTGGCTTTAGACTAAGTAGGCATCAGGTAGACGTGTAGTGACCAACCAGAAACTGGTTTTTGTGAATTTGTATGCTTAAAGTTGTAACTTTGTACGCTCACCCACTATGTCATATGCATCACTTAAATCAGCTACTTTCTAACAGCATAATAAGAACGCATCAACTACACATCAACTACTTACCTGAATGAAGTAGTTCTTGTTTTTTACGTTTAATACGTTTTTTAAATACTTTTGTAAGAAATTCAATAAATTTATGTGAATCATTTAAATTTGTTTTAAATTCTTCATGAATTTGATGTTCACGTTGTGAAAGACGTTCTAAATCTTTCTTTTTTTGTTCAATTTTCAAAGTTAATTCATTCACCTTTAATGCATAGAATACAAATTGAATAGAACACTTATTTATTGATTTAAACAAATAATTCTAATTGAATTAGGTAGTTAAGTTATGCTATGACATGAGAAAGAAAGATTTAGTTAGTTGTAATGAACGCCAATGGAGCGTGCCTAGTTGATAATGCGCCACTGACCTAAGCCCACTCACCCCACCACCCGTGCCGACAATAGAAGAACCAGAATTGGGAACTAGAAAACGGAGAACTGAGAACAGAGAACTAAGAACGTATTGTATTTTAATCATGCCTTTATATATACATAAAATGAGACCACATGGTTAACCACTCAAGAATCTAACATTGGTATGTATGTATGTATGTATGTATGTACAATCAACATAGAACCTGGCACATGTGTGCATCGGTTCAAGTTGCCATACCACTAAGGCACCGCAAGATTAACACCACCAACATTAGTAGAAGTTACTTCAATAAAATAAAATAATAATAGTAACAAGGAATGTGAACATATAGAATATGGTTCAGGAAGCGTAGAAAGAAAGTTAAAGTTAAAGCTCATGATTCAAGGGAGGACAATCAGTGAATACATCTGCGCAATTGTGACCGATTCTGGGCCATGTCACTCAGTGTTTCTAGCCACTGGCTACGGTAATCGCGAGGACCCCATCCAGGTAGTCTGCAACTACCGACACAACTTAAACCAGCAGTCAGTGACTTCATGGACTGATGTCATGTTTTAGTTTGGCCACCTCTAACTCTCTTCCATTTTATTCCTATATCAGCCAGCATTGCGCGTCAAGGGAGACAGTGGTTGAGCATACGCAACACATGTCCCAACCACCTCAGTCGATGAAGATTCACAACTTTATCGACCGAACATAGGAAAGAGTGGCAGTGAATGGGGACAAGTTGTACACGACTAAGCAACTGTAGTCCATAGTAATAAACAATATACTAAAAGTAAATATACTAAACAGAAGGACCGGGTAAGAGGAACATAACAAACATGGAAGTGTAATGATTACATTGTCCACAGTCATAATAATCGAAAAAATGTTCTAAAGCACAGTTCTCGTAGATAATCAATCCTCATTAGGTACCTGGCATATCAGGTTATTAAGTTTAAGTGCTTGTATTCGTTACCAACTGAAGGAATTGAAAATGTTGATTACTGAATAGGTATAATTTACTCTGAAGACTATAAGTTTGATAACTAGTAGAGTTGAGCGTGTGTACCACTGAGGAGTACCATACTACAACGAAATATCTGTCCAGTATTCGTTAGGTTTGCAGTATTATTGAAGATGGTTGGGACATATATTGTGCATGTCCGACCACCATCTATCTCGTCACACGATGTTGGCTGAGGTTGAAGTAGGATGGGAGAAGTGACATTAAAGCAGACTTGATTTATCAACCGATTAGAAAAATCATAACCAACTACAATACTGTAAATCAGGTGAAAGGGTAAGAGAATCAAAATAACCATCTTATTTCTTGACTTGAAAGCACCTTGAGACTCCGTAGTCTTGTGGCAGTGTTTGTTATTAAAACGTGTACCTCATAAGTATATATACTTTATAAAGGCTCTTTACGCGGTCACTACTGGTCGTGTCAGAGCCTACGGCGAATTTTCACGAGAAATTTCATCCTCAAGTGGGGTTCATCAGGGTTGCCTCTTCTCCTCTGTTTTATTTAATTTCGTCATAGATGTACTCATAAAAATCTCACTCACTTCTTTCAACTCTTCAGGAATTAATCACCTACCAAAAGGTCTGTTTTAACATATGGCTGCAAAACGTGGGCCATGAAAACCTATGATATGCGTTGACTTCAGGTACTTGACCATAGGAATCTTTGTAGCATCTCTTGTTTATTATAGAGCAGTCGACAAAATAATATCGAGGTTACACAAAAGGTTCTTGGGAAACGCGGTTAATCAGTCAAAGAGGTCATTAACCTTCATCGACTGAGATGATTGGGATATGTATTGCGCATGCCCGACTACCGTCTATCTCGTCATGCGATGTTGGCTAGGGTTGAAGTAGGATGGAAGAAGAGAAGGGGCGGCCAAACCAAAACATGGCATCAGTTAATGAAGTCCTTAAATATTGGTTTAAGCTATGTTGGTAGATATAGATTACCTAGTTGGCGTCTGCGTGATAGTCGAAATAAATGGCTGGAGACACTTGACGGCATGGCTCAGAATCGGTCAGAGTGGCTCAAGTGTATACACTCTTTAATCTCATATAGATCTTGAATTCTATTATTATTTTCTGCAAACCATTACTTTACTATCCTCTCTTGTATTCTGTTATTATATTACCTCCGTTATCTCGTAGTTCTAATGTAGTATGACAACTTTAACCTATGAGTGTATGTGTCCGGTTCTACATTGTTGATGATGATGATGATGATGAATGCAAACAATTAAAAATAGTTCAAAGAATTGAATATATGTTATCCGTAACGTCTTCAATATTTAGTGTGAATGACATGTATTATTGTTGAAAATCTCAAAAACACTTTCACTTATTTACATCTGAACTTGAACAATCATTAAAAGATGTGTAAGTAAACTTTTTAATGGTGAAACTGAAGCAACCAACAAGAAATAAGGTAATGATGCCTACATTTCGAGCATAATGAAAATATAAAAGCATACTTTAGAGAGCATGATTAACAATTTTAATGATGACATTAATACTAGTTAGCGTATGCCCAACCAACGTTTTCCTCGACGCGTAATGTTGGCTGATATAGGAATAAAATGGAAGAGAGTTAGAGGTGGCCAAACTAAAACATAACATCAGTCCATGAAGTCACTGACTGCTGGTTTAAGTTGTGTCGGTAGCTGCAGACTATCTGGATGGGGTCCTCGCGATTATCGTAACCAGTGGCTAGAAACAGTGAGTGACATGGCCCAGAATCGGTCACAATGCCGCAGATGTATTCACTCATTGTCCTCCCTTAAATTGTGAGCTTTAAATTACTCTATAACTTTCTTTCTGCGCTTCCTAAACCATATTCTATATGTTCACATTTCTTGTTACTATTATTATTTTATTTTATTAAAGTAACTTCTACTAATGTTGGTGGTGTTAATCTTGCGGTGCCTTAGTGGTATGGCAACTTGAACCGATGCACACATGTGCCAGGTTCTATGTTGATTGTACACACACACACACTAGTTATCTAAGAAGTCTACGACTCATTGTACATTTATGCTATGTGTTTATGGAATGGGTTTTAATATAGCATAATTTTTGACATTTGTGTAGGTAAGAAGTCAATTCGAATGGAAATTCTTTTTCTTGGTCGATACTGATACTACAAGAAATAAATATGTTTGTTATTATGTGGATAATAAGGATGCTAGTTATCTTAACAATTCATATCATTTGAAATTAGCAAAGTTTCTGAAGTGTTTACCAGTTACTTAGACTGGTTGGTTATGCCCATCATCAAAAGTACCTTGTGGACAAAAATCCTGGTGTACACATACATAAAATATAGAAGTATACTGGTTGAGTATGAAGGAACTTCTGAGAATTTTAAGGATAAATATGATATGGAGTCATATAGACGAGTTCCTTTACCAATCATATTATGACTTTAAATTAAATGAACCGATTTTCATAGATCATGTAAAAACTTTGTATGCTTTGTGAAGTTACTAAATTCTTTATATCGTTTTACATAATATATTACTAATTCCTTTATAACTACTCTCTCATTGTATAAGTTGGATTGTGACTGGCAAGTGGAATCCAGTACTCGCGTTTCGTCCTATTTGGGACTCATCGGCTGGATGTACCTGCATCCCAATGTTAATGTTCACACTGGGATTCGAACTCAGTCCGTTTCGTGTCGAACGCCACCGACTACTGAGTCCAGACAATCGAGATTGTGCAACGGGCACATTGGTATTAGGATAAAGTTGTATATCCCCGTTGATTTGTTATAGACTATAACAAGTCTATAACAAATCAACGGGAATATACAACTTTATCCTAATACTCTCTCATTGGCTAAAACACACTTTATAGTCACTCGTAGTCTATCAAATACTTATCACGTGTAGGTACTGTTTTTTCATCATTGAAGATCTGATTGATGTGTCCAGCGCATGTGCTAAACATCCGTTGAACTAGGTGCACTACTTTCCTGATTGTTCGTTTCAAAATTCATGGCTTGTATTTTCTGTTACCCTGACAAGATTTGACGAATACCTAGTCGTCCTCAACTAGCAGTTACGAGTAGGCGTTTTGTTCTTAGGTCTATCTATCTGTTACTGGTGGCAGAATACTATTACGAATCGTTCGAAATTTATTCGGAAACAAGCATTCTGCTTCAATCTCCCTTTCCAATATAAGGGAGTTTATAGTAACTCATCAAAACATCAAAAATTTATTTATCAACCAAATTGGTATCAGTGACTTTTTGAATGCATTGACAAAACTGTCTGCTTGGTCATTGGTCTGAAGGTGATACAGTAGTAATACACAATTCCATTGATATTAAAGAACTGTTTAAGCATCGATGATATGAAATGCACACAGTAATTAATTGCGGAAACCTGAAAATGCTAAACAAATCCGATAGTTTCTCTGATTGTTACTTCAGGTGTCAAACTCGTTATGGTATGCACTTATAGCCACTGTAAGAGTGTCTAGGACGATTAAGTGGGTTTTTCTTTGTAAGCTACCAGAAAATAACCATATAAATCTTTTTAAGGATTATCCGGTTTTGGTCAAGGTTTAGGGTCAAGTTTGAAGGAGTATGAATAGCAGTTATGACATTTATCGTTGATATCATAGTTCAATGGTTACCACTTTGTACAAATCAGTGCTAGTGATTTCATTTTGTTCATTCCTGAGTGACACTATAAAACTGTCTCTAGACTTGGAATCGAAGAATCTCTGGAACTACAGTGTGATAACTAAATATTCTTGATACAATAATTGTTAAGAAGTCTTACTGGTGAACATATTGCAAATGTTCTCCGAGGAACTCAGATGTTGGTCATTTGTTGAGGAGGTAGTAAAGAAAGTCTTTAAAAGGTATGTTCATCTAAGTAGCTTCTTTAGTAATCGCAGATACGGAAGGCCATCCAGAAACAGTGTCTTTTATTTCTCATCGAATTTTGCTTCAAATTTTGCAACCGCCTCAACCAAAAGATGATGCACGACCTCATCTGCTGATTTACTGTGTCCAATTAGTACCAGATATCTGACCTGAGTATTGCCTACTAACTTTATATATACCTACTATGGGCTTTTATTTTAATTGTTAGAAATTAAGCAAACTTGAAATTTTGTATAGGCAAAGGAAATACATAGTTTAAATAGATATTTTGTAGGTCAGTCAATCAGTTCATGTTACCCTTCGTGTAGCATAGGCCATCGACCACGATTCTTAAACCAACTCCGTTATCGAATTCCATATTCACCGCATCCGAAGTCCCATTCTTTCTGTCAATGTCTACCTTTGATTTCTGTCGCATCGTGTTCGTTGGTCTTCTTTTCTTTTAGCCTTGACATGTCCTAGTTCGAGTCTGTCTTGTGACGCAGGTTAATGATTTTTTCAATGTGTATCCTATCCACTTCGTAGGTCCTCTCCTAATGTTTCCCTCTGATGGGACTTGGTCTGTTCTCTGCCACAGCAGATGGTGTCTGGCCAACAGATCCGAAGTTGTCCATGAATACTAAAATATTCTGAATTATAAGTTTTGTAGTTATTCACATACGTTTCAACTTCAAACAATGGATATATCTTGACGTTGGTATTTAAAATTTTGATTTTTATGCTGACTGGCAGCTGGTTTACTTTCCAGATGTTTTTGAGCTATAGAATTTCTGTCCTAGCCTCGCATATCCATAACTTTCCATCTACATCAGATCAGATCCTCTTTATTTGTTGATAAAGCTGACCAGATATGCAAACTTTTCCACATCATTTGCAGCTTCTTCGTCAAGGGTAATTAGGTTGGTGATCGTTGTACTTTATTACATCTAAGAATGTTACTTTATCCATTGTGTATGTTGAGGCCTACTGCTGCAGAGGCTCTTGCAATAATGTGCATCTTCATCTACATTTATTGTGTGTGGCATAGAAGAGCTAGGTCATTTGCGAACTCCAAGTCGTCTAATTGCATTCAAGTTGTACACTGTACACTTTTTTGGCCCTGAGATTTTGCAGTCTTTTACAGTCCAGAAACAGAAAGAGGAAAGTAAGCAGCCATGTCTAATACTAATCATCACTTCAAATAAATCTGTGAGTTGCCCTCCTGTCATAATTTCTCAGTGTAATCTGTCGTAATTATTCCGGATAGCCTAGACTATATTTCTCTGTAACCTCATAGTGTCGAAGGATGTTTCATAATGTTTCCCTGTTTACGCTATCAAATACATCCTGACGATTAAAACATTGATATAAAGTGGTGAGTTCCATTCAATAATTATTCAATAATGAACCGTAGCCCCGCGATTTGACTGGTACAAGACCGATTCTTACTGAATCCATTCTATTGATCTCGGAGTTAGGCATCGACTAGATCTTTCGTTCGGTTCAACAATACTATGTTGTAGGTGGAGCTACCGTAGTTAAAACTCGCAAATACACTTCAAAACATTCGCTATCATTCTGGGTAATATTATCGAAGTTGATCTCGACAAAGATTGAACTTTAAAACTTCAAGTTAGGCGGTGACTGAATTGCCATGACGTAATTAAATGTTACCCTGATGATAAATAGCACAACTGTTATTAAATGACACCAAGTGATCTGAAAATGACTAGCCTCCTATAAAGTTTTGTAGCGGTAAATAATCCCCAAAATAAATAGTTACATAGGTTTCGACATTGATGCTGACCATATTTGTTTTAGCGGACACTACTAAGTTGAAGGCGCTCGGTCACGCATCACTACCAGATCACGTCATGCCGTACCGTAACAAGCAACTCTCTCTAGTTTGCCAGCCTAGACGTTGCTATCCCATTGTCTCTCCATTCACGATCAAATATAACTTCTCTTCCATCCTTCATTGCCTTCTGATTTCTTCTCATTCGTAAGAGTGGGTTCAATCGTTAGAAGTTGCTCTGGTAATAATCCAAACGTAACTTGGTCATATACCGGGTGCATTTCAGTTTTAAAGTCCTGAGTTTAAATGCAGATAAGTTCGTTGGTGCACAGTACTTGAGATTTTGAAATTTAAATAAAGTGTCTGATTATCGCCTCCTATTTTTTACTTTGTCATCAGTTGAGATTACTCTCTGTTGGAAATAAACCTTGGACACCGACAAAGTCATTAGAACTACTTTGTTAGATGGTTGAAGGTTCGCTAGAGCTGTCACATGGTAATATGCACTTATAAACAATAAGAACCAGACAAATACATTGTCTGCTATTCAGCCTAAGCCATGTTGGTAGATGAAGACTGCCTGGTTGAAGTTCATGTGATAATTGCGATGAGTGACTGGAGACACTGGGTGAGATAGTACAGAATCGGTTACGAACGCATTCACTCTTTACATTCTTTCAGATCTTAGGTTTCATTATTCTTTAATACACAAGTTTCTTTAATTCCTTCCTGTTGCATTGTACTTTTGTGTTAATCTTGTAAATATGAACTCGTTGTGCTAATGCAGTATGGCAATTTCAACCTATACGCATATGCGACAAGTTTTACGTTATATAAGTTGGATTGTGACTGGCAAGTGGAGTCCAGGACGCGCGCTTCATCCTGTTTGGGACTCATCGGCTGAATGTACCTGCATCCCAATGTTGATGTTCACACTGGGATTTGAACTCAGTCTGTTTCGTGTCGAATGCCACCGCATCCACCACTAGACTACTGAGTCCAGACAGTCACACTTATGCAACGAGCACAAGTTCATCCTAAGTTTTACGTTGTTCATGAGTGACTACTATTCATTGTTTATTCAATATAATTGTCATGTATATGCTACAGTTTTAGATATTAGATTTATGACGATATACAGAAACCTATACAAACCGATTGATCATCGATCAGTTACATCAAAAGGCTTATATTTCCTCATTTAATGCCTACTAATGAAGAAATCATAATCTTAAGTCAGATGTAAAACTACTGATATTTCAAAAAGACTGTGACATTTCTTGCCATCAGTTTATCAATCAATCTACCGTGAGGTCAGTTATAACTAGAATAGCTCAATGACAAATGTCTCAATCTGTGACATCAGTTACTACTCATCAATTAGTTCACTCAAATAAGCTTAGTTTATTGAATTCATCATAGATTAATGTCAGTGGGGTTCTATTAAAATCACGGCGCTACATCACAAATTAATAGGAGTGAGTACTCTACCAATGAAAGGAGGCTGGACTGATGATGCAGAAAAGTAGGCGTTCACCAACCTAAAGCACATAAAACGTAATCTAGGATGTGTATTGCAGACAAATTCCATCCTACAACTAAACAACTGTCCAATGTTTCCAGGTTTTCGGTGGTACCCTACTAACATCAGTCTATGAAGAATACAATTAACCAAGATCTAATACTAATCTTCACAATTCGTCTCAATATAAACTTACTTTATTAGTGATATCTTGTTTTTCTTCAAATTTATTCTTCACTTTCTCGGTTAAAACATGTTCAGATTTTTCAAATTCTTTTAATAGACGATATTCATCATACAATGTATACTGATGTAATTCAGTACGTTTCATTAATACATCTAATTCATAACGTTTATGTCGTAATAGACGAACTTCAACATCAAAACATCGTACAAGTCGACTTGCCATTTGTAATAGTGAATTACGTAGATAAATAGCTTTGATATGCATTTGTTGTTGTTGTTCCATTTCTAAAGGTGTTAAAGATGATTTAACTGTACTAATTTGATTTATAATATTGTTTTCACTGAAAATGTATAATAGAAAAATAAAAACAAAGACAAATAATCAAATACAAAGATACTGAACCGTAGTTATCCGTAACGTCCACAGAATAATTTTCATTCACTTAATAGTTGAATACTTCACATTAAAGTATAACTTCCATAAAGTGATTGAATTAGAAATATCAACCGTTCAGTCCTAGCCAACTTAGTACTTACTTACTTATGCCCGTTACTCCTCGCTGAGGAGCATAGGCCGCTCAACAGGGTTCTCCATTTAGCTCTGTCCTGAGCGATCCTTTCCAATTACTTCCAGTTGCTATTCATCCTTCTAATGTCTGCTTCCAATTCTCGACGCAGAGTGTTCTTTGGCCTTCCTCTTTTCCGTTTCCCAACAGGATTCCATGTTAGTGCTTGTCTCGTGATGCAGTCTGATGGTTTCCGTAATGTATGTCCTATCCATTTCCAACGTCTTTTCCCAATTTCCTCTTCGGCTGCTAGAAATTGGTTAATCCTCTCCCATATTAAGCTGTTGCTGATGATTTCCGGCCAACGGACATTCAGTATCTTGAGTAGGCAGTTGTTTATAAATACTTGTATCCGTCTGATGATGTTTGCAGTAATTCTCCAAGTTTCAGCTCCATACAGCAGGACTGTCTTCACGTTCGAATTGAAGAGTCTGACTTTGAGGTTAGTTGATATTTGTTTTGAGTTCCAAATGTTTTTCAACTGTAGGAATGCTTCCCTGGCTTTGCCAATCCTTGTCTTTACATCTGCATCGGACCCTCCTTTTTCATCGATGATGCTCCCTAGATTTGTGAAAGTATTCACTTCTTCCAGAGTTTCTCCATCAAGTTGAATTGGGTTGGTGCTCCCTTTGTTGTATTTAAGAATCTTGCTCTTACCCTTATGTATGTTCAAGCCTACCGATGCTGAAGTTGCTGCTACACTAGTTGTCTTCGCTTGCATCTGTTGGTGTGTATGTGCTAAAAGAGCTAGATCATCTGCGAAGTCCAAATCTTCGAGTCGCATCTTATTTGTCCATTGAATTCCGTGCATCCCCTCAGATATGGAGGTCTTCATGATCCAGTCAACCACTAGGAAGAAGAGAAAAGGTGAGAGTGGGCAACCTTGTCTGACTCCGGTCAGCCAACTTAGTAATCTAATGATTAAGCGTTTACTATAAAGTTTTAAGTACTTGGGTTCGATCAAGTGATGGGTAGTGGGTACACACAACTGGTGAGTCTCATACTAGAATGAAACAGTTGTCTAGAGAGTTCTGGTTCCAAATTAAAACTGTCGGTTACTTTGACATACTCGGGATAGCAAGTATCAAAGGTATAAATGATCGTATACAGTTTCTACTTACTGAAAGTTTCCAATGTGCTTAAAAGATGTAAATCTTGAGTTGGTAATTATATCAGAGTGGATCCAACCTATTTTCTTATTAAGAATAAATCAATCAGTTATATCGTTAAAGCTTAATTAAACAAAATATAGCACTTTGAATGTACATGATAATGAAAACATCGACGAAAGTATACTGTTTTACCGAAATAGTTAGTATAATGACCGACCATTAACGACGAAAATTGTCTACATTGGGTTGACTGATGAGAAATTATAATAAATGTACTATGATATACTACTAAGAGAAGAGGGGTTGTCTAAACGAATGAATATCATGCAACTATGATAAACAACTGCTATGGAGAGCATACAATCATACACCTAGGAAACTGAGGTTTCGTTGCTTGTCATGTTATGAGAAGAAACTCTAGGAGTTACGATTCCGTCCCGTTATACTCCTAATAATAGTTGTGTTCATTACTAGAAACTTCAGTATTATCTACTGGAGTTCATGAATATTTCATTGAAGTCACTTTGATACAGTCAAAACAACTATGGTCATGAAATCTGATTTTTAGGGGTATTAAGAAAGATGCAACATATAAACAATATTTAAATGGACGTGTACTTGTTGTCACTTATTGTATTAAGCAGTAGGATTAGGTCATCTTACAAAATACATTTCAGACGATTGATAAATTACCAGACTACAATGCTAAACTTAATTAATTACAAAGTTTGTCTAATCGCAAACTATAATTGAAGGAAATACAAAAGTCTGTAAATGTACATTTTCCATCACAGTCTTGTACGCAGGCAGAATTGATAGACTCAGAAACAAGAGTGAATGGTATTACAATATAATAGTCATTGAAAAATTTCTCTACGTTCAAGTAAAGAAAATGTGTCTTTCAGCCATAAGAATGAGTCCAACCAGCTAATCAATGTCTATTACCAAACTTGTAGCATAGACAACCGACCAGCATTCCACAACCTACTTTATCCTCAGCTCTTCTTTTCACTTCGCGCCAAGTTCAATTAATCCTGTCAATGTCTGCCTCTGAATTTCGTCGTATTGTGTTCATTGGTCTTCTTTTTTTGTTTTCACCTTGACGTGTCTTAGTTAGAGCCTGTCTAGTGAAGCAGTTTAATGATTTCCTCAATGTTTATCCCATCCACCTCTAGACTCTTTTCCTAATTTCTTCCTCACTCAAACGTTAGCTTGTTCTCTACCACAGTAGATTCTTACAAATGGAGTCTGGTCAACTGATCCGATGCATCTTGTGTAAAACAATTGTTCACGAATACGTGCAGCTTTTGAATGATAATTTTCGTAGTTCTCAATACAAGTTGCAGCTGCATATAATTGGAGTGTCATGACATATGTATTTAAAATTGTGACTTTGATGTTGGTTGGCAGCTTAGTTGACTTTAGAGTATTTCTTAAAAGTTGCCCGAGCTTTGCCAATCCGTACTTTCACATTAGCATCAGGTTTTCATTGTTTATCGATGATGTAATTACTCAAGTATGTAAAAGTTTCCATATGTTCCGGAGCTTTTTTGTCAAATCTAGTGTGATTTGGTTAATGCCTGTTGTGCTGTTTTGTGTCTGAGGTCGTTTCTTCCCTTTATGTATGTTAAGGCCTACTGCTAGTGCAGAGGTTTCTACTACAACTGTCCGTCTTTCACCTGCATTTATCGATGTGTGTGGGATAGAAGAGCTAGGTCGGTCATCTGTAAAGTCCAAGTCTTCTGACTTCACCTAAGTTGTCCACTGTATTCTATGATTCATCTGAGATGCTGAGGTTTTCAAAATCCGGTCAACCACCAGAAGAAAAAGAGATGCGAGAGAGCAAGGAACTTTTTTCTGATAAACGGACTACCTGATTGAAAATGTTTCTAATATTTCAGCACAGTAAAGTTACTTATTGATCACTAGAAAAAAATCGTTTGCACTTAATGTCATTATTTAATTGACTGGAAGGTATCTAAGATCACTCCGTAACAATTGGTCCGACTCTATATTCTATTGACTTTATGTCATAAAAACCACCCTCTACCTTTATATTCTGTAACTCTACAAACATTAAGATACACTCTCAAAGGAGAAAGGCATTTTATTGATTGCTGTAATGATTATTCAGTTCCATATTTCATATCACACACATATGTTAGTAAAACTAACCATTGATAATCAGAGCAAAGTAGATAACTGCTTGGTCTAAGTATAGGGTTTATCAACTAACTCTTTGATTCAAAAGGAGAACGTACTTTGCAAAGCTTGAAGTTTCGAGGTCCTATCCTTACTAATGTTATGTTTAGGCATTAATAAAGAGTCTGACATTAGGACAAGGTAATTGTTCACGATCCAAAATCTTCCGACATAACTATATTCAACTACTTATTTTCATTTTAGTAGTGTGAGTAAATAATGCAAAATTCTCACCTCAGATTTTTATCTTCATCTTCATTATTAGCTAATTTACTATCACCAATGCTGTAGGTACTCATTTTATCAGGTTTAATTGGTTGATATATTGGTATTATTATTGATTTGTTGACATCATGCTGTTGCTCTGTTGGTTGCCCACTCGTTGCTTCGTTACTATCTAGTTGGTGATTGATTAAGACTTCATCAAATGTATAGCGAAATGATGGTTTCACTAATGAATACATTTGATCTGAATTAGTTGGTACAGATATATGAAGATTATCCCAATTTAAACAATGTAGTGGTAACCATACAACGTTCATTGTTTGTGTTATATTATTATCATTATTATTACAATTAGTATTACAGTTTTCTATAACAATCTCAGGTTCTTTAAGACGGCATCGTTCTTCAGGTAAAGTGGATTCAGTAAATGGAAGTTGTTTCGACGAAGACATCTAGAAAAAATGACAATAAGCAAGGAATCTCATGACATATTTTCATTACGAATTTGATACTACTAATTGTAAACTAGGAAGCATTATACAGTTGTTTGTTTCTGGTATGGAATTTGCCAGAAATGCTGTCTAATGTCCCTTTTAGCCGTTAAGTTCAGAACCTTTATATTTCATGGCAACGTCCAAACGATAACAATGAACATGTGCTTATTAGTGGCAAACTGCCAAAAATGATTCCTGGAGATTTAGTGAGAAAAGATGTTTAGTGGATTTCAGCCATATAAAGAGTCGAACAAATATTATAAATGACGTTGGATGAAATCGCTTAATAAATGTAATAAACTAATGGAATATCCTCATCTCAATCTGTGTTGCAAACATTGACGTACACTAGTGGGGAGCTCCAAGAAAAGATGAAGTGTCTGGGTTTCGGTTGCTTTCCATCTTCAACGGTTGTCTACCTCAAGTCAAACTATGATACTAAACTCAATAAATTACACAACACTTATTAATAACGATTTTCAGTTTGGTATACAGATTAACAATTGGCTGTAAATTAATATGAACTGATTGTATGAGGAGTAGATGGTTTATTAATCCGATTTAACAATTTGATTCACTACCGAAACATTTGGTTTCTTCAATAAACCCACAGTATGATTACCACTAGTGAATTAAACAAGTGACCCTGAACTTATATATTGTTCTATTCAAGCCATTACCTACTGTCTACTTTATAACCTGGTTGGTTGGAATCAATGAATGAAAATATATCAATGTTTCAAAAGATCTATGAAGTACCAATCAAAATAGATTCGTCTATTGATTGTAAACTAACTCAATCACATTCATCATTGGATTATTCTCTTGGAATTATTCAGGATTCACATATCCACATTAAGATCAATCTGTTTAATGATAAATTCAAATAAGTAGTATAAATATTTATGCGACATTAAGTCGAACAATGTTTCAATCAACCTTATCCACTGTTTCCGTCATGATGGTAGTAGTAATAGAAGGAGTAGAGGGGGTATTCGAGTGATAGGATTGTGTTTTATATATTTTGAATGAACAAGACTCCAAATCATAATATACCTCAAATAGTTTAATAGTAAAGTAACTGAACACCATATTGAGTGATATAATTGAGAGTTTGATGAAGGGAACCATTTGATGCATTATTTTATTGTATATATTTTGTTGATAAACTTTATATATGAACTGTTTATGTTTGATTGTGACTGTCAAGCGAAATCTAGGACTTGCGTCAACTAGATGAACATATAGCAACAAAGATTGATCAATTTCATTCCATTACAAAATCAATAGGGAGATACAAATACATTCTAGTTACTTATATATGAACGATGTAACATGATATCAGTAAAACTTAAAGATTTTCAGTACTCAAATCTACATTTCACTATAAACTCATAAAATGCTGTAACTCACCAAATAACAGTTACGTCCTAGTTCGAGGCATATACACAGAACATATAAAAGAAGAAGGGGATTAGCTATGATTGGTGTTTAGTTTTCAGTGGTTTTCTGAGTGATATCAGAAATAGATGTACCCTGTATGCGAAGATAACTCCACGTCAATTGCAACTTCTCATCTTGTTGCTTTCATAAAGTTACTTTCAATTATACATTAAATTGTTCAGTTTCATTGATCAAACAACATCATCATCAACTAATAAACATTCTTACTAGCTGGTTAATCAAATCAACTCAAAGAAAATGGACTCCTGAAGGAAACTATTGATGAGTTTCACTTTCACTGTCGTTACATCGATGATACTTTTATTATTATCGACCAGGATGGATCAAGAGAGGTTTTATTAATGCATTTTAATAAAGCACACCAAGCAATCACTTTTCACTGATGAAAACGAATGTGATAACAAATTACACTTCATTGACATCTTACTAAATAGACGAGAAGAGAAATTAGTTAGCAGATATTTAAACATAATGAGTCGAAGTGTAGATCAGTTCACTAATTTCTTTATGTTAACTCCCAATGGGTTGTTATGACGTAAAGAGAGGAAGGAGGAGGAGATGAAGTTGGTTAGTGGTCGCGAACACCAATGGGATGCATGCCTAGTTGAGAATGTGCGATTGACCTAATCCCATTCCCCCCCTAGGCCGACAATAGAACAACCAGAATTGAGAAGAAGAAGACGGAGAGAGCGAGAACTGAGAACCGAGAACGTATTATATTTTAATCATGCCTTTATATATACATAAAATCAGACCACACAGTGAACTAATCATAAATCTAACATTGATACAGAACAAAAGAAATGGTGGCAGTGAATGGGTACAACTTGTACACAATTAAGTAAATGTAGTTCAAAGTAATAAACAATATACTAAGAGCAAATATACGAAACGAGAGAACCAGGCCAGGGGAACATAACATTCATAGAAATAAAATGATTACATCACTCATGAATAAAATAACGAGAATAGTCCCCCAAAATACAGTTCTGAAAGTTCGTTACTTTTCTTTAATCGCCCGGCGTAACATGGGTACAAATGAAATCTTGTTAGATCCCTAACTAACAGTACAAAAAAGATCTGCTTAAAGTATAACATGAAGCAGGAATTAGAATTCATCAATAATACTCTGATTGAACAAGGATATTAGGAGACATTTGTAAGGAAATTGATAAAATGTAGGGAATAAAAAGTCAGTTACATGAACCATCAGCAAGAAATACCTGTTGATGAAATTTCAATTTAACAGAGACGTTACTAGTGAGGCCGTTTATGACACAATAGTGAAAGCAATAAAAACAGTGAAACATCACCCTTGATTTTCGACTCCATTAGCTATGTTTATTTAAACTAGGGATAATTTACCTGAACACAACTCTTCTATGTGCTTATTTCAGTCCAACTACTCATATGAAGCATGATACATAGGATATACAATTAAACAATTCAACCATACTTTCCAGCATGGTTTGGAGAAGACCAAACAACTAATGTCTGCGACTCCATCTTAGATTATCTGAAAGATGGTGGGGAACTTAATTAAGAGAAAGAAATCATTTAAAATTATATATCATATACCATAATAGCTTCTTAATGGGATACTAATTAGTGTCTTACACATATCAATAGCTTCATTTAATTTATTCAGAAGAAAAAAGGTGACACTCCTATCTCTTCCTTGACTATATAAAACTTAACAAATGATTCCATGATCTATGTACATCTTTTGTTTTGCTTTATGTTTTATCTTTACACTTCACATTCTCCCTTACGTTGACTATTTAAAGCATTCATATTGTCAGAATTGGGTATACACATTAAGTTGTATTGATTTTGATCATTTCTATATTGGAGAATCATTCTGAGAAATCTTAACTTGTTAACAAAAAACATATGAACTACATTGAATGACCTCCCAGTAATCCTGTTGAATGTGAACAATTACATATTAAATCAGTAACTTGTACATGTTCATCACAAAGAACATGTGCTAAGTACTGAATAGTGAAGTATTTATACTTTTATTTACATGCTTGAATTCTAATGCAACAGCTTCGTGTTCTGACAGAAGATATACAATGTGAATGATGTGAATGAAAGGAAGGGGGGTAGTTTATATCAGATAGAATAACATTCAATAACTGTCTTCAAGATTTTAAATGTTTGTCTACAACAGTTTTTATAATGACATCGTGATTCTCACCACATACTTTACTAACAGCTTTCACTACTCTACGCATCACAACATACTCTTTTCTCAAAAGTCCAGGAGAAAATAATGGGGAATAATATAAAACAATCGCTAATATACAAGAACTAACAAATTGTAATAATACGTGCTTGGTAATACCAATACTACGTAGTCGCTTCACATAGTATAATAAACGAAAAACCTTCTTTAATATAAACAAAACATGCGAAGACCAAAATAGATCAGCAGTAAAGGTTACACCAAGATAAGTAACATTCGACGTGGTCTTAATTGTAGAGTCACCAAATTTTACAAACATCGTGCGAATTCACAAGAGCATTTAGATCTTTTGCATATGTTAGACTGAAATTGACGGTTTGATATTTAGAGGGATTAAGTTGAACACCATTCAAATTAGACCATCGTTCAATATTAGCTAAGAAACAATGCATTTCACAACAATTTAAGGAAGAAGAAACAGGCATACAAATAGTAAAATCATCTGAGTATTTAACAAAGGTAGTTTTCATAGAAGAAAGGAAGCCATTTAAGAAAAATGAGAAAAGAAAGGGGGAAAGAACAGCACCTTGAGGCACACCAAATTGTGCTAATAGGTGAGTGGAGCACTTTCCTTTGTACACAGTATATTGTTCTCTTCCGGAGAAATAGGAACAAAACACTTGATTGTGCAGCAATTACATGTTAAATCAGTACTATAAGTCTGTACATCTTATTTATCATAACTACAAAGTTGACGCTGACAATACCAAAGTCATTCAAAAAGGCTTTTCCATTTTTAAAGAAAGATGAATAGATGAAGTACTTCAAAGATTGTTAGTAAAGTATGTGGTGAGAATCACGATGTCATTATAAAAACTGTTGTAGACAAACATTTAAAATCTTGAAGACAGTTATTGAATGTTATTCTATCTGATATAAACTATCCCCCTTCCTTTCATTCACATCATTCACATTGTATATCTTCTGTCAGAACGCGTAGCTGTTGCATTAGAATTCAAGTATGTAAATAAAAGTATAAATGCCCCACTATTCCATAGTTAGCACATGTGATGAAAAATTTGTAAGAGCAAATCTAATTTGAAATCTGTACTATTAAAATACAAATTATTGCGTAATGCAAAGTCCCCTGTCCCTTCAGTTACCATAATCTAACTGTATTTTTTGTTGTTGACATTACATGTATAGAATGTATCATTTCTTAGATGTGCATATGGTAATTGAATAACTTGTTAAGACACTGTACGCTGAAAATTCATATTGTACTAAACATACTACTCAATAAAGCTACTATTCTTATTATTATTTATTCTCTGAAGAAGTGAAATTTTCACTAAACCATGAAACATCAAAAATGTCAATGTCTACTCAATGAATTGTTACAAATATAAAACATTTATTCAAGCTATTTTATATTGTTTTTATCATCAGTATTAGTATACTGGTTATCTGGTTATCAATTTACACTTTCCAGTGATATTGATTAACAACTGTTATGTAATCTGTGTATTACATTATCATCATTATCACATAAATTGCCCTATTAGGGACTCCTCAGCTAGATATACCTGCATCACAGTGTAGCCTACTGGTGAACGCGGTGGCGTTTGGTACGAGATGATCTAGGTTCGAGCCCCAGTGTGATCATTAACACTGGGATGCAGGTTTATCCAGCCGACTAGTCCAAAATAAAACGAAATGCGTGTCCTGGAATGCACCTGCCAGTCATAGTCTAACCTAAACAATTACTGAGTATATAAGAGCGACGTCTGATGAAGAGCCAGTCGGCGAAACAATATCATTCGCTTATATGTGTTAGTGTATAAAGGAAATTAACAAGTTACATACTCAACACACTAAACTTACGGTTGTATCAATAAGTGAAACATACATAACATGCATTGCATTTTATAAAAGCTCACGTTAATTAAACTCCTTACGTTTCACTTACATCATGTAATTGAAGGTTTCCAATCAATCATCATGATAAACAGATAGACTATAACCAATATGATTAAATCTTCTTATATAATCAATAATTTCACAGAATAACATCACTTCCTACATCATCCATCATTGACTTAAACATTAACTGAAGTTGAGAGGGGCTGTAACTACAAATTTGTAACGATTCTCTAAATTTCTCCCCTCTCCCTTCCTTCCCACCTTCTAACCAACTGATACCAATCAGTTACTTAATACAGCATTAAAAACAACAGAAATTAAAAAAAAAAAAGTATATGGTGACAATTTACCTTAACTGTTGTTGATGTTATGAATTCACTTGATTCCATTTGTTCTTTCATTGTATCATTCTCTAAATGTTTCTTAAAATTCAATAGAATTTCATCATTGTACATAAATTTCCTTTAAAAAAATAATTTTTATAGTTAACATGTTTTAGTTTTTCAGAATAGATTGACATTGATTTATTATTGACGTAATTCATTCATCACAGATTATTGTCTATTAAGTAGTATCGAGAATCAGAAAGAATTGAATAGTTATTTCAATTTACTTATAAGTAAGTGATATGCCGAGCGCCTAATGAAGATTGTCTATCTTCGGGAACTGTGTTTTAGAACATTATTTCAATTATTATAATTATGGACAGTTTAAACATTTCATTTCTATGACTGTTATGTTCCTCTTGCCAGGTTCTCTCGTTTGTATATTTACTTTCAGTATATTGTTTATTACTATGAGCTACGCTTACTTAATTGTGTACAAGTTGTACCCATTCACTGCCACTATTCCCTTTGTTCTGTACAAATGTTAGATTCTTAATTGGTTCACTGTATGGTCTGACTATGTATATATAAAGGCATGATTAAAATATAATACGTTCTCGGTTCTCAGTTCTCGCTCTCTCCGTCTTCTTCTTCTCAATTCTGGTTGTTCTATTGTCGGCCTAGGGGGTGAATGGGATTAGGTCAATCGTACATTCTCAACTAGGCACGCATCTCATTGGTGTTCGCGTCTAACAACCAAATCATCCCCTTCTCCTTCTTTTCTTCGCGTCATAACAGTAAGTGAACTGATTATCATCATCAAGTTGAAGTAGTTCATTGAAATTGACTTTCATTATGTTTGTACTTATCACAGATTGATTGTATAAACTCCTTAAAAGGAGAACTCTACCATTAATCATTAAATTGATAATGTTGATGACTAAGTGTACATAACGAGACTTACAAAGTTTATGACTTAACTCTTGGGTGATATCTTGGGTACACATTTCTAATGTATTCCATACTACGACACAACAGCTGTTTAGTTCTTTCTGATATTTAGAGCCAACCAACTGAGATTAATATTTAACATATAATATTAACGAATAATTTTACTAGAAAATAATTAAATGAAGTACTACATCACGGTAGATTTCTGTTGAATATTCTATGATATTCAGCGCTTATTCAATAAAACATATCTATCTACCAAGAAGTAAGTTCCATCCAACTGATTGTTTAAGAATGATCCATAGTATCGCAATCCGGTTGATAAACAGACTATTCTTATAGAATCCAGCATATTGATATCGAAGTTCGGGAGTTGAGTGAATTTTTAATTCGGTTCTATAACACTTTTTGATGACTTTTCCTGATACTAAAAGTGAAGTAAGCCCTCTGTAGTCCTCGCATTTGCTAAGATCGCTTTTCTTTAGTATACTGATTAGGTATCCCTCTTGAATCCTCCTAAATCTTCCGGAAGAGAATGTAGGGCACAGTTGCTACCACCTTATTAGCTAACTTCAGTGCCTCAGCAGGTATGTTGTCTGGCTCTCATGAATTGCAACTTTGATTTTTGGATGGCCATGTTGATTTTTTCGACTTTTCATGTTTTAACACTTAAAAGAAAGTCTGTAGATGCTATTTAGATGACTACTGGGTCCAGTGGTGGCAGTCTATTCAAGAGATCTTTATAGTGTTTTACCTACCTGTTCAGTTGTTGTTGATTGGCCATTCTGGCTTGCTGAAATTTTCTACCAGCTACCTTTTTGTGTCATATAGATATCTCACGTTTCCTTCTCTTTCAGCTTTTCCGCTGTCATTGCCAGGTTTTCCACACAATTTTGTGTATCCGATCTAATGTTCCTCTTCACTCTCTTGGTCACTTCTGTGTATAAGGACTGTACTCTGGATTTTTCTGCTCTCGTTAGGCCGTTATTGATAGCTGTCTACTTTCTCTAATCTTATTAATAGTACAAACAGGCATCTTGAAGACGAAGTTATTTGTTCCACTTTATCATCACAGACTATCAGTAGATAATTTAGTTAGTAGATTTCACGTAGACACTAATGTTGATGTTGACGTTGACATTGATGACAAGTAGAAGGTGATTTGGTGGATAGAAAAGATGCCCTAAAACACTTCTTTGAGCTAGTTGTGACTCGGTACCAAGATGTGATTACAAAGTGGAGGAGAATGATTCTGCTTAACGGGGTCAACCTTGAGTAAACTATCTTCACAGTCTATAACGATAACCTATTCGGATGGCTCCTGGTTCCTTGTTGAAATGAGATATATACATTGACTGACCACTGAGCAGGGACCAATGTAATTTTTGTCTAGTGCTTTATAATACTGGCAGAATTAGTCCTATTTAGTCAGCCACAGAGAATCCGACTAAAAATAATAGGTACGTCTTACTGGAGAGTGCCATACCGGACTAAACTTAGATCATGCCCGAATTCCAATCGACTACCACCCCACCCCCCTACAAAAACCTACTTTATGCCACAATATAGTTCATAAATTATCAAGTTAGTTAGACTAATGCCTAAATTACAGCACAATCATCTGTAGCATTCGATCAACCTTATGAAAGAATAGACAAGCAATTCACCTAGTAATCAATATCTTCCACATAATATTCATTTACAAGTTAGATTGAAGTTAGAAAAGTCTTGTAATTTCATTTTCAATTGGATATATATATTCACTTAATCGTTTCTGTAAATGTTTAGATTGGGTTTCGAACTTAGGTCCTAACTAACAGATAAATATTTCAACAATATATGAAATTAAATAAAATGTAGAAATTATTATTACTTTTCAGGTGATTCATCTTCATCAAGTTCTTCAATGTATAAACGTATACCGAATTCATTCAATGGTAAATTATAATTATTATATTGTAATTGTTTATTAATATTTTGCAGTTTTTCTATTATTTTCATTTTTTTATTACGTAACATTAATAATGAAACATTGAATTCATGACAAGATTTAAACATCTAAATATAATGGAAAATAGATGTATATTTAATAAGAGAACAATAGTTTTAATGTTTAACTGTACTCGTTATAGATTAATACTAGTTGGTTATGATATATCTGGTTTGCGTTTTTATCTTATTTAATGGAGAAACTCTGGAAGAAGTGAATACTTTCACATATCTGGGGAGCATCATCGATGAACAAGGAGGGTCCAATGCTGATGTAAAGTCAACGATTGGCAAAGCAAGGGCAGTATTCCTACAGTTGAAAAACATTTGGAACTCAAAACAAATATCAACTAACCTCAAAGTCAGACTCTTCAATTCGAACGTGAAGACAGTTCTGCTGTATGGAGCTGAAACATGGAGAATTACTGCAAACATCATCAGACGGATACAAGTATTTATAAACAACTGCCTACGAAATATACTGAATGTCCGTTGGCCGGAAGCCATCAGCGACAGCTTACTATGGTAGAGGACAAACCAACTTCCAACCGAAGAGGAAATTAAGAAAGGACGTTGGAAATGGATAGGACATACATTACGCAAACCATCAGACTGCATCACGAGGCAAGCATTAACATGGAATCCTGTTGGGAAACGGAAAAGAGGAAGGCCAAAGAACACACTGCGTCGAGAATTGGAAGCAGACATTAAAAAGGATGAACAGCAACTGGAAACAATTTGAAAGGATTGCTCAGGACAGAGTTAAATGGAGAACCCCGGTGAGCGGCCTATGCTCCTCAGCGAGGAGTAACGGGCATAAGTAAGTGTGATATATCGCCTACTAATATAACAACGTCAACTTTATACCTCGGCAGTACTAATCGTAACTTCAACTCGCTGGATTTTCTACGCGAACAGATACTTGCAACCTTTGACCAACAACTCGACAACTGATTACTTACTCGAAGCCAAAATCAAGAAGACACGAACGCAGCACTGAGAAGATTTGATTCTATCCTGTTCCAACCCTGTATATATATAGTTACAATAACGACCTTGTAACATTTAGAGAAATTAGCACAATAAAAAAGCACTACAACCAATCACAAGATACAAGGTGGTCAATGCGAAGAATATCAACGGCAGTACCGAATATCGCACGTTTTACAATTAAGAAAAAAAATAGCAAAATAAGAATAATTACATGAAAAAAAATAACTAGTCGTGTCTCTTCCTAGCAGGTTACTATTGAAATCTAAGTAAATAGTTCATCATAGTATAGGATTGCTAGGTAGTGTAAACTTTCAATTTCTTCAAAGAATCAAGCTTAGAACTTTTAGGTTAGGTGATGAACGTTTAACTAGCTGTACTATTGGACAGGTGTCCAGTAGTAGTATTTACACTTTAGTCAACCTTCGATTGAGCTGAAAGTTCTATATTTGTTACGCTGGGTGATTAAGGAAAAGTAGTGAACTTTCAGTAATGTATTTTGGAGGATTATTCTCATTCTTTTATTCATAAGTAATGTAATCATTTTATTTCTATGACTGTTACGTTCCCCTTATCAGGTTCTCTAATTTAGTGTATTTACTCTTAGTATATTGTTCATCACTATGAACTACGCTTACTTAATTGTGTACAAGTTGTACCCATTCACTGCCACTACTTCCTTTGTTCTATATCAATGTTAGATTTGTGATTGGTTTACTGTGTGGTCTGATTTTATGTATATATAAATGCATGATTAAAATATAATGTGATCTCAGTTCTCCGTTTTCCGGTTCCCAATTCTGGTTCTTCTATTGTCGGCCTGGGGTTGAGTGGGCTTAGGTCAATTGTGCATTATCAGCTAGGCACACTTCATTAGCGTTCGCTATGACCAACCGAAAACCCTCCCCTCTCTTTGTTACGTCATTACAATGTTTAATTCATAGGACAAAAATAAAGGTACATATTATCACAGAGGAGTCCCATACTAGGAAGAAACAGCTGTTCATTGCCTCTTAGCTCTCAGTGGTACTCTACCGAGATCAGTCTGTGGTGAATATATAAAAAATGCCTTAACTGAGCAATAGTTTTAGATTATTCGGTATATGACTCACAATAGATACATATTTTGTCTACTTTGAAACTCATCAGCTAGACGTAACTAACCATTTTAGTGCTGATGTTCACAATAAGAATAAAACTCACAACCTTTTGTCTTTAAGTTGAATTTCATATTAGTCGACCTGCCTAATTCACGTAAACACCTCTAATATAATTAATGATTCTCTTCTTTGAACTGTAGTGCTTTGAGAACATAGATATTAAGTTTAGTTATGTATCTTCATCACACATCGATGTAAGTTTGACGTCACTGAAATCCAGCTAACATTGGACAGCTGTCTTTTCTTGTATTGGACTTCCAAGTGACATTATACACTCACAATTCCTACAAAGAATTGAAAATATGGCCTTTAGGTTAGCTAACGCATAACCCTCAAAACCACTGGGTAAGCCGGAGTCCAGCAGTAGAATCTGTAATATAGCGCGACAACCATCTATTGTCACTGGCAATAACCATCTCACTGACATGCTTGGATGAGTTAGGCTGTTTTAAAATAATGAATGTTGAATTAAAGGATTTATTCATAAAGATGAAACATTGTTATTTAGAACTATTTCACTGGAGAAGTTGTTTTAACCTCTCTCACATCCTCATAGTTATCTAGTAAAAATACCATTAAGGGGAGCTACAAAAGAACAATTCTGTAATGATATTCTCATTTCTTAAGATAATTAATAAGTTCTTCCAGTTATGTATGGTCCAACCAATCTTTGATTATGCTAACAAGGTAGAAGCAGTTTCTGTCTTTAAGCTTATAGTCAGCTGTTTATTTTCATAGGATTAACCATTGTGTTACTAAGTCGACTTTTAACTTTATTCTAGTCTTATGTTTTCATCACAAACATATTCACTTATAGTATCCATATTATTGCTTAGTTGCTTGTATTCGTCGGAGACAAGCCGAGTGATATAGAGAGTTTAGCGTCTGCCAACATAAAGGCCCTGAGTTCCATTTTTTTTTTTGGAAAGTCAGTATTTACTGTCAATGAGGAGTCCATTATTATGATCAAACAACAGTCCAGTGTTCTCTGGTATTAAGTGGTAGCCAATTAACGATTAGATGACGGCTAAACTTAATATCCACCTCTACAATACCACCTAAATTCAATATTCTTATTAGCTTAACACTGTGAATACAACTATAAATACATTACAAACTTACATGATCCACAAGATTAATAAGTTTAGACTTTACTTCAAATGTATTCAGTTTCATACTTTCAGGTATTACATAATTAGTTGATGATTTCAACTTGTAATCACCTAATTTTTCTATAGCTAATTGAATTGCTTCAGTATCTTTTGGATCATCATAATTGTCTGAAGGTTTCATTGCTTCTAATTGTTTCCACTAAAATAAAAAAAGTATTATACATTGAGAATGTTGACTAGACAAAGCATAGATAAGAAGTAGTGTATTTGGGCAGCTTCAATCTAGACAACGTTATCATTACACATTATCACTGGTTGAAATAGATCGAATGTATTCGTTGTCCATCTTCTTTTAGACTTTGTATTCAACTGTATAACTTCATGCTTTATGTTATCTGATTTAATTCAGTCGTTGAAATCTAATCTTGCCCAGTTGGTCATCTCACAGCTAGTGTTTCCACTACTGGACGAGATGATGATGCCTTGGCCACAACCGTTCGAGGATGGGGGCTCCAGGGCATCCCTGCGGCGGTTCGAGATCTTCGCGGAGCTGGTTGGTGTGCGAGGACAGAGTGCGGAGGTGGCGGCCCTCAAGACCCTGCTGCGGGGATGTGCGGAGGGGGCGTCCGACGACGTAGAGCTTGCTGGCGGTGGGGTCGCGTGGGAAGGTGTGGTGAGCAGGTTGGTGTTTGAGTCCGACAGTTCGGCGGATAGGAGGTTGGCGTTGCAGAAGTTCGGGGCCGTGCGTCCGGCCCATCCGTCGGTGTTAGCTGCCAGTTTAACGAGTCTGCTGCGTAGTGCTTTACCATTGCTAAATGACAACTCGAAGGAGCAGCTGCTGATGTCCCAGCTCTTGGAATGTGTTCCGGGTGACGTAGCCAGATAACTTCGACTGGCGCATGCGGTGCAGCCATTGGATGTTGTGGAAATGGCGAGATTATGCAGACAGTTGGCTAGCAAGACGGTCTCTTCGATAACCGAAGATAGCAGCTCAATGGTTTTTTGTTTTACGTTTAGGTAATTGTGTGTGCTGGTGATGGCGAGTCACATGAAATCAATCTACGCCTAATTAAAATCAGATGAGTATATACTAAAGTGAATCATTCTTCATGTTATCATGATGTGAGTCTGAGCACAGGAGATAGGATTTACAATAACTGGGTAAGAGTGGCTCTACCTCACCACGCCCTAAATTATAAGCATCCTATATTGTATTACCCTATTCCCATATATGTGTTTCTAAGCCATTTTTTCAGATGACGGTTTCAAAAAGAAACAGAAGTTTTTACACTACGTGATAATCTGTATTTTAAGGGTATAAATTTCCAATTAGATTGGTTTTTACAACTTATTCATTGCATAGAACCTGTACTACCAGATACAGAATAGTGCATAATTCCTTATAGAGTAGTGCTTCGTTTTGCCAAAATATATACAAAGGTGAAAGATGTCATTGAAAAGAGGGCGGTTTGTGTCAACTAGAATAGTACTAGATAGTTATGTGCAGGATTTCAGATGTCAGTCTACAACCGTGATCATAATAACATTGAAGTTCTTACCATATGCTCTATTAACAGTTTTCTTTACGCAACAAAACGTAATCTGGTCTCAAAAGTTCGTTAAAAAAAATTATAGAGAAGCAGCAGGTAATATAGAAAAGGCATGAGTAGCGTTTCTACAAGTAAAATTCATCTGAAACTGAAACCACATATCAACCAACATAAAGTCACAATTTTCAATACAAACGTCAAAGCATTTCCATTATATGCAGTTGACACTTGCATTCAGAACTACGGAAAGCGTCATTTAAATGATACAAGAAAATGCAAACGGCTGTCTGTACAATATACTTCGGATCCGTTGGCCAGACACTATTAACAACAACCTTCTGTGAAAGAGAACAAACCAGTCACTATCCACGTGAGAAAGAAATCAGAAACAGACTCTGGAGGTAGATAGAACACACAATCAGGGAACCACTGAATAACATGACATGACAAGCACTAACTAGCAATCCTGAAAGCCAAAAGAATAGAGAAAAAACAAAGAATACACTGAGGCGGGAGTTGTAAGTAGATATGAAGAGAATTAACAGCACTTGTGAAGAATTAGAAATGAAAGCTCAGGATAGAGTTGCCTATGGAATGCTGAAGGGTGGTCAATGCTTCACGTGGAGTAATAGGCATTGATTGACTGATTGTGTAGATAATTTGAAAGAACTGACAGATTGTAATAATAATCGGATGGTTATGCCAAAACTACATAGCCACGTTACATAATAAATCAAAGGAAGAAAATTTCTTTATTACATAAACAATACATGTGAAGACCAAGATAGATTAGACGTAAAAGTTACACTATGATAAATGACATTCTATATAGTCTTAATTATAAAATCTCCAATGATACAAACATCATAGGAATTCCACAAGGATATTAACGTCTTTTACATGTCTTACATTGAAATTAACAGTTTGATATTTGTAAGAATTAAGTTAAAGACGATTCAAACTTGACCACTGTATAACATACACCGGTAAGAAACTATTCATATCAGAACATTTAAAGGATGAAGAAATAGACACATGTATAGTAAGATCATCTGTGTACTTAACAAAGGTGTATTTCATAGAACTGGGCATATCATGCATGAAAAATTGAGAAAAGGAAGTGAGGTAAATAATACCATCTTAAAGTACACTAACCACTGTTTATAGATGAGTGGAGCACTTCGCTTTATACACAGTATATTGTTCTCTACTAGAAAAATATGAATACAATCAGTTGATTAATCAGTTGTGTTAATACTCTGTGGTCTACTTAGTAATAAATGTATGTATGTATGTATGTACAATCAACATAGAAGCTGGCACATGTGTGCATCGGTTCAAGTTGACATACCACCATGGCACCGCAAGATTAACACCACTACCACTAGTAGAAATCACTTCAATAAAATAAAATAATAATACTAACAAGGAATGTGAACATATAGAATACGGTTCAGGAGGCGTTGAAAGAAAGTAATGGAATAATTTAAACCTCATGATTTAAGGGGGGACAATGAGTGAATACATCTGCGCAATTGTGACCGATTCTGGGCCATGTCACTCACTGTTTCTAGCCACTGATTACGGTAATCGTAAGGACCCCATCCAGATAGTCTGCAGCTACCGACACAACTTACACCGGCAGTCAGTGACTTCATGGACTGATGCCATTTTTTCGTTTGGCCACCTCTAACTCTCTTCCATCCTATACCTACCTATATCAGCCAACATTGCGCGTCGAGGAAGACGGTGGTTGAGCATACGCAACACATGTCCCAACCACCTCAGTCGATGAAGATTCACAACCTCATCGACTGATTTACTACATTTACCTAATACCCGTCGTCTAACCTCGTTATTACTTACTCGGTGATCCCAGCTAAGGCGAGCGATGTTTCGTAGACATCGATAATCAAAAACTAATAACCGTCGAGTGTCATCTACCTTTAATGGCCACGTCTCACACCCATACAGTAAGACAGAGCGAAGTGTTGCGCAGTACACTCTTCCTATCGTTGAGAGACGAATATCTCGTCTACGCCATAGGTGACGTAAGTTGGCAAAAGCCAAACGAGCTTTTTGAATTCCTAAACATTTATTACTAAATAAATGTTTAGGAATAGAATTTGAACTGGAAGTATAATCAAGAAATATACTTCTGTTCATACTTTTCATTCATTTCGAAGTTAAGCACTGTATTATGATGTAAGATACCTACAGTATTCAATGTGCTTCTATTGTATCTGTATGCAAATTGATATTGGTCGAAAAAAATACTCTACCAGTGATGACTGCAACTTATGTGTCATCATTGATTTGAGAAAAGGAAAATTCGAAATTTACTATTTGCACTAATGGAGGTGTATTCTAGTATTGGCATCACTTTTATATTCTCTAACACTATTCATATAAAACTTGTAGAAAAAGATTCTTTATTAATACCCGTCAGTGGCTGTTGCAAATCATTATCACATTTCTTAAAACGAAAGTTTAAACGGTCACCTGGTTCTGAACATCTTGGTGACTTGTGGGCATTCAGACATTCTAAAACATCAGCCTCAATGAATATGAGATTAGGTTATTCACTAGAATTCCAAAACATTAAATCGAATTCACAAATTAAAAGAGACTCATATAAAGATCAGGCATCTAACAGTGTAAAAGGCGAAAGATTTATCCGCAAATTAGCAGACATCAGAGTATCCTTCAAAAGATACAAGTATTTATTAACAACTGTCTGCATAAGATTCTTTGGATTCATTGACCAGATACAGTCAACAACAATCTATTGTGACAGAGAACTTATCAACTTCTAACCGAGAAAGAAATTAGGAAAAGACGCTGGAGGTGGATTAGACAAACATTGAGGAAATAATCAAACTATGTCACAAGACAAGCACTAAATTGGAATGCTAAAGGCCAGAGAAGAGAGAAAGACCCAGGAACACATTTTGTCGGGAACTGGAGACAGACATGAAGAGAATTGAAAGCACTTGGGAAGAGCTAGAAAGGAAAGCCGAGGACAGAGTTGGTTGGTGAATGCTGGTGGAAGGTTTATGCTCCACTTGGGATTATAGGCATTGATTGATTGATTGATCTAACGGTGTGTCATCTTTACTCTGTTTACTATCAGTTTTAAACATTCAAAATTTTACAAGAAAAAAGTCATAGAGTATATACTGACTTTAAACATTTAACATTTTGACATATGAGGATATTTTAAACCTTTTAACTTCAGCATACTTCACAACCTTGTAGTGACTTAGTTTTGATCATTTCAGTCTTTTCAGACATACAAAAGGTCGTTTCACTGAAACAATAAACATTAAGATAGAACTTGAAATAAGACGTGGCGACATCTACAATCATTCATTAATTGTAAATAAGTCTCAGTTAGTTATTTAACTTATAGATGTTATTTTCTTTGAGTAATCACTTATTCAGATGTAAAGTTGTGCTTTTGTTCGATTTCCTATAGATTTTTTAGCAGAACACGAATGATGTAATAGTCAGCGTTTTGAAGAGAAATCCAATAATTAAACTTTTACAGAAAATAAATCAAGTGTAACACTGTAATAAATTGGGAAATGTACTAAGTTTAGTCAACTTGAGGATAAAATAAAAATGTATTCTAATGAGTAAAGGTTACCATATACAATTGAAACAAGCCAATTGTATGGTACTACAGCAACTTTAGTGAATTCATTAGTAAAATGGAATAGGACAGAAGGTATACAATCAGAAACCACATAAACATGAGTAATATATATGAATTTAGATTTATTCAGGTGTTTTGAACAGCTATTTAATGTCAGACAAACGATATAATCATGTGAAAAATTAAAGGAGACGCGGTTGGATTAACAGTAGTTCATGTTTACAAAAGTAACAACATCATCATCCCACTTTTTCTTTATGATAAAATGGTCAAGCTGAAAAATCTGATAACTTTCTATCTACATCAAATTGTTGTCATGATCAAGTCATCTAGCCAAGATATTTGAATAAGAGAATTACGACATAAACAGGTCATTATATAAGTTGGATGGTGACTGGCAAGTGTGCAATGGGCACATTGGTATTAGGATAAATTAATACCAATGTGCCCGTTGCACAAGTGTGACTGTCTGGACTCAGTAGTCTAGTGGTGAACGTGGGAATATACAGGTTTATCCTAATAAAACAAGTTATGTTGAAAATGTTTAAAGATAATAACCAACTTCACTAACTCAAAGTAAAACTGGCATTCTTTGATTGTTGATTTGTTTAAACGTTTTTTGTAACGTTTACAACATATTCACTATCGATTAAATATCTGTTCAGATAATACTTTCATGGAATATGTTAAATAAACCAAGTAGGTGATCTTCTACAGTTCATCCTATGCCCTTGTTGGTATAGTTTATTAATAAATGTATATTGATAAATCCAATTATAGGTAGTACTAGATAGTTTGATAAAGAGAATACTTAGTGTAGGATTCACTTGACATCTCGTTACATTTACTGGAATAACGCATCCTAAGTCGATAAAGTCAAAAGACTGTCTTGAGTGTTCGGAATATGTTTATTGGAACGGATATTAAATATCTGATATGGTTCTACAACAAACAACAAACACTCAAAAGAAATGCCAAGACAAAATGGCTGGCCAGACAAACGCTGTTCCAACCAATATAAAACTGTGTCTAGTAGGTTCTGTCATACGTAACTAATGAAATGCAAACTGCAAATTATACAAGAAACATTCAACTACTCATGAGTAGTATGAGAATTACAACTAAATCCATCACTTAGTACTACATATTGAGCCACGGCGCTGTAGACAAACTCCTTTCGTTGTGGTTTAATTCATTTTATCTACCCTACACGAGATGTTATCTCATTTAAATTAAAGAAGGATAAAACTAGGTTTGTTCGTCACACACCAATAAATAGAAATTCATTGAATATTCATTCTTTATAAGACATATCTCACTAAACATTGATCAACCAATGAATGAATTTTAGTCCTAAATGAGTTTAGTCGTGGCTCCAGTAGCTCAGTAGTAACAGTTGTAGACTGTAAAACTGAGTAGCTTAGGGTTAAGTCTGTTGGTGAGCATGAGTTTGCTCAAAATCACAGGTTCACCTTGTTGACAAGTAGTAAATAGCAGGAGACCTATGTCTAGGATTATCTTAAACTTAACGATAAAACGAAGAGTCAATTGTATTCATCTAATAAAAGGAGAGGAATAATTCTCATGTTAGAAAAGTTTTATAGCTGGATGCCCTATGATCGAATCCATCAGAGAGTAAGACTTTCCTCAACGATTGCAAGTACACCTTGCTGATGACTGCCGAATAGCATAAAACTTAAATCTAGCGTTTCTTGTCCAATTCCACTACCTCGAAACAGGCTCTACATTATGCCATTGATGATGAATCACTTATACTAGTGGCTACATTACAATTTTGTTTTTATTATAAGAAAACAACAAACATCGAATCGGTCACTTCACAATGATCATTCAACGTATCATTGAGTTTAATTAATTGAACTGATTATGTTAGTCATATTTTATTGATAATTTGATGTTTGTATGAGTTATGTTGAACTGGTAAAACAGTTGAGAAGTATGATTTGCATTATTCAAAATGATAATTGTATTGTTTTCCTATTGTCAGTAGTATATTTTATAATACGTGTCATCATCATTATCATCATCAATGCCTGTTATCCCAAGTGGAGCATAGGCAACCCACCAGCATTCTCCAACCAACACTGTCCTCGGCTTTCCTTTCTAGCTCTTCCCAAGTGCTTTCAATTCTCTTCATGTCTGTCTCCAGTTCCCGACAAAATGTGTTCCTGGGTCTTTCTCTCTTCTCTGGCCTTTAGCATTCCAATTTAGTGCTTGTCTTGTGACACAGTTTGATGGTTTCCTCAATGTTTGTCTAATCCACCTCCAGCGTCTTTTCCTAATTCCTTCCTCGGCTGGAAGTTGATAAGTTCTCTGTCACAATAGGTTGTTGTCGATGGTATGTGGCCAACGAATCTGAAGAATCTTAAGCAGACAGTTGTTAATAAATACTTGTATCTTCAGAAGAATACTTTTCGTAGTTCTCAATACAGGTTTCAGCTCCATACAACAGAGCTGTCTTCACATTTGTATTGAAAATTGTGACTTTAATATTGACTGGCAGTTGGTTTGAGTTTCAGATATTTTTCAGTTGTAGAAATTCTGCCCTTGCCTTAACAATCCTCGCCTCCACATTCGCATCAGACCCTCTTTGTTTGTCGATGATGCTGCCCAAATATGTAAAGGTTTCTACATCTTCCAGAATTTCTCCGTCAATAATACACGTAGTAAAAGAATAAATTCATTCATACACTTTAAGATCTCTAAACGTATTAATAGTATACATGTACCTATATCAACAAGTACTTAGGATGAACTGTAGAAGATCACCTACTTGGTTTATTTAACATATTCCATGAAACTATCATCTGAACAGATACATATTCGATAGTAAATATGTTATAAACGTTACATAAAACGTTTAAACAAATCAACAATCAAAGAATGCCAGTTTTACTTTGAGTTGGTGAAGTTATTTTCATCGAACATTGTTGACGAAATCTAGAAATAAAAGAATAGTAAGCCACTAATTTCTGTGGTATTAGTAACAGTAGTAATGATGGTGAGAAAACCGGCGGATTACATAATCTCCCCATTTTATTGCAATAACATTTACTTTCAACAGCAGTTGATTTTTTATACTCTGATAACATGTTACAAATAAATTTAGAGTAATATTACCTGAGCTCGACGAATAGCTCGTCGTCGTTTTGTCTCTTCAAGTAAGTGTAATTTTTGCATAACTCTTAAACCACGTGCTCCTTTGATTGATGCATTAAACTGATCAGTTCCAGTTTTAATCACTTCAAATTCATTCGATTTTGTAGTAACTGTGTCTAAATTATGCAAACAAAAAAGAATGTCAATGTTAAATAGTCAATTTTTTTTTGTAGAATTGAAATCAAATAAATTCAACTATTAAGAACAGTGAAGTACTGGACAATTATGTAGCTATAGATTGTGTTTCTATGTTCTACTATACACTGATTTATTGTTGAGTAATGACTATAATCCTGTTGAGTATACAGTATCAGAAGACAATGACTATCGGTCAAGGTGTAAGTGATTTTATTATTTATTAATTTAGAATGTTGTGGAGATTGTTTAATTTTAATTTGCTATCACTAGAGTTAATTTAAAGTTAGATAACTGTTAAAAACCAAGAAGCTGTGGACGACTATTTCATCCTAATTTGAGACTCTTCAGTGATAATGTGCATCCACAACGTTGCTAGTGAATTGATCTCAAAAGTTTCAGGTTTTTCGGCGACCTCTTAATTGTTAAACCATTAAAATGGCTGGCATCGAAAAATTGATGTTTCTAACTTTAATCAATTTGAAATAAATTTGTATGACATCATTTATTGACATTGTTGGGTAACTACATTATAGTCGATATGAGTGAATTTTTCTGGGCAAGTCTATTCACTAGAACTTCAGATAGTATCTCCTAAAGTTAGTTACTAACTGGTTAGTATTGATTTTGGATTAGTATTCTAATGGTGCTGTTAATACTTACTATGTCTGAGAAATAGAAAGTTACATTTTATGATCAAGTCTTGAGAGAAAATGGGACTGTAGATTACTGTCTACATCTGCACTTTGTGTACAAGATAGATTGTGTGAAATGTATAGTGTTCATGACTGCTCACTACGTAAGAGGTGTGCGTAAAGTTGGACGGACCTAGTTGATCAAATTACTTAAACACAAAAGTGTAGCATAATGAAGACATCCTATGCGATTTTTTTCTTATTATAAGTGACATATACGATATCATTTAGTAGAACAATAATGAATGGTTGCTCATCATCTATGATTTTCTCAAATGAAAGGATCATGGCCTTCCCTCATGAATCGTGATTAACATTCATTGAAATTCCAGTTACTCTGTATGATCAATTCATAGTTCGAACATGAATAGACAATTTGCATGCAGTAACCAATAGCATTTCAATATTATTTGGTACTAGATACTTAGAGAAACTAACCTCCACAATAATAAAGTTGTTGTCAATGGTTGTGGATGTCTATTCATTCTACACACAAATTTGACATTGAAATCATTCACTATAAGATGGCTTTCATATATAATGAAATAACCGGATGTTTAATTTTCAGAAACTACCTACTATGGTTTGTGAATTAAGATGATACCTTGATATTAGCTAACAAACGCATTACCACCAACACAATAACAAGTAGAGATAGCTATTCTTTTGCACTCTACCCTAACTTAGTAGAGGAAGAAGTTCAATGTCAGTAAGAAGCATTAAATTCTACAGTTAGCTGGTTAGACGAATAGCAGTACTTAAGTCATGCGTATAAATACAGAAAAGAGAACATTTTTGGAAGTGTCACAAACAGAGTACAGAAATAAACAACAGGCCAATGAAATTTAACATCCCGTTAGACAAGGAACACAAACTAAAGATGAAATGGGCGTATTCTGGTGTGTAAATGAGAAATTTAAATTTCCGCATATCGATCACAAAAATATAATTGATTTACCCAAAGAATTCTTAGGATCTAGTACAGCCAACATTATCAAATGCATTAGAACTCATCTTCTGTTATAAATCCGTCACCTATAGACATCCCTATAAAAATATTACCAGAAATAAACTTAAGTTTAGACATATCAAGCAACACCAATCAATCAATGCCTGTTACTCTATGTAAAGAATTTGCCACTCTTCTGCATTCCACAACCAACTCTATCCTGAGCTTTCTTTTCCAGTTCTTCACAAGTGCTGTTACTTCTCTTCATATCTACATCTAACTTCTGGCTCAATGTGTTCTTTATTTTTTCTCTATTCTTTTGGCTTTCAGCGTCACTAGTTAGTGCTTATCTGGTGACCTTATTCAGTGATTTCCTCATTGTGTGTTCTATGCACCTCCAGTGTCTTTTCCTAATTTCTTTCTCACCTGGTTAGTGATTGATTTATTCTCTGCGACAGAAAGTTGTTGTTGGTGGTGTCTGGCCAACGGATCCGAAGTATATTGTGCAGACAGCCGTTTGCATTTTCTTGTATCATTTAAATGAGGGTTTCCGTACTGCTGAATGCAGGTGTCAACAGCATATAATGGGAATGCTTTGACGTTTGTATTGAAAATTGTGACTTTATGTTGGTTGATATGTGATTTGTACTTTAGATGTTTTCTAGTTGTAGAAATGCTGCCCTTGTCTTGCCAGTTTGTGCATTCACATCTACATCACATCAAATCCTCCTTATTTGTCAATGATCCTGACCAGGCATGTGAAAGTCTTTACATCTTCCAAAGATTCTGCATCAAGTGTAATTGAGTTGATGGTCGTTGTTTCGTATATGAGGATGATGAATTTCCCTCTGTGTATGTTGAGGTCTACTGTTGACTGAAGAGGCTGTTGCTACACTGTCTGTTTCCACCTGCATTTGTTGTTGTGTGTTGGCTGGGTGATCTAGGTCAGTCATTTCTGAAGTCCAAGTCATCTGGTTACATCCACCTTGTTCACTGCATTCCATGCTTGCCTTGAGATGTTACAATTTTTATAATCCATTCAATAACATGGATTATGTTACTTAAAAATTGAAAATTGATCGATTGATTAAAAAAAATCATGTCAATTATTCAGTCAACAATAAATCCTCTATTGAGCATTTGAAGAGATTCTGTTGCGCCAGGCGATTAAAGAAAAGTAGTGAACTTTCAGTAATGTATTTTGGAGGATTATTCTCATTCTTTTATTCATAAGTAATGTAATCATTTTATTTCTATGACTGTTACGTTCCCCTTACTTCGTTCTCTAATTTAGTGTATTTACTCTTAGTATATTGTTCATCACTATGAACTACGCTTACTTAATTGTGTACAAGTTGTACCCATTCACTGCCACTACTTCCTTTGTTCTATATCAATGTTAGATTTGTGATTGGTTTACTGTGTGGTCTGATTTTATGTATATATAAAGGCATGATTAAAATATAATATGATCTCAGTTCTCAGTTCTCCGTTTTCCGGTTCCCAATTCTGATTCTTCTATTGTCGGCCTGGGGTTGAGTGGGCTTAGGTCAATCGTGCATTATCAGCTAGGCACACTTGATTGGCGTTTGTTACAACCTACCAAACCCTCCCCCCCTTCTCTCCTTCTTCACCCCATAACAGATTCATAAAAGTGTAAATGAAAATGTAAGCATTAAAATGAAACACATCAATATGATAATGTTCATTTTACATAGTAACTTACTTAATTGTGTAGAACACTTTGTCATTGGAGATTTTTCTTCTGTTAACAATCTTTTACGAATGTTAATTATATCATCATATACTTTTAAATATTCATCACTTAATTTATTCATACGTATTGATGTTACACAATGACCAGTACAGAATGCTTTAACAGTTATACGATTACAATCTAGAGGTTTTGTAAATCTGTTTAAGTGAAAAAAAACAGTTAATATGCATAACAATATAATGAGTATGGAATATTGGGAAGAAAAAACAAACATCAAATCAAAATGAAAATATGATTTAGTCAATCAGTTGGTTGTAATAGACATAGTTGTTAGGACAAATGTCAATCAATCAATTACTGCCTGTAACCACATATGGAGTATAGGCCGCTGACTACGTCTGTATACTTGACTCTCTCTTAAACGTTTTACCAAGTAATGTTACTTCTTTTCATGCCCACCTTGGATTCCTGTAACAAAGTATTCTTTGGTCTATTGCTTTCTTTTCGCCTTCATAATTCCAAATTAGTGCTTATCTTGCGACACAGTTTGATGATTTCTTCAATGTGTGTCTTATCCGCTAACAGCGTCTTTTTCTAATTTATTTCTCGTCTGGAAGTTGATTTGTTCTCTGCCACAACAGGTTGTTGTTGATGCTAACTGATCAACGGATCTGAAGTACTATCTACAGACAGCTGTTTATAAACACTTGTACCATTTGAATGAAGGTTTTCGTAGTTCTCCATACAATCGAGGTGTTTTGACGTTTGTGACTTTGGTGTTGAGTGATATTTGTTTATGATGTTCTTCAATCATAGAATTGTTACTCTTGTAGTATCTTGCCTTATTTATTCGTCCCTTTACATCTGTATCACACTTTCCTTGTGTATCGATTTGATGACCAGATATGTAAAAGTTTCGCCATGTTCGAGATGTTCTCCATCAAATCCAGTGTAATTTGGCTGATGCTTGTTCTAGGGAGTTGTATTCTGGGGTATTGTCCTTTCCATTGTATATATCGAGGCCTACTGCTGGCTGCAGAGGTTGTTGTTACACTGTCCGCCTACACCTGCATTTGATGCTGTGTGTGGGATAGGTCTTGGTCAGTCATCTCTGAAGTTCATAACGTCAATCTGCATCCAAGTTGTCCGCTGTACTTTATGCTTCCTCTGGGATACTGAAGTTTTTGTAATTCAGTCAACCGCCAGAACAAAGAGGAAGAGGAAAGTAAACAGCTCTGTCTGGCACTGATCTTTAAATGTAACATATCTCTGAAGTGTCCACTATCACAAATCTACTGTAGAATAATTAATCTCTAAGAACAAAGTATGCGAAAAGAGAAGGAGTACATGAACTTACAATCTAGAATATAATAAATTGTAGAATTACTTGAGCTACTTTAATCAATTCTGAACCAATGATACTAAATGTTTCCTGAGTAGTGAACTCAGTGAATACCAATAAGACAGTCTTCACCTACCTACGTGGCTCAAACAAAGAATCAGTGACTTTGTAAAGTGATGAAATGACTTGATTTGGTTACTTTTAACTTTCTTCTAATCTTCTTCTCCCGAAACAAATGAATTGCAAACAGTTGGATAATTATAGCAAACAATAAACTGGCTGACATCTGTTCTGTCCTGAAGTGAAATTCTTCAGTAGTGAGTATTAACTATCAAATATGGATTCTACTTTGGGATCTTTATATTACAAGAAGAATATAATGTGACTAAGAGCATTTTCGCTTCTACTTAAATATTCAACGTCATCTTTCTCTTCGTTAGATTTCGTTCTTGAATGAAAATAAAAATACCTATATATAGTCGTTCAACGGCATTCTTCAAACGATTCGTGGTTTAAAGTCTTTAGTAGCGAAAGTCAGCAGGAAGCATTAGTACTGAGTGTTGATCTAGCCCATACTCGTTAGTAAGGTTTCACATGATCATTGAGGAAATTGCTGTTCCCCTCCTCCTCATGCAGGATACGAGCTAAGGTCACTTAGTTTCACAGGTTGAGGTAACGTTACTCTGGATTCATCTGTCCTCATGAAGTCAGTCATTAATTTTAGATGACACTGACTATAATTAGACAATTTGGAGGTGATTCCTGGAATTCTAATGATAAGACGTGACCAGCAGAGTTCAGTTACTTTGGTTATGATGGAAACGCACACTGATAGTAATGAATGAGATAGTACATATACATCACGAATTGACTTAGGGTCGAAATATCAACGGCTCGATGCCAGTCTTTTTAGTGATCGAATGTTCATAATGATACTCGAAGGTCCTAACATTGATTACGCCGTGGGTTCGTATATGCACACTATCACCGATGCGTCTCAAACTAAGACAAAATAGCTGTCCACTGCTACCTATTCTTTACTGGTTATTCAACCCAGGTCGATATGTGATATCAGATCCAAGATAAGTTCAAAGCTGAGTATCACCGAAATACAATGTTATTATCAAACTCCTGTTAAACTTCCATTTATCATCATCGGCATGAAAACAAATGAATTGCAAACAGTTGGATAATTATAGCAAACAATAAACTGGCTGACATCTGTTCTGTCCTGAAGTGAAATTCTTCAGTAGTGAGTATTAACTATCAAATATGGATTCTACTTTGGGATCTTTATATTACAAGAAGAATATAATGTGACTAAGAGCATTTTCGCTTCTACTTAAATATTCAACGTCATCTTTCTCTTCGTTAGATTTCGTTCTTGAATGAAAATAAAAATACCTATATATAGTCGTTCAACGGCATTCTTCAAACGATTCGTGGTTTAAAGTCTTTAGTAGCGAAAGTCAGCAGGAAGCATTAGTACTGAGTGTTGATCTAGCCCATACTCGTTAGTAAGGTTTCACATGATCATTGAGGAAATTGCTGTTCCCCTCCTCCTCATGCAGGATACGAGCTAAGGTCACTTAGTTTCACAGGTTGAGGTAACGTTACTCTGGATTCATCTGTCCTCATGAAGTCAGTCATTAATTTTAGATGACACTGACTATAATTAGACAATTTGGAGGTGATTCCTGGAATTCTAATGATAAGACGTGACCAGCAGAGTTCAGTTACTTTGGTTATGATGGAAACGCACACTGATAGTAATGAATGAGATAGTACATATACATCACGAATTGACTTAGGGTCGAAATATCAACGGCTCGATGCCAGTCTTTTTAGTGATCGAATGTTCATAATGATACTCGAAGGTCCTAACATTGATTACGCCGTGGGTTCGTATATGCACACTATCACCGATGCGTCTCAAACTAAGACAAAATAGCTGTCCACTGCTACCTATTCTTTACTGGTTATTCAACCCAGGTCGATATGTGATATCAGATCCAAGATAAGTTCAAAGCTGAGTATCACCGAAATACAATGTTATTATCAAACTCCTGTTAAACTTCCATTTATCATCATCGGCATGAAAACAAATGACTAAGATTGTACTGATTTACATGGTTTTTTCCACTGGACTAAATTGACTGAACTATATTAGAATTTAGTAGTTGGAGTTCATCAGCAGGATACCCTCTACCAAAGATTCCAGCTAGTTGATATTCATCATAAAGGCATAGCAACAATCTTAAAGGAACGGTTACTCATAAAACACATTATCAGTCCGACATGGACAACGTAGAACCTGAAGCATATGAGCATAAGTCTAAGTTACCTTAATATATCAGCATAACAAATTCAAATTTACAAGATCAACACGATATTATCAATCAACAAGAAAGAATGCTGAAAGTGTATGTATGGAAGAATAACGGAACTTAATATCTAAAATAAGATAAAGGGAGAATATACTTGCGCGAATGTAACCGATTCTGATCTATTACTCAATATCTCGAGTCATTCATCACGATTATCACAAGGGCCGCAACCACATAGTTTGTAACTACCAGTGTAGTGTAGGTCATATCTAATGATATTGGCAAGTGATGACATTAAAGGGTTTAGAAAACATAATAATATGAAATAATCAGTAATAAATCAATATACATAAATTGTAATTAAATTCATTGATATACAATCAATCAATCAATGCCTGTTAGCCCAAGTGAAGCACAGACAGCCCACCAGCATTCTCCAACCAACTCTGTCCTCAGCTTTCCTTTCTAGCTCTTCCCAAGTGCTTTCAATTCTCTTCATGTCTGTCTCCTATTCCCGACAAAATGTGTTCCTGGGTTTTCCTCTTTTCCTTTGGCCTTTAGCATTCCAAGTTAGTGCTTGTCTTGTGACATAGTTTGATGATTTCCTCAATGTTTGTCCAATCCACCTCCAGTGTCTTTTTCTAATTCCTTCCTCGGCTGGAAGTTGATAAGTTCTCTGTCACAACAGGTTGTTGTTGATACTATGTGGCCAACGAATCTGAAGAATCTTACGCAGACAGTTGTTAATAAATACTTGTATCTGCTGAAGGATACTTTTCGTAGTTCTCAATATAGGTTTCAGCTTCATACAACAGAGCTGTCTTCACATTTGTATTGAAAATTGTGACTTTAATATTGACTGACAGTTGGTTTGAGTTACAGATATTTTTCAGTAAGCAGCCTTGTCTGACACCGGTCTTCACTTCGAATGAATCCGTGAGCTGACCTCCATGCACGATTTTACAATGTAGTTCGTCGTAAGAATTCCGAATGATGTTGGCTATCTTCTCGGGTACGCTGTAATGTCGTAGAAGGCTCCATAATACTCTCCTATCCACTCTGTCGAATGATTTTTCATAGTCAAGGAAGTTGGTGTAAAGTGGCGAATTCCATTTAATTGATTGTTCAACAATGAACCGTAGAGTAGCGATTTGATCGGTACATGATCGATCTTTACGGAATCCGGCCTGTTGATGTCGGAGTTGGCCTTCGACTGAGTCCTTTAGTCTGTTCAATAACACTCTGTTGAAGACCTTTCCTGGTACTGAAAGTAGGGTAATGCCTCTGTAGTTCTCACAATTGCTGAGATCGCCTTTCTCCGGTATTTTGATGAGGTACCCTCCTTTTCAGTCTGCTGAAACTTGTTCTTTCTCCCAAATCTTCCTAAAGAGAATGTAGAGTACCCTGGAAGTTGCTTCTATATCAGTCTTCAGTGCCTCCGCTGGTATGTTGTCTGGTCCTGCTGACTTACCACTCTTGAACTGTCTGATGGCCATTTTGATTTCTTCGACTATTGGTGGGTCTGTGTTTATAGGGAGATCCAAAGCTGTTTCTTCGATGACCGGTGGGTTCAGTGGGGGTGGTCTATTCAAGAGTTCTTGATAGTGCTCTACCCACCTGTTGCGTTGTTCATACACTTCAGTGTTTGGTTTTCCAGTCTTGTTCTTGATTGGCCGTTCTGGCTTATTGAATAATTGATAAACACTCACAACATAACTAGATTTTTTGGATTGTTTCACTTTGGATAACATCACTCATCATTTATTTACTTATAATCTACATGATACAACGAAGTGATCTTTTTTTTTATCACCGATCTCATTTTGAAAGGGTGTACTCATACACTTACATGTGTATATGATATCAGTAAGTGAATTAAAGTTGTCATAGAAACTTAACGAAAAGATTATGTAACTGGGATGTGTAAAATGATAACATAAATTATGAAAGTGATGTATGGTGAAGATGGATACAGTAATAAGATTCAATCAATTTGAATTAATAGTAAAAGCAATAAAGGTTTTTACTAGTTAATAAAGATTTGTAAAGATTTTGCTTGAATACTAGTTAAAACCAGAAAGTATTGGACTGTTATTTGTTCGTTGTGTAGGACTTCTCAATAATGAACATCCAAGACCTAACCAAATTGAGAGTATCTAATGGTATGATTTTTACATCAGCCAAATTGAGAACTAGTACAACAATCCTTTAATGACATTAGTGAGAATGATCTCACCAATGGCTTATCTGAATTCCACTAGTCACGACCTCCTACTTGAACTTTAGGAACATCTGGAAGTTTAGTCACGATGGAACAGAATATTGTAGTTGGGGTGATATGCTAATTGTAGAGATAGGCCTTCATTTATTGATTTTATTCGTCATGGATTGATGTCAATTAAGTAAAACAGAGGTGGGAGTCCTATCACTCGAGAGCAGCCAATCCAGTTAAGCTGATGGTTAAGTGCTCACTACGAGTCTTAATAAGTCCAGTACTCCGTCTCTGCGTTAGTTAGGCACAAATAAAGAGTACCATACTAGGACAAAGTAATCATCAAGTGTTACCAAGTTTTCAGTGGTATCCGACCAAGATTGCCCTATGATGAATAAATTCAACACATTAAAATTGATCTTCACATAAACCGCATCAAATTAAATAATTGACAATTAAACTCAGAATTTAGCGGTTAGATCCATGATAAGATTAATGATTGGTGATTTTTCTTTAGTCTACATTGTTCCCGTTTCTGTGTGAATGAAAACAGCATCAGTGATACACAGAAGGCGTTAACGTACTAAGTTTAGTAAATTAGGTTCACAATTTTAGATAACGTTAAAAGATCAATCTTTTCTGAATTGATGGTAGGATGCTTGATTATTACACTTATGATACAGTCGTTACTAAACTTCCTTAACCATTTGAGGTAGTGATACCTTGGAAAAACGATATACTGAATAACCAATATGTATTAATCCTTAATACAAGTGACTTGATAGATCCACATTAAAGCGGTTACGTTTGATAATTTGTTCTTCAAGTCGTTGATAAATAGTTATCTAGGAGGTTGGAAATCATCTTTGAAATCGACTATTTAGTAACGTGTCTTCTTCGATGTGAAGATCATAGATTCTCATCATAGATTTCTATCAATAAATCTTTATAGAAAAGAATTTGCTGAGGTGAAATAACTTTTCATCTACAAGTGTACAGCTTTTAGTTGAAAGAAGTCGGGCAGAGGAGGGATTCTCGGGAAAAAGAAGTGGGGGGGAAGGGGGAGTTGTCATTTATGAAACAAAATAACAGAAATAATTTATTCAATGTTCAATTAATCACTTTATTTGTTTGTCTTTTTCACTTACACATTTTCTAATTTCTCTAATGCAAGTCTATGTTTTTCAGTTTCCCATGCTGTTTCTTTATAGACCAAATCAATTTCAGCTTGACGATTATTGAATAGATCAGATCGAATTTGTGGAACTAAATTGAATGCCTGAATAATGTTTTAAAGTTAGAATATAAAATAGAAATGATGTGTTGATAATTAAAAGTAGTAAATAGAAAACTGTAAGTCATTAGAATATGTTATGATGTGAGAAAGAGAGGGTTTTGGGTGGGTGTAACAAACGCCAATGAAGTGTGCCTATCTGATTATGCGCGATTGACGTAAGCCCACTCAACCCCAAGCCGACAATAAAAGAACCGGAAAACGGATATCTGAGATCTGAGAACAGAGAACTAAGAACGTATTGTATTTTAATCGTGCCTTTATATATACATAAAATCAGACCACACAGTAAACCAATCACAAATGTAACATTGAAACAGAACAAAGGAAAGAGTGGCAGTGAATGGGTACAACCTGTACACAATTAAGTAAACGTAGTTCATAGTGATCAACAATATAATAAGAGTAAATATAATAAACGAGAAAACTGGGTAAGGGGAACGTAATAGTCATAGAAATAAAATGATTACATAGTCCACAGTTATAATAACTGAAATAATGTTCTAAAACACAGTTCCCGAAGATAATCAATCATCATTAAGTGCCCGGCATAACACAATACAATGTCAACATGTAATGAATCAACATTTTTAGGTTATGCAGTCATAGATTTGACTGAAATATTCTACAATAATGTCTGTAACTGTGATGATAGACGATATTATGATTGTATACTGTAACAATTATCAGCTTGTTTTATTACATCTCCACCTTGCTTATGTAGATACTGATTTGTGTGAAATTGAAATTAACTGTTCCCAACTCATCTCAAATAGCTTAATAAGCATTAAAAGTTGCATGATGTATCATACAAGGTCTATTTTCATAGATTACAGATCCTAGTCAACGACTACAATGAAATTTATTGTAAGTAAACAAAGTGTAAGTTTGAAGTTATTCGATATTTTGACAGTGTTATAAGGGAAGAGTTTTGGTAAATCTTTTCTGAATTGATGGTAGGATGCTTGATTATTACACTTATGATACAGTCGTTACTAAACTTCCTTAACCATTTGAGGTAGTGATACCTTGGAAAAACGATATACTGAATAACCAATATGTATTAATCCTTAATACAAGTGACTTGATAGATCCACATTAAAGCGGTTACGTTTGATAATTTGTTCTTCAAGTCGTTGATAAATAGTTATCTAGGAGGTTGGAAATCATCTTTGAAATCGACTATTTAGTAACGTGTCTTCTTCGATGTGAAGATCATAGATTCTCATCATAGATTTCTATCAATAAATCTTTATAGAAAAGAATTTGCTGAGGTGAAATAACTTTTCATCTACAAGTGTACAGCTTTTAGTTGAAAGAAGTCGGGCAGAGGAGGGATTCTCGGGAAAAAGAAGTGGGGGGGAAGGGGGAGTTGTCATTTATGAAACAAAATAACAGAAATAATTTATTCAATGTTCAATTAATCACTTTATTTGTTTGTCTTTTTCACTTACACATTTTCTAATTTCTCTAATGCAAGTCTATGTTTTTCAGTTTCCCATGCTGTTTCTTTATAGACCAAATCAATTTCAGCTTGACGATTATTGAATAGATCAGATCGAATTTGTGGAACTAAATTGAATGCCTGAATAATGTTTTAAAGTTAGAATATAAAATAGAAATGATGTGTTGATAATTAAAAGTAGTAAATAGAAAACTGTAAGTCATTAGAATATGTTATGATGTGAGAAAGAGAGGGTTTTGGGTGGGTGTAACAAACGCCAATGAAGTGTGCCTATCTGATTATGCGCGATTGACGTAAGCCCACTCAACCCCAAGCCGACAATAAAAGAACCGGAAAACGGATATCTGAGATCTGAGAACAGAGAACTAAGAACGTATTGTATTTTAATCGTGCCTTTATATATACATAAAATCAGACCACACAGTAAACCAATCACAAATGTAACATTGAAACAGAACAAAGGAAAGAGTGGCAGTGAATGGGTACAACCTGTACACAATTAAGTAAACGTAGTTCATAGTGATCAACAATATAATAAGAGTAAATATAATAAACGAGAAAACTGGGTAAGGGGAACGTAATAGTCATAGAAATAAAATGATTACATAGTCCACAGTTATAATAACTGAAATAATGTTCTAAAACACAGTTCCCGAAGATAATCAATCATCATTAAGTGCCCGGCATAACACAATACAATGTCAACATGTAATGAATCAACATTTTTAGGTTATGCAGTCATAGATTTGACTGAAATATTCTACAATAATGTCTGTAACTGTGATGATAGACGATATTATGATTGTATACTGTAACAATTATCAGCTTGTTTTATTACATCTCCACCTTGCTTATGTAGATACTGATTTGTGTGAAATTGAAATTAACTGTTCCCAACTCATCTCAAATAGCTTAATAAGCATTAAAAGTTGCATGATGTATCATACAAGGTCTATTTTCATAGATTACAGATCCTAGTCAACGACTACAATGAAATTTATTGTAGTAAACCAATCACAAATGTAACATTGAAACAGAACAAAGGAAAGAGTGGCAGTGAATGGGTACAACCTGTACACAATTAAGTAAACGTAGTTCATAGTGATCAACAATATAATAAGAGTAAATATAATAAACGAGAAAACTGGGTAAGGGGAACGTAATAGTCATAGAAATAAAATGATTACATAGTCCACAGTTATAATAACTGAAATAATGTTCTAAAACACAGTTCCCGAAGATAATCAATCATCATTAAGTGCCCGGCATAACACAATACAATGTCAACATGTAATGAATCAACATTTTTAGGTTATGCAGTCATAGATTTGACTGAAATATTCTACAATAATGTCTGTAACTGTGATGATAGACGATACTATGATTGCGGAACTATCACCTTTATTTTGGACGACTTCGCCGGAACAAACGTTTCATAGAAAAAGTTATGGGATTTTCTCCACAGTTGACTAACAGCTTGTTCTATCGACCATGACGCTGTTGTCATTTTAATTAATGACAATGTGGTAGATAAACACAGCAACATTCAGACAGACAGACAGTTACAACGTAGAACTTGGTACATGCGTACGTCAAGTTGCCATACCCAAATTAGCCGATAGAGATTAAATTGTCAAATCAAATCCCAGAGTGGGGAAGGTAGTAGCAGAGTTAGTAATCATGGAAGGGAATAGAGACCGAGAACATAGCGAAATGCCAAAAGAACACACTGGTCGAGATTCGTAGCAGCATACTTAAAAGGATGAACAGAACTGCCAACCAGTTAGAAAGGATTGCTCCGACAGAGCAGAGTTCAGTGTAGATACTGTTTCGCGGCTATGTCCTTTGTGAGGGGAACGGTTTTTAACATACGTACGTAAGTTATACTGTAAAATTCATCAGCTTGTCTCTTATACATCTCCAACTTGCTTATGTAGATACTGATTGTGTGAAATGATAATAACTGACTCGCACAACTTCATATCAAATAGCTTAATAAGCATTAAAAGTTGCATGATGTATCATACAAGGTCTATTTTCATAGATTACAGATCCTAGTCAACGACTACAATGAAATTTATTGTAAGTAAACAAAGTGTAAGTTTGAAGTTATTCGATATTTTGACAGTGTTATAAGGGAAGAGTTTTGGTAAATCTTTTCTGTTCCACAACAACAAGTCCCTAAGCCAGAAACGAGGAACGCAACTAATAGACAGTCAGTCCGGCAGTCAATCAATCAATCAATGATAGATACCCCAAGTGGAGCATAGGCTGCCCACCAGCATTCTCCAACCAACTCTGTCCTCGGCTTTCCTTTCTAGCTCTTCCCAAGTGCTTTCAATTCTCTTCATGTCTGTTTCCGATTCCCGACGTAATGTGTTCCTGGGTCTTCCTCTTTTCCTTTGGCCCTTAGCATTCCAATTTAGTGCTTGTCTTGTGACACAGTTTGATAGTTTCCTAAATGTGTGCCAAATCCACCTCCAGTGTCTTTTCCTAATTTCTTCCTCGGCTAGAAGTTGATTAGTTCTCTGTCACAATAGATTGTTGTTGATTGTATGGTCTGGTTTTGTGTATATATAAAGGAATGCTGAAAATATAATACGATTTTGTCTAGTTGATTTATCAGCTTGTGTTCTTCTTATTCTAGCTTGAGACTGAGTGAACATCAGGGTAGACGTATAAAGATCAGATAAACATTTATTGGAACTTCACTTGCACAAGATTGCATGAATTACTTGGTCATATACATCAATCACAACAGCATTTTCTGACATCCTAACATATCCATATTGAAAGTGTAATAACAGTATAACCAATTAAAATCAATGGATTTGGTTATATAGCATTTGCTGAGATGGATACTATGATTGCGGAACTATCACCTTTATTTTGGACGACTTCGCCGGAACAAACGTTTCATAGAAAAAGTTATGGGATTTTCTCCACAGTTGACTAACAGCTTGTTCTATCGACCATGACGCTGTTGTCATTTTAATTAATGACAATGTGGTAGATAAACACAGCAACATTCAGACAGACAGACAGACAGTTACAACGTAGAACTTGGTACATGCGTACGTCAAGTTGCCATACCCAAATTAGCCGATAGAGATTAAATTGTCAAATCAAATCCCAGAGTGGGGAAGGTAGTAGCAGAGTTAGTAATCATGGAAGGGAATAGAGACCGAGAACATTTAAGAAAATATGATTCAGTAAAGAGAAAATTATGATAAGTTCAAAAGCTTAGAATTTGGAGGAAGACAAGGAGTGGATGCACCTGCGCCATCGCCAACGATTTTGAGCCATATCACCCAAAGTCTCTAACCATTTATTACGAGCGTCACGCGGACCCCAACCAGGTAGTCTGCACCTATTAACATGGCTCAGCCCAATTGTCAATGACTTCATGGACTGGTGCCATATTTTGGTTTGGCTGCCCCTAGCTTCCAGCCTACTCCTACACCAGACAGCATTACTCGTCGAGGTAGGCGGTGGTCAGGCATACGTAACACATGTCCTAACCACCTTAGCTGATGAAGATTTACTACTTCATCAATAGACTTACCGTATCTACCTAGTACTCTATTCCTAAGCCACGTATTGCTTACTCGTTGGTCCCAGCAAACACGAGCAATGCTTCGAAGACATCTATGATTGAATACCAGTAGCCTACGAATATCCTCTATCCTTAAAGGCCATGTTTCACATCCATAAAGTAAGACGGATCGAACTACTGCGCAGTAAACGCGTCCTTTGGTCAGTAGACGGATGTCTCGCCTACGCCACAGATGACGCAAATTCCCAAAAGCTAATCGGGCCTTATGTATACGCGCAGAGACTTCAGCAGACACCAGACCGTCAGGGCTGATGAGGCTGCCAAGATAAGTGAAGCGGTCAACACATTCAACTGCCTCACTCCCTATCACTAACTTCGGTGTCGAATCAATCCAATCCTGAAGTAACATTTTGCATTTGGGTGGTGAGAATCGCATCCCAAACATCCTTACATTCATGTTTAAGGTAGTCAAAAGATTCTGCATTTTATCAGCATCTTCGCCTAAGAGAACTATATCATCTGCACATTCTAAGCCAGCAAGTTTATCTCCTGGAAGGAGGTCAACCCCGGAGAAGTCAGACGATGAAAATGTCAACTCTAAAAGTATGTCAATTATAAAATTAAATAAAAATGGCGAAAGCGGATAACCTTGACGAACACCACTTGAGGTAATCAGTTCTGATGACAATCTGCCGTAAGCTTTCACTCGACATGTGGTGTTCAAGTAGAGAGCTTGTATAAGGTTAATGTACTTCTGTGGTACGCCTTTCATTGACAGACATTGCCACATAACCTTACGATCGATAGAGTCAAATGCCGCCTTAAGGTCAAGGATTACAACTATTGTTGGGCATCTAAAAGTGTGTCTATCAAGTAGAATGTCAACCTCTCATGTCGTTTAGCTATTCATAGCCCAATTTTTATCAGCATATCCGATCAAATTGACGAATTTTCATAGAAACTGTGGATCCACATGTAGTCAGTGTAAGGCATCCTTCTCACTGTAGGGAGGGGTTTGTAGACATCAGTTGGCATGCATTACTGAAGTGGTTCATTGTGGCTGTACAATTATTATAGTACAGTACGTGACACAGGCAACTGCAAATGTTTCATTAAAATTATGAGTGACATCATCAGCTTCATCTTAACTAATTAAACCACTAGTGGCGAATAACCTACTTGATCATTCTGAATCCAGTAAATGTTTGGTGTGAATTACTGTAACTATCTGATTACACGAGCCTGTCAGTACATGGAAGAATTATAGCACACAAATTGTGGAAATGAGTTCATTTAATCTTACACAATGTTTATTGTTCTTTCTTCTACAGAAAATCATGGAAAGAACAAATTGCATAAGATATTTTAGAAATGAAAAGTTCTCTGAAGCAGAACTAAACTAACGATAGACTTGTTTAAATTACAGGAAAAGATTGCAGTGTTATTTGAGTTGGATTGTGACCGACAAGCGGAATCAAGGACTCGCGTTTCGTTTTAATTGGGACTCATCGGTTGAATATACTTGTATACCAGTGTTAATGATCACACCGTGGCACGACCTTCTTTCATCTCGTGGCAAACCCCACTGTGTCCACTACTGGGCTACTGAGTCCACACAGCTACACTTTGTAATGGGTATGTATATGTGAATAGAATGTATTTGGATTTTCTCGTTGGATCAACTCAAATAATACTTGTGAACTATGTGTACATCGAGACAATCCGATTAGGATTCACATATATAACCAGAGACTGATCAATTACAGTCCGTGATAAATCGATAAAAAGATTCAAACATATTCTAATTAATGATTACATTAGTGTGAATTAAATTTAGATTATGGTTGGAAAGTGGAATCGTTTTGTCTGGGATTCATCAGCTAAATGTACCTACCTATCTGTATGTTGATATTCACAGAAACTGATTAGTTATAATTCATAATATAAACAATGAGAGTATATAAACCATTTAAACATAATTTCATATCAATTGGACAAGTTTATGACTGAATGAACCTATTAGATGCGTGATTTCGAGTTGAATTACGAACATCAACAGCTGACGTGACTCATGTAAGAGGAATTATGAATTCTACTATCAGCTAGGATGTACTACTTTAAATAAAACTTATAAAATAACACTCTGTCGAAGTAACTTGTTCAGAATGTACATTTAGCTACAGTGACCGACTTATTGTCATTCATAACATCAACAACGTGAATATGAAATCTTTACAAGTATACTATATCTTGTTACAACATCAAACTGTTGCATGACATTATCATTCATAAAAACTCGAATAACACATCAACATTCAGGATTATATTGTTTATTAATATGCCCATATGCCAGTGCATCAAACTAGTTAGATATCTAGTTAGTGTAACTAACAAGGGAGAGTTGGCAAAGTGTCACTGGATAATGAATCATCATTCGGTATAAATCGGCTTCAGTGAAACTACTATCACAGTTATATAGCTTAGGAATCAGTGAACACTTGCTTAGTTAGATTAAAGACATTTCTGTCAGACGTTGACAGAAAGTATTAAACAGTTTCGAGACTTGATACCAAGTCCACTGTCTACCGTCAACGAACTTCGATATATTCTCAACTCACTGATGCTACTGAATGTTGAAGGTGCTAATATACGTCGAGATGCGAATAAAGATGATAATGTATGTTTAATCTAACCCAACTCCAATGTTAAGCATAGGTTAGTTTTTATTAATTTGGTTAGGTATTTATTCACGCTTATTCAATAGGCAGATGGCACTAGGTTTATAAAATAAAGAGATATCAGTCTAGACTGATACGATCTGAAGACCAAGTCTTATTGCCGTTTAGTTGGTTTTAAAGGCTTTCCAGGTATTGGTTCATTTCAGGTTTAGTGTCTCTGTATATCGTGAATATCATAACATGAATATGATTAGTTCTTCATTATTTTGACAAATGATGTAATGTCTATTGATTTTTATCATGGACAATTACATATTTAACTGACTGAATTCGTCACAGATTAGTGTTGGCAAGACATCATTGAAAACTAAACTTAGTACCAATCTCCAAAAACTATTTCAATTCAGTTACAATAATCAGCTAACTAGTAACTAACGTCAGGATGTTGCTGAGCGTCAAGAACATCACGAAGTTAATTTAAGCTCTAGTCTTGCCATATCACACATTGATGAAAATAGGAATTCTACTGTTGGATGACGGTACAGTGGTGCAGGAGATTAAGTGTTCAGCAACCTGAAGCCATTTGGCTAGAAACGAGGATGTGCACTGCCTAGAAGTTCCATACTAAAATGAAACAGCTATCTAGTGCTCCATGGTTTTCAATGGTACCCTGTCAATATCAATCTGTGAAGAAATCAATCAACTAACGCTCAATATCAATCTTCATTTCAGTTTAAATATGAAAGTACAGTGACTTCATCTAAACGGAATTGTATTCTTCATTGAAACATCTTCACTTTAATATCAACTAACTTTATTGAAACTCCACCTGTAGCTCTCCTAAGGTTACTGCCGGTCCCAAGTCCGGATATAGGAGGAGGATTGGGCATGCCACTACCATTCTCATCCCGTAAAATCCAAGTTTGCTAAAAAAACGCTAACTAGATTAAATAACTTTATTGAATTATTTCAGAAGGAACTAATTTTGCTTACTTCAGTTGATAATCGAATTCTTTCTGGTAGACGATTATTTTGTTCTTTTAATTTTTTAAAACGTCCTTTTAATTCAGCTAATTTTTGTCTTGTTATAGATTTTTTTTCTTCTGCTAATTCCATTAGATGATCTTGTTGTAATTTCTGTTTTGATTCTTCAATACTGTAAGTATTTGGATCAGTAATATCGTCTACTTTAATAGTAGTATCCTATAAACAAAAAAATGTGAATGTTGATAATTGAACTTAGATTATTAACTTGTAATCTGTATACAGTTTCCAATAGTTCAAACATCAAGTATTAAATTATAAGTTAGACGATGTACAATAACTCATAAGTATTCTCATTCTGAACACTATTGATCGAGTTCGAACTGATGGAGAAGTGTTACGTGAACTACCAACCTTAAATGGTATTCATCGGGGTTGATCCTTATCTATCTTATTTTATTTAACTTTGTCATCGATGTCCTTTTAGAAATCACACTTTCTTCGACTGACTTTTCAAAAATCGATCTTATTCTAGGTAGCAAACTTTCCGACTTAGAATAGGGGAATGATCTAGTCCAATTTGGTGATGTTGACAGTGTGCAAGTTTCATGAACACCTTAAGAAATATTGCAATCGTATTTAGGATACGTTTGTCTTCATCCAAATGCAAAATATTACCCTAGAAATGGTTCATATCATTGCCTAGGTTGGTATTAGGTAGTGAAGTAGTAGGGTACTATGACCACTTCATATATCCTGGAACCCTCATCACCCCTGATAAGACAAAAATCAGAACGCTTGTTTGTTTCTTACCAACCTGCGTTATTTGTACAGTAGGCTAGATATCCCACTTTTTAACGAGATGTTAAGTGTACTGTGGAGCACTCCGCAGTCGAAAAGGTTGTAAACCATCATCGAATTAGATGACTAGGACATATGTCTGGTTGACAGAGCTATACTAGCTGGGTTGGGAGTAGAATGCTAGGGACATAGTGGTGGCCAAACTGAAACATGGTATCAGTCTACGAAGTATTTGATTGCTAGTCTAAGCCATGTTGGTTGATGTACACTACCTGGCTGAGGTCCTTGTGACAGTAATAATCAGTAATTGGAGACAGTGGGTGACGAGTGGAGTTCAACTTTATCTGGTGTAATTTAGTTACTCACCGGTGGTATTGGATGAGATCATACAAATGTATAGTGAACAAACTGTATTAAAATAAACACCAACATTAGGATGACAGGCGTTTCAGTGACCTAACGTTTATGCATTCACTGAAAGGACTAGATTCTATGATGGTGAAATCTTGGATGCACATTGATAAAGAGTCTTACACTAAAAACAAACAACTGTTCAGTGGTTCCCAGTTGTTCTAGGTGGTTATCTAACTCGGACTAATTCGTGGTATCAAATCTTCAATCTGGACTTCCTGATCATACGCATACCCTGCGATTGTCAAGTGTATTCATGAGTCATTGTGATTGATAAAGGTGGAATTACACATATTATATATAGCATGGTATAGTATAACTATATATATATGCCTGCTGAAGTAAAATAGTTACAAATCCAGTAGCACAACCAGAGCTCAACAGTAAGTTGATTAAAATGAAGTTGAATTATAGAAGTGATAAGGCATCTTTCTATAAGTTTACTTATTAACATTAATCACTCATTTGAATGAATATGTCACAGACTGATGTTGGCAGGCCACCATTAAAAACCAGAGAGCACTGGACAAATGTTTCGTTCTAGTGTGGAACTCCTCAACAGTGCACACCACACATTCCACACCAGGGGCTTCACGTTGACGGTGGACGCCTAACCATCTGCACCATTGGGTCGGCATCCAATGGTAGAATTCTCACTTCCATCAATTTGCGATACATATAGTACGACGATCATCCATTCGCATTGGTGATAACTGTCTCATTCCTGACTAGTCTGAACTCCACCACTAACTAGAACTTCAGGAACATCCTGAAGTGAGTTACTAATGAGCTCATCATTATAGCTCAATTGGGATGGTTATTTTGGTGGAGATTGGTTATTTATTTGATTGAATATTTCACAGATTGATGTTGGCAGGGTCAAGCTAAAGCCACTGGAACGGAATCTGGGGTGCTCACTGCTGAGGAGTTCCACACTAGAACGAAACAATTGTCCAGTGCTCCCTGGTCTTCAATGGTACTCTGTAAACATCAATCTGTGACATATTGAATCAAATAATTTACCAATGTCCACAAAAATGACGATCCCAATTGAATTAATCACTTAGTTTGATCAGTATGTAATTATTATTGAGTTCTATCATGTAGGAACTATCCATTCAATCACTTTAAAACAACTCTTTCATATATAAGAGGAATAGCAAACAATAGAAAACAAATAAACTCTTTATAAATTTGACTTACAAATGTCGACGGAATTCGTGCACGATACTCTTTAATTTCCTTATTTTGCATTTCTTCTGTCATTAATTCACAGACAAATAATGTTCCATCACCTCCAGCACTTAGAACAAATCTTTAAAGGACAACGAAATCATTAGTGATAGGCATTTTTTCAAAGAATTGACTATAGAAATCAGAAATGAATGTTTGCTCTAAACGATGAATTATTCACTTGATGTTCAACATAGGATGGAGGTAATCAAAGGGTGGCCAAAACAAAACATGGCATCAGTGCAAGAAGTCGCTAACAACTGGTCAAAGTCGTATTGATAAATGTAGACTACTCCGTTGTGGTGGTGGTGGTGGGGGGGAGGGGAAACTACACCAATGTTGCAAGCAAAGGACGGAAATTTTGAGTGACAGTTCAGAATCAGTCACAGTGGAACAGGTATATTCAGGTTTTGCCTCCATTAAATCATAAGCTTAAAATTACTTCATAACTTACCACGAACTAATTGTTTCACCCTGGACTATATTCCATATATCCACTCATTTTTTATTATTACCATTAAGATAAGTACTGTTTCTACTGATTTGGTGTTAATCTTTCTGTGATGCTGAGGTGTAGCAACTCGGACCGACGCATGCACGGGCAATGTTCTGTGTTGTTTATGCATTCATATACTCAACAGATTAAATGGTTAAAATTTATACCGATGGGAAGAGGGGGGGGCAAGGGTATAATAAAATGGATTAAAATGGTGCACGTATCGGGGATTTTAAATCTCTTTTAGTCTCCAATTTAGATTATCAGATTATCTTTGTCCCACTCCTACGTCATTATTTATTCTGGAGCTGAAATTTGTATACAGAACTACTAAATCATCATTAGAAAGATTGAGTTATTTATAAACGTTGTCCATGAGAGATATTCTTAGTCCGTTAGATGGACAGCATCTATAAATATCTTCTGTCAAAGAATAGGCCAACTTCCATCTGATGAAGTAATTAAGAAATGAAAATCTGGCGGTGCATAAGACACATTGTGGAAATCACCAATCAGCGTTTAAAGACATGTACTAACTTAGATTCATCAAGGGAAAAGGCAAACTAGAAATCCAAATAACACAGTGCTTTGGGAATTGGAGGTGGACATGAAGACAATGAATAGGATTTGGGAAATGAGATCCAGGAACAGTGCTAGTTGGAGAATTCTGGTTGGCGATTTATGCAACACAAGAGGTAAAACGCAGTGATTAATTGATTTCAATGCCATTAATCTACTTCTTTATAGGTCTAATAAATCGAAATGATTGTATCTAGCTTCAAATCCACCTATTACCATGACTGATTACTAGCAATCAGCATTTTAGCATTTGATTGAGTATATCCAAGTACAGTACAACAAAGAATGTGGTGAAGTATTTATCTATCACTAGACTTTCAATAACGTTATTCAACAGGTGAATATTTTGCTTGGCATTAATTCCGTTTATTCCAGTGGTAGATTTTTTTTAACAGGTGATATACAAGTGGCTATCAATAATATACATGAATGACATTCCTCCTATCTGGCAATCTGACATTAAATTAGAATAGTTATTTGATTATTTATTTGATTCAATATGTCACAAATTGATGTTTACAGGGTATCATTGAAGACCAGGGAGCACTGGACAATTGTTTCGTTCTAGTGTGGAACTCCTCAGCAGTGAGCACCCCAGATTCCGTTCCAGTGGCTTTAGCTTGACCCTGCCAACATCAATCTGTGAAATATTCAATCAAATAAATAACCAATCTCCACCAAAATAACCATCCCAATTGAGCTATAATGATGAGCTCATTAGTAACTCACTTCAGGATGTTCCTGAAGTTCTAGTTAGTGGTGGAGTTCAGACTAGTCAGGAATGAGACAGTTATCACCAATGCGAATGGATGATCGTCGTACTATATGTATCACAAATTGATGGAAGTGAGAATTCTACCATTGGATGCCGACCCAATGGTGCAGATGGTTAGGCGTCCACCGTCAACGTGAAGCCCCTGGTGTGGAATGTGTGGTGTGCACTGTTGAGGAGTTCCACACTAGAACGAAACATTTGTCCAGTGCTCTCTGGTTTTTTAATGGTGGCCTGCCAACATCAATCTATGACATATTCAATCTGACATTCGTCCTTTTAGTTCAAAATAAAGTTTTCTAGACTTTGAAACGGTTCGTCGAAAAGATTCACTCTTATTAATGATTTGACACATAATCAATTGATTTTTCTCCAATACTATCCTGTAAATGCATACAGTTAATTAATGAAATGATAAGACTTTTAAAGGTAAACAAATACTCTTGGTGCTCAACTCACTTATTTAGCTTCGGTTTATGTTCATAGTTTATCTTTCTGATTTCATTACAAGTTTATTTTTATTGGCTCATTTAAACAATTTCTAATTAATCTCAAACTCATTCTTGATGACTATCACTCCTTCATATTTTCACTTCATATCTTAACATCTTGGTTCTCCTACTAATCAAATCGTAGTTCAAAACTTCTACAGCCTACGCTACACTGAGTACTCTTAATAGATTATCACAATGCAGAGATGTACAAATATGTACTAACTACGTTACATCCGATAATAATTACTGAAGTAATATGCTATCATCTATGATTATACACTTAGCCTACATCAGTATGCTTCATGATGTTTATCAACTTTGTATTAAACGTCTGATTAAGTACATACATGAATCACATCTATCATAATAATATACACTTAACTTTGTGATCAATGTAAATACTTCTGAATCTTAACATGCATACTACAATTCATTCTGGGATACATAGCATATTATTATTATAGTCTGGTCCACAATGGAACACCAATAATATTGAAGACATTGATGCTAACTATTAGTAAATAACCTAATATATTAAAAATAATGTCACTACATACCAAGTAAATGAAATATTTCAAAGAACTTGATATCAACGTGGTCTGGTTCTAAATCAATGCCTGTTACCCCACATAGTGCTGAAATCATTGGCCAGCATTTACCAGCCAACTCTATCCGAGGACCTCTTTACCGTTTCTTCATAAATCCTATTCATCCTTTTCACCTCCAACCCTTCCCCCCTCCCCCAACTGCTTGTGCAATGTGTTATTTGAAGATCTACTTTTCCTTTTGCCTTGACAATTCCAAATTAGTGTCTAACTTGTGATTCACTTTAGTGATTTCCATAATATGTGCTTTATCCACCTCCAGGAATTTTTTTAAATCTCTTTCTCATCTGGATATTGGTTAGTTTGTTCTCTGACACAGTATATTCACGTTGATGATGTCCAGCCAACAGATCCGGAATATATTACATTAATTACATAAATACTTGTATCTGTTGAATGATGATTTTCGTAGTTCTAATTACAAGTTTTAACTTCACACAATTGGAATGATATGACGTTTGCATTGAAAATTGTAACTTTGGTGTTGGCTGATAGGTGGTTTGAGTTCCAAACGCTATCCAATTGCAGAAATGCTGTCCTTAACGTGCCTTGCCAATTCACACCTTCACATTTGCAACAGATCTCTCCTCTTGCTTATAGATGATGCTACCCAGATATCTAAAAGTTTCCACATCAACCAGAGCTTCTCTCTTAAATCGGGTGTGATTTTAATGGTGCTTGTTGTATTCTGTTGAATCAAGGCAGTTGCTTTTTCTCTTGTGTTAGCTAGGGCCGACTGCTGGCTGAAAAGTTTGCTGCTACACTATTTGTCATTACCTGCATTTGTTATAGTGTGTGGGTAAGAAGAGCTAGGTCGTGTGTTAAGTTCAAGTCCTTTAGTTGCATCCAAATTGTTCACTGTATTCCGTGATGTTTTCACAACTCCACCTGAAATCTACTTAGGGTTACTATCGGTCTGAATCCCGGACAAAGAAGGAGGATTAAGCCTAGTGTAAACAACTTTATTCTTTTATAGAACAACCTTGCTAAAAGAACGCTAACCAGGAAAAAATATTTAAATCATTTTAACTCTGCTCTGGGATTTGGGTGATCTACATTTCAAAGAGTTATGATACGTCATGGTAAAAGCCCGATATTTTCTGGAAGTCAGGAGGGTGATACCTCTTCTGACAACTACAACCGTAATTAGTATAGGTACATGATTTGTTTGTATGATGTGAGAGACAAGGAGAAGCATTCGATTAGCTGAGCTAATGAATATGTACAACCTAGAACTATTTGAAATATGTGTCTAATTCTACTATATCATGTTATCTTTAGATTCAGTCTATAACCAGAAGATCAAACAAAAAAAGAACATTTCATTATGATAACAATCTTACTTTTCATCATATGTAAATGCTATACGATTAACACGTCCACGTTGATTATCATGTAGTCGATACATCCAAAATCCTTTACACATTGTTATATCATATGGTTTATCTAATAATTGTACGCATATTACACCATCATTAAAACCAATTAATAAACGATAACCAGTATTAGAAAATATCCAACATGTAATACAACTATCCTTTTTATCTGATATATAAATTGCTTTATTTGGTTCTGTTGGAATAATTCGATCTGTTAACATAATTCCACTTAAATCATCTATGCATGTTCTTATCTTGTGTAATTCATCTGTATTGATAACATTATTATGTAATTTAGATTCATTATTTAATTGATGAATTCTTTTGATTGTATCATCTATTGTTAATAATGAACTGCCTAATTCACATTTATATATATACCCTTTATCGAAATCATCCTAAAATTGATAAGAAGATCAAGTTATGTTAATGAAGAAAAAAAAAACATTGTAATCTTAAAAGTAGTTTAATCTGTGATAGATGATGAGATTTTTTATTTGAAGGTACTGTGGAATCAATTTTATCTGTTGCCTACAATGAATTGAAAAAAGGAGGTGAAAAAAATTTGTATATCAGTATAACTTTACATTACATCTCCGTGAAGTTCTATAGTAATGTCTTTCATTGAAAGGCATACCCTAGAAGTACATAGATCTTGTTAAAGCTCTTTAGTTAAACACTATTAGTCGCGTCAGAACATATGGCGAACTGTCATCTGAACTTGTAACCTCATGTGGTATCCGTCAAGGCTGCTCACTTTCCCCATTTTCGTTTAATTTTATTGTTGACATACTGTTGGAAATTACACTCTCTTCGTCTGACTTTCAGGAATTGATCTCCTACCAGGAGATCCACTCATTGACTAAGAAGATACTGATGACGCAGTCCTGTTTGACAAAGACGCTGATAAAATGCAGAATGTTTTAACAGCAATGAGCTCCAATATAAGCATGTACGGAATGCGTTTCCCTCCCTCTAAATGCAAACTATTGCTCCAGGACTGGTTTTCATCAACACCTGAACCAAAGATAGGGAGTGAAGTACTTGAGCACTTTGTCCACTTCACTTATCCTAGAAGTCTGATTAGCCCTAATGGACTGGCCCCTGACGAAATATCAGTGCGAATTCAAAAAGCTCGTTTGGCTTTTGCCAACTTACGTCATCTATCGCTCAGGCGAGATATTCGTCTCTCAACGAAGGGAAGAGTGTACTGCACAGCAGTTCTCTCTGTCTTACTGTATGGGTGTGAGACGTGGCCATTAAGGGCAGACGACACTCGACGGTTATTATTTTTTGATCATCATGTCTTAGAAACATCGTTCGCCTTAGCTGGGATCACCGAGTAAGTAATAACGAGGTTAGACGACGGGTGTTAGGCAAATGTCGTTAATCAGTCGATGAGGTTGTGAATCTCCATCGACTGAGGTAGTTGGGACATGTGTTGCGTATGCCCAACCACTGTCTGCCTCGATGCGCAATGTTGGCTGATATAGGAATAGGATGGAAGAGAGTTAGAGGCGGCCAAACTAAAACATGGCATCAGTCCATGAAGTCACTGACTGCTGGTTTAAGTTGTGTCTGTATCTGCAGACTACCTGGATGGGGTCCTCGCGATTACCGTAACCAGTGGCTAGAAACAGTGAGTGACATGGCCGAGAATCGGTCACAATGGCGAAGATATATTCATTCATTGTCCTCCGTTAAATCATGAGCTTTAAATTATTCCATAACTTACTTTCCACGCTTCCTGAACCATATACACTATGTTCACACTCCTTGTTACTATTATTATTATTATTATTATTATTATTATTATTATTTTATTGAAGTAACTTCTACTAATCGGGGTGGGATGGTGTTAATTTTGCGGTGTTGTGGAGATATGTCAGCCGATGCACACGTGTGCCAGGTTCTATGTTGATTGTACATACATACATACATACATTACATCTATTAAAGCTATAATTAAGTTGGATTGTAACTGGAAAGTAGAATCAAGGACGAGCGTTCCGTCCTATTTGGTACTCATCGGCTGGATGTACCTACATCCAAATGTTGATGTTCACACACACACACACACACAAGCTTATCCTAATTAATCTATTAAGGCTGATACCCGTGTTCAGTAAGACTGCTTCATGCATAAAGCTGAAGTTGAATAAGGAAAGTTACTGAATCTATTTCATTCGATATAAGTGTATCATGTATTATGATACTATGGTCAATGCTAACATATAAAGTGTAATTTTATGCTTAAAACAGATTTCTTAGCTATAACTTTATCTATTCTAAATGAAGAAATTTTGCATTATGATAAAAACTAAGAATAACTAGACAATTGTTTCATCTCAGTACAAGGATCTTCAGTAATCAGTACCTATGACTTCAAAAAATGATTAACTAGTATTCAATGATGTAACTATCTAACTTTTGAAATTCCGGAATTCACTATTTAAACTATTGAATACCTTCTAAAATCTAAGAATAAATAAGTAAACGACTAATACATAAATGGTAGATTTGTAACGAATGATTAAATTAATCAATATAAATTATGAATAAATATGGTTCATTGGTCGATCACGGCGTAGTAACTAATTGAATGTTAATCAAGTCCTTGATAGTGATGAACAAATTTTATTGAATAAGTTGGAGTGTGACTACTAGTTTAAGCGACCCAACATTACTGGTACTATATAGAGATGGATGGTGATCACTGCACAATGATAAACTATTCTATGCATCCTGATCGTACAGAGGTAGATCGAAGCCCGAATAGCTCAGTCGTCACGGTTGTAGACTGTGGAACTGAGGGACCAGTAACCAATTCATAGAGAAATATAAGTTTCCTTCATGACTGCAGGTATGCCATGCTGACGGGTGCCAAGTAAAATGAAACATAGGTCTACGAGTATTCTGCCGACTACACTTAAATTACCTTTGCATAATTAGAAGTGTATGCAGTACATATAGATTGTAGATAACAATCGATTTCAAGATGCTCGTTTCATCCTTGTTGGAAATCATAATTTACGTATACTCGCATCATAACAATCATGATGAAAAGGTGACTTAGACCCAGTACCTATCGTTCATAACGCTTAGTTAGCTAGTGATTTTAGATAACCAGTAACTTGTTCAACAGCTGTCAACAAAGACACAGTTTTGTCTTGTGTACTCACGAAAGATCGTTTGCAATGGCGCAGGTGCATCCATTTCTTGACTTCCTTCAAATTCTGAGTTTTCGGATTCATAACAATTTACGTTTTACTGAATTGTATTATATCTTTGATCTCTAACTCTCGTCATTATTACAAACTCTGTTACTACCTCCACTAATCTGGGATTTGATGTGACAATTTCATCTCTGTCTGTTAATTGGGGCATGGAAACTTGAACGTGCGTGCACACTTGAACGAAGTTCTACATTCTAACTGACTGACTGACCAACAACAGAATAATTCAAAATGTTACTGCTGTTAACAGTAATACAGAAGTTTTCTGCTTATGAACTATCTTAGATATTATCAATCACTGCAAAAACTTACCAATGATATCCAGAACTGGTTAGGTTCGTTTCTGTCTAAGCATCCATAAACTAGTGGTGATGGGTTCGTTGGATAAGTTGGAGTCCAGTCAGAAATTTCAGACAGAACACCTTGATGAATAGCTTCTTCAGCTGTAACAAACAAAGTGAGTATAGAATAAATGAAATTATTTATGTAATATGATGTTGCGAAGATTACTGAATTTGAATTCCATATCGCTAACTGACTTAGATTAGATATTCATTGGTAATCAGGAGGTACTGGATAGATGCTTCGTCATACTATGGGATAACTTAACTACCATTACTTTACTGAAGGATTGAGTCTGTCTTTCTAGTTGAGCATTCAATTGGTCTCCAGGTGGATGAGTGCTTCCAAGGAGCTTCAAACTAAAGTGAAACAGGTGATTGGTAAAAAGACACCTATTAACGAGAATAGAACAACATTCTAGATGTGCGAACTTCTCATATTACCCATTTGTATAAACTGAATTACGTGATCTGGGGTTGGCTCGGTTGGATGTCTTGACCACTAACCCTAACAAAGATACTGTTGTGCAGTAATTAGTCTTATGCAGCCATAAGAAAAAATATCAACCTTAAATATAACGCTGAATGCTCTTAGTTCCACGACTGATTCAAACACTCTTATCAAGATGCAATTACTCTTTTAAATATAAAATTCGTCAAATTTAGCAAATCCTAATGTCAACCATTTTACTAAGTGATTTATAAATATCTGTTGTTTAACGGTAGCAAATCGGAGAGGATAATTAATGTCTCGTTTATTTATCATTAGCCAGATGATTAGATCATCAACTGATCAAAGGTGAAGTAAAAAATAATTTGATATATAGCCATTATTGTGGATGATGATGTTTCGTCCTGGTTAGGTATCACCAACTAGACATAAGGATGCAATTAGAACACTGGGTTTCAAATATATGATTTAAACAATAAGCAGTCGCTATGTGGGACCCCTGGGTTTTAATTTCAACCCTTGGTGATTTATTGGAGGGCTACTTAATGAGTTTATCCAGAGGTAAATATTTACCTCTAAATGTCAAGGGTAAATTTTTATACAAAGATTAAACCGATTGATTCGTTGAATATACTGTCATTTGACGTTTCCAGTAAAACATTACAATGTCAATTTAGTTGTTAAAAATGAATGGCACACTGGGATCAGTTGGAAAAACTTAGAAGAGTTCATTTGATGTTCTTTAATTGGTAAATAAGGTTATGTCTATTCGTAATGCTTTCAATATTCAATAATTTCATTAAATCTTGAACATTTAGTTTGGTGAATGTCAAGTATAAGAGTAGATTTCACAAGATGTTTAATGATTTTCGCTCCACACTGTTATGTTCATAACATACAACTACAGATAACCGCAGACACTTTGAACTGACAGTATCTTATGTAATATGATGTTGCGAAGATTACTGAATTTGAATTCCATATCGCTAACTGACTTAGATTAGATATTCATTGGTAATCAGGAGGTACTGGATAGATGCTTCGTCATACTATGGGATAACTTAACTACCATTACTTTACTGAAGGATTGAGTCTGTCTTTCTAGTTGAGCATTCAATTGGTCTCCAGGTGGATGAGTGCTTCCAAGGAGCTTCAAACTAAAGTGAAACAGGTGATTGGTAAAAAGACACCTATTAACGAGAATAGAACAACATTCTAGATGTGCGAACTTCTCATATTACCCATTTGTATAAACTGAATTACGTGATCTGGGGTTGGCTCGGTTGGATGTCTTGACCACTAACCCTAACAAAGATACTGTTGTGCAGTAATTAGTCTTATGCAGCCATAAGAAAAAATATCAACCTTAAATATAACGCTGAATGCTCTTAGTTCCACGACTGATTCAAACACTCTTATCAAGATGCAATTACTCTTTTAAATATAAAATTCGTCAAATTTAGCAAATCCTAATGTCAACCATTTTACTAAGTGATTTATAAATATCTGTTGTTTAACGGTAGCAAATCGGAGAGGATAATTAATGTCTCGTTTATTTATCATTAGCCAGATGATTAGATCATCAACTGATCAAAGGTGAAGTAAAAAATAATTTGATATATAGCCATTATTGTGGATGATGATGTTTCGTCCTGGTTAGGTATCACCAACTAGACATAAGGATGCAATTAGAACACTGGGTTTCAAATATATGATTTAAACAATAAGCAGTCGCTATGTGGGACCCCTGGGTTTTAATTTCAACCCTTGGTGATTTATTGGAGGGCTACTTAATGAGTTTATCCAGAGGTAAATATTTACCTCTAAATGTCAAGGGTAAATTTTTATACAAAGATTAAACCGATTGATTCGTTGAATATACTGTCATTTGACGTTTCCAGTAAAACATTACAATGTCAATTTAGTTGTTAAAAATGAATGGCACACTGGGATCAGTTGGAAAAACTTAGAAGAGTTCATTTGATGTTCTTTAATTGGTAAATAAGGTTATGTCTATTCGTAATGCTTTCAATATTCAATAATTTCATTAAATCTTGAACATTTAGTTTGGTGAATGTCAAGTATAAGAGTAGATTTCACAAGATGTTTAATGATTTTCGCTCCACACTGTTATGTTCATAACATACAACTACAGATAACCGCAGACACTTTGAACTGACAGTATCTTATGTAATATTCATCAATTAAATGAATTAAAGAATAATGTAGAAAGGTGCTGAATGCAACACTCATAACGAAAACCTAGACTGAAGGTGTTAGGATGAACTTGTATATTTCCGTTGATTTGTTATAGACTGGAGCTGGTCAGTCTCTTTTGCTTTATGTGCATCCTTAGCGGATTGCCTTGATATAGCAGTTATTCACAAATATTAATTACGTTAAATTGTAACTGACACGAAACCGACTGGGTTCGAATCCCACTGTTAGCACCAACTTTGGGATGCAGGTACATCCAGCCGATGAGTTCAAAATAGGACGAATCGCGCGTCTTGGATTCCACTTGCCAGTTACAATATAACTTAAATAGACTGAAGGTACTTTTGCGGTTAATCAGCTAAAAGCGCTGAGCTTGGGCTTCATACCATTTGGCACTTTTCAGAAAGATGAACTCGCAATCTTTGTTGAAAATTGTACTACTCACCGTACGACTGTGATATATACATTGGCTTCCTGCAAACTACACCCCCTCTAAGCTACCATCTATATTATCATAGTGATAGTAATATAGACTACTGAGTACATTTCAACTTGTTTAATAGAATTCAATCAGAACTATAAAAGGATTTGATAAACATACATTTAGTCACTACATAGTAATCGATTAATGAAAAACTAATCAACTAATGTATTGAAGTTGGATTGTGACTGTCAAGCGGAGTCCACGATGCGCGTTTCGTCCTATTTGGGACTCATCGGCTGGATGTACCTGCATCCCAATATTGTTGTTCACACTTGGATTCGAACTCAGTCAGCTTCGTGTCAAACACCACCTCGTTCACCACTAGGTTACTGTGTCCAGACAGTCATACTTGTGCAACGGGCATATATATATATATATATATATATATATATATAACTAGGATAAGCTTGTATTTTCCCGTTGACTTGTAATGGACTGAAACTGGTCAGTCTCTCTCAACATTGGGATACATGTATATCCAGCCGATGAGTCCCAAATAGGACAAAATGTGCATCCTGGATTCCACTTACCAGTCACACTCCAACTTAAATACTACTTGTGAACAACGTCTATATTGAGGCAATCCGCTGAGGATGTACATATGGCAACAGAGAATGACCAGTTTCAGTCCATTACAAATCAACGGAAAAATACAAACTTAATCTAATCAACTAAATTGTTAATTAGTATTTAATAAAGAATAAAATTTACCATCATCTAATTTTTGTTTATCTTCATCAGTTTCTTGTTGTAATCGTGAATTCATTTGTCGGATTTCTTGTCTAATTTCTTTAGCTTTATTATATTGTGCTAAACGATTAGCTACATCATGTTCATGATCTAAACGTGATTTAATACTCATTAATTGATATGATTTTGTTATATTAAGATTATTTAATGCAAATGTATTAGAATGATCATATTTTTCATTTTCTAATGGACATTGTACCTAATCAAAATTAAGAAAAATTTTAGTTAATTTAACAAAATGAACTAATGAAAAGATATAAGTAGTATAGTTTGATGATGTTTTTAATGTGAGGTAGTTATCTATAGTTGGCAGTGAATGAAGTTACATAAATATATTGTGAGATAACTGATTTAGAAGCCAACTTAGTAGACTAATTATGAAATGTTCACCAAGAAGTTAGAAGATCCTAAGTTAGGTCCCTTACTTGGTCGTCTTTGCCCACTGCTGAATAATATCAAACTAGGGTGAAATAGTTGTTCAGTGCTTCTTGGTTGTTATTGATTGTTTAATTCAGACCGATTTGTGATATCACATGAATTACATTAATTGATCAGTATTAAGTTTATGGGATACTTAGTATCGATAAAATTTGATTGACTCAGTTGTTATGTAATTACTAGTCCAAATTTCTCAGTATCATATTTAGTCGGTTTTGGACTTAGTTGATTGTTAGAAAAACTTCGGTTTCCCGGTAGATGCTATTCACCAACAAGACATAACTTACACACCAGTGTAAACTATCCTTCCTGAAACATGCCAACCTGAATCAGCTTTAAAGAAGCCTCAATCATATTAACCTGTCAATGCTTTTTACCCCGCGTGGAGCGTAGGTTGCTGACCAGTATTCTTTAGTTTAGTTTAAACGAGAATTAGAAAAAGCCACTTAAACTAAAGCGGCCCACTGGATTATTTTTTACTGTTTATTTAACTTTTTTTTCACGAATATGATATCAGTCACTACTTACTAATTCGACAGTCTAAACAACACACTCCAACAGCTTAGGTGGTAACTAGCAATGTGATGCTCAAAAATGAAGGCTTAAATCCTACAATTAAAATCGGTTCAGTTCAAATGTCACATTGTATTTGATGTTGAGTGATAACTGGTACAAAACTTGGATCATTTGAGAGGGGTTTCCTTCCAACTAACTTTAATAATATAAAATTATGAAGTGATATAGTTGAGTGAATTAGTGCACTAATTGCTTTTCCCAATTTTTGAAAGGCTAACTAATCAATACCTGCTATCCCATGTGAAGTATAAGCTGCCCACCAGCATTCCTGGGTATTCCCCTCCAGTTCTACCTAAGTGCCGTTCATTCATCCAATGTGTATCTCTTATTCCCGGCTCAGTGTGTCCTTATTTCGTCCTCTAATTCTTTTGCCTTCAGGATCCCAAATTAGTGCCTGTTTTGTGACAAAGTCTGGTGATTATATCGATGTGTCTTATCAACCTCCAGTGTCTTTCCCTAATTTCTTTCTCACCTGGATAGTGATTGATTTGTTCTCTGCAACAGAAGGTTGTTGTTGATGATGTCTGGCCAACGGATCCGAAGTATATTCTGAAGACTGCTGTTTAGAAATACTTGTTTCATTTAAATGAAGGTTTCCGTAGTTCTGAATGCAAGTGCCAACTGCATACACTCGAAGTGTTTGGACGTTTGTATTGAAAATTATGACTTAATGTTGGTTGACATGTGGTTTGAGTTCCAGATAATTTTAATTGTAGAAATGCTGCCCTTGTTTTGCCAGTTTGTGCATTCACATCTGCATCAGATCAAATCCTCCTTGTTTATCGATGATCCTGACCAGATATATGAAAGTCTTTACATCTTCCAGAGATTCTGCGTCAAGTGTAATTGAGTTGGCGGTCGTTGTTTTGCATCTGAGGATGATGCATTTTCTTCTGTGTATGTTGAGGTTTACCGTTGACTGAAGCGGCTGCTGCTACACTGCCCGTCTTCATCTGCATTTGTTGTTGTATGTGAGATAGAAGATCTAGGTCATTTATCATTGAAGCCCAAGTCATCTAGTTGCATTCAAGTTATCCACTATATTCGGAGATAGCCTTAAGATATTGCAGTTTTCATGAAATTTTCGAAAGGTAACAGAGATTATATCTTTATGAATCAATATTTAGCCAAATACAACCATCTACTTTAGCTGAATTTAGTTCTTTGAGCTGATTGACTTTATTGTAGTGATTTCATCCTCATTCTTGATAACTTTATTAACACAATTTCATAATAGAAGTTAGTCATAAGGATTTCTTCACAAGTGAATACCACCATTTGCTGTCTAACTTGCATTTGATTGCTACAATCACCTTTCCTTTCAAAGTATACACGTATTGAGAAAGCTAGATGTATGTCTGTTAATCAAAGAATTAGTATACTGTGTAGAATTCCGAATTGTCTTATTGTGTGAATGTGAAAAGTCGCCATTCAGAGTAGATGACTTCTGTAGTTTATTGACACTTGAATATAGGTTTATTTGAAAAAATTTCTTCCGTTTATTGCATCCACTGAGTAAATAATAATGAAGTTAGACGTATGGTATTAAGGAAAGACAGTAAGCTAGTTAATAGGGTTGTGAATTTTTGTCAACCGAGGTTGTCGGAATATGTATTACATATGCTTTACCACCGTTTACCTCAACATCCAATGCTGAATGACACATGAGTAGGATAGAAGAAAATAATTGGTGGTCATAACAAAACATAACATCAATCATACCATTAAATAAATCACTAATGGCTGATCTAAGTCAAACTGGTAGATGCAGACTACTTGCTTGAAATCTGTTCGACTGTCGTAACCAATGGCTGGAGACTTTAAGTGACAAGTTTCAGAATCGGTTAATGTGCTGCAGATACACCCGTACTTTGTTTTCTATTAAATCACGAGCTTAAAATTATTTTATACTTTTCTTTCATCTAATTTCTTCTTTCCTCTAGTATTGTATTCTCTCTATATTCACTGTTTTTAATACCACTGATGGTACTATTACATAGATATTCATCTTGATTTGCTATTTACATGTGATAACTTAGACCGATGCACATCTATGTTGTCCAATGTTTTACGAAACTGATTGATTGATTTAATTCCACCACCACATCATCATCAGCAACGCAGAACCTGGCACATACACTCATAGGTTCAAGTTACCATACCACATTAGCACTACGAGGTAATAGAGGTAACATAATAACGGAATACAAGAGGAAAGTAAAAGTGTGCAGAAAATAACAATAGAATTCAAGATCTATATGAGGTTAAAGAGTGAATACAGTTGCGCCACTGTGACCGATTCTGAGCCATGTCATTAAGTATCTTAAGCTATTTATTGCGATCATAACGCTGACACCAACCAGGTAGCCTGCATCTACCAACATGGCTTAGAGCAACAATCAAGGACTTCATGGCCACTGTTTGGTCTGGTCGCTCCTACCCTTCTTCCATCCTACTTCAACCCTAGCCAACATAGCGAGACGAGGCAGGCGGTGACCACACATGTGCAATACGTATCCCAACCATCTCAGTCGATGAAGGTTAATGACCTCCGACTGATTTACTTTATTTACCAAGAACCTTTTGTATAACCTCAATTTTACTTTTTCGACTATTCTATGATATACGAGTGATGCTTCGAAGATTCCTATGGTCAAGTACCTGAAGTCGAGGCATATCTTGGGTTTTCATGGCCCACGTTTTGCAGCCATATGTTAAATCAGACCTCCTGGAAGGGGATTAATTTCCTGAAGAGTTGAAAGAAGTGAGTGAGACTTCTTAGGGTACATCTATGACGAAGTTAAATAAAAAGGGGTGAACGGGCATCCCTGAAGAACCCCACTTGAGGATGAAATTTCCATTAACAATTTGATATAAGTTCTTACTTGACCGGTGGTGACCGAGTAAAGAGCCTTTATAAGGTATATGTACTTTTGAGGTACGCTTTTTAATAACAAACACTACCACAAGACTATGGAGTCTCAAGGTGCTTTCAAGTCAAGAAATAAGATGGTTATTTTGATTCTCTTACCCTTTCACCTGATTTACAGTATTGTAGTTGATTATGATTTTTCTAATTGGTTGATAAGTCAAATCTGCTTTAATATTTCCAGTGATTGGTGATTGTGCTGAATGCCAAGGTTTTCAACACTTTATAGTTTACATTTATATTTCATGTATAAAATCAGCACGTTTATAATTTTTTTACATTTGTTGTAATATAAAAGGCGGCATCTTTTGACACCTGAAAGCTGATAGAAGTTCATGTAGGCGCAACTGAGGAGGTTGATGATATGCCGGGCACCTAATGAAGATTGATTATCTTCGAGGACTGTGCTTTAGAACATTATTTCAATTATTATAACTGTGGACAATGCAATCATTTCATTTCTATGACTGTTACGCTTCCCTTACCTGGTTTTCTCGTTTAGTATATTTACTCTTAGTATATTGTTCATCACTATGAACTACGTTTACTTAATTGTGTACAGGTTGTACCCATTCACTGCCACTCTTTCCTTTGTTCTGTTTCAATGTTACATTTGTGATTGGTTTACTGTGTGGTCTGATTTTATGTATATATAAAGGCATGATTACAATACAATACGTTTCCAGTTCCCAATTCTGGTTCTTCTATTGTCAACGTGGGATTGAGTGAGCATTATCAACTAGGCACACTTCATTGGCGTTGGCTACAACCAACCAAATCCTCCTTCCTTTCTTTCTTACGTCACAACAGTTGATCACTTTGTCAAATATAAGGTCTATTCACAGTTTCACAGGCAACCATTAAAAACTAGAGAGCATTAGACAATTGCTTCATTCATTTTTGGAACTCTTTATTAAGTGCACATTTATTATTTCACCGAGTATCGAGTCCACAGTCTCTAGGTTTCAGGATAAATTGAATTTGCCAAAAGGATTATTTCCATAATATGGTAAAATAAAGTATAGAGCAGTAAAGTGTATACCTCAAAGACCAGTGACTTAAATTTTTGATATGTAAATCACCCTCTCCTCGTCATTAATCGATTATAGACGAATAGTAATTGTATCGTTGCCTATTACAGTCTTTAATATGAATACATGAACTTCCATACTGAAATGATTTGCATGAGAGAAATGCTAAGACCTTTACTTTCTTAAACCAGCAAGATGGATGAGTGGTGTCAGATACCATCAGTTACTTAAATTTATAACACATCTAATCACAAGAGTAGTCTACAAAATGAAAACTCATAACAAAACATTGTTGATGCAAGTATAAATGAGAAATCGTTATTCGTCACGCTTCCTATGTTTAAATGATTGTAATTAGGGCGTCCGGAGCGGATTGCGTTGATATAGCGAATTAATCACAAGTATTATCTAAGTTGGATTGTGACTTACAAGTGGAATCCAGGACGCGCATTTCGTCCTATTTGGGACTCATTTTCTGGATGTACCTGAATCCCAATATTGATGTTCACAGTGTGATCCGAACTCAGTCCGTTTCTTGATGAGTGCCGCTGCCTCACCACTAGACTACTGAGTCGAGACAGTCACACTTGTGGCGTTCGACACGAGACGGATTGAGTTCAAGTCTTATTGTGAACATCAATATTGGGATGCAGGTATATCCAGACAATGAGCCTCAAATAGGACAAAATGAGTGTCCTGGATTCTACTTGCTAGTCACAATCCAACTTAAATAATATTAAATTATTGTATTGTATTTAACATTTTCAGTCATATTTCCTTCATTAATAATTAAATACCATGTATAACAGTGTCATTTTCGATCAAGATTTCATCGTAAATATCAACAACGGGCTCTTCTGAATACGTCAGCCCAAAACTACTTTTTATCTCTACGTAATGCCCTTGATCTCAAGTCACATGGACTAATGGTCAAATTACAAATAAACAGATAGGTAGAATTCGATCAGCACTATAAACGACTTGAAAACATCAGGTTGATTACTTCACAAGAATCAACAGATACACAATCTGATATACAGCATAAAATTCACACAGCAACTAAGCACCTTTCACGTCCTTTTAACTTAACAATAATAAATAAGAACCTATTTTACATTGATCGATTACCAGGCAGTAACTAATGTCATATTCATTAAGTCTTCTATGGTATTAACGACTGATAAATAATGGAAAAGTGAAGTTCATTAATTCTTACCGACTACCACTCATAACCACCTTTCAAAAACAACAATAATAAATACAGTATATTTGATAATATCAGTAGTATTTGAGATATTCAACTTCTAGCCACTAAGTTACGTGTTCGAACTCATTCTTGACTAGTTCAACTACACAAATCTGTACTTGGTGTAATAAGTTAATAATAATAATCATAATAATACAATATAAACTTACAGTTATTACACAACCATTTTCTAAGTAAGCAATAATTTCATTCATTGATTCATTGTTTACATAAAACCATTCTAATCGTACTACTTTCGCATAAACATTAACAAAACCAATTGGTGATAAATGTGTAGCATTTACACTGAAGAAGAAGACAGTTTCATCTCGACTCTAGAAAACAATTAAAAACTTTAATAAAGTAATGAAGTAAGTGGGGGGGGAGAGGGGTGGATAGTAGAGTTTGGTACATTTGAAGTTTCACTTGAGATAAATAAAGATAACTAAAAAGCATTGTATAGTTGTTATGCTCAAGTATGATTCTTTTCGATTGTGTGGTATCAAGAATTGAAGTCAGTACATTCAGACAGTAGGGAGATTGTATAACTATAGGATCATTGAATTGATATGCGATGGTTCATATTCCTAACTTCATGTTAATATGATGAAGAACTTTCTAAATTATTAGGTAGAGATTAGAACTAATCTCTGTGAACTACGAACGTATATCTTAAACTACTATTATTACATGCTCTCTCCCCACCCCCTTCCCCACTTAGACCTAAGCTTCGTCCTACTTATCATTTCGTCACAAAATGTACTTTGAAACTTTTGGGAGCGTGTACATAATAGTCCTACAGTTGGTCGTTGTAGTTATAATTGTTCAATTGTAGAGTTACATAATGGAGATTCAATAAAGGAGGATTAAATCCCAGGAAGAAAAACCAGATCCTTTAGGATTCGCAGGTATGTCATAGTGAATGGCAACTAGTACTAAGCTATAATTCTTACCGACTACCACTCATAACCACCTTTCAAAAACAACAATAATAAATAAGAACCTATTTTACATTGATCGATTACCAGGCAGTAACTAATGTCATATTCATTAAGTCTTCTATGGTATTAACGACTGATAAATAATGGAAAAGTGAAGTTCATTAATTCTTACCGACTACCACTCATAACCACCTTTCAAAAACAACAATAATAAATAAGAACCTATTTTACATTGATCGATTACCAGGCAGTAACTAATGTCATATTCATTAAGTCTTCTATGGTATTAACGACTGATAAATAATGGAAAAGTGAAGTTCATTAATTCTTACCGACTACCACTCATAACCACCTTTCAAAAACAACAATAATAAATAAGAACCTATTTTACATTGATCGATTACCAGGCAGTAACTAATGTCATATTCATTAAGTCTTCTATGGTATTAACGACTGATAAATAATGGAAAAGTGAAGTTCATTAATTCTTACCGACTACCACTCATAACCACCTTTCAAAAACAACAATAATAAATAAGAACCTATTTTACATTGATCGATTACCAGGCAGTAACTAATGTCATATTCATTAAGTCTTCTATGGTATTAACGACTGATAAATAATGGAAAAGTGAAGTTCATTAATTCTTACCGACTACCACTCATAACCACCTTTCAAAAACAACAATAATAAATACAGTATATTTGATAATATCAGTAGTATTTGAGATATTCAACTTCTAGCCACTAAGTTACGTGTTCGAACTCATTCTTGACTAGTTCAACTACACAAATCTGTACTTGGTGTAATAAGTTAATAATAATAATCATAATAATACAATATAAACTTACAGTTATTACACAACCATTTTCTAAGTAAGCAATAATTTCATTCATTGATTCATTGTTTACATAAAACCATTCTAATCGTACTACTTTCGCATAAACATTAACAAAACCAATTGGTGATAAATGTGTAGCATTTACACTGAAGAAGAAGACAGTTTCATCTCGACTCTAGAAAACAATTAAAAACTTTAATAAAGTAATGAAGTAAGTGGGGGGGGAGAGGGGTGGATAGTAGAGTTTGGTACATTTGAAGTTTCACTTGAGATAAATAAAGATAACTAAAAAGCATTGTATAGTTGTTATGCTCAAGTATGATTCTTTTCGATTGTGTGGTATCAAGAATTGAAGTCAGTACATTCAGACAGTAGGGAGATTGTATAACTATAGGATCATTGAATTGATATGCGATGGTTCATATTCCTAACTTCATGTTAATATGATGAAGAACTTTCTAAATTATTAGGTAGAGATTAGAACTAATCTCTGTGAACTACGAACGTATATCTTAAACTACTATTATTACATGCTCTCCCCACCCCCTTCCCCACTTAGACCTAAGCTTCGTCCTACTTATCATTCGTCACAAAATGTACTTTGAAACTTTTGGGAAGCGTGTACATAATAGTCCTACAGTTGGTCAGTTGTAGTTATAATTGTTCAATTGTAGAGTTACATAATGTAGAATTCAATAAAGTAGGATTAAATCCCAGGAAGAAAAACCAGATCCTTTAGGATTCCAGGTATGTCATAGTGAATGGCAACTAGTACTACATCTAAGTCTAAGGTATTCTGTCGACTACTTTCAAAATACTAATATGATAGCAAAACGCGCGCAAAATTGGGTCACTTAAAGTCTTAACTATACTGCAAATTGATCGTCGGTTGGATCTACTTCGTATTGAATGATAAGCTTAACATGATAATCATCACTTTCATGTTCATTAAGTTTTGTTAGCCTAATAGATATCAAGAAGCGAAATGAATCCATACTGGACTGATTGGATGATTTGGACTTCACAGGTGGCCGACTTGGCTATTCTAGCCATATATACTGACAATTTCAGGCAAAGGTAAACAGTTTAACAACCTCTACAGTAGTATGTTTCAATTTAGACGAAAAGACGAGCAGCATTCTTGATACAACAAAACACAAAGCGCACGAACTAAGTCACACTCGATTTAACGGAGGAGTTCTGGTCGGCGTGTAAACTTTACTTGTTACAGATGTAAAGGTATGGATTGGCAAAACGCGATAAGGACAGCATTTCTACGATTGGATAGTATTTGGAACTCAAACCACCTATCAGCTAAAATCAACGTCACAATTTTCAGCTCAAACATCAAAGCACTTCCATTGTATGGAGTTAAAACTTGCATTTAGAACTACAAAAATCATCATTCAACAGATACAAGTATTTATAAAGTTATTGCAATATATTCCGGATCTGTTTGCCGGACATCATCAGCAAGAATCTACTGTGTCAGAGAACAAACCAATCAATACCAGTAAAGGAATATAGATTGGAGTGGGGTGGGATAGGACACACATCGATTAAATCACCAAACTGAGTTACAAGACAGGCAGTAACTTGAACTCGTCTAGGCTAAAGGAAAAGAAGAAGACCAAAAAACACATTTGAGCTGAGAATTAATGACAGACATCGACAGAATGAACAAAACTTAGGTAGAAGTGGAAAGGAGATATATGAACAGGTTTGGTTGGAGAATGTTGATGGGTATCCTATGCTTCACTGGGAGCAACAGACTAATGATTAAATAAATAAGCAATCCTATATACTTAAACAGATTTCACTAATGTTGTTCAAAGATATCGAACATGTAACTTAGTCATTACACTAAGATTATCACAGTGATTTACTACAGGCAACACAAACAAACTAAACACCAATTACGTCATCAAAGTGATTCTTTACAATTTTCATAACATACAGAATGAAAACTTACTCCAGTTATAAATAATTTTCCTGATGGACTATAAATCATTGAAGTAATAGCTGATTTATGCGGTTTTAACGCTTGTCCAAGATCTAACAATGCAAATTGTTTAGAACGTTTTGTTAACTCTTCAGGATTTTCACCAAATTTCAATACACGTAATACACCATCTTGATGACCAACAACTAAAATTTTTCCTTTTGGGTCAACCTTATTAAAATATGAATAAAGAAATTCAAATTGTTAAGTTGGCAATTCGTTGAAAGTATTCATGATCAACTTCTTAGATTGACTTCAAGGTCTATATGAAAGAGAAACAATGTAGAATTTCTTCAAAATGAAATTTATCCATTTTGTTCTATTTAGAATTCATTATCTGTATAAATCTGTATGGAGCTGAAACTTGGAGAATTACTGCAAACATCATCAGACGGATACAAGTATTTATAAAGTTATTGCAATATATTCCGGATCTGTTTGCCGGACATCATCAGCAAGAATCTACTGTGTCAGAGAACAAACCAATCAATACCAGTAAAGGAATATAGATTGGAGTGGGGTGGGATAGGACACACATCGATTAAATCACCAAACTGAGTTACAAGACAGGCAGTAACTTGAACTCGTCTAGGCTAAAGGAAAAGAAGAAGACCAAAAAACACATTTGAGCTGAGAATTAATGACAGACATCGACAGAATGAACAAAACTTAGGTAGAAGTGGAAAGGAGATATATGAACAGGTTTGGTTGGAGAATGTTGATGGGTATCCTATGCTTCACTGGGAGCAACAGACTAATGATTAAATAAATAAGCAATCCTATATACTTAAACAGATTTCACTAATGTTGTTCAAAGATATCGAACATGTAACTTAGTCATTACACTAAGATTATCACAGTGATTTACTACAGGCAACACAAACAAACTAAACACCAATTACGTCATCAAAGTGATTCTTTACAATTTTCATAACATACAGAATGAAAACTTACTCCAGTTATAAATAATTTTCCTGATGGACTATAAATCATTGAAGTAATAGCTGATTTATGCGGTTTTAACGCTTGTCCAAGATCTAACAATGCAAATTGTTTAGAACGTTTTGTTAACTCTTCAGGATTTTCACCAAATTTCAATACACGTAATACACCATCTTGATGACCAACAACTAAAATTTTTCCTTTTGGGTCAACCTTATTAAAATATGAATAAAGAAATTCAAATTGTTAAGTTGGCAATTCGTTGAAAGTATTCATGATCAACTTCTTAGATTGACTTCAAGGTCTATATGAAAGAGAAACAATGTAGAATTTCTTCAAAATGAAATTTATCCATTTTGTTCTATTTAGAATTCATTATCTGTATAAATCTGTATGGAGCTGAAACTTGGAGAATTACTGCAAACATCATCAGACGGATACAAGTATTTATAAACAACTGCCTACGAAAGATACTGAATGTCCGTTGGCCGAAAACCATCAGCAACAGCTCACTATGGGAGAGGACAAACCAACTTCCAGCCGTAGAGGGAATTGAGAAAAGACGTTGGAAATGGATAGGACATACATTTCGGAAACCATCAGACTGCATCACGAGGCAAGCATTAACATGGAATCCTGTTGGGAAACGGAAAAGAGGAAGGCCAAAGAACACACCGCGTCGAGAATTTGAAGCAGACATTAAAAGGATGAACAGCAACTGGAAACAAATTGGAAAGGACTGCTCAGGATAGAGTTAAATGGAGAACCCTGTTGAGCGGCCTATGCTCCTCAGCGAGGAGTAACGGGCATCAGCATCTGTATAAATCTGATTCATAGAAATGATGTTCATAGCTGGATTCGAACCCAGTAATGTGTCATTCATTAAGTTATTAATTCTAGATAGTCATTTTCAGTTTAACAAGTATAAAGTTATTTATAATGAGTTGTATTTTCTTGTTATTGAGATTGACAACTGACTGCTGAAGCTTCCATTTCAATATTAGCCATGTGTATGTCTTATGCCTAAATGTGAATATTGAAATAATGAATTCAAGATGTACATATGTCAACATAGATGGATCAATTGCAATCATGGAGGATTGTATCATGGAATATGTCATTACAAATAATTCCTTGAACAATATAGATGTGATTTTAATCATAAACTGATGGTATATGTGTTAATATTCATTGTTAAACAACACTGAATAGATACGATACTCTAAACTTTCTAGAGATCTAGGTTAGTTCACTACTAGGACACCATAAATAAATCTAAACCAAGACCTTCAGCTTGCCAGTAATTTTCAAAATGAATGAAGTAATAGTACAATCTCCAAATACAACTATTTCATTATGTCACAAATTGGCATTGACAGGCTACCATCGAAAACCTGAGAGCATTGAACAGCTGTCTGGTCCTATTATCGGATTCTTCATCAGTGCGCACTCTAGATTCTGCCTTCGGGGCTCCAGATTGGCGAACATCTAGCCATTATCATCACTGTGTCGCCATCAAATGATAGAATTCCCACTTCCATTAATTTATGATATGTAGCGCGATGACTATCCGTTGTCATTCTTTATAACTATCTCACTCCCAACAAGTTTGAACTTCACTATGAAAAATTGATGGGAGTGAGAATTCCTCGATTAGATGCCGACACAGTGATGCAGATGCTTAGGTGTTCACCAACCTGAAGCTCCTGAAACAGAATCTAGGGTGCACACAGCCGAGGAGTCCCATACTAGGACGAAATAGCCATCCAGTGCTTCTTGGTTTTCAATGCCACCATACCAACATCAATCTGCAACATATTCAATCAACTAAAATACCAGTCTTCACAACCCATCTTAGTTCCGTTTCAATACGGTTTAAATAGCGCATTGACTTCAGATAAACTCTTATTGGAAACAACAACCTACTAAATAGCTGTTTTGTCCCAGTATAGGATACCTTAAGAATGTCTTCATATGATACTACTATAGATGGTCTAGATGTTTAACTTATATCAGATTATGCTAGTACGTGGCCAATATTAACCATCATCTGTAACGTTTATTTCACTGACAAAACATTTGTAAACATGAATGTTTACTACTTACTTTTGGTGGACTCCAAATTAGCGATGAACCACCGGATGGAAATCTTCTCGAGACAAGAATTTTCTTTTGAACTATATCATAAATGCATACTTTTCCTGCAATATAAAACAATAAACATTTCCGGTAAAATATTCATTTGTAACTACAATACATACATATATTTCATTACAATACTTGATAGTTGAACAGTAATCCAGTGTTGCGGAGATTGTTGAATTTGAATTCGATATCATGAGTTGGTTTGTGTTAGACAACCAAGAATCCCTGGACAGATGTTTTACTTTAGCACTAGGCTCCATGCATTATGTATCTAAGACCCAAACAGGGAATCGTGCTCACAACCTTCAGGTTTCGCTGTTTGAAACAACAACAGCTAGAAGCTGATTCAGTGGTTAAGCATTCGCTACGAAGCTCAAAGGTCCTCAGCTTGATTATCTGGAGGGGTCGTCGATGAGCACAGCTAGAAAGCCATAGACTAAAAAGAGACAACTGTCCAGTGATTCCTGCTTTTTAATAGTTGTTTAACTGAAGCCAGTTTGTTTTATCAAATTAATAATGAATAGTAGTCGGTTTCAGCTTTTTTAGTCCTTAGAGATGATTGTATTTTATCAATTAAGTAACAATGAAATTTCTATACTTTGTCAAATTGTCGAGTGATTCAAATCAGTCAGTACTATGAACCATGCGACGGGATATTTTTTACTGTACATTTACTAATCAATGTAGACTTCCTAGATTGCTAAATGTTCAGTCGTTGTTCAAACAGCTGAGTGAGGATTTCTCTGCTTATGATAAGGAGCAATGTATATTCTAAGCAATACAGTATCATAGTTGATTAATCACATGAAACAGAAAAATTTAGCATGAAAACGAGGTTAAAGTCTTCATAGATATGACAGTCTGAGTTATTTTATTTTAACTTCTAAAAAGGTCATTAGCTTTACGATGTAATCCACCCATATTGTCAGTCAAATACTCAGAGCTTGGCATGTATATGAGCTAGCTGACGTTTCCATGTCACACCAAAACAAAATAATAAATAATAAAAACTAATCCTAAATAAAGTAAAGATAAAGACTGGATGAACCTGTCCTGATATGACCTATTCTCAAACATGTTACTTAATGCTTCTAACCACTGGACACGTTTATCCCACAATTGCCTGTTGAGTAGTCTGTAACTAATAACATAGTTCACACCAACAGTCGACTGGTGTTATGTTTCTTAACTGGCCCCTACTTCAATTTTCTTCTACCCTGCTTCTAAGTCCACTAGCAGCATGCAATAAAGTAGGAGGCGATCCAGTCATACACCCCACACTCCTTCAGTGGATACAAATTTACAACCACGTAAACCCACTTACGACCCTTTGTCAAGTATGTAACGTCACCAGTGTTTACTCGACATGCCCACGATTTGCTAGAAATACTTCAAAGTACTTATTATCAAAGACTTTTGTCCTATTCATATCTTCTATTTTCGGAGCCCATGTTTTGAAACCATAAGTTTTTACATAGAGAATTAATGCACAATAGATGTATCCACCTATTGACAGATGAATCCCATACTTATGCAACAGGTGAAATAAATTGTTATAAACCAACAGCGATTACCGAACGTATGAGTAGATTTTCTTAGTAGCTTCTATGATTTATAAAGTGTTTAGCTCTATATGATAAATCTATGCGATAATACGGACTAAGGCTAATGTAATATTCTGCACTATTACGTGTTAACACTACGTTTTATTGCTTAAGTTATACTAAATTAACCTCTTCATAGTTAATAGATTAAGCACCTATTGATAGATTATTCTGGATGCAAGTATGAGAAGAATGAACAGCACTTGGAAGAAACTGAAAAGGAAAGCACAGGACAGAACTGGTTGGAGAATTCCGGTCTATGACCTATTCTTCACGTGGGGTAACGGTCATTGATTGATTGATTGATTGATTGACTGGTAGGTTATTCACTCATTTTTAGCCAGCATTCGAAATGATAATTCGTATATTTAGGCAAATTATCTATGAAAATTAGAGGGTACTGAGCAGCCACTATTACGTCAAGACCTCCAAGTAACGTAGTAAGTGCGCTCTTCTTACAACCACCAGTTAACATCGCAAACATCAATCAACCTGACCATAAAGCCGATTTTATCTACTTGGATCGCATAAGTTTGCTTACTAGCAAGGTCATGGTAATGTACAGAATCGTTTACAACGTTTCAGTTAGTTTCATATAAACAGTAATCAGACTATAACCTCAATCAGCTAATCGATATTTGATGGCATTAGGATTCATCTTTGCAATAGGATTCACTATCACAAAACATATAAATGAATATGAGGAATAGTTGCGACTTCAGTTCAATAGTTCTATTGTTCTAATAGAAGGATAAAAGGATATTCTCTTTAATATAACGGAAATCTCATGAACCTCAACCAGATAATCTAAAACAAGCAATATATCTTAGACCGATTGACAACGATGAACTATGTTTAGCTCACTAGTCACTAGTAACTAACTTCTCCGGGTAATTCCTAGATTTTAGTGAGAAGACGTGATCTGTGGTGTTCAATCGTGTTAGATGTAAGGTAGCTGCCTAACGATGGGATTCTGTGAGGCTGTACAAATAAATCGCGAATAGAATAAAGTTAGAAATATCAACTCAATTGAGCCGCCCAGTGGTCTAATGGTTAGGTGTCATCGCGAAGCCCGAATGTTTTGGGTTCGATCTCCGGGTGGGGGGGCGTGGTTTCATCCCCCTCGAGAAGTTCCTTACTAAAATGAAACAGCTGTCCAGTACTACCTTACTATAAATTGTTTTCTAGTTTAAACCAGTTTGTGATATCAAATCATCATTAGACAATCTCCACAACACCCAATTACGAACTAAGATCAACTGGATAATTAATTCACTAACAACTTCAATGCAGAGTTACTTATAGATTAATCACTATGATGATAGGCATTAATTATGTATTCAATGAAAATACACATTAATTACCATCAAGACCAACTGTAGCTGCACAATAAGTCAACGGTGATGTTACACAATCAACAATATCATTAGCATGAAATTCTTCTAAACACTCTGGTGCTAATGATGTATGCGAAAAGGATAAATCCAATTTCCACAGAGCGCCATCAGCATCCTTTTTTTCAATTGAAAGAAGAAAGAAGTGAGATGAAAAGAAGTTAATAACTTGAAATGAATATTCAGTGATTATACAGTTTATGTTATACAAAATATTATAAAAAAGACAAGAGTGAGAAACGACTAACTACTATAAGTATTGAATAACTGTTTCGTCTTAACATGGGACTCTTCATTAGTTTGCATTTACGACTCTACCGAAGATGTATTTTGCATAACAAACACTGTTTTAAACCTATTCACATTTGATATTAAGTTAGACTAATGAAGTGCATGCAGTGAGAACATTAAGTCGTTATTGGATAGTTGGTTAAATGGAGTGTTTTTATGTTAGTCAAGACCTTTGGAAGACTTTCATAGCACTTTTTGTTATATAAAGTAATTTTAAAGTTTCCTATCACAAAGGTAACATGCACTGAAAACTAAAAGGCATTAGATAACTGTTTTATTTTAAGTATGATACTACAACAACGGAAATCCACGAAACCACTAAAGACTCAATCTTCAACTTCATTATCTCTTCAAAATACAATCATAATAACTAGGCGTATGATATGCCTGATTACCAGAGTTTGCGAATGAAGATGACACCTCGATACTCGCTAACGAACATACGACCAGCTACACAACAACAGTTGAGCTAAGCTGTTCGTCCTCTTCCTAGCCCACCTAACTAGAGGAAGTCCAACCTCAGCAAGAAGCGTTGATTCTACAAGCAGCCTGTCAGGCAGATAACAAACACTTAACTCATGCGTATATATACAATAAAGAGAGCGTCCTTGAAAGTGTCACAAATAACTTACGAAAATAATCAACGAACCAATAAGATTCAGCGTCTTACTAAGCTAGAACGCAAACTGAAGGCAAGATAGGTAAATTTTGGCGCGGAAGCAAGAAATTTCTATCTTCACAAATAAATCACAAAAATAATAAGTTTAAAAAGGGAATTCTAGGGGACTAACTTCCCCAACACTGATTGAATAACTCACTTGAGCATACCACATTGTAGAATCAGGTAATGGAACTTTAACGATGTGCTTTAAATTCGCTGTTGTTCCAACACGTAATTCATTCATTGGTTCTAATTCGTAGACTTCACCTTCCCCAGAACATTCAGCTGTATCTACAGTTTCAAAATCCCATGTCTAAATAATAAAATGAAATGAAAAATTAAATTGTAGAATATTAAATTAGACTTTTGATGATTATGTCGCCGGTTCATGCTCCTGCTTTACCTACTATGATTTAAGTAATTAACTAGTATCACCAGCCTACATATTACGTAGTCAGTTATCAACATTAGGTTACCTTCTCCAACTCTCTATCTTTCTGAGTACCTGGAATGGATTCATGCACCCAGGTAGTTACAGTAATTCATACAAAATGTTTACTGGATCCAGAATGATCAGGTAAGCTATTCACCACTGGTTAAGACTATTCAGTTGAATGGTTTAATTAAGTTAAAAAGAAGCTGATGATGTCACCCAGAATGATAATCGAAGCTTAGTACTTATCTCTGGTCCGTACTGTACCATAATAATTGTATAGTCATTATGAACCACTTCAGTTATGTATGCCAACTGATGTCAACAAACCTCTTAATTAGAAAAATGCCTTACACTGACTAAATGTGGATCCACAATTTCTATGAAAATTCGTCAATTTGATCGGATATGCTGTTAGAAATTGGTCGATGAATAGCTAAAAGACACAAGACGTTGGTATTCTACTTGAAATTATTTCAGTGATTCAAAGTGTAAAGATTGTACAGTTCTGTTCGACAATCCAGTTCGACTTTCTTCACAACAAATTAATCAGAATCAAAATAATGTATGGTAGGTCAATCAACTAATCTGAATTGTCCACTTGTGTAATATAAAACAACATGAGACAAATCTGTTATGGAAAATGGTGTGTATGTCTGTGTATATGAATGTTAACATGTAGATGTGAATGTTGCTGAGTTTATCACCTACTTTTAATTGTCATTGAGTACAATAACAAATTAATTCATTGGTTTCTATGAAGAGCGACATGTAAACAATTAGCCGAATATACCGACGACTGTGATGACTGACATTAGTCAAACATTGTGTAACATTGTTCAACAAAATAATTGGCGATGGACAAATTAATAATTTGATTGAATACCTCATAGACTGATGTCGATAGGGTACCAGTGAAAACCAGGGAGCATCGGGCAGCTGTTTCGTCCTAGTATCGGACTTTTTGGCAGTGCTCCCCCCAGATTCTGCCTAAGGGGCTTCAGGATGATTAACATCTAACTATGTGCACCACTGTGTCTGCATCCAGTGGTAGAATTACCATTTCCATCAATTTGTGATACATAGTACAACGATCATTCATTGTCACTGGTGCTTCCAGTGTTCCTCGGTTTTCAATGGTACCCTACCAACATCAATCTATGATACATTCAATTAAATAAAAATAACAATCACCACATAAACAACCATCGTAATTTAATTAATTATTAATTTTCGTCATCGTTACTGGGAGGTAACTGGTAATATCGATGAGAAGCACGTTAATGATTGACTTGTTTTAATGATCATCAGTTGCCATGGATGCGATGGGTAGCCAACTACATTCTATCTCTCCTATTCAAGTTGTTTGATATATATATAATGATTTTGCTGTCAAATAGCTCTCATTATGAGAAATTTTTCAAAAGTTCACAATATCGTCGAAGTTAGTCTTACGGCCTATTTCTAAGGAGTGTAGTGCAATCGACGATGTAATTTCCAGCTTTCTGTGACCTTCTATTCCTTCATTCTATTATTTAACTATCTAGATGTTTACTGACCCATTTTTCAAGTCTCCTTGACTCTTTCAAAGATTTGGAAGCATTTTACGAATATTGTTTATGCTGATTTATCCTTATGTTTACCTATCTAAATGTTTCGCTTACATTACGAATGATTTTATAAAGCTAATTGTGCAATACCTTTATATTCATTGAAAACAGGACATCAGATTAACTTTGGCGTCACCAGAATCCTCAACTCAAGGGATTTTGATGCCTTTAAAGAAAGATTAACAGTTGAAATACTTTATATTTAGGAAAGGGTAGATAATGTTAACTGAAAGAATGGATTGTACTTAGCTGAATCATGGCTACTGTTGATTAATTAATTTGAATGTTAGTCTGCACAACCAATCAACCAAACATTTCATCATAGAAGTTAACAACAATAACAATAGATGTTGAATAGTTTCTTGTCAGTTCTTTTTCGTAACATATTCATCTACAGTTACTTTTATGTCATCCAACATTGTTACACTCTATTCAACGAATAACAGCCATATTTGTCTGCATATCTGATAGATGCTTTAATTATGCATCAAATTGTTTCGATTGTTCCTATTCACAGCCCGGGATGATTACATAACACATTAACGTTTAGTACACAACATAACGATTTAAAAAAGTTGGTGATTGATTATGGTGAATCGGGAGGGTGGTTTGTGGCGATTGATTTCCAGGCCAGTTGATTGATTTCAGATTTGTCAGAAGTAAAACAGTTATCATCGATGATAGTGGATGATCATCGTACTATATTGTAAGTCCCATCACTGGATACCAGCCCAGTGGTGCAGAGGGTTCGACGTTAGTCAACCTGAAGCACCTGGGGTGAAATTTAGGGTGTACACTGCTGAGGAGTCCCATACTACAATAAATTAAATGTCCAATTCTCCCTAAATTTCAATGGTACATCAATCCGTGAAGAATTCAATCAACTAAAAGGTCGATTATAGTGCTGGCCAACTTCCTTTGATGGGTAGAAACGTTTTTATCAGTCAAAAAATTATTATTGAAATTTAATTACTTGAAAATATTACTCTTCGGTCCTATTACGTAATCTTTGAGAAGGTTTGTATTCAAGTAAGATTCCTTCATACGACTAATTATGTTGACCATTTCAACTAATGTATGAATTTATTCAAGTCAACAGCACACACACACACACACGATAGTCACTGCGTAACAAACAATTTTACATTGTTAACCCACCTGAAGTCACAGACCATTCGTCTTTAAAAGTTCTCTTTACCTTTACACCATACCACTCAATAGGGTTAACAATTAATTACGATTTCTAAGCATATAACTTGATTATAGTTTGTTGAAAAGAATGCGCCGTATTACCTTGAATACCTGACTTATAGAAGTACAATTCTGATAATGAATAGGCGTCATTCTGATAATGTGCATTAGTTCGATTTGTACTGTATCCTGTCACTTATGGTTCATTACCTGTCTGACGTTATCTTTAGATAACAGTAAGCATAAATTACTACTAATATATCTGTGTAATTATATGTTTTAATGACTACGTGGCTATGACACATTACGATTATGCAATATACACTACTGAAAAACTTATAAAAGAAATGTTATGATACATAGATGGAGGTGAATGTTGTGATTACCAAAGTGGATGCACGCAGATATTTACAAACACAATCACATATACACATTTTATTTGACCTTTAACCCTACCTGGAACCCCCCCCAAGGGTTGCTGCTGGTCCCAATCCCTGATAAAACAGGAGGGTTGAGTATGGGGTTAGCCTCCACATCCCGTAAAACAACCTTGCTAAAAAATGCTAACCAGTAGAAATCTTTATAACTATTCTAACTCTGTGCAGGGAGTTGGAAGGCCTGATATGATGCCTCATGGAGAAAAACGAGTTCCTTCAGTAGCCACGAGGCCGATACTCCTTCTGATAACCGGAGCAACAATTCATATAGGTGACCGACCTCAAACAATTGTCCCATGAGCACTACAGTCACACTCTCGGGTCATCAAGACCACCCCTAATCCACTTTCTTTTTCAGGTTCCTTAAGAAGAACCCTTCCACGGTGTTGGCAACCGGAAAGTGATAACCACCCCCCATACCTCTAACAGCACTCAAGATGATTGAACAAGTGTTTGGTTTGTTTAATCTTATAGAAATAACGCTTTTTTGGATAACTTTGATTTTCATTATCTCATTCTGAAGAAGCTGAAAGTAGTTTGTTAAATGAAAAACTGGGATTTATGTATTTACTTATTCAATAAGTAATGCGAATTTTAAACTACAATCTATCTTCTAATGTGTAAAGAACTATAAATATCAACACATTTAAGTTTTATATGAATGTGTACATTAGTTATGTTGCGCAATCAAAGAAGAATAATTAACTTTCAAAACTAGGCTTTAGAAGACTGATTCTATTAGTTCAGCTGACTGAGTATATCACAGATTGATACTGGCAGGCCACCATTGAAAACTAGGGAGCACTGGACGGCTGTTTCGTTCTAGTGTGGAACTCCTCAGTAGTGCGCACCCCCAGATTCTGCACCAGGGGTTTCAGGTTGACGGCGAGCGCCTAACCCTATGCACTACTAGGTCGGTATTAAATGGTAGAATTCCCACTTCCCTGAGTTTGTGATTTACATATATGTCTCGCGACATTCATTCATTGGCAATGGTGATAACTGCCTCACTCCTGACAAGTCTGAATTCCACCAGTCACGACTTGTCACTAGAGCTTCAGGAACATCTTGAAGTTAGTCACTAGTGAGCTCATTATTATGATTCAATTGAGATGATTATTTTTGTAGATATAATCAGTTAACTCAGTTACCAATATCCACAAAAATAACCCTCTCAATTCACTTAGTTTAGTTGTAGCAGTGTAAACAATTCATTTCTATCATTGTTACATTCCTCTTGGCCTATCCTCTCGTTTATTATATTTACTGTCTGTATATCATTTCTCAGATGTGAACTTCAGTTAATTTGACGCGTACAAGTTACCTTAATTCACTACCACTGTCTCCCTTATTTTGAATCTATGTAAAATTCCTAATTGCTTCAAAGTGTGATCAAGTTATGTGCATATATAAAGGAATGCCTAGTGGTCAGTTCAGTTGTCTTATCTTATTCACTCCAGCTCTGCATGGGGCATGGTGGAGATGGTGGCGGTGGGGAGGGGAAACTAGAAATCATATAGCAGGCGTATGGTTGCCAACTAATTGATTATACTCTTTTCAATCATCATATCAACATTAAAATAATAAACTGTCATCTGAACTTGTAACCTCAAGTGGTGTCCGTCAAGGCTGCCCACTTTCCCCATTTCTGTTTAATTTTATAGTTGACATACTGTTGAAAATAACACTCTCATCGTCTGACTTGTCAGGAATTAATCTCCTACCAGAAAATCCACCAATTGACTCAGAATATGCTGACGATATAGTCCTGTTCTGCGAAGACGCTGATAAGATGCAGAATGTTTTAACAGCAATAAGGCCCAATGCAAGCATGCTCGGAATACGTTTCTCTCCCTCTAAATGCAAACTATTACTCCAGGACTGGTTTTCATCAACACCTGAACCAAAGATAGGAAGCGAAGTATTTGAGCAATTTGTCCACTTGACTTATCCTAGAAGTCTGATTAGCCCTAATGGACTGGTCTCTGACGAAATATCAGTGCGAATTCGAAAAGCTCGTTTGGCTTTTGCCAACTTACGTCATCTATGGCTCAGACGAGATATTCCTCACTCAACGAAGGGAAGAGTGTACTGCACAGCAGTTCTCTCTGTCTTACTGTATGGGTGTGAGACGTGGCCATTAAGGGCAGACGATACTTGAAGGTTGTTAGTTTTTGACCATGAATGTCTTCGAAACATCGCTCGCCTTAGCTAGGATTACCGAGTAAGTAATAACGAGGTTAGACGACGGGTGTTAGGCAAACGTGGTAATTCAGTCGATGAGGTTGTGAATCTTCATCGACTGAGGTAGTTGGGACATGTGTTGCTTATGCCCAACCACTGTCTGCCCCGACGCGCAATTTTAGCTGATATAAGAATAGGATGGAAGAGAGTTAAAGGCGGCCAAACTAAAATATGGCATCAGTCCATGAAGTCACTGACTGCCGATTTCAGTCGTGTCGGTAGCTGCAGACTATCTGGATGGGGTCCTCGCGAATACCGTAGCCGGTGGCTAGAAACACTGAGTGACATGGCCCAGAATCGGTCACAATGGCTCAGATGCATTCACTCACTGTCCTCCCTTAAATCATGAGCTTTAAATTATTCCATAACTTACTTTCCACGCTTCATGAACCATATACACTATGTCCACACTCCTTGTTACTATTATTATTTTATTTTATTGAAGTAACTTCTACTAATGTTGGTGGTGTTAATCTTGCGGTGCCTTAGTGGTATGTCAACTTGAACCGATGCACACATATTTCAGGTTCTATGTTGATTAATATTAACACATACATACAAACATAATGAACTAACAATTAAGATTAGATAAGATTTATTATTATTATTATTATTATTATTATTATTATTTTCCTTCATGCATAACTTACACGTATCCAACCATCTTGACCAATTGTCATTAATTCACCATCATCAATAATAATTTGCATAATACAACCATTATGATGACATGAATATTTATTTTTACGTGTAATTTGTACTTTAATTAAATTATCTTCCCATAATAATAGATTACCATTAATTGAATTAGTTAATACTTTACCATCAGGTAATATTGTTATACCTTCTATATTGAATGCATTAATTCTATCAAATTTGCCTAATCTACCTTGTAGTTTTAAACCAGTAAATGTAGTTGATATTTGCCAAAATTTTATATGTTCATTACCAATTGTTATTAATTTACCAATTATATCAATTGACCATATTAAATGATAAATTTCATTTGAATAAGCTTTACATCTTAACATAATTTGTTCATTTCTCCATTCCCATATTGTTAACATGTAATCACTATGTGAACCAACTGTTGCTAATAATTCACCATTTGGACTAGAAAATAAATGAACAGAAAAAAAAAGAGTAAACAATGCATTTTATTATGAATAAAGGTTGCAATTAGGGGGGTTTGTAGAGATAGTTAACTGTCAATTTCGATATCACGAATTGATCGGAATCAGATAACCAATGATCACCTGGAAGCACTGGAGAGCTGATGAGTCCCATACTAGGACGAAACAGCCATCAAGTGCTTCCAGGTGATCAATGGTTGTCTGATTCAGATCAATTCGTGATATCATAATAAAGGCTAATCAATCTTTATTGGTATATGTGTATATTGAGTGACTTGCCTAGATATAACGATAAATTACAAGTATTCTTCAAGTTGGAGAAGTGTAACTGTTTGAATTTAGTAGAACTAGTGATGAACACAGTGGCATTTTGCATAAAACAAACTGAGTTGAAATCCCGGTGTGAATATGAACATTGGGATTCCGATACGTCCAGCTTGAAGAGTCCTTAATAAGACGAAACGTGAGTCTTGGATTCCCCTTTGCTGTCGCAATATAACTCAAATAAAAGCCTTTTTTCCTCTTTTTCTTACAAATACACTTTAAAATAATGTAAGAATGAATAGGTTAGTTAGAATAGAAGGAAATTCATTAAGTTATTTTATGACTTCTTATTAACTTAGCTAACTTTTAGCTTATTTTAATAATGAAAAAATTACTATTTAGGCATTAAGGAAGAAACTAAAGGAGTAAAGTAATTTCTTTGTAAATAGTTCTTTATCACAAGCTCTACAGTAATACATCTACATATAAGTTGACAATAGATTTGAAATCATTACCAAATAGTTGATGATGTGTTACATAATCATTTTATAGGTTCAAAGGTGTTTGGAGAATAATTAGAACTAATTAACAAAGCAATTAAGACATGAAGGTGAATAAGTTAATTATCTTTTTTAAAAGTTTCTAAATGATAAGTGAATGGATTGGCATACTTTTGATTACATAATAACTACTGAGAAGAAACCGATAAAGTAATTATGGGAAATCTGTTGGTTACGCAAGAGTTAAGTTACAATTAAGAGGTGAAAAATTTTTGGAGTTGTGAAAATCAGTTATATAACGTGGTAACAATAATAGAAATAACGATAATAACAATAATAATGAGAGAATTGAGTGTAATAAGTTACTTGTATAGCATCTGAGCATTGAATATTATGATGGCCGAGACAAGGAAAGAGGCTGTACAAATTTCATATGTACACACAAGTCCGGTTGGAGAATGTGGATACCGATGACTTCAGCTATATGTAGAAGACGTATGCGTAAACCATTCCGCAGTTTAAATGGGACTCGATAAATGATTTTAAAATCTTTCTAGACGTCTACACGATGTTCCATATCAACCAAATGTGCTGTTTACTTGCTGTAATTGACCTTTGCTCAACTAGGCTGGGTGATATTCTGAGATTCTATGACGTACTTGCCGAATCGTGCACCCAATGTAGCTGACTCCATAGGAGCAGTTAAACTGATATATACACATATATGAGGCGAATTCAGCGAGTCTGTCTTTAGTACTTGTTCTTATGACTAGGTGGTTGTGGAATATAGCATACAGTTTGGCTGCGGTAAATGTCTTTTGCAACACTTTTCTAATTCGTTGCGTTGTGATTTCATTAACATTGTCATCTAAGAATTGTAGTTTGGGAAAAATAGGTTTCTTTTGGACAGTTACTTTTTGGGATTTTGTTTTTGTAGGCGTCATGTGTTTATCTATAAACTTCAGCGAGTAAGCGCTCATGCTGAGTATGTTACGAATGGTGGTTAATTCTTTTTCTACAGTATCATCAGAGCATATGCATCTAGCGCGATGTGTTAGACTTTTCACTAGATCCCTTTTGTATCTTAGTGGTACGGAACTGCAGAAGTAAGTATACTGGCAAACCGACGTTGATTTTCTATAGATGCTTCTTTTTAATGTACCATCTGTTCTTCGAGTTAATAACATGTCTAGGAACAAAATACTATCATTATGCTCTTTTACTAAGGTGAAACTAATTGATGGATAGACGTTGTTAAATCTTTCAAGTATTCTAATCTTATCTATTTTATCTACAAAGACTATGAGTGTATCATCTACATAACGAGAATAGAATGTAAATTAGATAATTAGTTGTTATTATTTTGCAAACACCAGTGAACCTGTAAAATGATTATGTAACACACCAACAATTATTTAGTAATGATATTAAACCTATTGTAAACTTATATATAAATGTATAAGTGTAGAGCTTGTGATGAAAACAAATTGAAAAGAAATTTCTACTCTCAGCTAGTACTTTCTTTTACCATATTAGTTACAAATGTAACATAGTGAACAAAACCTTTTAACTTAATGTTCATACAAGTAGTTACAGTTTCTAATGGCATTTCAGAAACAGAAAAGTAGTAGTAGTAGTAGTAGTAGTAGTAGTAGTAGTAGTAGTAGTAGTAGTAGTAGTAGTAGTAGTAGTAGTAGTAGTAGTAGTAGTAGTAGTAGTAGTAGTAGTAGTAGTAGTAGTAGTAGTAGTAGTAGTAGTAGTAGTAGTAGTAGTAGTAGTAGTAGTAGTAGTAGTAGTAGTAGTAGTAGTAGTAGTAGTAGTAGTAGTAGTAGTAGTAGTAGTAGTAGTAGTAGTAGTAGTAGTAGTAGTAGTAGTAGTAGTAGTAGTAGTAGTAGTAGTAGTAGTAGTAGTAGTAGTAGTAGTAGTAGTAGTAGTAGTAGTAGTAGTAGTAGTAGTAGTAGTAGTAGTAGTAGTAGTAGTAGTAGTAGTAGTAGTAGTAGTAGTAGTAGTAGTAGTAGTAGTAGTAGTAGTAGTAGTAGTAGTAGTAGTAGTAGTAGTAGTAGTAGTAGTAGTAGTAGTAGTAGTAGTAGTAGTAGTAGTAGTAGTAGTAGTAGTAGTAGTAGTAGTAGTAGTAGTAGTAGTAGTAGTAGTAGTAGTAGTAGTAGTAGTAGTAGTAGTAGTAGTAGTAGTAGTAGTAGTAGTAGTAGTAGTAGTAGTAGTAGTAGTAGTAGTAGTAGTAGTAGTAGTAGTAGTAGTAGTAGTAGTAGTAGTAGTAGTAGTAGTAGTAGTAGTAGTAGTAGTAGTAGTAGTAGTAGTAGTAGTAGTAGTAGTAGTAGTAGTAGTAGTAGTAGTAGTAGTAGTAGTAGTAGTAGTAGTAGTAGTAGTAGTAGTAGTAGTAGTAGTAGTAGTAGTAGTAGTAGTAGTAGTAGTAGTAGTAGTAGTAGTAGTAGTAGTAGTAGTAGTAGTAGTAGTAGTAGTAGTAGTAGTAGTAGTAGTAGTAGTAGTAGTAGTAGTAGTAGTAGTAGTAGTAGTAGTAGTAGTAGTAGTAGTAGTAGTAGTAGTAGTAGTAGTAGTAGTAGTAGTAGTAGTAGTAGTAGTAGTAGTAGTAGTAGTAGTAGTAGTAGTAGTAGTAGTAGTAGTAGTAGTAGTAGTAGTAGTAGTAGTAGTAGTAGTAGTAGTAGTAGTAGTAGTAGTAGTAGTAGTAGTAGTAGTAGTAGTAGTAGTAGTAGTAGTAGTAGTAGTAGTAGTAGTAGTAGTAGTAGTAGTAGTAGTAGTAGTAGTAGTAGTAGTAGTAGTAGTAGTAGTAGTAGTAGTAGTAGTAGTAGTAGTAGTAGTAGTAGTAGTAGTAGTAGTAGTAGTAGTAGTAGTAGTAGTAGTAGTAGTAGTAGTAGTAGTAGTAGTAGTAGTAGTAGTAGTAGTAGTAGTAGTAGTAGTAGTAGTAGTAGTAGTAGTAGTAGTAGTAGTAGTAGTAGTAGTAGTAGTAGTAGTAGTAGTAGTAGTAGTAGTAGTAGTAGTAGTAGTAGTAGTAGTAGTAGTAGTAGTAGTAGTAGTAGTAGTATAGTAGTAGTAGTAGTAGTAGTAGTAGTAGTAGTAGTAGTAGTAGTAGTAGTAGTAGTAGTAGTAGTAGTAGTAGTAGTAGTAGTAGTAGTAGTAGTAGTAGTAGTAGTAGTAGTAGTAGTAGTAGTAGTAGTAGTAGTAGTAGTAGTAGTAGTAGTAGTAGTAGTAGTAGTAGTAGTAGTAGTAGTAGTAGTAGTAGTAGTAGTAGTAGTAGTAGTAGTAGTAGTAGTAGTAGTAGTAGTAGTAGTAGTAGTAGTAGTAGTAGTAGTAGTAGTAGTAGTAGTAGTAGTAGTAGTAGTAGTAGTAGTAGTAGTAGTATAATTACATTGTAATAACTAGTAACTGGAATGATAAGCAATCAGTAGTCATTACTCATCATCCCGAAATAACTTTTGTAGACAACTCTTTTTCAATTACAGTATGCTTTGAATGATGCCTTTCTTAATTCTCTGTACAACTTTAAGCTCCATACAATAGAGGAGTCTTCACATTTGTATTGCTAGTTGTGACTGCGGTGTTGGTTGATATTTATATCAAGTTTGAGATGTTCTTAAATATTCAAAAATTTTGCTCTTGTAGTATTTTGTCTTGTCAATTGGTGCCTCTACATCTGCATGAGATCGCTCTTGCTAATCGATGATGCTATTATTCAGGTATGTAAAAGTTCAACCGTGATCTGTAATGTCACGATTTAATCAGTTTACGATCAATCTTTACGGAATCTGGCCTGTTGATCTCTAAGTTGGGTATCTACTGTATATTTCATTTAGTTTAACAACGGTCTGTTGAAGACATTTCCTGGTGCAGATAGTAGAGCGATGTCTCCGTAGTTTTTACACTTAGACAATTAAGTTGGGTTGATTGATAAAATAACATTTATAAGATGAAATGTAATCACTGTGATATGGTGAATAATGGAAAAGTAACGAAGTTCAGAAAGATATGAAAATAAGATTAAATCAATTTGGGTAAACAATGCTGGCTGGAAAGGGAAAGTTAGAATTATGCAAATTTATATAACCGAAAACATTGATCAATTACTATATAGTAACCAATTAGATGTTCATCAAATCCATTATAGTGCGGAGTCGGTTTCAAACGGTTGATATATTTAAATTAATCATATTCCGATATGTTTTGCGCAACTTCATTCATTGTTATTGGTGAGTAACTGTTTCACACCCTATACGATTGAATTCCACTCCTCATCACGTCTTCCCACTAGAAATCCAGGAACCTTTGTTTATTGATTTCATGTTTATACATATACGATTGTACAGTTACAAAAACGAGATGGCCGAAAAGAAAACTGGTCATAGAAGCATTTTTGTAATAGCAGATTATTTTATTGATGAACAATCCACATTAGAATCTTCTACATGGTAAGTAGATAGACAAAAGATCTAAGGCTGATTGATCAGTTGGTTCATTTGAATTTCTCAACAGAGTGTTGATTGCTTTTAAGGATAATTCTTCGCGGACAGTCTAAAAAACACTGAATCTCATTTAAATTGAGGTGGTTTGTGGAGATTGATTGAAATTTCTAGTTGACTGAATTCGCCAAAGATTGATGACAGTAAGGCACTCTTGAATACTAGAGAGCAGTAGACAGCTGTTTCGTCCACGTATAAAATTTCTTAACAGTGAGTACTCTAGATTAGTGAATTAGCCTGTAGTCTACTAGACGGACAAACTTAAAGAATTATTAAACTGTCTGCAAAGAATAACCAATAATAGCCAGTTGTGGACAATCTAGAAAATCGGAAGTTAATCAGAAACCATGTTTTGTTAAAATTGAAATGCTAAGTGTTTAAATACTAAGTTCTGGATGGAATTGAGCGTACGCACCGTCAAGGAGTCCATACTAGAACAAAACAGCTATCCTGTGCACCCTTGGTTTCTGACAACACCTCTTCAAGACGAATATAAATAACAGAATTGAATTAAACGCTAATATTCGCAGAACCAACTCGATTCGAATCAACACTGTAGCGAAATCAAAACCTTTAATCTAGTCTAATCTTATTCTTATTATTCATCCTGAGATGACCATTACCCTGAATTCCAAAATAAGTCACTTTTAGAAAGCATAATAAACCACTGGTATCCCTCATTAAAAGTTTTTTAGAATACGCTCTTACACAGCTACATAAACAGGCTTAGATGACATTATTTCTTTCAATTACAAATAGAAACCTCTATAGAAAGCTTATATAATTGCATTAATTAAGGCAAGTCTGATTATTTTCCTCAATATTTCTCACTTCCCTGATAGAATATGTGTTAACTATCTACTGACTGGTTAAACTTAGCGATGAATTCATAACTTTAATTAGTACACATGAAATCCAAAGTCTATACTGCCTAGTTAAAATGTTTATTAATTCCGGGTATTTGAAGTATCTCACATACTCTTCCCAATACTCTAATCTAGTGTAAACTTATACATTAACGTTACAATGCTAATATTTTGAAATTGATACTGGAAATTGTTTACCGATAACAAAATTTATACTACTAAATTGCTTGATTATTATTATTGTGGACATATGCTGTGTATGCTTGACCAAAGGCCTGCTTCATCGAGCTATACATGTTAGGGTAGGAGGAGAATAGAAGTAAGGGCTGGCCAAACATAACATCAATTTATAAAGCCATTGACTACTGGTCTAGGCCATATTGATTGATGCACACTACTTGCTTGGGGTGCATATGATAGTAGTGATCAGTGGTTTGGGATGCTAGATGACATGGATCAAAATCTATCACATTGGCGTAAATGCATTCACTCTTTATGTTCTGCTTGATCTTAAGTTCCATTATTCTTTTGTATATTCATCTATTTTACCACTTCCTGTTTATTAATACAGTTTTGCTAATCTCATGAAGTTAGTCTTGTTGTGCTAATTTGGTATGACAACTTGGATCCATGCGTATACTCATCCGAGTTCTGCATTGTACATGAACGAATGAATGGATGAAGTATTACTATTATTATTATTGTTATTATTATTATTGTATATGAAAATGAAAATCAACATACCAAAATTGACAAGCTGAATATGCTGTTTGTGTACCACCTCTTAATATGCGATATAATTTTATATCAGGATATTGATAAATGCCAACATTTGGTAATTCACCTTTTTCAGCTATTGCTATATACTTATATCGTGGATGTATACAAAATGCACCAATACCAATACCATTTAATGATCGTATCATTCTTTTCTCATTTGTATCCATATTGACTAGTTGTAAATAATTACCAAATACATGACATAGAATATTATTTTCAATTAATTGTAAATTCTCTCTACGTGATACATCCATACCGAATAAATGATAAACTGTTAAAAGATTCATTGGTATGCCAGAATTTTCAGTGATCATTGGATATGCTATATATTCATCAATATTATAAAATAATTCAGGATCAATAACTTTCTTAGATTGTTCATTCAATGATTGTGTTATATCCATCTGATTGTTATCATTATCCCTATCAACATGTTCTTGATGTTGTTGCTGTTGTCTGTGTTCACCAGTACCTTCAGCTGAAATTTCATTAGATCCTAGTTCATGTTTATTAGATGATGTAGATTCATTGAGGAGTATATCTTCTTGACTATCTACTGGTTTAATAGTTTTCACATTGACTGTTTTACTAGTACTTTCCTCTTCAAGATTTTCATTATCTATAATAATTAAAGATGTTTGGTATGTTTATGTAAGTGGTATTACTAGGTGTTGACAATTTATCAGAATTATCGTCTTCAAGGTTAGTTTCGTCTTTATTCTTGTTAATGTCTAATTTATCTCTTTGGTCAGACATCTTTCATCTTCGAACCTATAAAATGTATGTATAAATAACTGAAAACAAAACAAACTGAATCGTGGTCAACAGTTATTTGACAAGTAAACAGTTCGTAATTCAAAATTTAAAGATCATTTATAATTGACTGATTACTAAATAGTTGGCAATCAATAACACTTATCCATTGTTCTTTGGTTTTGATTAAATTCTAATAATGAAATTGCGATAGGACTACTAATCTAAATGATTAAACATTATCTTTAATATGTTAAGTTACTAGTTAGCTGAAAGTAGTGCACATTAGTCCTCTGGTTGAGGTGTTCCGTTAATTTACACTCATCATCAACGCGTGTCTGAAATTCCGAGGGATTTTACACTGTTCAAAGTGTTTTGACCCTCACAAAACTTATATCAAGCAATGTTTCTTATCTACTACTTCCATCCATCTACAATAAAAGGTACAAAGGTTAGTATAGCACTCCTTTTTGTCTAGTGGTAAAATATATTGACTACAAAACAGTTAGGAATTTGTTGCTGAGAAAGTAATTTCAAACATACTAAGAAGTTTCGGCGTTCTTAGATCCAGCTTATCTACTTTAACTGAATTTAAGTTTGTAGCTCACCAGTACGTCTATTGACCTCAGAAATTAACCTGATCGTCATAGGCATTATTAAGGCAAACTCAGCATTCGATGGTAGTAAGCAGTAGAATATGTCCACAAGTTAGTTAGCTACAGCTTGTGCCTTTTTCTTGCTAATTTCATTAGTTGTAGTGCCGTTATCTCACTAATTAAACTAAAGATTATTTGACAAATCCTGTTTCCGCATTTGTGTAAACAATGGTTGCTTGAAAAGGGTGAACGGCAAACTTTGCACGATTCGGTTTGAACCACGTTCTAAGTCTATATATTATTCCAGTAATATTGTCGCAGATAAACATAAGATGTATACTTTACCGATAGCCTTACGATTAGCTCAGTTGTTTTACTTTTGCGTCATCGTACAGCAAGTTTATTGGATGACGGTGTTTGTTCTTTGACGAAATTTTCCAAGCTGTAGACAGTTTTGATAACAAACTAGGGAGATGTTGATAAGAAGTTAAGTGGGACTTGATAATTAATTTTCTCAACTTTTTAGTAAAGGACAAAAGAAAAAAGCCATTAATCTTAGCTTTCCAGATAGTTAGAAAGGGTACAAGTTATCTCTTAGAGCACTAGTGATAAAGTGAGCTTAAAGAACATACGTATGCGACCATTTTTTTACGAGAAATGACTTATAATTTCTTCCTCAAAAATTTGGTGTAACTGTAACTACTGAAATACTACTTAAATAATGGATTTTTTCTTCCACCGAATAAAACTCCAGCCTGAGCTTCCCTGCCTTTTTCTAAAACGACTGATAACTTCATTTATGTATTTACTGAAAAGATACAAAGCATCCCATAAGTATAATTAGAACGCCGTTTGAGCAATACTGAGTTATGACAAATATCAGTAAAAAAATGACAGGCTAGTTAATTGATGTAAACATCCACGAACTTTGGTGGGGTATCAAGATTGTATATCTACTACTTACACTTGTACAAAATACCGGCAGGTATAGCAGTAGGTCAAAAATGTTACTCAAACGATTGGACATATGACTAGATCATGGACATACTAAATATTGTTGTAAGCCACAATGATTAATAGAAATTGACAAATTGAGATATGATAGACCATCACCGTCTATCAGTACGTCCTCCTAAGATTATGGTTTCACGTAGCTGTTACGTGTATCTTATTGCTGAGCCAAGCCTGCTCTGAAGTTTTCCTATCTCCAGTTTGTTCACCTTTTGCAAACAACATTTCTTATACAAACATTTCCACCAGAAAATGATTACTGTTTTTATATCCATTGGCCCTCATATTTCCCTCTTTATCTCTTAATATGCTGCGTAAAAGGTAGGTTTATACTAGATCCTACAATGAAGCAAATTAATGTCCAAAGTTACAAGTTAATGATGCATGATAGATCAGTAGTTATAAACTAACGCAGTTTTATTGCAACACCTACTACCCTTCGGTATTTTAAAATTACTAAAATCTCTTTATGTTTATAAGACGTCTGGGTATTTGTTCTAAACATACGAGATCGTTGCTGCAAACTAGAAGTTGTATAATTATAACTACTCCTAAACACAACAACTTTTATATTATAAATTTCTGTGTTGGTATGTATGTTTAATGTGTGATCGAAGAAAATAGTTTGGCAGCTTGCTTGGTATCCGGTTCTAATTAGTCCCAAGTACATCCCTATCTGAATTATCATCACTGACTTTTCATCGTATGTGTGGTATGTCTGTTGCATATGTGTATGAAGTCAGATGGTAAACAAGAATTTAGATACTCTGGGTGCACAAGCAACGAACTGAACATAAGTTGGTGCCCTCATCTTAAAGGTAAAAAGTTATTTGTGATTTTTATTAATTATTTCATTTAAAAGGCAATCAACATTGATCTATAGGCAAAAAAATACCGTTAGATCGACGACAATGAAAACGCTACTGTACTCTATCTAGCTTTAATACTCGAGTCCATTTTTGATGGAAATCTGATAACTAAGGGGAGTAAAGATAAATGCGAAAATTATTTACTGTGACACATATTGTAAAAATCTTTCAGCTGAGAACAAAGCATAAAACTTGCTCTATTAGTCTTCTGATATTATGATTGGTAAGTACGTAACAACGTCTAAAAATATTAATATCTGTGTCAACTGACTGAAATTTGAAGATAAATTTAGCCTAATAGTGGTATCCTACTCCCCTTACATCATCACCTAGTTATTGAGTATAAAAGCACTTACAGATATCTATGCACAGCATTGAATATACATCAAAATATTATTAAACCTCAAATATTTAGCAATAAAGTTCCCATATTCGAATATAGAATATACAGTTGTAAAAACTGTGCGGCATGTCATTGATTCATGGGTAAGTCATATGTTTTGCTCAAGATTATTATTAAAGTTTTCTCACCCAATTTAAAATGGTACCAAAAAATTGAAAACTTCGAAGTCATAGAAACTGAGAGACGGACAATAATCAATATACAAATTAGTTAACTGTTTTTTCATAAGAAAGAAAGTGTTTTAAATAATCAGGAGTACGGTGTTAGTTCTACTTCTTTCTGAAACTTGGAATCAGGAGCTTATTTCAGAGTTAATAACAAGAGTAATCATGGGGAGGGTCACTCAATATGTGTCAAGATAAGGCAGGAATCTCGAATTCATATAAAAGAGGCAGCAGAAGGTACTAACAATATTTATTCAGGTATGGGGACTCTTCGATGACCAGGAGAGACTTGTTATTCCATAGGGTCAAACATGAAGTTCACCCTGTATATGACCAAGCTACATCTGCGCATAACCAGAGAAGCTTCTGACAATTAGACCCATACATACGAATAGCAACAAGTCAGAAGACAATAATGGGTATAAAAAAGGTATATTTGATTGTAAGTAGAGATTTAACAGGGTGGCAACGTCTAAGCTGGCTAACCGTAGAATGAGTTGCTTCCCACGTCACATAGTGTCGTGACCTGGTTGTGACACTTAAGCATTTCAAGCTAGTCATGTCCTCCAAAACAAGTATGGTCAGCATCACTGACAATAGCCTGTGAAACTATTTGTTTAATGGACTTCTTGCTGCTACAAACGTAATTAATGCACCTTCAAAATAGAACAGGATAGGATAAGATCCTGAAATGGCGTGATAAGCTCTGTGGAAAATAACAATAGTCTATTGAATAGCCACATGAAGAAAAGAATAAGTTCATTGGATCGGGAATCACTGACGATACATAGCTCATTCCCCGAATCTAATAAACTATTGAAGAAATTCCGGTTTAACTTTTTTCAAACAAATGTTCCGATATAAACATTACCTTCAGTATAGCCAATTTTCAGACTCACATGATCATAGGATACTAGGGCTCCTGAACCAATATAAATCTTCTGGTTTAGATAAATTAAACCCCAAAGTCCATGAGGAACTCAGTCCACCTCAATAGCTCTCCAGCTGTCAAGCTACCCTCTGTAAAAGAAAAATCTGGCCATACCTGAGTATAAATGCTGGCAACAATGTAAAGGCTTCTAAATACCATCCAATCTCCGTTCCTTACGCAACAGCGAGGGTTATGAAAAGAATCGTTAACAAATTTTTTCGGAGCCATTTTATTATAATCTCGTACTATCGGTATTTTATCACGGCATTTATCCAGGATGGCCCTGCAATGTTAACCTGTTGGCATCAATAGAACAACTAGACTGTATCAGTTGGCCACAACTATCTTGTGCATACTACCCTTCCAGATTTTTCTAATGCATTCGAAAGAATATGTCATCGAATTCTTTGCAGGAAATTTCAGTTGATGGGTATTAACAGACATCTAATAGAGTAGCTGAATGAAAGATCTCTACAACTTAGTGTTAGCACTACTTTGTCTTATTGGTTTAAAAAGCTAGTAGAGTGTTGTGGGTTTCCTAGACCATTTCTCTTCTTGTTCTTCATGAGTGATATCCGTCAACTTAGAGTCACATTTTTATGTTTAGATGTGACGAGAGATTAAAGTTCCCTCTTATATCTTGGTTCCCCAATAGAAGTTAGATATGATTCATACGTAGGGTTACAATAACTTACAATAACTTTAATAGCAATAAATGCAACATTTTAGTAGTGGACAGCGGAGGTAAATTTCCTATGTACACAGTTGGTAGGTCGATTATTGCTCCCTTTATCCGAGAAAAGAACCCAAGCATAACTCGCTGGGATACTCTAAAGACGGAACCTATGAGAGAGTAGACTTCATATACTTCAGAATATCTCAGAAAAAATCGCTGGAGTATAGCGTATAGTTACGTACAGGTACTATATGGAATTACCTCGGTAGCAAATTTTAATGCCTATAATTGTGGTACGAATAGTTTTAGTGAGTCATGCTACTATTCATTTGTGACTAAGATGGTGTAAGTGGTAATTGGTGACTTTCGTGTGTTGTGTTGTCTCCTTCCAGTTGCATTTTATACTCTGGTGCAGTAGAGCGTATTACTCCGTTTTTTAGAGTATTTGTGTGTATTAACAAGAGGATGGGAGGAGAGAAATCGTTTATTGCCACAATGAGTATTAACTTTTAGTTTGGATGACGGAGACTTAGTTTGCCTGGCGTTTTGGAGATTCTGTTGTCTAGCCTACTAAGGTTCCTGCTGCTTTTGGTCTTGTTAATACTGATAGTTTGAGGTTTATTGCATGATGTTGAAGGGAGGAAAATTTATTCGTGGAGAGGTACTTCTAACTATCTTCAGACTAATGTTAGAATTCTTTTCCCGTTTTTCCAGTGCGCAAATGCTTTGCAGTGGATGACTCTTCTTAACCCATCGCATTAGTTTGAGAATCAGTCGCACTCCGTGGGGAGGGGAGACTAATGTTTAAATCTACGAGATCGGCAGCCATTTCTGTTGTTAGTGCCGTAGTCTGAGCGTTTATACCAGATAAAGCAATTGGTCCATTTAAATCGTGTGATCCCCTCCCCCTATTCTTACGTTTAGTCGGCGGGGTAGTTGTTTCCAGCGACATGTAGCCATCACCCCCACGCTGCTGTAGGACTTTCTTTGCTGAAGTTGTTTTGATTTTCTAGTTCATGTTTTGGTTCCATTAAGTTAAGAGCTGTGACGTTATACCCGTTACGAGCCTTGCGTTGTGGTTATGACTTGTCAGCAACTATTAGTATATTATTATTATATTCTTGTGCTTGCTACTGGTTTTTATTCGACCTATTGACTTGGCGAATTCCGCCAAATCCTGTGTAGATTTAAAATAAAATGGGACTAGGCAACTAGTTTGCCCGTCTTTTTTCTCAGTCTCTTGCATTCAGAAAGCACCTAGAGCATGCCACAAGCTTTTAAGCGAATTATCTTTGCCTTATTTAAAAGGTAATTCTTAGAAATGTTGTAAACCATTGCTTTATTGAGAGAAATAATATGCTTTACAACTTTATTCGAAACGAAATAGAGGAAAATTTGAGCCTGCTTCACTTTTTCAATGTCAATGTCATTATGCTTTCCAAACAAGTATGAGATTGGGACTAGCTCTTGTAGGACATACTACATCTTGACAGGTGTTAATTTAGTGTTAGCAACATCCACTTCGTAAGTGGCAATATCACTGTTCTGATCGGTAATGTTGACGACCTTAGCAAATGGTGTACGACTGTCAGTCAGTCGCTAGTTAGTGATAAACGCATCGTTGTTGGATGATTCAGGGGATATACTACCAAATATGGGTGGCTGAGAACCGGTGTAATTTGGTTGCGTTTCTGACGGGTTACATAAAGAAAAATTGGCAGGGGGATATCTCTCCGTTTAGAAGGATTTGTATTAAGCTTTCAGCGTTAGGTTTTAATGACTTCCATTTTGTTATTCCAGGATTTTATGAGTTTGTGAAAGGGGTTAGGTAATACCACTAGAGTACTACTAAGGGTGTTTTGAATTAGGAGACGTGCAAGGCAAAATAAACAAACCATGTGGAAAAACGCCACTATCCTTGGAGTTGACTGAGTATATCTGGAAAAAAATCCCCTGGTAGCCACTATAATATTGTCACATGCAGCCTTGACATAAAAACATTTAAGCACCGAGCAACTGTACTTAGTCAATACCTTTATAAGCTTGGCTAGATGAGCTTCCGAAATTAATCCAGTGGTCTCAATGGAGGGGAAATTATTTTTTATAAATTCACCGCTGATAAATAGACTGATATTGTTTGTTATAACATAAGTGAGTTTTTAAATGAATTTCCACCATTAATATATTTAAAACCTAGAATTACCAAAGATTTATTTATCCCAACCCATATACGAAGACGCTGGAGGTGGATTGGACACACATTGAGGAAACCATCAAACTGTGTCACAAGACAAGCACTAACTTGGAATCCTAAAGGCCGAAGGAAAAGAGTAAGACCCAGGAACACATTGCGTCAGGAATCGGAGACAGACATGAAGAAAATGAAGAGCACTTGGGAAGAGCTGGAAAGGAAAGCCCAGGAGAGAGTTGGTTGGAGAATGCTGTTGGACGGCCTATGCTCCACTTGGGGCAACAGGCATTGATTGACTGAATGATTGTTATACGAAGACGCCACCAAAGACAGGTTACCGAAATTATATATCTGAAGACTCATATCTAGCCACAATGCAATAAATAAATGTACTGTCTAAAACAATACACGTATATATAGAGTTTGCACAAACAGCGCTCCATCACACAATATGGGTTGTAAATGAACTTCCAAGTATGTAAGAATAGTGTTCTACGGAATAATCTGTCGTCACTTCTCCAACCAGTAACTAATAGTTACGAGCCAAAATTTTAAGGAGAACAGGAGTGTTATTCTTTTTCATAACACAAAACACTATCCGATGGCCCAGATACAGACCCCCTGGGACATGGGTTATCAGTGAGATCACATATGCTAATTTCTTCCTCGGTAGATTTCAGATATTCTGTATAGACAAACCTGGCCCATTCCAAGGAACGCTGTGGTTCTTTGTATGTCCTCGTCCATCGGTGGTCATGATATCTTGCCTCAAGGGCTTAGTCGTTGAAATGTTCCGTGGTGAGTTATGTAGGGTAATCCATGCAACAGTTTAGCTCCGACATGCCTTATAGGGCTCACACGAAGCAGCTCTTGATCTAAATTTTACGCATAAGTCACCAGCAAATAACTTTTGCGTCTCTTATTTCTCCTCTCAAACCGCGACTTCCAATTAATAAACAGCACCATGTGCTTACTTGGATGATTGTGAACTAATCACCAACTTAGATCACTGCACCTACCAATGGGTTATAATGTGGAAAAACTTAGGTTTCATTAGATTTGAGCTACTTACGAGACTTACATGTAGAAACTCAAGATCTTAACCCCCACTATGAAACGGTCAGTGTGTGAGGATTACGATAAAACTAGCTGAAGTAGGATTAGAGCAGGCCATGAGACAACATCCTGGCCGAGTAGACACGAGCCAATCGATATGGACAAGAAAGGCGTCTAATATAGAACACTCCCCCCCCCAGTTAATCGGTTGACATAAACATTCTGACAAATCGCGTACTAAGCCTTTTGGGTTCGCTACGAGTCTTGCAGCTATCATTCCCCCCCCTCGACCAAAAGTGTAAGAACTACTCCCATACATAATTCACAAATAAATTTTTTAAAGACAGAAGGTACACCGTATTCGACAGCAGTGTACAGTTCATTGTGAGTAAGGGATTATGAAGTAAAGAAGTACTAAAAAGGTGTTCAGATGGCTCATTAAGCATATCATGTGAACATACTATTAACAATGAGAGTGATCGATAAAAATAAGGAGTGATCAAAGAGCAAAACAGAAACAAATTAGTATCTGAGTTTGGAAGCCGAAAGTGATTGAAAATTCGTTACGTCTAGTCACCAAAATGACTTCATGGTTCAATTGAAAATTTCGAAATGCTAAAATACCACCTTATTTAGTTTACTGTCTAAGCCTTAATAGGATGCGGTTATATACAATTGTCATTTAGTCCCCGCCTAACCAATCAAAAGCATGAAGTAATGGCGGGCTCAACCAGATCTGTCATTTTAAAGTGTATGCTTTGTTTACAGTATATTTTGTCAGCTTTCAATTTTACTACAATATTTGTTATTTCACTATGCAAAAAATTCATCATTTATTTATCGTTTCACATGCTGATTGTAAATCCGACTGCTGAGGAAAATGTAATTCATGGTGTTTTGTTGTAAAACTGAAGTTTATGTGGACGTTTCCCCATTTTATCGTGTGCATTGTCATGAATTCCAGGCCGACTGCATGAGGGGGGTGTGATATTATCCTATTCACCATTCAACATAGTTGGTCCTACAAGAAACTGGCGGCACTTCATCCACGTAAATCTTTATGTTAACGTAGTATATTCGCCCGCTATCGTTAAATGGTGCGTAGAGACATGTACGCTTGTCTACAACATCTTTCTATATTCGTTAGGCAGCAAAAGTATTACAAGTTAGTGGAAAATCTTTCCATTCCCTCATTATTTACGAGAGTGAACAGGCAACAGCCAACCTGTTATAAACCAGTTTTTGTGCTTCTGATATTACCTGTCTAGCTGACGATCAAATGCAAAGTTCGTTGAAGAACACCCTGAACTCGTTTCCGTCGCCTACAAAACCTGTATCTAGTCATACCTCCAGTTACTCAATATGGACGCTATCCCCGTTTAAAAAGCCAAAGAGATGGGTCACAAGTAAGTCACTGGGCTCACCCTAAGATCTAATGGAGACCGGTCACGTTTTCCTGGTCGCTTCTTGCCTAGTTAAAGAAGAACAAGAGGGGATTTAGCAAACACTAGCAAAATCCTGAACAACGCGGTTAAACTGTCCACGATACAACTGCCTCAGAACCATCGTAGTCTACAATTAAAAACCCCTTACAGGATCGTACAGTAAAGAGCAAACACTCGAATCCAGCCATAGGTTATTTCACCAGAGGTTACCTAGGCTGGAATGCTCTAACAGCTACTAAAGGGTAATACGCAGTCGAGTAGCCAGAAATTCCAAACAGTATGCTTCCAATGACCCGGAAACGAGGTTAAGAATCAAGACGCGGGCGCAGACAAATCAACTGGTCCCAACTGGCTCGTCAAAAAGATATTGGATATTGCAAACGTCGTATATAACCCAATCAACCTAACTATGTGCGATGGCGATTGGACTGGCCAGGGAAACTATAAAACACTTATTGGTCTTTTGTTCCTTAAGATAAGCGCTAATCCTATTTATTTTTAATTGACTGTTCACCTCTGGTGAGAACTAGTCTTTTGGTACATAGGTATGTAATAACGTCCACGATTAAGTTTGTTATAATGTATGATTGTCCAGAGAGAGCCTTTAGTTCAGTTTTCGTTCTGGTGTTTTGTTTTCGTGGGCCCAGTATGTCAACATGCTCTTCGCATTGTATAGGTGCATTCTGAATAACTCTGGAAAACTTCCACTGGCTTCCCATTCGGGCATCAAGCAGTGTCAGTTCCTGTTATCGCCTTTCTCCATCAAACAGAACCAAAATGCTCCGTCCTTAACTGCCGAACGTTCTAACTCCTGTAATTACTTCATTTTCGTTACTCCCTTTAAGATAATGCCCAGATTTTTAACTTTAGAGACCCTAAGTTGGCTCATATAGCGAAATCAAATTCAGAGATTATTCGTGCGTTGCTTGTTTTTAAGTTGTGTTCTTTTCCAACATTGGTAAAACATAACAAGAAAGTACGCTTGCATTCTTATTAAATTTCTCAGCTTATGAGTATCTCTAGAAAGCTGTTGGGGAAGTATTTGTTTCGACGTATTATGATGATGACATTTTATGGGCATTTTGTTGCTGGTGAAAATGAAACAAGCATTCAGCCACTAATTATGCGTCTTCAGAAATATGGTGTCAAGTCGATACTTGACTATAGTGTAGAAAAAGATATAAAAGAAGATGAGGCCATTCAAATAGTCAAGTTAGTTTGGGAAGTAGTATTTAATTGGTTTCCATGTGTCTTGTAATAACGGTTTGTAACATAGATTTTTCAATCTCATTTAGTACCGACACTATAAAATTGGGAATTATTAAAGTGTGTAAAGTCACAAAGTGTATTTTTACTTGGAAGCGAGTACAGGAATTTAGTTTCGAGCTTTCTTATTTTATCATAGGTTTTATTGTATGTCTTATTTCTGCTTTTACCTTGGCCTCAAGCTCACTTCTAATGTTAACATCATTATTATCACTAGTAGTAATAGTATTAGTATGAGTAGTGGTAATTACATCTCAGTAGCTGTTCAGAAAAATGTGTCTCTCCCCACCCTTCAATTTTTTACATCCCTCCTACCTGAGATTTTACTCAAATAATCCCGAAATTATTTCATTTAACCTTCCAAATACCTTGTATTACTTTTGAGATGTTAACATTTTAATGTGTTTTAAATGTTTCTAAAGTGTATTTATTCACTGTTTCCCTGAATTGTATTCTATATGTTCACTCTTTGTTTTCGTAATTATTATCATTGAAGTAACTTCTACTAATGTGGTTATAATTTTGCTGTACTTTTGAGGTATGCCAACTTGGACCGATGTACACATAAACCAGGTTTTATATTGATAATACAAAAACTTTTAATCATAACCAAGCACGATATTATCGGACTATTTGAACAACTTTGCTCCAGTTTTAATCGTCATATTTTTAGTATTGACTATCACAGCCTCGACGCTCTTTATTGATATAGTTGATATAGCAAATGGTAAGTCATGGAAGTTTTAGCCCCATATATAGTGTCAAGTAATTTGCACGTTTCTTAACTGTGTATCCGATTTCTTCTGGAGAATGTTGGACACGAAGTTATTATTAAAGAAGTTCTCAGTGCTGTTCCTGTGTTTATCTTTAGATTAATAACCGTATATGTGTATGTAGTCAACTGGCCTGTTAAACTTTACAATTTTCACTGAGTAATAAGTCTGACTTTTATACTAAAACACAAACTAATAAAACTTTAAGTAGGTTTCGGATTGTTTTTCGCTTGAGATATTTCAAACTTCGAAGCTTTATTTTGTGTTTGCAAAATAGATAGTCAGAATATTGTTGGTGACTCTCAATTTAACTAACTAGTTAGTAAAGTTAACCCTTCCTTTCCAGAAGGAGCTTGAGTGAGGTGATACAAACTCCTGAAATACGTCCGGAAGCAGCAACCAGACAGTATCAAATCAGCACTCAGTTTGCCAATCGTACGAAGCAGGTTATTGGCGCCCGCTCATACTTTTATAAGTCTGAGTATCAGTGTGACTGTAATATGGAAACGTTTATAAAATGTATTGATGTCACTTCAAAATACTGTGAAAACCGTGGTTTTACTGCGATTAAACTTACTGCACTCGGTCGACCTCAGCTTCTGGTAAGAGCATTCTATCACCTAACAATTCAGCAACAAATGTCTGACTTCTTAGTACAAATGCAAAGGTTGTTTTTCCTGCTTACAAAAACAAATGACAAAGATAAAGATGGACTTGCATTCCTTGATCTAGACAATTTTCGAAAAAAGCTGGAAGGATTGGGTGTGAAAATTGCATACGACGAAAACGTTAAGTGGTTTACTTTGTTAGATATCTCCGGAGACGGGTATGCTTCTGGATTTATTAATGACTTTGTAGCGTTTTGGATTTACTTGACTGGAGTCACTTAAAAGCTTTCGAATACGACCTTGCAAGCTTGTTTAGCATAAAAAATAAAAAAGTCAGTTCGATTTTTCTTTTAAAACTTTGATAGTTGTAATAAAATGCTTTGTGTTGTACCCATTTATTGGTTTATCTAACCTTTGTGAAGTTATCCAAGGCTTTTCACTATTCTATAAACGTTATTAAGTATTACCCTACTTGAGTTTTGGTGTACGTAAACATAAAATATGCTATCTCCTACGACTGACTGATTTAATTAATGAAATGGAGTTTAGGTATGTTGGCTTTTTAAGCGAAATACCCCGCTTACTTTTTCCATTTTGCAATAGATTCAGTGGAAGTTACAGTTCGAAGGATTAGCTCATACAACGATGTTTTACATAATTATAAATTCGTTTGTCATTTGTAAGTTATTACTTACATACCTCAAATAATCTGATGCTTATAAATTTCTCTTATAAACGTTTTGTACTTTACTATCTCATTCTAGACTGGAGAGGTAGAACAGCTTGTACCCACACTTACATCTGAAGGTATTGAGGAAATGAGGAACATGATAAAACGTGTTGATACCTTAGCAAGTGTAAGTATTACTTCTAAAATTTGTCTTTTGTCGTTATGTTGAGTGTCCAATAGACCTTTGTGGAGAAATAAGCTATTTTCATTGCATTTTCTACAAAGTTAAACTCCACTTTTATGAATAAGTCAGGTATAGTTTTAGTAACTACAAATAAGGTATAAAGAGAAGCTGTAAAACGTGGCTTATTAATATATAATATAAACTACCCCTTCACATAGCAACAGGGGTAAACTGGCTTTACAAGGAAATGGTTTTTATATTCCACTACCGTTAGGTTTTAGTGCCTTATAATAGCGTAGGTAATACATTACAGTGAATCCAAAAATCTAAGAACAGTTTTCTGTTTCTGGACTCAGATTTTAAATGACTTTAATATTTTAATGACCTGGCTAACCAACATAATTATTCCAATAAGATTCTTTTTCTTTATTACAGTGAAATAAGTGATCTACTGTCAAAACCACTTTTATAGAGCTAGTTTTTGTTTATTCCCATCAGTCTGATCTAATGATTTTAGATCTTAGTCGTTGTCAATCACTCATCTGCTGTTACAGGTATAAGAGTAGTTATCACTTCCTGGTTAAGCACATTATAAAAGGTTCCCTTTCTTGAAGTAACTGTAAAAGAAAATGGGTCCTGAGGATAGTGTTGACTACTTAGCATCTTGATCACAAAGTTCGAGCGACAACTGCTTGCCACTAGTCACGCACGAGCCTTTTTTGTAATGCTAGGTATGATAACTCGGCTCTTTTAAAGGCCTTATCCCCGTAAACGTCAATTTGTTATGTTGAGATGTACTTCGCGTAGGTGTAGTGCAAACGGTAAAATTTAGAAGCGTAGGGTTAATCCCATAAAGTTGTTGTGGATGACTGACGTCAATCACCTATTAGTTGCTCAAGCACACAGTTTGTCACCAGTTCTCTAATATTTAGTATCTTAACAATCCACACAAAAATCATATACGATGTCAAAACCTAATCTGTCACGGTTCAAAGTTAAGTGCATGAACTAATAACTACTTGCCGATTTACATCTAATCAATTGAACAGTCATCAGTTTGAGTTTATCAAGTTTAGCTGGCATATTGGAGGGACATAAAAACCGATCTTGATTGGTAGTTGGCTTCTCCACCTGTGTAGTCGCAATATGCAACGGAAAACTGCTTGAGGCCGATTACATACAGCTTTTTTAGCTCGATATTTCTAAGGCCTATCTAAAATCTGTAGAGTAAGGTGAAGTGTGCATTTTAGGGTCGACTACTTCTTACCCCTGCTGTTGTAAGAAGAAATAACTACTGCAAATACTGGTTGTCTAAGGGAAACACCTACCGTCGTACTCTTGTACAGTCAGCAGTACAACTTCGTGTTCAAGCCGTGAGTTTGATGATTTTAGGCTTATTACGCATCAAGCAACCTGCCTGGTGTAATAGGATTTAAGTAAAAGAATGTTCTAGCCAGTATAGCCCTATTACGTCATCATGGCAGACAAGCTCGACCATTACTCAGTTAAGGTAAGGCCTAAAAGCCTCCAAACCAACCTTCCGAATTCTACAGCTTTGCTTCGATTCTTTTTGCCATACAGTTCTATCAATTATAGTAAGGATTAAACGGATGACATTTGGATTGTATCCCGACCGTGTTGTTACTTTGACGTGGTGGTTGGGCTTGCCTATCGTGATGACTTATGTGGGCTGTACTGGTTGGAACAATCGTTTCTCAAGGTCCTACCATTCCAGGCACGTCGGTTGAAGAGCTATGAGACCACATCAAGAAGAACCCTTCCACAGTGTGAGCAACTAGGAAGAGATGACCGCCCTCATACATCTAGCAACACACAAGATCACTGCTATTTTAATCAAACTCCTACCTTTAGTTTGACTAATATAGTGTCTTCTATGATTATCAGACATTTAACTATAACACGTGATCTGCAAATATGAGAAAATCAGGCTGATTTCAGACATGGTCGCGGTTGTATAGACCAGATATTCATCATTTGTCAGGTTTCAGAATATAGACATAATTTTCGGCCCTCGACAATAGTTGTTTTTCCCGACTTGAAAGCGGCATTCGACTCTGTAGACCGTGAAGTTCTATGGCAGTGTCTTTCATTGGAAGGCGTACCCCATAAGTATATAAACCTTGTTAAGGCTCTTTACTCAAACACTATTAATCGTGTCAGACCATATGGCGAACTGTCATCAGAACTTACACCCTCAAGTGGTGTCCGTCAAGGCTGCCCACTTTCCTCATTTTTGTTTAATTTCATAGTTGACATACTGTTAGAAATTACACTTTCATCATCTGACTTTCAGGAATTGATCTCCTACCAGGAGGTCCACTCATTGGCTTAGAATATGCTGATGACATAGTCCTGTTTGGCGAAGACGCTGATAAGATGCAGAATGTTTTAACAGCAATAAGTCCCAATGCAAGCATGCTCGGAATACGTTTCTCTCCCTCTAAATGCAAACTATTGCTCCAGGACTGGTTTTCGTTAATACCTGAACTAATGGTAGGAAGTAAAATAGTTGAGCACGTCATCCGCCTCACTTATCTTGGAAGTCTGATTAGCCCCAATCGACTGGTCTCTAACGAAATATCAGTGCGAATTCAAAAAGCTCGTTTGGCTTTTGCCAACTTACGTCATCTATCACTCAGACGAGATATTCGTCTCTCAACGAAGGGAAGAGTGTACTGCACAGCAGTTCTCTCTGTCTTACTGTATGGGTGTGAGACGTGGCCATTAAGGGCAGACGATACTTGAAGGTTGTTAGTTTTTGACCATGAATGTCTTCGAAATATCGCTCGCCTTAGCTAGGATTACCGAGTAAGTAATAACGAGGTTAGACGACGGGTGTTAGGCAAACGTGGTAATTCAGTCGATGAGGTTGTGAATCTTCATCAACTGAGGTAGTTGGGACATGTGTTGCTTATGCCCAACCACTGTCTGCCTTGACGCGCAATGTTGGCTGATATAGGTATAGGATTTAAGAGAGTTAGAGGCGGCCAAACTAAAACATGGCATCAGTCCATGAAGTCACTGACTGACGGTTTGAGTGGTGTCGGTAGCTACAGACTACCTGGATGGGGTCCTCGCGAATACCGTAGCCGGTGGCTAGAAACACTGTGTGACATGGCCTAGAATCGGTCACAGTGGCACAGATGTATTCGCTGATTGTCCTCATGAGCTTTAAATTATTCCATGAATTTTTTTTCCACACTGCTGGTACCTACTATTATTTTATTTTTATCGAAGTGATTTCTACTAATGTTGCGGTACCATAGAGGTATGTCAACTTGAACCGATGCACACATGTGCCGGGTTCTATGTTGATCGTACATAAATACATACATTTGTATTGTATTTATGTTACGGTTGAAGTATTACAAATAGAATTTAGCTGCAGATGATTTGAACTGTTCTTCAATGTTCCGACGGCCTCACCTAAAAGTTATTTAGTGTTCTATCTTTGTCGATGATGGCTTTATTTACGATTGCTTTTTTAGTTACTCCCTTTAATAAGTCTAAACTTTTTTTTGTGCTTATTCGTTTTCCATTTATTGAACTAGTGGTCATATACAGCCAATTTACTTCCAAGCTGTTTTGACTTATCATAGTAACAAGGGACTTTAGATGTATTAATCCTTATGAATTTTGTTTTGTTCAGTATTATTATAGGTGCGTAATTCGAGGGTTCACTGTTATTGAAAGCATGTGGTTTACCTTGTTAGTCCAAAGTGTATTATACCAACAAAATATTTTTCGATGTAAATTACAACTAGTGTTGGAATTGTTATTATGTTTTACTGGAAGCCATAGTCATTTCCTTTCTGGTGTACTTTACTCCGATTTATTTTTTTCGCTTATTTATTGTGTATAAAAGGGCGTCGATAAAAATGTTTCACTGTGATGTACATTTTGACTAAAATTGCTAATGGCTATTGAATATAATGGATATTTTGCATTTTCGAGACTATAAAGGCCAATAAATGATTCAGTGAAGGTTTATTTAAGAACTTATTTGTTCATAGACAGCAGATTCATTCCGATGGAACTTGGAACGATTTTAAGGTAGCGATATCTTCATCTTATCTAGATCTAAAACTTATTTAATACTAATGAATCTCTGAAACTTCTAGTGAATCGATAGAGGCTCAAGAACTCATTTCGGTAGGCTCTGGGAATGATGAAAACCGACGACAACTGAGACAGACTAACAAAGATCGTAAGTAGTGGTAGGCAACAAAAGTGATGACAGCAGTAGACAATACCAGATGACCTTTCTGACTCATCATGGATACTGGTATTGAGAAATCGGTTGTTAGTAAGACTATTTCAGAAAACAGCATTAGTCGAGTCATGTTGGTAGATGCAGATTACCCGGCTGAAGTCCTCGTGGTAATCTCAATCAGTAGCTAAAAACACTGGATGATATGGCTCAAAATCGGTCACAAGTTTATTCACTATTTGTTTTCATCTAAATCTTAACTATATTAGTCTTTCATATACACCTTTATTCTATCCTTCCTTTTTTAACTTATTGTCATGCTACTCTTGTAAATTTGATTTCGTCGTACTAATGTGGTGCGGCAATTTAAACCGCTGGATGTATTTCTTAGGTTCTACATTGTTAATGACTGACTGGTATTTTACGTTGGAATTACTACTAAATCTAATAGTCTATATGCACAATATCTTTCAGTATGCGAAATCTGTTGATGTTCGAGTTATGGTTGATGCAGAACAATCATATTTTTCAACCTGCTATCAGAAGGTTAATTATGGAAATGATGCGTCTATTTAATAAAGACAAAGCTGTGATATTTGGCACTTATCAGTGCTATTTAAAGGTTTGTTTTATTAAATTTTGTACTTACGATTTTTGTCGTATGGTAGGCTAATTTTTAGTTATTTTCAGAGTAATTATGCACTTTTAAGAATGAATAATAGTCTCTAGCTGATTATTATGTTATCTACACTTTAAGTGTCTAGTTAGTCAATTTCAGTTGATTGTACAGTCAGTCATTTAAGACTAATATAATGTTCACTTCCTGTAAAAAAGTTCGCATTACTATCTTGAATTAGTTCAGGAAAATTCAAGGCGTAATTTTATATCGTCGATTTTATGTTACGAATTAACATCAGAATTCAAGTTCATCAGACTTCACATTTTTATAACCAAAAAATGCTGATATAAGTATTATGCAGTCTATTAATAAGTATCTTATCATACTGAACAACTTTGTGATAAAGATCCTTCCTTTTTTGGGTTGATTATCATATCAGAATTTGTAGGTTTGTAACAAATGTACTCGATTCTATTATTTCCTATTTTCGGCAGATGATATTCGTAGTTACGATTTTTTTTTGAAAGAGATATCCGATTGACAGTCGCATAATTTTCCGAGTTATTTCATAAATAAAATTCTCACAGGTTAACTTTAATCGTAATTTATTTGGAAAGCGATTATTAAATGGCTAATGCTTATCACGTCTCAATTCTCATTTCTATGGTCTATAGTAAACTGTTAATTTTGTTTTTTTGAATTATGTAATAACGGTAGCGAAGTGCTTGACCTTCTTAGCATATTAAATAAATAATGCCAAGATTCATATTCTCTATGCACCTGGTTACTATTTGTGTCTAGTTTGACTTCATAATAAAGTGCCTGCTCATATAAGAGGACATAACTTTTATCGAATGTTCTATGGCTGTGTCAATATAGATACATAGCATTTGTATAGTATTAGGTTAAATTAGCTATCTTACAAACCAATCCTTTACCTGTCAAACAGACTTTGAGTACACAACATACATCTGTCAACTTAGATTTCCGAAACAAGCGTTTCAACTGATGCAGATACACTCGGCGTCATTATAGTTCTGGAAACTGAGAACTTTTCTGGTCCTGTCGTTTATGTTCATTAGCTTTTCTGTATTTTCCTGCTTAATTGTTTTCTCTGAATTATTCCCCATCCCAACTGATTAAAGTAATGCACTTTTTTCCCTGATTTCAAGTCATCTTAACTATTCAATCAATTGTAAATCGTGAATACTCTGTTGTCATGATGACCGAATTAATTCGATAACTGAAATGACTAACGTAGCTAAATTATAGTTTTTTTTACTGAACTGATGACGAAATCTCTCAATTTTAATAGACAGAACCCACTAACTAGCTAACTGCCTATTTAAACATAAACTAAAGAATCTGTGGTATTTATTTACAAAATATTCAAGCAAATTGAGTGGCTATAATTTATTTGTAAGTCAGCAAATGAATGTACACTAATTAAAATAACGGTTATCAAATAATCAATGTTCTTCACTTTTGCTCATGGCAACCTCATATATATATATATATATATATATATATATATATATATATATATATGTTGAAGAATTCAACTATGTTAACTGTGAACCAGTTACTCACTAATCAATATCGCGTACCATCTCGAATTGACTGGAGTTATAAAGGTAAATTATTTATTAGATCCTTAGTTATTTAGAATTGAAGTGTTGTCCATGAAGGTCCTAGACTTAGTCCTACAGGAGAGTCGTGAATGTACGCCACTGAAGTGTCTCAATCTATGATGAAACAGTCAATCAGCGTTTCCTGTTTTTCAGTAATTTTTTAAGAACATTTAATGATTTGAAGATTTAATGTGCAACGGTAAAATTTTACTTCATCCATTTATGCTTTTCATTCTTGTTTTATTATTCTTGTAGGAGACTCTCGAATCACTTTGCCAAGATTTAAATCATGCTGCTACAGAAAACTTCTATTTCGGTGCCAAGTTAGTCAGAGGTGCTTACATAGACCAGGTGAAAGTGCATTCATATTTAATGAATTGACCTGGGTATTTTTTTACATATCATTACTGTAATGCTTAAATCGAACTATTTCTTACTTTTAGAAGGAAGGGGTAAATGATTAGTACAATCGTAGACGTCGCTTATAATTAGTGGTGTCATTTATTTGATATGGGGAGTCTGATAGTAGTTTTGGCCTCCATACCGAAACCTTGACTCATAACTGAGCATACTACTTTATACTGGGATTGGTTTTGTTCTGTCGTTATCTCTTTTTGTATTCAATATTTCGGATCACCAATAAGAAACTAAGAATATGAAATATAGATAAAAAAAAGGGAATATTATTGAGGTCAACATGAGTTCGTATTTCGAATCCATAAAAATATCTTCTAAAAATCTTCTAAGAGACTCAGCACGATTTTGCTTGAGCTACTTTAGCCTTTCAGAAATTCCAAGAATTTCCTGTTATTACATAGAAGAGGATATACCTGCAGTTAAGTATATTATGTAGCACCTGTAATTCCCAAATGTTCCCTCTTAGTTTAATGTTGTAACTAGTTTTAGCTAAGTGTCCGATTGGAAATTCATTCAAATATTATGCAGTTAGCTCCGTTAACAAACCTTGGTAAAAAAAAAACAGTAAGTATCGTATAGTGAACAAAATTCATTTCATTCTGTATACTCTAACTGGTGATTACTAACATTTTTCAATTTGTTCACCGTGATATTAATAAGTGCTTTATTAAGTATTAATCACAACTAGCACCAGATGGCTGTTTCCTCCAAGTATTAACGTTAATGTCAATCTTCACAAAGTACGTCTATCTTTCTTGAAGTTCTAAGTGTAGTTTAGAAAAGCCGTTAATCAGATGGTTATCATCGATAGCATCAGGTGATTGTTACGTTATATCACAAATTAAAATTATGAGTTTGAGATTGTTATTTAGCTCTGGATTGTGGCTGTTATGTAGAGTGCAGGAAGTGTGTTATGTCATATTAGGGACTCGTCAGCTAAATGTACTTGCATTTCAGTGTCAACGTTCGCACTGGGACTCGAACTCAGCTCATCCTTGTTAAAAACCACTGCATTATCTACTGAGCCACTTGGTCCGGATATCCACACCTGTGCAACGTGGATACATATGTACTTAGGACACTTGTGTCTCTTCTCGTCAATGTTGTTAAGTGTCTGTTGCTATGTATACTTCCTAGACGAATTTCTTCAATCTAACGTAAAGCCAAAAGTTCAACCACAGTAACTTTCTCGGTCTGAACATCAACAAGGATGAATTTACGTTCAAATAACTAGTCCCAAGTAAGGCGAAATGCACATTCTAAATTCTGCTTGCAACTCTTAATTTAACTAAGTTTTTAACTTTTTGAAATTGTAGTAGTATGTAGACTAATAAAATCACTGTTGAATTTCATTGCAATTGGACGTAGATAATTTCAAGACTGATCTTTAATTTTTGTACAGTATTTTCATCTACACTTCTCAATTGCTTACTATTTTAAGTATTGGTTGATTGGCTTATCTTTAGATTGTGTATGTTTACAGTTGACATTAATACTTCGTTGCGTTTTAGTCAATGTAAACTTATTTGTACGATTAATTGATAACCAAACTACTTCATAATTCACATTGTAGGAGCGTGCACGTGCTAAAGAGTTAGGATATGAAGATCCAATTTGCACAGATTTCAACGCTACAACACATATGTATGAATCATGCTTAGAGGAAGTGTTGAAAGCAATTAAAAAGTGTAAAACTGGCCAAGTTAGCGTTATGATAGCTAGCCATAATGAAGATACTGTTCGATTTGCTTTAAAAAAGTTAGTATCTATTAGTTTAGTTTTTTTCTATTGTTTATAGAAACGTTTTGTATGGTTTTTATTTTTCCTCAAAGTCCAACTTTGTTTACTTCATATTTAATTGTACATATTTATCTGTGTCGAGGTCATTTAGTTTTTCTATTAGCAACTAACCATCAAAAGGTCATTAACACATTATAAAGGAGTATGTTTAACTATTTTATCATCGATTTAGCTAGATAAAAGTACATAGTGGAAATGACAAAAAGACTAAACATTTTAAGTGATGGGTGATTTGTATGCGTAATCAACTTTTGATGATTCTCTTGAATCTATTGGTTGTAAATATCACGTGTGCTACATCACATGTTAACGATCATTATGTTTAATTCACCTAGTTTGTAAATCAAGAAACCAACATCAGGACAAAATATTTAGAATAATTAAACCAGTGAAACCTGTTATAGTCAGATATGCTAGTTAGTTAGTTACAACTATTAAAGAATTGACATACGTAAGACACTGTTGATTGGTATCGAAACCACTGCTTTCCTCTTTTAAATAAGAAAATACCATAGATATCATATCACAACTCCTCATGGATGACGAACATCTAATAGATCACATTAAAATACGTCGGCTTAATGTGACAGAATTCACATTTATGTTTCAAGACATATGCCCATTTCAAACAGGTCACAGGAGCTGATCGAAAAAGCTGTGACGCAACCATTCAAGGCTATAACTACAAAATTTGAGCTAAAAGTTTGGATACGATACTTAGGTGATACATTTACTATTCAGAAGAGAAGCGAACTCAAAAATACTTATAAGTTGGTGAGCAATATCTATGACTTCGACTGTACATGACAAAAGGAATCATGGAGCTAAATCAACATAACAAGCACAAAATTTTGACGCCAAACCACTCAGATTGAATATCGAATCACAACAACGTGCGAAAAATACTGTATCCAGACATTATTTAGAAGAACCTAAACCCCATTACAGTTCTCTCACTACAAGAAAAACTAAAGAAGCTCATCCATCTATCTTACCTAAGAACAGCTACCCTTCCACCAACTATATCAAAAAGTATTTTGTAAGTCGATAAAATTCTTATTACTGGAGACGGAAATGAGCGGATTAGAGTACAGTATGCATTTATAAGGTCGACCATTTCTTACCCTCTCCTTCCGTTGTATGGAAGCAACATTGCTGCGCTAGTCGTCCTAAGGAAAACTTTACTGCCATCACACTCCTGTACAGTTAGCAGTAAGAATTCCCACTCGAACTTCTAGCTTGATATCTCTTATCTTATCACTCCTCAAGCCAACTACGTGACTTGGTACAACCTTAGTAAAAGAATGTTCTAGTCAGCGTAACCGTATTAGGTCATCACGATAGGCAAGCCTGTCCACTTCGTCAGGGTAGCAGTTGCAGTCAGAGTTTCAGTCCTTCAAATGACAAAAATAAAGGATACTTGAATTATAACTATACTGAAGATTTGCATAGGAAAGGAATGTTTCTATTTTCTTCTCTTACTTTTGCTAACCTTAAACTCAATAAGTTAGTAATCAGATTAATAATCAGGTGACGTAGTTCGGTTAGTGTACATATTTCCATAAATTTTTCAAATATTATTGTTATGACCATTTACATATCTTTTCTTTATTTTCGACCTTTTCAACACATTAAACTAGTACTCACTTCGCTTTACCATGTCGTATCACGTCACATAGTTTTGCATCAAACATTTGATTTAATCTGTAGTCAAATTTGCTAATAATGGACAGCATTTAGGCAAGCCAAGATTGAAATATTTATCATTAGTGACATTGGGTGATTGTTACTCTATATAACAAATTCATTTAGATAGAAATCCTACAGTCGGATGCCGACCTAGTTGTACTAAAAGTCAAGCGTTTACTGTGAAACCTGAAGGTCCATGATGAAGTCCAGTGTTCTTGGTTATAAATTGTACCCAACTGACTTCAATCTATGAGGAATACATTCATTATATCATTTAATAACGCTATTTACCGTTTTATAAACATTCATTAATTTAAAGTTGAATTGTGACTGGCCATTAAAATTCCAGGATGTGTTTAGTTTTATTTGAGCTTGTCGGATTTCTGTACCTGTATACCAATGTTGGTGTTTATAGTGGGACTGAGGCTTAGCCAATTTCTGTCAAACGCCACCAACGGAAGACATAAACACACTGAAATCACATACTAACTTTGTGCAATCTTTTATTTTACTATAGGATGTATGAATATAATGTATCACCTGCGGATCGACTTATTTGTTTTGGTCAGTTACTCGGAATGTGTGATCAAATTAGTTTTACATTAAGTAAGTTAACCAATTTCTATGATTTTGTTAAGTATAGATTGCGTAGAAAAAAATGTGCATTTACAAATGTAAGGATAAGCATAAATGGTCTTGTAAAGTAAATATTTACAATAAACGGGGTGGTTCATTTTTAGATCATGAAAGACAGATTCGGCACTTACCAGTCTTTGACAACAGTGGTATCTTTGAGCTTAAAAGCAGCACTCTATTCGAGCGCCCCAGTGGAGGCTCTGTATTTGAGCTTATGGAAAATTTCCATCAAAATTGTCAACCGCAAGTGATATTCATCAGAGCTTCCACTGACCTCCTAATCATGCATTCATCAGCAACGTAGAACCGGGCAAATACACCCAACTGGTTCGAGTTGCCATATCACATTAGCACTGCGAGCTTAAGTTTACTGACGTAAGACAACAACAGAATACAAGAAAGAAGAGTAAAGTAAAGGAATGCAGGAAAGAATAATCAAATTTAAGATCTAGATGATGGTAAGGCGTGAATAGACTTGTGCCATTGTGACCGATTCTGAGCCATGTCGTCTAGTGTCTCTAGCCATTCATTGCGATCATCACGCTGACCCCAACCAGGTAATCTTCATCTACCAACATGACAGACAGACAGACAGTTGCAACGTAGAACTTGGTACATGCGTACGTCAAGTTGCCATGCCTCAATTAGCAGATAGAGACTAAATTGTCGAATCAAATCCCAGAGTGGGGAAGGTAGTAACAGAGTTAGTATTCATGCAAGGAAATAGAGACCGAGAAGATTTAAGAAAATATGATCCAGTAAAGAGAAAATTATGATAAGTTCACAAACTTAGGATTTGGAGGAAGACAAGGAATGGATGCACCTGCGCCATTGCCAACGATTTTGAGCCATATCACCCAAAGTCTCTAACCATTTATTACGAGCGTCACGCGGACCCCAAACAGGTAGTCTGCACCTATTAACATGGCTCAGCCCAATTGTCAATGACTTCATGGACTGGTGCCATGTTTTGGTTTGGCCGCCCCTAGCTTTCTTCCAGCCTACTCCTACACCAGACAGCATCGCTCGTCGAGGTAGGCGGTGGTCAGGCATACGTAACACATGTCCTAACCACCTTAGCTGATGGAGATTTACTACTTCATCAATAGGCTTACCGTATCTACCTAGTACTCTATTCCTAAGCCACGTATTGCTTACTCGGAGGTCCCAGAAAACACGAGCAATGCTTCGAAGACATCTATGATCGAATACCAGTAGCCTACGAATATCCTCTATCCTTAATGGCCATGTTTCGCATCCATAAAGTAAGACAGACCGTACTGCTGCGCAGTAAACGCGTCCTTTGGTCAGGAGTCGGATGTCTCGCCTATGCCACAGATGACGCAAATTCCAAAAAGCTAATCGGGCCTTATGTATACGCGCAGAGACTTCAGCAGACACCAGACCGTCAGGGCTGATGAGGCTGCCAAGGTAAGTGAAGCGGTCAACACATTCAACTGCCTCACTCCCTATCACTAACTTCGGTGTCGAATCAATCCAATTCTGAAGTAACATTTTGCATTTGGGTGGTGAGAATCGCATCCCAAACATCCTTACATTCTTGTTTAAGGTAGTCAAAAGATTCTGCATTTTATCAGCATCTTCGCCAAAGAGAACTGTATCATCTGCATATTCTAAGTCAGCTAGTTTATCTCCTGGAAGGAGGTCAACCCCGGAGAAGTCAGACGATGAAAATGTCAACTCTAAAAGTATATCAATGATAAAATTAAATAAAAATGGGGAAAGCGGACAACCTTGACGAACACCACTTGAGGTAATCAGTTCTGATGACAATCTGCCATAAGCTCTGACTCGACATGTGGTGTTCGAGTAGAGAGCTTGTATAAGGTTAATGTACTTCTCTGGTACGCCTTTCATTGACAGACATTGCCACATAACCTTACGATCGATAGACTCAAATGCCGCCTTAAGGTCAAGGAATACAACTATTGTTGGGCGTCTAAAAGTGTGTCTATGTTCCAGAACCTGCCGAAGTGTGAATAGGTGGTCTATGCAGCCACGTCCAGTTCTGAAACCACCTTGGTTCTCTCTAGTCTGCTCTTCACGAGCTTTAGTTAGGCGTCGAAGTATGATTGAAGCTAATATTTTGGACACTATATTAGTTAAGCTGATTCCTCGGTAATTGTCACAGGAGGACTTCTGTCCTTTCTTATAGATTGGAACAATTAGTGTTTGAGACCAGTCGGGTGGGACTACACCCAATTCCCAGATTCTAGCCAGGATCCCGGTTAATCTCGCTGCTAAAACTGGACCACCATCCCTAAATATCTCAGGGGTCAACCCATCGGGTCCTGCTGCTCTCCCTCGCTTTAGGTTCCCTATAGCCTTCTCAACCTCACTAAGACTTGGGGGACCAGTATTAACTTGCTATTCAGATTGTTTGAGAATGGTGGGCAACTGGGATGACGCCGAGGGCCAATTGAACTGTTCCGTAAAGTGTTCTGCCCATCGGTCCAACCTTCTGGATTGACAGTGAATAGTGCTCCCATCTTTTTCTGCGATAGTTTCACTTACAGTTGGATTTTTGATGCCCGTTTCCTTGATAAGTTTGAACAGTTGCCTACTGTTACCTATTGCCACTGCCTTTTCCATCTCTTTAGCTTTCGCTACCCACCACTGCTCACGATCATTTCGTAAGCTTTTAACCAGTTTGCGTTTAAGTTGCCTTCGCTCCTCATCGTATTTAGGACTAGACGGGATGTGTTGCCGAGCATCTATCAGTTCAGTAGATGCAGCTGAAATCCACTGAGTTTTCCTAACTTTTTGGTTTAGTTTACTAGTAGATATCACTGCTGTTTCAACAGCTTTTTGGATATCATTCCAAGCTGACTCGGGGTGGGTATCGTTTATACAGTTGACTAATTGGTTTTTAAGTTGTTCCTGAAATATATTCTTGACTTTTTCATCATTAAGTTGAACTCGTATGGGGATTTTTGCCGTGGGTCTTTTACGTCCAGTGAGACGCAGACTAATACGCGCTCGTATTAAAGCGTGGTCTGAGTCTAAACATGTGCTCTAAAATGAACGGCAGTCTTCTATCGAGCCTCTCCAACGGTGGCTGATAGCAATGTGGTCTATTTGAGACCAACGTTGAGTTGACTGTGGAGGCCGCCATGTTAACTTATGTCTTTCTTTATGTTTAAAGTTAGTGCTTGCGAGAAATAGACGATTATCTGAGCACAGTTGTAATAGACGGTCGCCATTATCTGTTCGTTGGGCCTCGACACCATAGGATCCACCTAGGTGCCTTTCGGTTTCGTCTAATCTACCTACTTGGGCATTAAAGTCACCAGCCATAATCACTACATCAGTACGCTTAGCCATTCGAAGGTCTGAAAGCTTTCTGTAAAATTCATCTTTTACTTCATCAGAGCTGCAATCAGTGGGAGCGTAGGCAGAGACAACAAAGAGGCAACGGCGTATGTCCCTATCTTTTCGAGTTCTTACCGTCCCGTTTAGACGGACAGCGCATAACCGACTGTCTATGGGAATCCAGTCAAGGAGAGCCTGTTCAGCTTTTGAACTTAGTGCCATACCTACACCAGCAAGGCCTCGAGTGGTAGCGGTGGGGTCTCCGGAAACACGAAGGGTGAACCGGACCGGTTCTTTGTTTTCACAAGGTGAGGTCAGGTGAATGATTGTACTTGGATCCTGTATACGCGTTTCAGAGACACAGCAGACATCGATGGAACGAGAATTAAGGGTCATGGCTAGGGAGGCCTGTTGTCCTATTTGGCCTAAGGTTCGAACGTTAAAAGCTCCGATATTTAGTTTAGTGCGAGGTTTCAGGAGACCAGGAATAACGTTTTGTGAACTCAAACCATTAGCATTAGAGGCGTGAGGTGATAAGGTTAGGCTCGTCGGGTTAATCGTGGGAATAAGGGAGTTATTGAGGGTTGAGGGTGGGATTTGACCTCGAGCAAAATGATCTCTTGTGCTGTTAGAGGTATGAGGGCGGTTATCACTTTCCGGTTGCCCACACCGTGGAAGGGTCATTCTTGAGGAACCTGAAAGAGAAAGAGGATTAGAAGAGGTCGTGATGACCTGAGAGTGTGACCGCAGTGTCCAGGGGACAGCTGTTTGAGGTCGGTCGAGTACATTAATTGTTGCTCTGGTTGTCAGAAGGGGGAGGCATCGGCCTCATGGCTTCCGAGGGAACTCGGCTTTCACCATGAAGCGTCATATTGATCCTTCCAATTCCCAGGGCAGAGTTAGAATTATTATATGGGTTTTTATTCGTGAACTGTTTTTTAGCATGATAGTTGTTTTACGGGATGGGGTTGCTAACCCCATGCCCAACCCTCCTTTATCCGGGCTTGGGACCGGCAGTAACCCTGTGCGGGCTACAGGCGGAGTTCTCTACCAACATGGCTTAGACCAACAATCAAGGACTTCATGAACTGACGGCATGTTTAGGTTTAGCCACCCCTACTCTTCTTCCATCCTACCTCAACACTAGCCAACATCGCGCAACTAGGCAGGCGGTAGTCTGGCATGCGCAACACATGTCCCAACTATCTCAGTCTATGAAGTCAGTGACCTTTTCGACTGATTTACCATATTTTCCAAGAACCTTTTGTCTAACCTCAACATTACTTATTTGACTGTTCCATGATACACGAGCAATGCTACGAGGATTCCTATGGCCAAATACCTGGAGTCAACGCATATCTTGGGGTTTCATAGCTTACGTTTTGCAGCCATATGTTAAAACGGCGCTGACTGCCGCTCAGTATACCTGGTCATTCGTTGAAGACGGATATCTCGCCTGAGCCACAATGACGGTGATAATTTATAGAGTCTGACGAAAACTATGAGTAATAATACATCTATGTTGAAATATGTTTCTCTTACATATACAAAATGTCACTTTATGACCATTCTGTATTATCACTTAATTACATGGAGTTTATTAGTTGAGTGCGATGAACAATTTAATTATCTCGGTAGTTTTATCGGCTACAGTGAATTGGTATTTGATGAATTGTCACCACAGATTTAGGAATCTCGTTTGGGTTGTCTGATTTGCTTTATTTGTGTCGTAGGCGACATATCCTTGTGCGCAATAAAGAACAAGTATATAGTTCAGTAATCCTGTATGCATCGTATAAATGTAGAACACCGTCCGTTGAAAAGTAGGATATGCGATTGCAGCAGATTTCTACTCATAAGTACCTTCGAAGTATCACTCATCTTTTCTGGAACGACCGGGTAAGTACTGCTGTAGTCGAGTACAGAGCGTTAAGCAGAGATGACAAATTTGTTAATGAGTTTGTAATTCTTCATCGACTGAGGTAGTTCGGACACATAATACATATGCCTAGCTACCACATACATGAATACTCGATGTTGGCTGGTGCAGATATAGAATGCAAAAAAATATGATTAGGGCCCAAACCGAAGCATAACATCAGTCCATGTTGTCGTTGACCATTGGTCAAAACGGAGCACTTAGTAGGGTTTTGCGTTGGTGTTGATTCATTTATTCATCATTTTCTAGATCTTCAGTTCCTTTAACTTTCTATAATACTGTTAGATTAGAGTTTGGTATTTACCTCGTTAATTTGGTCTTGCTGTACTGATTTTACGTAGCAATTTTAACTGATTTACATACATATTCGAGGTTTTACGCTGCTTATTAATTGACCCAATAGAATTAATGTTTTTCTTGAAATTATAACTTTTTTCCAAAATATACGTAGTTATCTTTATTGTTTTTAGGTCAAGCTGGCTATTCTGTATATAAATATATTCCATATGGTCCTGTTGAAGAAGTTCTACCTTATTTATCTAGACGTGCATTAGAAAATGGTTCAGTTTTAAATTGTACACTTAGAGAACGTCAACTTTTGTGGTCTGAATTAAAAAGACGTCTATTGAATGGACAATTTATCTATAAACCTTAAATTTTTGATAAAAAATTATCGAGAAAATATATTTAAATGTGAAAATGTGTATGTACAGAGATTAGTTTGAATTCTCGCTTGTTTCCTTGACTTTCTATCTCCTTATTTTCACTTATTTATTGTTTTATAATACGGGATATAATGCTTACATATGATTATAATCCAGTTTTTACTTTCCCTGTTTATGACTTGTGCTGTTTAATATAATCTGACAATATTAACATATCTGGTATGTGTCTAGCAAGTGGCATCCAGGATGTGTTTCGCCCTATTTGAAGCTCGTCAGTTGAGTGTACTTACGTCCCAAGGTAAATGTCATCACTAAATACGTGTATTCTGGATCTTAAGGTCATCCGTTTATCAAATATACATAAAACATACAGGATAGTTCTATATTAAGGTAGCCCTTTGAAAATTTGTTTATCATTGTGGAGAACGGCCAATTTTTAGTCCTAAATTTCAACAACGGAGGAATCACAAGTTTTTACGGATAAAAATTTATCAGTCTAAATGAACTACGTAGCAAGATAATCATTTATATATTATCCATTACCATGTTACAAACAAGTAACCAGGATCCTGTTCGATTCTGATTATCAATATTGGCTGTAGTAGGAAGCTGATACTATCACAAATGCTGTTATATATACATATATATATTATCATCCGTTTTATTCCTCACAATTATCCGTACACAATCTGACAAGCATCGGTCGAGATCCCCGCTTTCTCTAAGCACAAAAGGATGGATAGTAAAGTAGTAATAATGCCTACCACTGCATTAACATGGATTGCATTTACTTTTGTAAATGTCTGCCAGTAATGAGTTTCACTTTAAGCATAATCCTCTATGTGGTCTGCGTAACCAAATATTAAAAGCTAAAGATCGATACGTTACGATATTTTCACAGTTAAAACTTCCCACACGTAGAGCAAGTACTACACAGACTCAAAAACTTTAACTCAGACTGAGCGTAACTGTAGACTACGTTTCTTCAGATCTAAGTGTGGGGGTGTCCTTGATATTTTATGGTGTGGAACTTTTTGGAACTAAAGGAAAAGATCAAATTAAAGACTGAAAATAGGAGTAACTGGGGCGTCGCCTATACAGTATTGTTCCTAGATATCCACAGAGTCCAGATATGCTTTGAACCTTATTTTTAAAGGCCAGGTGGAGGGTGCTAACGCAACCTCGTTGAGTAAGAGCTTTCACAGTTCACCTACCCTAGATATCTTTCTCAATCTAAACAAACCACTTTCCTTTAATCGGGTTTCCTACATATTTCTGCTTCATTTCTGTGCTTCCAGACTCTAGATCCTCCTATTTTCTCATATTTACCGAAAAACTGATTTTCCTTGCTTATTGTGGATGAGATATGTTGCTACTTTAACGAATTTCCATAACCTGAAACACAAACACCCCACTGTTGTAAATTTCACCCGTGTACTTATTGCTCTAAGATGTATGCTTACCTGCGTCCACTGTCTTATCAATACGGCTAGGCCTGTGAACTGGCTCAAATTCTGCAAGACGTTTTAGGATATGTAATGTATAATGGCAATAGCGTTATTATTAATCGATGGATTATTGACCTCCCTGCAAGATGGTCAGTTTGCACTTCTAACATTCAACACTGACGTATGTACTTTAAAAGTCCGACATACAGTTTTATTGTCTTTATTTTCCCTTTCGATAACGCATTTGTTGAGTCTTATTGTGTTATGACGGGCATCTAAAGAAGATTGATTATCTTCTAGAACTGTTCTTCCTGTAAACGATTTCATTATTTTGGTTGTATACGGAGTATGCACTTTATTATTATTATTACGTTGCTCTCAACCTATACTCCCGTTTAAGGCATTTTGCTATGGTTTATTGACTGTACATACGTTACGAGACGCCCTTTCTGTTGTTGACGATTGTCTTATGTTCGGCGACCGTGTAATTATTCCTCATTCCTTGCGCCACAAAGTCTTGTCACAGTTGCATTCTGCAAATCCAGGCATTGTCCGTATGAAAGCATTGGCGTAAAGTTATGTATACTGGCCAAACATTGATATTGATGTTATGAGTTATGTATTAAGGTGTCCGAAATGTACACAAGATGCAAAAGCCCCTAGAAAATTGTACTTTGCTGCTGGAAACCAGTGACACATCCATGGATGGGAGTGCATATAGATTTTGCTGGCCCCATTAATGGCAAACACTACTTAGTGTTCACTGATGCTTTTTCTAAATGGCCTGGAGTACATTGCATGGGGTCTAATTCAACCAAGGCTACATTAAATAAACTACGTCAAATATTCAGCTGTTTTGGGATGCCAGAAGTACTTGTCTCAGATAACGGTCCACAATTCTTGTCTTCAGAAGTTTCGCGTTCTAAATAGCCCTAAATATATCAGAACCCCACCGAAACACCCACAGTTGTTATATCGTCCCTCATTTATAAACTATGGTTAATATACTGCACATACGTCACTCCAGTTCACACCCACTATTACTGTTGATTGTATTAATGTCAGTTTTCTATTTGGTTGACAGTGCGGTCTGATTATGTGTATATATAAAGACATGATTGAAATACAAAAAGGGTTGTGTCTGTTTGGCTCATAAGTCGTTGTTTTCTCTATTCCGGCCTTGGGGGGGAACTGGTAGCCATGGGGCAGACGTGTCTGTATACTGAGTGGCAATTATTTAGGGCACTGTGTATTTTTCCACAGTACATAACATATTGACGGTCTTATTTCCACATCTATCTATGACTATTACTGTCTGGAGACTTACTTTAGCACTCATATATTGCATTATGTAATGATCCATTTCTGAAATCTCAGTATCTACATGCAAGCCATGCTTACCATTCTACAGTGGTCATATTCATGACATTAAGGTTTGCCAGCATTTACATCAATAAATTATTGTTATCGGACGACATTGTCGATGCATACTTTCAAAAGGACAAACAGACATAGTTACAATTACCCTCATTTTTTGGGTGCAAACGTCGCTACATGCATCTTATCAACATCGTATTTCAAGCCATATATAACAAGATGCGCTGCATATGTATTAGAATATGCTTCCAAAGTCTGTTGTGCTGTAACTCTATAAACTGAACTTCAAAAAACCGTTCTGGTGGGTATCGAGTATTGGAATTATGAAGTAATTCTACTAAGTAGACACTGATATTATTGTCTTGTACTAACGTAACTAGAGCCGTTAACATCAAGCCAGTCTCTGTTAAAATGGGAAGCATTTAATATTACCTTATTTATCTAAAAGCTAGACAAATAGTCAAGTCCTGGCGAGATATACCTCCTTTTGTTGTCATGACTTGCAAACCTCTCGCAGAGTTGTCCAGCTGGTCCGTGGCCATAACTCAACTTAATAAGGATTGAAACGATCTCACTGTTAATCTCATTTTTAAGTGTAAAGGTGAGCAGTTGGAACGAAGCGTCTTACCTGTCAGTGTAACCACCGTATCAATTAGAAAATTAAAAGATACTTCGACATAAATTGCTTAGTCACATGAAGTGGCAGACTTGATAATTCCTACGAAACACAAAGTCCGTAAGCATATTGTCTTTCTTACTAACTTACTAACTGCTAAGAAGTACTGCACGACAGTTGTCGAGAACGTAATGGTTCTAAATGATATGTCTAATGAATTGAGCCAGGTTTTTGACATAGTGTTTCATACTAGCCCTATACGAAAGTATTCGAACTTCGGGATAGCGGGACCAGTCTGAAGTTCAATAAGGGACCTCTTATGTGAGCGAAGACAAAGAGTACACTCTAGCAGAATGCTGTGTAAAAGAATGTTTGTGTAAGTGGCGTTCTGCAAATCGCCATTTTATGTCCCCGTTTATCACATATTTGTCGGTGAACTGTTGAATTTATCTACATTTATTTGTAGATGAATTAATGGTTTGGTAAACAATTAACACTGGTGCCAATTAAGTTAATTTAAAAGCTGGTTTTAACTAAATAGTTTATCGATCGCAAAGCTGGACTAATAACCACCACCCACAGTAATATTTACCTATACACAAAATAATGCACCACTTCCACCCCTAAAAGTATATGCGTACTTCGGTTTGACCATAGGTTGTGACTTAAAAACTCCTTCTTACTTCAGTTGAGCATCAGTCATAAGGTTTCGAATATTACCGTCACTTTTCAAAGCATTCGAATGTTTTAGGAAGGTTATGTTTGGGATCTGAGATTTTACGCATGCGATACTTCATCCTGCTTATTGTATGGAAGCGGTCAATATAATGTAAAATGTCAGTGAACTTGAGCCGATTCATTGGGTTGCCATTAAGATAATGGTAGGTCTTTCATACCTCTTTAACGATAAGGACTGAAGAGCTTAATTTTTTTTTACTTTATCTTACTGAACATAGCGTGATGGCCAAACGTCCGCTTTATATATCCTCAATAATGACATAGGTATTAACATGTTCTATCTTCAAAACTAATCATCACAGCCCGTTATGAAAACGCTCAGGGATCGCGATGGAATAAACTCAGAGTAGGATTCCATCTATCATACTGTGTGGTCAATTTCAAAATGGCTCTACCGGAAAAGAGGAATTACCTCCATCAGAGAACACCTAATAGATTATTAGATCTTTAACAGATAATAATAATAATAATTTATTTCCTGAATATCAGCAGCAGGCCATCAACGTAGGTTGCTTACCTGCTATCAATAATAGTGAATATGGGTGACAATTTTTATCACCTACTTTCGGCGAACTACTTACACATACCCCGAGTCAAGGTGTGGTTCTAAACAAATGAAAACTGGCTCATATCACTAAAATGTTCAAAAACGTTCGGCGCAATAAACTTACAAGCTACCGGCTAGTGAATGTTTTAGATATATTCTAAGATCATGTAATTCCTAATCTGTGACAGCTATCTGGAATATTTTATTCCACTTGCACCCTAACAGCATGGTTTTCAGAAAGGCCATTTTCGTATTTCTATAGACGATGGTTTAAGGTGGGGGGGGTGCAAATTACTTAATTTCTCTAGGACGTCACAGTGGTGTTCCACAGGGTTCATTCGGAAGACCACTCCTCTTTCTAATCTCTATAAATGATCTTTTGAGCTACTACTGTTTCCAGACGTTGTTGTGGTTTGGCGGATAGTCAATAACCGGGAGGACAGACTGGTAATACAAGATTATCTGACTCCTCTTTAAAGTTAATCTGGTTTTCAGCTCCATTAGGTGTACAGTTGTCCAACTGCGTCGTTTGATGAGTTACACATATACTCTTAGTACGTTTTATTTTCGTGAGTCACTAGAAGAAAAGGATTTAAACGTCCTAGTCCCTGAAATCTCAAATTGACCGTTAACTATGACAAAAGCACCTTCAAATCCAACTTCACACATCAACTTCTAATGCGCATTTCTGACCAGTTTGATAAAAAGATCCTCCACTTGATTTTCAATGGCTTTATAGACCATCGTTTAAAGTATGGAAACAAAGTTCTTCCCCTCTCACTCTAAACAAACAAGAATACTGTGAAACAAATTCAAAGACCTTGTTCTCGGAACCAACTTTTATTACACGAGGAACGCCCGTTAGCGTTTGACTTGTGTCCCTTAGAATACAGGCGGTTTACAGGGGAAGTCATGAGGACTTTTAAATCCCAGACATTTCTAGGCATCTATTGGAAAACCAATTTAAAAAGAATTCAAAGACTCACCTTAAAGGATACATTTAAAACCTAAAGGTGCAATATGAAAAATGGAATGTAGGCGCGAATGCTTCGCATTAAATGTATTCAAATCCTGTAATTACCTGAATGTTTAAATAGTCATTTCAGAATAAACTAAATTTATGCTTAAGGACCCAGACCAAATTCTCTTGTTTGCCTGCTGGCGCTTACTGTTTCAGTGTTTTTTATATACCTACGTCCGTATTGATGGGACCGTTAATAGATTGCCATAAGACACAAGAGCCTGTGAAGCGGAAGCCTTTTCTTTTCCGTCAACAGCTATTTGAATTTTACCGCTGTAGGCAAATAACGGTTAATTCCAAAATGACAGTATGGATCATGGCTACTACCCGGGAACACTGGCCTATCACTGTGTAGTGAATAATTTGATGTTTAACTCCATCTTTTGTGCCGCTTGCAACGTAACTTGCAATTGAATCCCAAGGGCAGTGCGAGTTATCTCAATGATTACAAGAACGAGTGTCAAATAGCACGAAACCTGTGTCCAGAATCTCTCGTCAGCAACCCTGAAATCTCATTCCAGTCAATCAGGTGGAAGCAATGAAGGCTGAATTATACAGATTTGTGAAAGGTTATCAATAAACTGTTCCAGTCTCTGACCATTTTCAGCAAACTTCTAACACTTATACAGCTGCTAAAGATTCATTATACCATAATTCTACTACATATATTATATTTCGTTTGGAAATGTTGTTCATTTTTCGAATGGGCTTTTTCCACTGTATGCTCTCAGCGATGTAATAAATATTTGTCTCCCTAAATGCTGACGCATTTCCTTCAAACTACTTTTTTCATAGTTCCTAGTTGTGTTATAGTACGCTACACGGTTTAAAATGCACTAAACCTTATGGCGGTAACCATGTGTAGATTTAATATGTATGTATACGGTACTCAGCGTATTGAAGCGATCTTAGGATCACAGGTGAACAGTCTACAAGATAACTATGAGCGTGAGTCCAATGTTATCATTCGGAATCATTTACATGTGAAAGCGAAATCGACTCTCAAATGAGTCGTGTAAACATTACAACTAAAAACTTCGAATTGTGCGCTTTAACTGTTTACATGCATATTGTCCATCAGTAATGCTATTACAATTTTAAAGCCTTCATTTTACTAATTATGATTGACGTTTAAGTCTGTAGAACTTCTAGCATAATAATTAATGCCTATGTGAGACCTTGTATAATTTGTTTAAATATATCACGAGCTAATTAAAAATAGTCGAAGGATTTTTGCTGTTATAGGATCCATGTGATGAGACAGGATATCTCAAGTATATCCTGACTATATTTAATACATTTGTACATTCAGAATATTTTAGCTATTAGGTAAGTAAAATTCAGCTTGAATTTTTTTTGTACATTGTTCCATACGGCCTGTTTACTTATTTCATTTTTTTGCTCACCTGACTTTTGGTTTCATGTCACCTGTAAGATATTGGTAACTTAACAGAATAGATGTACATTTCTGTTGAGTAGTATAGCTCTGGACAATAAAATATGTCGCCACTTGATTCCATTTGGTCTCATATATTTGAACGTTAATTATTTTGTATACTGTTAAATCCTTATGGGAATGATCTTGTCTTGTTTCTTTCAAGGCGGACTTAATTTTTATCATTAGACGTCTGTTCATCTCAGCATGCATGTTTTTCTTTGGAGTTTTTATAGTTTAGCCTTTTCCATCTAATGGTTTGGACCACTTTTTACAGGTCCAGTATGATGAGTTAATACTCGCTATCTAGGGAAAGTGGTAATCATCTCACGTTTAATTATCTAGATATCTAGTTAGGTATCAGGGCTGTCGGTATTAGTGAAATATGCTGATTAACCAAATAGCACTCTCTCTTCACAACATAGTTATTTGGCTCGTTTTTTCAAATCAAAACTGTAAGGTAATGTTTTCAAAAGTCTGTTCAGACGAATACTTTGTTACCTTTTTATGTTCCAAGCTCGTGGTCACAGTTTTCTAGGAATAAACTTTTTGTCCATACATGAAAACAAACCACATGATGCTTCTATTATCAAACTCTCACTGATTGGCGTTCTAGTTGACTAATAAATTTGTAGGGCTACCAACTATCCGAAAATTGACAACCAAACTACGTTCCATAATCCCTCATACAAGTGTATATTATTGTTGGTAATGTACTTGCACGAATTTGAATTACTACATAAACGTGATTAAAATATTTTTAATATTGCTTGCTAACATCCACTTGTATCCAGAACTCCAATTATGTCAGCTTTCTGTTTATAATGCCGTACAGTCACTAACTACTTTAATTCATCGGCTTTAACTTCATTTCCGTCATTGTATTATGAATAGGATCACTCTCTTTTGTGAGGCAATACGTTTGATCTTTCAGGGTATGCTGAATTAGTGTTCTCGTTCATACACAGTTATAGATCGAGTATTTGTCGTCGTTTTCTCTTGGTAATCATGTGTCGTGAGCATACTATTTAGTATGATTACATGTCATGGATAGTTAGTTTTATGCTACGTGGTGGCCAGTCACTTTAGGTTTCTATAGAGAATTTTTAGTGCCATTAATTTTTGTTGTGGAGCTTTTTGCCCTTCGTGGGTACAAAATTAAACATGAAAGCTAACTTCCAGACGAATGTTGAAATATATAAACTTTGCAGCTCAGTAAACAGGATAATGCACCTGAAATAAGACAGTTTCAAAGTTAGTGTTTTCTCTTTGAACGTAGAATTATTGGACTCATTATTTAATTGTTTCCTTATCTCAATTGCTTTATGTATATTAGCATTTGCTCATCATGCCAAGTGAAATTGCACATTCACAACACAGCATGTGATTTTATTAAGCTTTTTGAACCTTAATCTCATGCTATTTTTCTGAAGTAACTATTCAACCTTCGAGTTCCATTTGAGTGATGCTAAGAATATTTGAGCTGGAATTTTTCATTTGTTGTGGCAAACTCCTAATATGGCGTTTAGTTTCATCGCGCCGTTAACGTTTAGGACTGAAAAAATCTAATATCTCCCCTTTTTATATTATAGCTGGCTGCAAAGCTTAGTGGAAACTTATTATACTGATCTCTTTCCGTAGGAACAAACAAATCAATTTAAATTTGTATCAAAACCCATCTAATAAGTACACATATGTTTGTATTTGGGGTCAGCTTATCTGTAGAATATTGATACCACGAAACTTCATGAACTGAGGTAGATGGATCCGGACTCGTACTTGCGTTCTAGTCGTTTGGAGTCTGATTTAACACTTAATGGACAAATGCTTATAAGGCGGAAAAGTCCATTATATCCAGAATACAACGTAGCACGCATACATCCGTCCGAGTTTCCATACCACAGGATAATATAATGGGTTTGACAGAGTGAAAGACATTTATCAATTATAGATAATATTGTTCTAAAAGAATGTATAAACTAACGAATATAAGTATCACAAGATTTTTTAGCAAGTTGAGGATTAAACGCATTGCTACTGCGATTAATCTTGAGCCATGTTACTCAACGTTTACAATCAGTGTTCATGTTTATGGCTCACTTGTTATCATGATTAAAACCAGCAGCATATACAGTGAAGTTGTTGACCAGATGTTACTTAAAAGCATACTATTTTCAGTGCAGGTCGTATAAAAACATAATTTTGCCATTTGAGTACTGCAAAACATTGTCAAGGTTTACGAATAAATTCCAAACACTGGCTACTACACTAGATTTTTTTCATAATCAGTTTCCACAAGATCTTGGTAGTTCAGTATTTATCCACATTTTTAAGTAACTATTAATCCAAATAAGAAAAATCTGTATGGAATACAGGATTCATGTCGATAGTATTCGAATACCAGAACAAAACTCATAAAAACTATCATCGGATTTCGTAGACAAAATATTTCACAATTCCTCAAAACAGTTCATTTTTCCAGGAAGCCAGTTGAAAAAAGGTAAAAGGAAAATAAATTTCAAGGAAATTAAAGGCTTAAACTGTAGGCATTGGTACTCATTAAGTAAATTAACTAACCAATTAAACCTGTGTTCAGATTAGTGATATTATGTTGTTCTGCATATATCAAAAGATTTATAGTAGGATACGAATTAATACCCTAGTCGGGAGCTGAGTGATTACTTCAATTAATTGCAGGTGCACGAGCAGAAAAGAGATGCATAGGTTTAAATAATGCAGTATTATGTTTTAAATCTCAAAAACTGACAATGCATGGTAATTCAATATAAATATCTTACTTCATAGTTATGTTGTGAACTTTATATATAAAAATTTACCTCTTTCACCTTTATCAACGACTTTTTGTTGAGCCAATACAAAATCTACACTTTTACCTATCGTAACAAATTTATTTTACAAAGTGGTTTTCTATTTTTCTAAAACCCTGCTTTGGTTTCTGCAGATAGTAACGATATACCTCACACAATCTGGTTCATTGTAGAGTACGTGTTTACTTGGTAAATCGTTATCACTTGTTAGTTTTTATTATGCAGCTAACAGCTTTACAAATAAGGTTGTACGCAACAGTTTTTCACTGACAATACTTGGAGACATCTAATCATAAGCAACATAAAACCTGAGACAAGTGTATATTTGACTAAGTTGTCGTACCATATCAGAATACACCGACATCTTGTTTTGAGTTGATGAATGCCACTTTCACGTAAATAACCTGTATCTATCTGATAAACGAATAATCAGAAGTGGCTTAGTAGCATATTTGCATTAAAGTCATGGCATATCATTTGACGTCCTCAGCCAAAAATTGTGATTATCCCGCGTACCCAGACCCGAAAGTCGATGTCAACAGATGTTGTTTAAACCACTAATCAGTAACTGTACGGCCCGATTGACTACTTTGTTATGCTTCTTATCAACTTCCTCTCACTGTTCTGATTTCAGGTGTTTAGTTGAATCGATGCACATTTGTTTGTATGCCACGTTAGTTATAACTAGTGTTGTCATCCAACTCGTTAGGGTTGCCTCTTATTCCTTTTTTTATTTAATTTTGCTATGGATGTTCTAGAAGTCATAATTCCTTCATTTAACTTCAGGAATTAATCTCCTTTCAGGAAACCCACTCATCGATTTAGTATACGCAGACTATGTAGTCCCGTTCAGTGAAAACAGCAGTATTTAGTCTTCCTAACACCTTGAGTAACAATCCAAACATATTCAGGATGCGTTTCTCTCTTTTAAAATGTAAAATTTTACTCCAGAACTGGTCTGGAGCATTGCTTGTATTGGTCATACGGAGTGAAGTAGTTAAAAACGTTGACCACTTCACTTATTTTTGGAGTCTCATCACCCTCGGTGGGTCTCTGTCTGATTAAATCTCAGCAGGGCTTCAGAAAACTCACACGGTATTCACCAGCTTATATCACTTATGGCGTAGACCAAATATCCGTCTTTTAACGGAAGGCGGAGTGTACTACAGAGCAGTCTGCTCTGTTTTAGCATGTGTGCGGAACATGAGCCATGAAAATTGAAGATATGCATAGGCTCTAGATCTTTGCCTATTTTCTAACTTTATCTTATAACAGCTAGTATTGGGTAGATGATAACTAAGTGTCAAGCCTTATATTTACCAATTGGTCTAATATTTTCACCTAGTGTACTACTCCCACCCGTCGTATTACTCAGTGGTGCTTCAATGACAAACATGGTCAAATACTTTAAACTTTAACATATCTTCTAGTCTCACAAACCGTGTTTATTAACAGTAGACCAGTAGGGAAAAAGCCTTTATTTAATATACACCATTTAATAGTTTTTTTTCGGGGGGGGGGTTCTTGCATGTGCTATAAGTAATACAAATTTTAGACTTTGTATTCCTGAAATATCATCAGCCACTTTTACGATAAGTCAAGCGATCAATCATATCAATCACTTTACTCTCTTGTAGTCAAACTAGCCATTTATGTAAACCGCTTCTGAAACCACACTGTATTTGGGAGCACAAAACATCCTACATACATCATTTAGTATTTTAAAATCTCTTTACTGAACATAACTCTGCCATCTGTGTGCCTAAAGTTAGTGAATGTGTCTCTGGATTGGCATAAGTCCGTTTACATTGTTATAGGTATGCTATGTGGTTTCTTTAAATTTCATTCTGACGTGTTTAATCATTGATCAAACCAACCTTTATACTTACCTTCACTAGCGTAGAAGTAGGATGGAAAAAAGCTAAAGGTGACCAAACCAAAAGTTGTTCTCAATCCCTGAAGTCGTTGACTGTTTGACTAGGAAATGTTGCTAAGTGAACACTACTTGCTATTTCTGCAACTAGTTGTTGATGTTGGCTAAAAATTGATCACAGTGGTTCAGTTGCATTCATTATTTGTGTTCTAAACTCTGAGCTTTGAGCGTTCTCTGTACTTTTTTACTCATAAATTAATTCTCCACCTACTATATTCTCTATGTTCAGTTTTTCTTATTATCACTGATGTTACTCCTACTCTTACTAATACTTTTGTATTCATCTTAGTGTACTAATAGAGTATGGCAACTTTAAGCAGGTTCTTCGTTGCACATGACTGATTTACTTTCACTGAAAAATTTAAATGCTTGTTCTTATCATAATGGAAACAATGATTTTTATTTTAATAGGGATAATGTCTATTCTAAAATTAGAAGATCCCACAGTGGATGTTGGTGATATTGAAAAATATCGTATGGCTTTTTTAATGCAGTTTTTCGTTCTACACAAACGAAGATTCCGGTTCCCACGCCTTCGCTTACAGGTATGTTTAGTTTAGTTATTTTGTCGATATCTTCTATTTTAATACAGTTTACGAGTTCTAAAGTGTGGTTTTTCTTATTTGTAAAATCCGCTAGACCTAGTTTTCAATCTTTTCATACATAATTTGCTATTAGGGAAGCTATTGTAATTTATCACACCATTTGAGGTGGTTAGTTAAAGGCATGAGGCTAAATATTTATGCAGAGACTCCTTTCTTGAGTTCCTAGAGATCATGCAATCCTATTGCTTAAGGTGTTATCAGATGTTGGTGAAAATGTAAACCAATGGCTATGAAAGTTAAATGAAATTATAGAAGCGAATGAAATCTGTCTTAGTTGATTAAAAGGGATTTCCTTCTTAATGTTGTTATCGTACTTTATAATTGGCACACTTTTAGCTTCCCTATTACTCTAAAACGTTTTGTATCATTAATTAAATGAAGAGTATTAGTTGCCAGAATCGTGACAGTCAGTTGAAATGAATACGTTTTCACCTGCACCTATTGAGTTTTATCGTATTCATTTCGTATTAGGCTCTTCTAATTAGGTTTCAGTAACTAAGATATATGTGAAATCTGCCTTCTTGTACGTAAATATATAGGCTTAGTGTCAGTTCACGAAACCATTGACTTTTGTCACAGGCCATTTATGTGGGTTCAGACTACTCGTTTGGGATCCACTTAATGACTGAAATAGTTTAAGGTATTGTTTGACATAGCTTAGAGTCGGTAACAATGGCGCAGATGCATTCAGAGTGTAGATCTTGAGTTACTCCAGTATTCCTACCCGTCCTCCTACAACTTAGTTTCAATCTCTAATCTTTTACACTATTATTTCATACTTTTCATTATTTCAACCCTTTTGTTATTTGTCTTATTAATCTCATTTTATTGTGCTGATATACTATGATAACCTTAAGTAACACATATTTGTGCTAAGCTCCACATTGATTATTGTTAGATTTATTTATTGTTTATTATTCTATTCAACTCATTCCAAAGCAAAGAGATAATTAGTCAGAGAACGGAATACATTCCAGTATTAAGATTAAGCAGAATCTAGTAACAAAGTATCATGAGGCATCTCACATCTCAATTGGACACTAACGCTGTTTGGTTGTAATAAATGCATGGGTGTATATCAATCTAAGCAGGATTTGAGCATGTTTTAGTTAGAACTGTATCACGGTAACAGTTCCTTCGTGATCTGATTAGTAGGATCTGTTATAAGTGCCCACTTGGGCAAGCTTACTGGTCTACGGATTTTATCCACATGCTTTTTTTGTACTGAAGACTTAGTTTCTTTTTTAATATTCAGGATGTTCTGGACTATTTCGATTTGTCTGGTCTGGAAGGTGTCTTATAGGATATAGAGTTGTATTATATATTAATTCCCATCAATGCAGGAAGTAATTATTTTCAAATGATTTTGTCTCACCCGAGTTAATTGACCATCAATACGTGGCCGCTTCGCGGAATTCAAATGACTACCCATCTGGGATGATTTTCAGGGTAATCTATAGCAAGGACCTTCTTACCGACACCGAATAATCATTTTTACACTCAGTGGTGTTGATTATATTGCTCCTACGGAGAGCTTTTTCGTTAAGACTTGTGAGTTAACACTAAACGAACAACACCAAAAAGTGTGTTTACACCTAGTGCACCTAAAAATAACATTTGTAATATGGCTGCGCAATCCATAATTTTTTCGAAAGTTTGTCATTACAATCACTATGCAGTCTAACTATACCAGTCTTCTATGTTTCCCCACTAATTGGAAAAGGTGTGTAGAAAGATATTCTTTTGTTTTTCAATAACAAAACAACACATTTATCGATTGTTTACCGTTAGTTTAAATGATCTGTTAATCAATTGTTTTGTTTTCCATACTGTTTACTTATTAAAAGTATACGTAAACTGGCAATAAAGGTCGTATGTTTTTTCCAATAGTTGGACACCGAGTTCAAATGACATAAAATTTCTTTATTTAAGGAATAACAAATGAATTTTGGCTAGGTTGGCTACCAAAGAGGATATACACCACGCGCTGTTAAGTGTCAATACAGAATTATAACAAAACGGAGTAAGAAGATGAAGCAGTACAAATTAAATTTGTTTGAGTTAATTGAAGTGTAAATATCGTTTGAATTAGTGATGTAGCACAACGACTTCGTAATTATTAATCGTCATATTTATGTGTACGTTGATGCAACGTCCAGGCTAAGAACGGTCGTTTTACTATTCCTTAACGTGATCATATTGAGTGAGGAATTTGAATGCATTGACCTCTTCACTTATCTTGGAAATCCGATTATCGCTGATAAGGTTATTGTCTGATAAAACTTCAGCTGGTTTGGATTTTGCCAACCTGCGACACTTGTGATATGGATGGAGTGTCTGTCTGCTAAACAATCGAACTAGAATACTGCCTAGCATTGACCTATTGAAATTGAAGACATGTTTAGGCTGATAACTTCTGATCAAAGTTGGCTTGAGTGTGTCTTGCTAATCGTTGAACGACCTAGTATCGAATAATGAAGTTCAACACAGAGTGCTAGATAAAGATTCTAAATTGATTAAGGTGGTTGGAACATGTATTATGTATGCCCAACCACCTACGTTAACACATGATATTGGCTAGTATGGAACTAGAACGAAAGTAAACTAACCAAAATATGGCATTAGTTTATAATTCTGTCAGAGCGGTGCAACCCCATCATGACTTGGTTTTTTATTCATTCATACTTAATTTTGTGTTCCTTTTTATTGAACCTTATTCCGATATTATTCTTGTTAATTTAATCATGTTGTGCTAATATAACGTAGAAGCACATATTTGCTAGGCTCTTCATTGTTTATAACTGACTAGACCTCTCACGTAAGTACTATGGCTCAAAGCTAAATACGAGAATCTGTACCTGATGAGTTTCTTAATAATGATAATGCTAATACTTCTTTTCTACAAACCATTCTTTTTCAAAGCATTAAAGTGTTTTCCAGGAGTATATTTAGAATTGATTTAATCAATTTGCCTTTTTTTTCTCTAAATTCATTGATACTTCTGCTGGTGGACTTTCTGCACATCACACTTTGTGTTTGTCTGTATGCATACTTATAGTTAGATGCTTTCATGGTATACTTACTATCTTAAGTTCGCTTATACACTGGGATAAATTGATACGATTAGATAATGTGTTACTTTCAGTCAAGTCACCTACACTTAATACTCGTTACAACATATTATCATAGTACTTATATACTCATATTTTGGGCGTATTTACGTAAACATAATTGTTATTTACGCGTTTAACTATAGTTCTAAATATATTCCAGTTTAATAACACAATTATATTAGCCCTTTTTCTTACTGACAATTGCTTTTTGTTGTTTGCTGATTTACTGTTAATTATCTTTTATGTTAATTATTCTTATTGATTAGAACATTAATTCATCAAGTAAAATATGTTGTTTTCCCTACTAGGCTTTTAGTTATGCATATCGTGTATGCACCGCTGATGGACATTTTAAACAATAAACCTTATTACTTGGTTTATTTGTCATCTTACAATGTTTTGTTTGTCAGCTAACTTAGGGTTACTTCTTGAAATCTTAGTCTGGAACCGGAACAGTAGTTATAGTTAAGGCTTCCGATTTCCAACTATTGTCCCAGACTCGAGTGTTATTCTAACTGTTTCAGTGTTAGGCAGCCTGGTAGTAATTCAGCCGACTAGACGAAAGCATACTCTTGTAAATGAGTTTCATAATCAATAACAGGTTCGAAACCACATACTCCATGTTCATATAATCAACTGGATAGTGTCATTCACACTTAACACAGAGCGTGTTCTTTTATTGATTTTATTTTTTTTTAAATGCACAAATCCTAGTACCTCAACAGGGGAGTAGGCTTTATAATCAAGTACATACATCTACATGTGGTAGTGAGCTAAAACGTCATCCAGTTCGCTCGAGATCTCAAGGTTCTACGTCCGATCCTTGGCAGGTTCATGAGTGTGAACTGAGAATCTTTATGCTCGGTCGAAACAGCTGTCCAATAATCCCCAGTCTTCAGTGGTATACAACCAAGATCATTCCTCGACGATTACAAGCAACAAATTAATTAAACCAATCTTCACAAAACTGCTTTAAATTAACTAAAATAATCATAAGTATGATTAATGGATAGTTTTTGAAACGATTTCGGTTAATCTTTCATATTTACATGATTTAGATAAGAACTTGTTATATCTTGCAATACAGCCAACAACGAAATACGGATACAATAACCTCGATAGGAAACAATACAACAACCCAGACACCAAGACAGTTAGTTCTATGCTCGCACATTTGTCCCGTGATTCCTAATCCCCAAACCGGATTGATGAACACAATATGAGTGATCCAACAAACAGTCAGATTATATTTCATTCGTCCCTGTGTGACAGATGATTTAATAACAGGTTTTAGTCGAAGTTCAAGGCCATGGAAAAAAACATTAATCAAAATGAAATGATCTATTTGCATGTATTCAAAACAAATGAGATAGTCTTTTAAAAGACAGTACCTGTAGTTAGTTATTCTTCTTGAATCCTTTCTAGTGTACCTGAATAACACTTCATAGTATAGCATATAATGCTAGTATTTAAAAAGATGATAAGGTTTAAGCATTCACTTGACGCATTACTAATTTTATAAATCGTCTACGACCTTTACTTTAGCGAATTATACATGAAGTGATGTCAGTAAACTCATAAAAGTTCATTGCAAAAATATACACAATTAAGTTATCACTGATATACATTCTCATGTTGTGGTAGTTCACGATGATGTAAGTTCCGAAAAAGAAGTCTCTGTTTCGCTCTTCTAGAATTTGCCAATGTTTTTACATTAATTCAATTAAAATAGGAACATTTTTTAAGTCATCAACAGAATTCATCCACTGGAATTCGGCGTACCGTAAATTGGTTAATAAACTTTGTATAAGTTATTCTGTATACAATATTAATTAAACTTTCCATTGTGTGTCATTGTACACCAACCTAATGATTCTAATTGCTAAGAATTTGCTATGATTTATTAGTATGGTCCATGATATGTTGCACTCCTTTGAGAGATCTCTCACGAAACAACTGTCCAGTGATTAGTGGTTCAATTAGTATCAGTCTGAATGTGTATGTTCATTTTACCATACTGTTTCTGCTTAATGTGTTGAACTACATTGCCGTCATTATGTAGATGAAGGTTAGAAGTTGAGAAAGAAAAGAACAGTTTCTTCATGTCAATTCTGTTAAAGATACTTGGTTAGGGATGCTTTTAATGTCTTTCGAGTGTGACTGCAGAGCTCTTGGAACAATCACTTGAGTCCTACCATATACAACCATTTTGTGAATAACTCTTAAGACGCAAAAGAACGAAACCTGGGTACGATTTGTATTTTTAAGGTCGGCTTTTTCTAACCTTTTCCATTGTGAAAAGGTAGGTAGCATTGTTGCAAATCCTAGTTGTCCGCTTGTAACTAACATCTACACAATCAGCATGACGTTGTTTAGTCTTATCTCTCTCCGACAGACCTTTTTGATATGATAGTACCTAAAGGAACGATTGTTTGAACTAATAATGGCTTAAATCGGATCATCACTTTAAGATTCCTGTTATGGTCGAGTTGTATAACAACATCATATTATCTTTCTCACATTATCGTTTTTTAATCGTTCCTAATGTAGAGCCAAAGAGAGAGAGAGAGCATATTTCGAATTATTAACTTGTAGTGTGCACTTTTCATTATTGTGAATCGATTGCTTAGTGATATTATTATCATTATGATTATTGATAGCGATATTAATACTGTTGTTGTTGTTGTTGTTATGCATATATGTGCTGTTGTGTGTTTTCAACAGTTGTCTTCATCATTATACACATGTACATATGGTGTTACATATGTGATTTGCTTTGTGTTCCATTCTCTGTTCAATGCAAATAGTCTGTTATTCGTTAGTTAGGTAGTTAGTAAGTAGTATCTGCACGCCTGTCTCTCTCCAACATCTTAGACATTTTTACTTAGTGTATATACATAATTTTTTTTTAAAAAAAGAGGTTTCACAAAAATGGATTTCCTATTTTTTGCTCCTAAAAAAGAACATATTTCTCATCTTTGTATATTATCGAATTGAAAAATATGCCGTTTATTAGTAGTATTTATATTCGGAACAAAAAAAGACGATCCTACTTCATTTATTCTTTAATCTCTACGAAAATGCTTTTTTATACAAAAAATGGGTAGTGATACTGTAAGATCGATTGTTGCCACCTGTACATCAGTAATAATCCATATCATGAAATTTTTTCTTTTATCCGTAATCATATTTGTATGACAATTATATTGTTTATTATTCAAAGCCTCATTCACATGCAACTTTCTTAAATTAGATCCAATTGTAAACATAACAGAACGTAAAATATTTGCTCGTTAGCACAGCGAAATAGAATTAACAAGGTTGATACCAGAAAATAGTTCAGTAAAGTCCATTAAAATACAGTTATGTGCAAAAGAACAATGAATATGGCATTCATTACTCGAATCCGAGACAAATCTACACCTATTGACACGGCTCATACCGTTGTTCCATGTTTTTGTTTGACCGTTTTTAGTTATTTTCTATCCTACTTCTGCACTAGTCAATATCGTACATTGTCGTAGGTGATATTTGAGCATACATATTCTTACCATCATAACCAATGACTTAGAGGTCAGTGAGCTACATTACAGCAAGTTGTATGCATCAAAGAGTTTGCTTATTAATATATCCGTATATTGTGCGAATAATAGCTGGTCGAATGTGGCTTCTTACTATCAGTAACTCCATGATTAATTCTAATCTTGTAGTTTTCTGTTCTCGTTAATGTGTTCATGGATACGTAGGTTTATATATCAAGTTTGTAACATAGTGTTATAACATATGATGAATTGAATATAACAATATTCTAGTTTCTTTTGATGTGCCATGGATATTTATTGCATTCAATATTCACTCTAGTTTGTAGTGGTATACACTGATACAACATCACTTTTGTGCAGTGTTGCATATCCACATCGAAAATGAAGGAACGTTTATAATCAACAGACCTTCCATCATTTTCTGATAATCAGTTTAAATTGGAATTATGTTGAAGTGAATGTTCTGCATAAGCTTAACACCGTGCAAAGTACAAAATTTATGTATTCAGCTTTAAACTACACTTTAGTTAGGCAATCAATCAATCAATGCCTGTTACTCCAAGTGGAGCATAGACCGCCCACCAGCATTCTCCAGCCAACTCTGTCCTGGGCTTTCCGTTCTAGCTCTTCCCAAGTGCTGTTCATTCTCTTCATGTCTGTTTCCAATTCCCGACGCAATGTGTTCTTGGGCCTTCCTCTGTTTCTGTGGCCTTTAGGATTCCAAGTCAGTGCTTGTCTTGTGACACAGTTTGATGGTTTCCTCAGTGTGTGTCTAATCCATCTCCAGCGTCTTTTCCTAATTTCTTCCTCAACTGGAAGTTGATTAGTTCTCTGCCACAACAGGTTGTTGTTGATGGTATCTGGCCAACAGATCCGAAGAATCCTACGCAGGCAGTTGTTTATAAATACTTGTAACTTCTGTAGGGTACTTTTTGTAGTTCTCCAAGTTTCAGCTCCATACAACAGGACTGTCTTCACATTTGTGTTGAAAATTTTGACTTTTATATTGACTGACAGTTGGTTTGAGTTCCAGATGTTTTTCAGCTGTAAAAATGCTGCCCGTGCCTTACCAATCCGCGCCTTCACATCCGAATCAGACCCTCCGTGTTTGTCGATGATGCTGCCCAAATATGTAAAGGTTTCAACGTCTTCCAGAATTTCTCCGTCAAGTGTAATTGGGTTAGAGTTTGTTGTTTTGTATCGGAGGATCTTGCTTTTCCCTTTGTGTATGTTGAGGCCTACTGCTGCTGAGGCTGCTGCTATATTGTTGGTCTTCTTCTGCATTTGATGATGTGTGTGAGAAAGAAGAGCTAGGTCATCTGCAAAGTCCAAGTCATCTAGTTTCGTCGATGTTGTCCATTGTATTCCGAGAGTGCCTTCAGATGTTGCAGTCTTCATGATCCAGTCGATGACCAGTAGGAAGAGGAAGGGCGAGAGTAAGCAGCCTTGTCTAACACCGGTCTTCACTTCGAATGAATCTGTGAGCTGACCTCCATGCACGATTTTACAATGTAGTCCGTCGTAAGAATTTCGTATGATGTTGACTATCTTCTCGGGTACGCCGTAATGTCGTAGAAGGCTCCATAATATTCTCCTATCCACGCTGTCGAATGCCTTTTCATAGTCGATGAAGTTGATGTAAAGTGGTGAATTCCATTCAATTGATTGTTCAACAATGAACCGTAGAGTGGCGATTTGATCGGTACATGATCGATCTTTACGGAATCCAGCCTGTTGATCTCGGAGTTGGCCGTCGACTGGGCCCTTTAATCTGTTCAATAACACTCTGTTGAAGACCTTTCCTGGTACTGAAAGTAGAGTAATGCCTCTGTAGTTCTCACAATTGCTGAGATCGCCTTTCTTTGGTATCTTGATGAGGTACCCTTCTTTCCAGTCTGCTGGAACTTGTTCTTCCTCCCAAATCTTCCTGAAGAGAATGTGGAGTATCTTTGAAGTTGCTTCTATATCTGTCTTCAGTGCCTCTGCTGGTATGTTGTCTGGTCTTGCTGACTTGCCACTCTTGAGCTGTCTGATGGCCATTTTGATTTCTTCGACTGTTGGTGGGTCTGTGCTTATAGGGAGATCCGTGGCTGCTGCTTCGATGACTGGTGGGTTCAGTGGGGCTGGTCTATTCAAGAGTTCTTGGAAGTGCTCTACCCACCTGTTCCGTTGTTCATGCACTTCAGTGATTGGTTTGCCAGCCTTGTTCTTGATTGGCCGTTCTGGCTTGTTGAATTTCCCAGCTAACTTCTTCGTTGTATCATATAAGAACCTCATATTTCCTTCTCTTGCAGCTTTTTCCGCTGTCATTGCTAGGTCCTCAACAAACTTCCGTTTATCCAACCTGATGCTCCTCTTCACTTGCTTGTTGACTTGGGTGTATTCGGCCTGTGCCTTGGCTTTCTCTGCTCTTGTCCGACTGTTATTGATCGCTGTCTTTCTGTTCCTCCTTTCTTGGATCTTGTTCAGAGTTCTAACAGAAATCCACTCTTTTTGGTGTTGTTTCTTGAGACCCAAAACCTCCTGACATGTTGAGGTTATTGTTCTCTTAATCTCTTTCCAGTTGTCTTCCATATTAGTTCCACCTTTTTCTAGTAGATTATGAAATGCCTGAAACTTGTTGCTGAGAATTAATTTGAATTCGTTGCGTTTGTTAGTATCACGGAGAAGGGCTGTATTAAACTTGTGTAATACTGCTGCTCCAGTTGTCCAGTGCTTCCTCAGCTTCAGTTTCATTTTAGTTACCACCAAATGGTGATCTGAAGCTATGTCGGCTCCTCTCCTTGCTCTTACGTCTTCCATGGTCCTTCTAAACCTCTTATTGATGCAGATGTGGTCGATTTGGTTCTCCGTGATGTGGTCCGGTGAAATCCATGTAATTTTGTGTATACGTTTGTGAGAGAAAATGGTGCCACCTATAATCATTTTGTTGAAGGCACATAAGTTCACGAACCTCTCACCGTTATCATTCCTTTCTCCCACTCCATGTTGTCCCATGATGTCTTCATACCCGGTGTTATCCACTCCGACCTTGGCGTTGAAGTCGCCCATTAGAATAGTCAGGTCCTTGGCTGAACATTTCTCGATGATTGACTGCAGCCTCGCATAGAACTGGTCTTTGTCGTCTTCGTGGCTGTCGTTGGTGGGTGCGTAGCACTGGATGACATTCATTGCAATCCCTTCCTTCTTCGTCTTGAAGGATGCTGTGATGATCCTAGGTCCATGAGGTTCCCATCTTATAAGAGACTTCCATGCATCTTGGGATAACACCAATGCTACTCCTTGTGTGTGTGGGGCGTTTTCTTCTTCGTGGCCGGAGTATAAAAGCACATTTCCCGAGGATAACCGTTGCTGTCCAGCTTGCACCCAATGCGTTTCGCTTATTCCAAGTATCTTCAGGTTGTATCTTTTCATTTCTTCAGCTATTTGCATGGTCCTCCCTGTTTCCCACAGCGTGCGGACATTCCACGTACCTATACTAATGGTTGCTCTGGTTGTCAGAAGAGACATCGGCCTCGTGGCTTCCGAAGAAACTCGGCTTTCACCATGAGGCGTCATAACATACCTTCCAACTCCCAGGGCAGAGTGAAAATGGTTATAAAGGTTTTTACTGGTTAGCGTTTTTTTAGCACATTTGCTGTTTTACGGGATGGGGTTGCTAGCCCCATGCCCAACCCTCCTCCTTTATCCGGGCTTGGGACCGGCAGCAACCCTAGGGGCTACAGGCGGAGTTAGGCGAGAACATGTTATTTTACTTGGTTTTTTCATGCTAAAATAGGTGAAACAAGATTCAAGCGTTCGACTTTAACCTTTTGGGAGCCGCTCCATTACAATAGAAATCTAGCAATGAAAAGTAAAATTTCAGAATAACCAATTAAAATATGGATAAATAAGTATACACATATACTTAGCGTAGGTGAGATATTTGTCTATCAGCTAAGGAAACAGCATACTGCTCAGCAGCATTAGAAGTAGGTGGGATTCATTGGCTCGTAGCATTTGAAACATTACTGGCGTTTATTGGGACCGTTTGGGAGAGTAATAATGAGGTTAGATGCAGTTTATTAGGGAAATATGATAAATCAGTCGGTGAGCCAGTGAATGTTCATTAGTTAAGATAATTCGGCATGTTCTTAATCACCACTTACCTCAACGCGCATTTCTGACGGATATTGGAAGGTAGGATAAAGTGAACCTTGAGGCAACTAAACCAAAATGTAGTATCAGTCCATGAAGCCACTGACGGCTGGTCTTACCGTGTTGGTATATGTAGGCTACTTGGTTGAGTTTAGAATTGATCAGTGTGCATTCACTCCTTGTCTTCCGTCAAGAGCATAAAATCATTTTATACTCTTCCACAAACCTATTCTTTCTCCCTGTATCACATATGTGACGATATTATTTTCTTACTACCACTACTTGCACTAATTTGCTATCCATCTTTCTGTATTAATGAGTTGTGATAACTTAGACCAATGCACCTATGTACCCAGGTTCTACGTTGTACCTAGTTGACAGACTCAGATATTTTGACTTTTAGTTACAAAGTTCCTAGTTAGAACCCGTCATTTCACTTTAAGTAATCTAGTACTAGTGTCATTAGCATTTTACACTCACGTTAACATAAATCTGAAGCCTGTTGTTAATTGAGCTTAAGTAAGTTAAAGGTTATAAAAGTTTGTCTAGGTAAGTGAAATATTCGCAATATCAAATATTGATTACATTATATACTCTTTTTAGTGTGCATTTATATGTAAAACAAAATAATAATAATAATAATAATAATAATCACTAATTAGACCAAATAGTGTTATGCTTATTTACCATGACTTTGTAATATTTTCCATCTATTTTAATAGATAATAACCGAGTATGCATAGAAATAGATCAGTTTTTTTCCTTTTCTTAATGAAAAATGATCGGTTAAATTTTCTCTACTCAATTGTTCTCTCTCTCTACACTTTATGATTATTTTTTTCTTTGTTATAGTTCAGTTAATTGATAGTAAAATTAAATAACTATTAACAACAACTTTTGGAAATATTAATATGAATAATGTATGAGGCGTGAAGTAACAAAAGCTGAAAATGTAGAGAGTTAACAAAAAAGAAAGTTGTTTAGTTCTTATTCTCCTGTTTCCTTCATTACCCCCCCCTCACACATTTTCGTTTTAAATGTTTTACATTTAATGAGTTAACGTTTTTTTCTTTTAATTTTTGTATTCAATCAAGTGATTGCCTAATGTTTACAATACATTTTCTGTACTGTTTATTTACAAAAGTGTACATAGTTTCATTGTGTTTTCATCTTTTCCTTAATGTTGCTGAAAACTGAATTCGATCAATCTCTTTTACCATATATACACATCCTGAGTAGATTTCCTCCATATGGCATTAATTCACAATTATGATGGGTAGAGTAGCCGGCAAATAGAATTCAAGACGTTCTCATTTCATCCTATTTGAGACTTTTCTATATTTGGATACACTTGTCACATCCCAGTGCTATTGCTTACACCAGCACTCGAATTCGATGCGTTTGTGTTGTGCACCACAACTTTATTTCCTAAACTATTTCAGGTGGCTACGTATATGTTATGGGGATATGGATTTATTCGGATTGTGTTTTTATCTTTCCGTTAATGTTACTAAGGTCTGAATTTGATCAATCACTCCTGTTATATGTGCATCCTGAGCAGATACCTCGATGCAGTGTTAATTCACAGATATGATATTAATATATCTAGCTAAATATGAATCCTAAATAGGACGAAACCTGCACGTCGTAGATTCCACTTCATATTTTATTCATTTATAAAGATGCTGTATACCAGTGTTTCTAGAAAGTGATACCACATTTCATTACACTAACAGGATAAGGAGAATGGTTCCTATTAATATACCCTAGACAGTTAACTGATGAGCATATCTAACTTATTGTTAGAGGGCTAATTATGCTACTCCATTGTCTAAACCGAGGTAGCTGTAGTGCAACTCGGATATACGTTTTGCTGCTCGAAAGCTGAACAGTCTAACTATCGAAACATCGATACGCTGTATGCAGTATAACTTGCGGTTGGCATAGTAGAGTATTAAGAAAGAACCAAGCTAGCTTTATGCTTTAGGATACTTATGGTTTACGTAGGGCCTAGAACGTGGTCTTAGATCTCAAACTAAAGCAGGCTGTTTTCCTGATCTAATCACCCAGCATCTTTTAACATAAAAGATAACATTTTAAGTTAGTAGAGCAGCATCAAACGATAATAATAGTTTTTGACCTTTTAACAGTATAAGAGCAGTTGGAGACAGTCGCTACTTTCCTAGTATTTTTACTGCCTCACAGAAGCCTTTTATCTAAGACAACCTGCAACATTTATATGCTGTCAGTCCTCAGTAGGCTTGTTTTATAGCAGTATAGTGCAATCAAAAGAAGACGACGACAGACTGTAGATCCAACCGTGACTCTTACCAGTTTTTTTTATTTTATCTTTGCACTGACTTAGTAATTCTTCGTCTCGCTTTCAATAACAAAGAACTAGACTGCTTCCTATCTATATTCGAATCGTGTTACACTGACAGGTGAAATGAAGTCTTTACCTATAATTACTTTTTGCAATGAAGCATTCATCCAATAGATGAACAGAAAAAACCACCTAAATTACTAAGTACGATTAACTTATTAAGCGTTATAAACATTACAAATGACAGTCTAGAATACAAGATGGTGTGTTTTTATGAGTTATTTTAGTAATCCATTCTCCACTCTTTTATCATTTTAAAGTACCCATGTACTAAGAATCATATCATTATTTATTTATCGAAACGTATCACTAACTAGTTAGTTACTAAGTAGGTAAGTAGCATGATCTTAGTATTTTGTTAATCACTTTATTAGTGAAAATTAATTTGATATAATTTATCGATTGTAAATGTTCTGTATCATTTCAGATTTATCGACTGAATATAGATAAATAGATGTTTGATGTTTGAGTATAGTTAGTTAGTGAAGAGAGAGAGAGAGAGAGAGTGTGTGTGTGTATGTATGAGAGAGTGATTCCAATCTATGCATAAATAGGTACACTTTTTTTTAAAAAGAAAATCTTTATAACTCGTTTTTCACCAATAGAAAAATGTTTTGTTGATGTTTTAATCAGATTATTAAATCATTTTTTTAATGAATTGTCCTTAAATAGGGTGGTAATTCATGGTAATGATGATGATCAAAAAGCTCATTTTATTGAATTTACTTAGAAAGGGATTCGGCTGAACTTTGAATTACTGCCACTGTTTTATCGACAGTTGACTTTTTCTTCAGAATTTTAGTGAAAACTAGTCGATAAATTGTAGATTTTTCACATAGGCTTTTATGCTAGAGGAGGTATGTGACTTGTTCGAATCCCGCCTCATTTCGTTACTACGCATGTGTGTATTCTCTTTGTGTTTAGTTTTTCTTCAGTAGTACTATTATTTTGATACCTTCGTTACTCATCTCGATATGTTGGTGTGATGCACAACACAAGCCGTTATATATTTATATCATGTCCACCATCTGTGATTATTTTTATTATTTGTATGTAGCACAGCAATTACATCATTAAGAGCATTTGTTATTATGTTTGTGTATGGATTGAGACACTACCTGGACGCTAAATATGAAGCAAGTTTATTTCTTAGGGAGGTTATTTTTCAAACATTCAATGTAGAATTTATTAGATACACTTTTCTGGTATTAGGTGTGCAACATAAATTCCCACGCCATTCGTCTTGTCAGGATTTTGAAACCCATCCATGTCATTGGTGTGAAATTATGGTTTTTTTTAATTCCTGTGGATAGACTCTTCGTGTCTACTAGTGCAGTTCAAGTGCTGGATGTTTACTTTTATTCTTCTGCTTACGTAAAACACCATTACATGAAGGAATTTTGTTGACATTCCCTGATAATCTATTAACACGTAGCCTTATAAAAGTGTTTCTAGAGGAAGAGCGAATTTTCTCTACCAACGACCATTCCCAATCATTGCGAGCTTAGCCTTTCTCTCTTACACAAAATATCTGACGTGTCATATATACTTGGTGGATAGGTTGCAACAACAAGGGCCTTGCTCACTACAATAATTTCGTGTTACACCCATTTATCTAGGGCAGGATTTGGGCCTTACTTAATGTGCCTATGTGACGTCTAGTAGTTCTAGTCGTTTACCAAATCTTGATTACAGTGAAGTTCTGTTCGAATCTATCACAGCTTTTATGAAATACAGAGATTTTATCCATCGAGTATAATTAAGCAGGGGTTTAGTTGATTGACCATCTATATTTCTTTCGTAATTTTGATTTTGACTAATTTTTTAAGGAAGCCCAGACTAGTTCATCAGGTAAAATGATATAATTTATTTCCTTATTCTTAATCTCTATGATTTCTCAAACAATTTACTTCGAACGTCACACAGTAGTTGGAAGTAGGATATCTTGATTCCTAAGTCACTATCCCAACCAAACATTTTTAATGCAGACTGATATTTGGCATTCAATTTCTGACCAGTCAATCACTGCTTATTAACCCCCCCACTCGTGGAACACAGGCCTCCGGAAAGGGCTTGTGGGGGGGTATTTTTCCACCCACAATCATTTTGTTTTAGGCACATAGATTTGCGAATCGTTCACCGTTTTAGTTCCTTTTTCCCAGTCCGTGTTGTCTCACTATATATTCATACCCGACGTTGTCCATTCCAATCTTGGCGTTCAGATCTCCCATCAAAATGGTCAGGTCTTTGGATAGACATGTTTCTACGATTGATTGTATCTTCTCACTAAACTGATCTTTACCATCGTTGTTGTCTTTGGTGGGCGCATAGCATTGGATGATATTTATTTTGATTCCTACCTTCCTTGTTGTGACAGACGCTTTGATGTCCTTAGATCCATGAGATTCCCATTCTACAAGTGCTTCGCGTGCTTCGTGAGACAGTATTAGCGCTATTCGTGGTTGCGAGGCATTTCCTTTTTTACAATTTGAGTACCACATTACCTTTCGTGAGTCTAATCTGTTCTGTCTTGCTTGCTGCCAATATGTTTCATTTATTTCGAGTATTTCCAGGTTATCTCTTTTCGCTTCTTTATCATCTTGAGTGGTTCTCTTGGTTTCTGACATCATGAACTTACATTAATTGATGCTCTGCTTGTCAGAGAGGACATAGGCCTCCTGACTTCTAAAGAAATTTGGCTTTCATCATGAGGCATTGCAACTTTTCGAAATAAAGGCCCTTCATCTCCCAGGGAAGAATAAATGCCTTAAGAGACTTCTTCCGGTTAGCATGTTTTTAGTTAGGTTTTTTTCTACAGGATGGTATTGCTAACGCCATACCCAACCCTCCTTTACCCAGGCTTCGAACTGACAGTAACCATAGAAAGGCTCCAGGTGGGTTCATGTATTCCTGACAATATCCCGCATCTGAATTTCTAACAAATAGCAAATTACTGTTCATGACAATCCATATAATATCGTTTTTCTAACATTCTTCTGAAAGTATTTTTGTATTTTAGTATTTCATGTTTTCTTTACTTTATTTTGTGAATTCAGGATCTCTATCAAAAAGTTTTAAAAGATCCGGATCCTGTAGCGTTTTGTGATTTGGCTGCGCGTATACTTCGATTTTTAAATCATGATGACCCAGATATTTGTATGGCTACAATTGATCAGGCATTAGATCGATTCGCAATTGATAAGCGTACCTCTTATAGAATTAATATGCAACGTCATCGTAACGGGAAGTTGGTGCATCAGTTAGGACCGGCTGCTAGAGCTGCGCTATTAGATAATCTTATTGAATCTGTATATGATGAACAGCCAGATTTTAATTTTACGACATGTTTCAACAGTTCCGCATCGAACGGTGGGGGTGCACGTGGTAGTGGTGGTGGTCCGAACAATGGTTCTACATCAGCTGGTCTGGATAGAATTGATACACAAGATTTATTTGGTTCTACAGATTTGGTAGGATCGGGAGGAGATGGATGTAATATGCTTACTGAAACGGAAGACGTCAATGTACTTATTAAAGCTGGTCAAGATGCTCAAGGATGTAGTTATTATTATATGGATGGTAAGCATATTCCTTTAATATGTATTCATAATTATAAGTTACCTAGCTTGTTGGATGCTCTGTTAGTATTCTTGTTGCCCTTGGCTTGCCTGATCTTTTAAGAGTGATTAGACAGTGTCTGACACTATAATTATTTGGCTAGATTCGAAGAGGATTTGTTCTATTTTTATTCAGTCTTTTCCGTTATTGCTCGTAATGGACGCCACATGACGCTACTGAGATTTGTTCATAATGACTCAGATTCATTTATTCTTTATCTTTCTCTAAATACTGAGTTGCAATATCCCGTCTTACATTCATTTCGTTGTCTTTTCAAACCAATTCCTCAATATTTAAACATTCATTCCTCTGATTACTACTAGGTTATCACGATCCAATTAGTGTTCGTTGTGTTATTTTCATTTCACCATGCTAATTTAGTCTAGAAACTTGTCCTACGTTTTTCTGTTTGACTTAATTTAAAATAACGAATTACTAAAAATTCTTATTGTAAATTGACCTGCTCACTTCTGGTGGTTATTTATCGCAGCTTCCAACCTCGACAACTCTGTGGAATGATGATACGTTTAGGTTTACCAATCTTAGTTTTCTTCTATCCCATCTCTACACTAGCCAACATTCCCCATCAAGCTAGGCAGGAGGTGGTGGGTCATGCGTAAAACATATATGAGGCATCTGAATTGACAAAGTATCTCAACCTCATCAATTAGTTTGTAGTCTTTACTTAGTACTTTGTATCTAAGCTCATATTTTTTGCTAGGCTATCCTCAGTAGACGAGCGATGCCTCGAAGACCTCTGTTATCAAATGCCTCTGACCTACACATGTCTACTATTTTCATTGCCCATGTTTCGCACCCATACGGTAATACTGAGCGAACTGCTGCGCAGATAATACTGATTCTTTGTTTGGGAGACGAATGTTTCTCCTACTACATAAATAACATAAGCTGATAGAAGCCAAACGAACTTTCTAAATCCGAGCTGATATTTCATCAGATACCAACCCACCAGAGCTGATAAGACTTTCATGATAAGCGGTCATAACATTCAATGCTTTACTCTCGAGGATCCATCTAAGTGACAATGCAGAGCAGTTCTGAAGTAACATTTTGTATTTTGAGAAGTGGAAGCGCATCTTAAGCATGCTTTCATTCTTACCTGAGTCGTTAAAGAAACTGCATATTGTCAGCGTATTCATCAAATAGAATTGTATCATCCGCATATTCTAAACTAATAAATTGAATGAAGGTGTAGCTTGTACGACATCTATGATGAAATTAAATATTGATAAAAATAAGATGCAGCACTGATAAATGCTACTTGAGGGCGACAATTTTGATTACCATTCACCATAAGCTGTGACTCGATCATTACTGTTCGAGTAGTGAGGTTTATGTACCATCTCAGAACCTATATTTACTTAGTCAAACCTACTTCCAAGTCAAAAAATATCACTATTGTCGTATATTAGTAAGTACAGCTGTGTCCTTAATATCATAACAACAGGAGAACTCAGGCTCTAAAAATATATGTGACTTCACACCAGTTACTCTTCTATGCCACACACACTGCAACAAATGCAGATGAAGACGAAAAGTGTACCTACAGCCTCAACATACACAAATGGAAAAGAGAAATCCATAGATATAATACAACGAGCACCAATTCAGTTACACTTGGTGGAGAAAGTCTGGGAGATGTAGAAACTTTTACATACCCAGGCATCGTCGTGCATTAAAAGGGATGATCTGATACAGATGTGTAGGCATGAATTGGCAGGACAAGGGCAGCATTTCTACAATCGAAAAACATTTGGAACTCAAAGCAACTGTTGACCAAAATCAAAGTTAGAGTTTTCAATACAAATGTAAAGACAGTCCTATTGTATGCAGCTGAAACTTATATGCAAAAGTAAGAAATGGATCTTTCAAAAGATACGAGTATTTGTAAACTGTTGTTTACGCACAGTATTTCGGATCCGTTGGCCAGACATCATTAGCAACAACCTGCTGAGTCAGAGAACAACTAATATACGGGTGAAGAAGAAATTAGGGAAAGATGCCTGTAGGTGGATAGTACACACATTGACGAAATCATCAAACCGCGCTAACTTGAAATCTTCAAAGCTAAAGGAGAACAGGAAGACAAGGGAACATATTGTCCTTAAAATTGGAGGCGTACACGAAAAATATAAACAGGACTTGGGTAGAATTGGAAAGGAAATTTCAGGATAGTGTTGATTTGATAATTGTGTTCGGTGGTCTATCTATGTGTGGGTATTAGGCATTGTTTAATTGATTGACTGATCATATCCGTTAAACTCGTTGTTTGTAACCAGCTAGATTCATTAGTGAAATAGATAACGCATTGATGTTCGTAATGAATTTTACTGGTTTCAGAGTCCCAGCATTTAACAACACTAGGCTGTATAAGTTTCAAATTAGACGTAACATACCTCTTAGAATTTCACTTTCAGCTACTATTTAAGATTACTAATAACAATTCTACCTTCATTTATTCTCATGTTACCATCTAAAGAGACATATGTCAATCGTATGAAACTTGTATATTTAGTACTTGTACTCACGCATACATTCAGTTGTCAATAAGAAATGTGTTTATAAGTTATAGTACATGAGAAAAAGAATATGTATCTATGTCATCTTATCATCGTTATTATCATTACTTGTGAATTGAATATCTAATGCTGTTTATATTTCTCGTTTCTCTATGCAATACTATCATTGTTGTTGCTGTTGTTGTTGCTTTTCTATATCATCATTACTACGTATTTCTGTTTCCTTCTCTCTGAATAGATAAAATATAAAGTAAATGTATCATGTTAAAACAACACCATTTTCTTATTTATTTATTTAATTAGCTGAAGAAATTAATATTAGTGACTAATTCTAACTAATAAATTAACTGATTGATTGAATTGAATTAAAACTAAACTAAACTAAATTTGTCTAAGTTTATCTTATCGAAATAATTGATTGGTTACTGAAACCAATCATGATGATGATGATGATGATGATGGTGATAGTAGTAGTGTTAGTAGTATAGACCAATAACTTATAATTTGTATATGACTCAGTTTTGTTTGTTTCGTTTTGTTTTGTTTTGTTTTTCCCTGTAAGTTACACATGTACATTATAAATAATAAAAACAAAAAAAAACTGTCTGAACTTTAATAAGTGTATTCAATTAAAATAAACAAGTTAAAAGGAAAGAAATAAAATTTGAACTCTTAGTTACAAAGGTTGATTATTTTATAAAAGATACAAAGAATAATAGAGATTTACTAGTATTGTATTAACTAAAAGAAATTTGTCTTTTACATGAACTTGAATTAGATTTAGTTATTTGAATTCATCAGTGATTGATGTTGTCATAGTGTTATTGTAAACTAAAGAGCACTAGACGATTGTTTCATTCTAGTGGAGTTCAAACTTGTCGGAGAGTCAGATAGTTATCACTAATAACAATGAATGATTGTCTCACAATAATACAAATTGATAGAACTGAGAATTGTATCATTGAATGCTGGCCTAGTTATACAGATGGGCAAGCGCTCGCCGTTGACCTGAAGCTCCTGGTACGGAATCTGGGGTGCGCACTGCTGAGAAGTTCTATACTAGGACGAAGCCATTGTCCAATGCTCCCTGGTTTTTAATGGTATTCTGCTAATATCAATCTCTACAAACCATCTCAATTTAAATTTTGTTATAATTAGTGATATATTATAAAATGGGTTATCGGATTCTATATTTATGTGTAACATTCGAGTAATTACAGAGTTTAATGGTTTGCAAAGTGTAGACAGAAGAACTTATTGAATGTAGTGTTTTTTGAAGTGGATACATTAAGTCAGTGAATACAAAATGTACTTCTTTATATAGCAAAAGCCCATCTATAATTAGAATGTGTTTGTATATTGTTGCAAATGTTGTAAAGGTCTGAGTTGGTCCAGTATCTGTTGCTGTATGTATATTCTAGACGGATTTCCCCTATACAATGTTTATTCTCAAATACGATTAAATTTGTATTGTGGTTGTTTAGTAAAAGTCAAACATATAAGCGCTTAGTCTTATCAATAACATGTTTTCAGTAGCTTGTACCCGTCACATTCTATTGTTGATGTTCACCGGCTCAAGGGAGATTAATTGAATTCAGTTCTTTTCAGTATCAAATGCAAGAGAAAAACCCTTCGCAATTATATATACACTTTCGTCACATGCATGTGGATATCCAGTCTCAATAGCTCAGTGGATAGAGTGTTAGTGTTTGACATGAATGCACTGAGTTCGAGTCCCAGTGTTAACATCAGCACTTGGATGTGATTGATGCATGCAGCTAAAGATGAGTCCCATGTAGAATGAAATGGGATGTCCTGAATTCCACATTTCAATTTTAATCACACTAATAATATTAACCTGCTGAGTTTGTTTTTCTAATTAAGCTTTTACAATCTTGACATAATTATGTATAACTTAACATTATCCCTTTTTTGTCCTTTAGATTTACGTCTTTATCGTGAACGTCCACAAAGTGGTATCTCATCTCAGTGGGATATTGCTGTCGGTCCAACAGCTGATCAGTGGTTAGCTTTTATTATGTCATTGAGTCGTAATGAAAAAGAATATGATTTGTATTGTTTTTTAAAACAAGATTTATTTGAATTAGTCAAAGAGAGTTTAGATGCATTAGAATTACATGCACCAAACACTGAATTAGATTCACATTACTTACGCACAAAAGAATTGAATGAATTAACTGAATTAAAACGACGTCGTCAATTCGGATATAATCATAAATCGACAAGTTTTTCATTAGCTGAAAATGATAAATTACCATTGAATAATAGTGCAGTTAATCTCGGCGGTGTAAATGGTCCAAAAAGCGCATCTCCAGCGTTTTCCGGAGGTCACGGTGGTGGTGGTGGAATAGGAAGTTCTGGCAGCTCAACATCTGGTGCACCGTTGACACCTAGTTCGGCACGTACACCAACATCAGCACCACCAGCATCTAGTATACATCAACAACAATTGTCATTACCCCCGCCAGCATCTTCAGATTGTTCGGAGATTTTGCAAACATCTGTGAAAACAGAGTCTTCATCTAGTTTAAGTAGGTTGTTATTTTCGCACTATTAATGAATTTGTAATCTGAACATTTCCCCTATTTTTTTTTAATTTCTACGGCATGAAATATTCTGTTGCTTTGAGTGTGGTGACCACTTCACTTATCTTGAACGTTTCGTCAGTCTTGATGTGTTTCTGTGTCTGCATACCTAGCTTTTAACAACTTTAATCATTTGTGGAGTTGGAAATCCAAATGACAAATATTTAGCTTTAACTGTGAAACCGATCTGTAAATTTACAGGACATGTTTAGTTTACAGGTCTTGAAAATCTTCATAGTATTTCTCGTGTATTGCGAAAGTATCGAGTGCTTATTGGTGAAGTTACACATGAAGTGCCAAGCAAAAACGACGAATGTTTCGATGGGCTTTCGATGGATTTTCATTTATTGAGGTGTCGGGGAATGTTCTATTTATTCAACGTTTGTTAACTATTGTAAAAGTTGAAAGAAAGCTAAGTGTTGTTAAACCGTAACATAGTATTAGTTCATGAAGTCAATGATTGGTAGACTGAGACATATTTTAGGTAGGTACAGACTTTGTTGTTGGGGTTAGATAATATGATTGAAAATCTATCAGGTTGATGGAAACACATTTACTTTATTATCTCCCCATAGTTTTTGATTTCCAGCATTCCTTCATGTTTGTTTACCTTCTTATACCGTCTTCTCAAATTTTTAACTCCCTCGCTTCTTTCATCTTATTGGTTTCATCTGGTTGTTGTAATTTGGTATGATATTTTGGGTTGATACAGCTTTTACTAAAGTCTACCTTGATGATAAATATAACTTGTTTGAAGATCTTTCAATCGACTCTCGAAAAAATTTATGGTTTTGTTGGATCCCTTGATTGAAAATGCTAGAACGTTTGATTCGTGTTCCTCATCTATCGTATGTTTTTACAGTTTCATATCACAGTAAGACGAATTCCATAGTAGCGATAGTAAATATATCAGTGGACGCTATAGAAAAAAAATCTAAGTAACTACAAAAGTGATTAGGCTACTCCACAGTGATTTGTTCAGAGCTATATCACCTGGTATTTTTAACTATTTGCTACGATAGACTCTTATCAGGTAGTCTGTATCTGACAATATTTTTAGAACCACTATTCAACGAATTTATGGATTAATGCCCTGTTTCCGTTTGGCCACCTGTAATTTTCATCTAACATCTACGTTGAAACAGCCGGTTGTTAGGGTACGTAGTACATAATCCATTCACCTTCGTTGTTGAAAATCCACAACTTTATTAAGAAACTAGTTTACTATCTTTGTTCAGTGCTCTGTATGCAACTTCAGCTTTGCTTATTCAATTGTTTCAATATATACGAGTAATATTTGGTTGACACCTATAGAACACAATAAAAATAGTAGCAACAAATTCAGTTATATATTTCTCTTTCCAATATCAACATGAACGTGTTAGTAGTACAGTTTTGTTTTGGCATACTTTATCATATGACTACTCTTAGGACATACATTCTAATCTAGTTTCATTTTATTTTATATTCTCTGTTCAGTATTCATTTAAAAAATGTACTTTATGCTTGCAATATAGTTAGATAACTACATTCCATCACATGATATTGATGATAATGATTATATTGTGAATGCTAGAATATTAAATAGTCAACTATTTAACTAAGTAATTTACTCATTCTCTAGTTTATTCAATGTTACCACTACCTACATCGTCGAGTTATGTTGACTGGGGTAGGAGTAAGATGTTAAGATGGTAGCCAAGGTGTCCAAACCAGAACATGTCGTTTGTCCATAAAGTATTTTACAATTAGCCTAAATCATGTTAGTAGATTCAGATTACCTGATTAGGGTCCTGGTGACAATTGTAATCAGTGTCTGGAATTACTAGGTGATATGGTTGAGAATCAGTCACAGTAACACAAGTGTATTCACCCTTTATCTTCTCATAGATCTTTAGCTCCATTGTTCTTTCCTATATGTGTTTAATTCATTTCCACGTGCTGTATTCTATTGTCGTGTTATTCTTGTAAATTTGATCTCGTCATGTTAATGTGATTTGGTAACTTAGACCTATGCATACATGTGTTGAGCTTTACGTTATTCATGACTGATGATTGACTGACTCTTGTTTGTCTAGTGAATTAGTGAATGTTGTATTATTAAGCTTAATTTTCATTTAGTATGAAGCTATCTAGGCACAGTGAATGTAGATCAAATCGATATGGTTGATGAAAAGATAATGAAGCTAGAAATTTAATTAATTAACAAATACTACTTTAATCGACAGCACCTAACCACACAAATAGTGACAAGAAACTATTGAATACAACACGCTTAATGATGTGTGAAAATATTGTTGATCATTTTAGGTATGTTTTGTCAGAAGATTACTTAGTATCCGATTTATAATTAGTTGTTTCGTTTGTTTCTAAGCAAGTCACATGTGTTAAATATTGACAACCATAGGCAATTATGAGAACTCTTTTACACAGCTGTATGTATATACACAATATGCTATTTCTCATTCTGTTTAATTGTTGAATCTAAAATAATTGTAGTAAAATAGATTCAAATTTCAAATACTAAATCACAAGTTCGAAACCTATGCTGTTTACTTCAGTTTCAACAACTGCTTCATATCTGTAACCATAACACTTAAAATACACAATTCTTTAGTTTATACTATTTTCGGTTCAGTTTTCTTAAGTAACAATTGTAGTATAAAGCAGACATTAAATTGAGGTTTACTTGTAAACACCTCCGCTATTCATAAACCTACACTGTAAACACTTTCATTAGTGATTACTTTCAAGTTAAAAATAAATTTTCATAAAATTAAGAGAAAATAAAAATAAAATAAAATAACACTGATCAACTGATTCTTCTATCCTCTTTTTTTTCTGTTCTACTTTTATACAAGAATGTTATGAGTAGTAGTTATTAATGAAATGAATAAAATGACAATTGATATAGTAACTACGTGAAGTGAATAATTCTTATTAAAGATGCAAGTTTATAATGTAGACGTACACACACTCACACACACACACACATACAAAATACAACTGTATTATTCCTTGTTTCTACTTCATGTGATTGTTTCCTCTTTCAATCGATTCATTTGTTCTCGTTAGTTTACTCGGCTTTTTTTTCCTGCTTTTTTTCAATATAATTATTGTTCGCATGCATGTATGCATATATTGTGTGTGTGTGTGTATATATATAATATATATATATATATATATATATATATATATATATATATATATATATATATATATATATATATATATATATATATATATATATATATATATATATATATATATATATATATATATATATATATATATATATATATATATATATATATATATATATATATATATATATATATATATATATATATATATATATATATATATATATATATATATATATATATATATATATATATATATATATATATATATATATATATATATATATATATATATATATATATATATATATATATATATATATATATATATATATATATATATATATATATATATATATATATATATATATATATATATATATATATATATATATATATATATATATATATATATATATATATATATATATATATATATATATATATATATATATATATATATATATATATATATATATATATATATATATATATATATATATATATATATATATATATATATATATATATATATTGTATGTGAGGACTGTCTATGATTGTAGCGTTATCAATTGTTTCTGTGCCATAAATCTATCTACCTGTCTCTATCTCTCTGACATTGTTGCTTAACTTGTGTGTTATTATACAGTCATATTGATGTGATTGGTCTACTTATTACAGAATCATTTTGACTCGTTCTTGTGATTTCTGTTTTAAATAATATGAATAATACTTATACAAAAACAAAGACGTTTCAAAGATGAATATTCTTTTCGAGATAAATGCTCTAATCAGGTTCTACTTTTATTAGTTCAAAATTATTAGTGACAAACAATAGCCAATTCTGAGGCAGATATAACATCATTTACATATCAAGGATAAGTTGGATATTAATTTTGTCTCTTCAGATTATTTGTAAAATATGAAAGTTAATGTTGAAATGCTCATCATCATCATGTAACTTGTGAAATGTAAACGACAATTGGAATATATATATTGGATTAATAATCCTGTTGTTTATTCCAACAGTCGTTTACGTTTCATAAGTTACATAATGATGATGAGCATTTCAACATTAATATCCAAATTATCCTTGATATGTAAATGATGTTATATCTGCCTCAGAATTGGCTATTGTTTGTCACTAATAATTTTGAACTAATAAATGTAGAACCTGATCAGAGAATTTATCGTAAAGAATATTCTTGATTCGGACGTCTTTGTTTTTGATAAGCATGGGAATTATTAAACAATTGTAATACTTATTCATTTCTCCCAATTCAGGAACATTAATATAATATACATACAGTTTTAGTTTGTATTATGCTACTAATACAATTAGTCAGTAGTAAAAGTAGTAATAGTAGTAGAATGACGAACTTTTTATGTTTAATTCACCTTTTCCAATAATCACTACCTTATTAAGAGGACATGTGGTTGCAGGTGGAGGGGATACAAAATAATGAGCTATTGGTTATACTGAAAGGAAAACTGAGGAAAGTAAGATGATTTCTGCAAGTTGAATCTTATACTTATGCATTTACCAATTGTGTACTGATGTGTCTCTTTACTTGTTCTTCTCTCTGGGAATTTTAATTAGGTAATGAGTGAATAATACAGTGAAGAAATATAAATAGCACATGATCTAATTCACTTGCTCATATCCTGTTGTTTGCTTTATACTCATATTAATTGATATATAACTGACTATTAGTATTTGCCTACAGCAAAAACAATAAGTTGAAGAAAACTGTGGTGGTGATAAATTAGAAAAAAATTTACTATCGTCATGATTATTAACACTTCTATTATTACCAAGCATTCCATTTCAAGAAAATGAATAAGGAAATAATACTTACTCAGATATATCGTGGAAATGATCACTTTAACAAAAGTACTTATTCTGTGTTGCATTTTAGCGATGTAGAACATAATGTTCTAGCTCTCTCTCTCTCTTTCTTTCTATATATATATATATATATATATATATATATATATATATATTGACCATGATTTATCTCTTCGTTTGTAATCTTGTATTCTCTGTTAAATTTTCGTGCTACACATAGTTTCTTTATCGAGGTTTACCACTTGCCTATTGTGATGATGTAATTGGGCTATACTGGCTGGAACAATTGTACTTTAAAGCCCTACAGTGTCATGCAGATCAGTTGAAGAGCAGTAAGGCTAAAAGCCACAAACTTAAAGTCAGAATGGCGAACTTGTCTTGCTGACTGTACACAGGTGTGCCGGCAGTAAAATATCATCGTCATGCAACCAGCATGACAACAATGCCATCTTCCAACAAAGGAATGGTGCTGTTAGAAAAGGTTGGTTCTAAAGATGTACACCTCATCTTACTCCATGGATTTCTGTCTTCGACAGTAAGGTCTTAACAATTATGGAACCAACACATTAAAAACCACTTGTTAAAAACTCGTGCGTGGATAGCCACAATCAGGTATTTCTTAATCATTGTGATCACATTCTTCAGTGATCATGACCATACTTAACCTAGCTTTTCCATATACTTCAAGAAGAACTCATTTACGGTGTGGTTAACTTGGAAGTGATAACCTCTCTCATGTTCTTTACAACACTTGTGATCACCATCATCAAGTATGGAAGCAAGTACTTACCTCCGAAAGTCATTTCAATTTTTACAGCTTTTATTGCCTTTCTTCCTCTTATACATGTATACATGTATACCCATTTTTCTCAAAGTGTATACAGTTTTAGTTAGTAATGTATAGCGTGGAACTTAGCATATAATAACATCGTTCCAAGTTACCATACCTCATTAGCACACCTAAATAAATATCACTTAAGTAGAAGTTGTAATGAAATCAGTGGTAGTAAAAAAATTACACATTGAAGCATAAGAGTTGAATGAATTGACGTACGATGTTAAGTATACATAATGTAATGGATTATGATTAGTGAAGACATCTACTCCATTACTGCCGATATACTTGATATTATTGACTTTCCGGACAATTTACTACTAAATCATCTGTAGAACAATCATTAGAAGCCGTTTAATTGTTGTCTCATATTTTATTGCATTTCATAACAATACGTATACCTGTAGTTTACTTCCTGGAAACTTTTCTTATCTTAATATTTCTATTATAATTAAGCAAGCTTTTTTATATACCTATATTAATCACCCCTTCTCAAGTTCCTGAACATAAGCCTACTTACCAACGTTCAATAATAGGAATATGTCTTGACGTGAGGCCACTTATCGACTTCTTTGACCGTGAGGTTCTTTGACAGTGTCTGTCATCAAATTATATACTTTATAAAGTCTGTTTACTTGTACACAATTAATCGAGCTGGAACTTATAGCGAAGTTGCAACTTAGTCATTTAAATACCCATGAACTGATCTCCTGCACGGAACCTCACCTAGCGATTTAGAATATACATGTGATATAATCCTATTTGATGAAAAAGCTGATAATTTTTAATGTCTCGCGAACGCTATGAGCATCAATGCAAATGTATTTGGGATGCGGCTCTTAAAATACAAAAATAGTTCAAAACTGGTCTGCTTTGTGGCTTAAATCAATTATAGAGAGCGAAGTAACTGAATGCGTTGACAACATCTATCTCGGAAGCTACATTAACCCTTGTGCGTTTGTATCCGATTTCAGCTGGGATTTACAAAGCCTGTTTGACGCAGGGAATATATCCATCTGTCGAACAGAGTACGAGGAAACTACGGCTGTTTACTCCGTACTAACTAATACCTGTAATTTATAGTCTTTGGAATTTAAAAACATCAGTAAGCTGAAGGTCTTTATGCATGTTTTGTTAAATAATCTCTCATGTATCATGAAATAGCTGATCAAGCTATATATATATATTATATATATATATATATAACGTAATTGTACACAAAGTAAGTTTCTAATTCGAAGTCTAGAGACATTACTTTTCAGTCGTCCCAAGCAATGTAAATTGATCGGATGTCGAGCTTGTAACTTGATTTATAAAATCTGAAGGCTATTATTATTAGTCCGTCGCTCAGTATGTAGGCTCAGATCCGTAAACTACAATTTATGTATGTACGAAAGATAATGCTAGTTATGATTCAATTCAAACTACTATTGATAATACTCAAACAGAATTGTATGTGAATTTAAATCTGAAATCTACAAGCGAATACTTTGAATGGCACAAGTGTTCCTCAATAAGCATATGATTACATTACCAAGTATAATATATCGAAATAAGAGTGTCAATTATTATGTGTAAATAAACAAACCACAGTAAATCATATGATTTAAATCGATTCATTCTTGTAAATACTACTAATTGTCAACTTGAAATGTTTGATTACTTTACTCTTTCTCTCCATCTCTCTTACTAATTCCACTTCTATACTTATTCACCTTATTATTACATTTTCTGCGTGACAGTCATAATATTATTTCTGGCAATCACTATGATTACGCCATCATCTGTTTTGTATGCAGCTACGTATGTATCTCTTTTTTCGTCCATTATGAAAATCCAGATGCCAACTGACGTACTCCTGCGGCTAAAAGTCGTTGATTGTCGGTCCAAACAAACACAACACGATGTAGATTACCTGGTTGGTGTCCGCACAGTCGCAACTAGTAATTGGTGTTCTTATTAGACACAGCTCAAAATCGCTCATAACGACGTATGGACATTTACTCCTATCAATAACCTAGATCCAATGTGCATGTGTCCTATGTTTTACGTTGTACTGGTTGAGTGAATGATTGAAATTCTTTGTTGATTATGCATAATTTCTATATATTTGTATGTACGTATATGAGTTGACCCTTTTTCTGGAGTATATATATATTGAAATCAATCAACAGTATTTTAGAAGTCTTGAAATGTGTCAATTTTACTTTTACTTAAATGTGCTTATATTGCATCGATCCACTTCCTCTTCTATGGTAGTTGATGTGTATCATTGTTGACTAAATGAATAAATGTAAAATAACAGTAATGACAGTAGTATATTCTTGTTTATTTTACTCATAATTATATTCTATTGATGAAATAAATAAACAATTTAAGCTACTAATTAGATTCCATATCATTTTCATTAATTATGTTTTGAAATTCTATGGTTAACAGCGAAACATTTCACTGTTTAGCTTTGCCTCTTGTTTAATGTGCCTAATTTGAATTAATTAAGGTTTTCAATTGTTTATTTCTCAGTGTAAACAAATCCGGGTACTGATTAGTACCGACTTAATAGTTATAACTGTCTTAAACACACAAATGCAACTTTTACTTTTTAACCAACTCTGTGTTAAACCAATAAAGCTATATTTACTCGGACATTTCTTTAAGGTTGTATCGTGCTAAGAATAAGGACTCTTACAATAAAATACTAGAACCTAAGGTGCTAAAATGATGTTTTACTGCTGTGAGTATTGGGTTGTTACAACAGTATTCAGTTCCCTAAAAATGTAGCATTATTTACCTTTAACCATAGATTTTCGTTGTCAGTTTCTTTAGTTTTGTACAGTACGGAACTAACTTATGAATAACCACGCACGTAAAGATATTGTGTTTTCTTGTTTTGGACACATACTCATAATGACCACAGGTAACAAATAACACGCAAGTTTCAACATTAACCACATACCCTGAATGCTCCATCCATATGTCCCAAATCTGTCTGTAGCCCCATCATAGGCTGACAACGCTTACAGTTAGATCAAACAGTCTCATAAACATATACATTATTTAACAGAGTACACACAAATAACATGAGTACAAAACTACGGTGTTTGTGGTACAAAATAGAAGTACAGGTTACATTAATAACTACCTATAGTCCGATTTCGACATCACGAATTGATGTGAATCAGACAACCATTGATCACCTGGAAGCACTGGACAGCTGTTTCGTCCTAGTATGGGACTCCTCAGTAGTGCGCATCCACGACCCCATCGGGGATCGAACCCAGGACCCTCTGGCTCCACGACGAACGCTTTACCATTGGACCACTGAGTCGGCTTCTAACGGTTGATATTTCCAATTCAGTCAATTCGTAATATGTTGCGCGACCTCCTCCATGCCATCGGTGGGTTACTATCCCACACCCGACACAGTTGAACTCCACCGGTCACGTCTTCACACTAGAACTCCAGGAATTACCTCGAGGAGCTAGTCACTAGTGAGCTGATATGTCGAAATCGAATATTAACTATCTCCACAAACCCCCTAATTACTACCTATAGTCCATAAATTGTAAACAACTTAATAAAAATGTTTTTTTCTGGAAGTTTTCGTTTTTAGTGAATGGCGAATGGATTATTAGAAAATTACATGTATGAACATTCATACATTTGGCATAAATTGTTGTCTCTCATTGTTTACACTTTATTCAACTGACTGTAAATGATTCTCTTCATGTTTGTAGGAAAATAAATATTGAATTTTATATTTTTCCCCACTTTTTACACACTTTTCATTTTTCTTAGAATCTGAATCACCTTAGTCATGTATTGTGTGACTATTAACTTATAACCTCAGTCACTAAGTTTTACAATGTAGTATGCTATCTCCTTATGATTATTCGACTAAATACTAACTAATCATAGATGTCTTTGAAACATTGCACGGGTTTGTTAGAACTGTCGAGTGACATTTGGATTCAGTGCATTAACAAAATAACAAACCGTGTTATGAGGTTGTAAAGCTTTATCGATTACTTTCTTGAACATGCATTACCTATGCTCAAGCATCATATGCCTGTACACGTGATGGTGACTGGCGTATGTGTTGAATCTAGGAAATATGTGATTAACCAACTCCATCGCTGCATGAAGTCATTGACTGTTAATCTGAGCCATTCTTGCAAGTGCAGACCAATATTTAGTAACTTTTGTGGAATGGTTAGTAATCGATCGTCTTAGTACAGGTGCGTTCATCTAGGTCCTTAGTTTATGTTAGGCCTTTCTGTTAATCTATTCAACTTCAATATTTTTCCACTACAACTGATGTCACTAAATACTTCAATATTCATTATGTCAAATGCGTGTGTGTAGCTACTTGAACCAGTACACATGTTTTCCAAGTCCTACATTGTACATAGCTGACTGACTGGTTGAATCTCTTCGAATCGCACAGTGAGCATTAATTCCGTCAAGATTACATTTATGAAATTTTATTAAGACAATAGGGTATCTTATAGGCTTCTTCCAACTACTCAACGTACAATTTACACTAGGAAGTGTCCTGTATAAATAAATAATGTGAATAAAGTCGTTATATTTTTCTTATTAATTAAAGTTATTATAAATTTCTATACTACTTCTGTTTATTTTCTTACATCCTTACTTTAATATAACATACATTGGTCCCAAATAGGACGAAACGCGCGTCCTAGATTCCGCTTGCCAGTCACAATCCAACTTAAATATATACATTGGTCTTGTGTCATTGAATAAAGTGACAGCAAATAAGTACTTATGTGTTGTGATATATGCACATTGACTTTGATATCTCAGATCAACTTGCATTAAACAACTAGTAAAAACCAAATGACACTGAATAGTTGTTTCGTCATATTACAAAACCCACTGGTATCTATTTACGTCCTCATTAGTGATCTAGCTTAGGACCTTCAAGCTTCACATCGTATATGTGTACGTCGTAGTGAAAATTACGTTGAACTTTTATGAACAGTTTACACAACAAAATAGTAAATTTAGTTAGTATACTAATTATGTGCTAAATAATAACTAAAGTTAAGAAATGGATTGAGTAAGGCTGTGACCTTGTAACCTATATATATAGAATGTGGCACTGATACCCCTTTTACTTACAAGCTTAAACATCGTTTTCCAATCCGCTTTTATTCTCCTATCATCCGTCTGCCGTTGAACCTCAGACCAAAAAGTGAAGACAGTGTGAAAATGGCCTCACTTTGATAATTAGTTTATGTACAGAAAACTTTGGTATTTATTATATCATATACTGTGACTTTGAAATTTTACGAACATTCACTTTATCTTCTTCTGCAGTTTCAGTAATCTTGCAATGCACACCTTTTTTGTCCCTCCTTTTTAAACTGTGCTCTTGTGTTTATGCATGCAAATTTGATCTTTTAATGCGATTATTGTATGATAACTCCGGTTAGCGTACATTTGTACTAAGTTTTACGTTATGTCGTGACTGATCTACTTGGACTTTAAAGTTCAAACTCACATTAAGAGTCAAACATAGTACCTTTTGCTTTAAATGATTAAAGGGCCACTATTTACAAGCTATATTACTAACATAAAAGTGTATTTTTAAATTATTAACCAGTATCAGTGTTATCAACATATATGTTGTCGTCTTTCGCCGTGTTTCCTTACTTAATATAACTTCTCTTTCTGGCACCATATAGCGTTTATGGCTTCAATCAGTCGGAATTTTGATTCTCTCAGTTGTTTTATGATCCTTCTATATCCTCTTATGTCTAATTGCTTTCCAGATCATTCAGGATTACGGTCTCAGGATACAAAGGTGCGAACATCGTCTAGTCAATCACCGTGTGATACTACCGAGTTACTGCCTACACCGAAATCTGAAGTGAATACTCCTCTTGAATGCACGAACATATCATCATCTGCAGATCTTAGCAGCAATCATCATGATGCTTTGGTGAATGCAGCTCATTCTACACCTTTATCAGTGAGTCATTCCACCTTATCATCACATTCACCTGTTGTTACTGCTGCTGGGAAATGTGGGCAATTACCGAGTAGTTTTGGTAGTGTAAATGCTAACGAAACCATACGAAATTCAAATGTTGCTACAGATCAAACTATTGTCCAATTATCAAACAATAATCTAGCAATTTGTGAGCCTCTTACGTCATTTATCGGTAATAATACAATGTCTACTACGCCTGTTATGAATACAACGACTAGTACCACTATTACTAATAATAGCAGTACTTCCAATGTTATTGATGCTGGCAGTCAACTAATGCCTTCCTCTCCTAGTATAGTATCCACTACACCTGGCGTTGTAATCAATGATTCACCTACATCTTGGAATTCGCCAGGTCTTCCTAATTCCAATTCCAATGTAGCATCATCTCCGTCATTCCATCGTAAGTGGAATATATTGCTTATAGTATATATATATATATATATATATATATATATATATGATTTAAGTAAATGAACCTAATTAGTACTTATTATCAAATACAGCTCAGTTAGATATACAGCTAACTTCATTCAGATATGAACATTCACTCCCCCTCCCTTTATGACTTTTGTTAAATGAGGTGTTGTAAGCTGTCAGGATCGCTACCGACTTCTGAACCATATCTGATAACGTTTCACTACCGTAATTTAAACCATCTGTAGGACACCATCTCGAGGAAATTCCTATATGCATGTATGTATGACAGGGGTATATGATAATATGAAACAATTCTCATTTTTTCTACTCAGTTCCAATAGCAAATAGGTTACAATCTAGTCTACTCCAATCCACTCATCTAATTATAAGGCGTGAATTAGGGCTTCTGTTACTGTTACCCTTTAGTTGTCAAACATGACTAGTGGAAATGAAAGGGGAAGATGTACGTAGGCTGAAAATATTTGGTCATAGACATCGTCGAACATCGTTGGTTTGGCTATCAGGTAGAAAAAAAAATCGTAATGACACCATAAGTCTGTCTGTTTAGCTAATGTATTGCCTATACCTATTTATCGTATGCTTTCACGTTCAATGTAAACTAATATAGGAGTGGTTTAGGAAAAATCTGTGAAGTCCCTGACTTCTTGTCGAAATCCTTCATGCTCTATTATTCTTCACTTTTTATTCTTCTAATCAATTTGTTATACTTGAATAGCATTTTTATGTGTAGATTTTCGCTGTTTTATCGTTGCTATTTCTCATCCTATTTGTATCCTCCCACTTCACATTGATGCACGGTTGTTCCATCCTGGACAGGATATACGCTCTTCTTTTGCCCCCTTTGTTTCTAAGGCCTAACAAGAGCAGTAGCTTAATGGCTAAGACATTCGACTTTCCGTCACAACTTCAGGTTTGAACCCCATTCTACCTACTGTAGTTCGAGCTACCAAGTAACACTTCAAGACTTACTCTTAGCCGTGTGCACGTCTCTGCACCTTGTAAATGTAATTCATATGAGTGAATCGAAGAAACTATTAGACCCAGATTCCTGTATGGAATGAATGTTACAAAGGTTTTTTACTTGGTCACCTTCTTTTGTTAAATAACATTTGTCTTATTTAAAAATAACAGACCGTAGTTGAAACTTTATTTCAGTAGAGTGTTTGGCGTTGGCGGGAGGAACATAATCAAAGATTAATTCGTTGTGTGTTTATATGTTAAGTTATATCTTAAGTGTTTCTATTAAAATTTGAGTTATTATGCTGTATGGAGGAAATTGCAAATTAGATTCACTTTTGAACTGTTCCAAAATAACTAGTTAAAACATTCAGCGATGTTCTGGGATCAACTCTTACTGGTAGGTTCAGGTGCCACAGTATATTGTAAAGATGGTATTAAGCGACTTTTAACCTATTCACTAAAAATAATCACTTGTCACCAACCAGTGGTGATCTAGAAATGCAGAAGCCAATAAGAAATCTGTCGTTTAAATACCCATGTATAGCGCGCAAAATGTACAGTATCGTTACGAGCAGCTAATTTTTAGCATCATAGAAAAAGAGTATACTTGGTAATAAGATGAAGTGGGAATAGTGACTGCTATTCTATAATTATAAACCATAAGTGAATGAATTAGAACATGTCGATATGAAATTGGCTATTCACAAAATATCAAGAGAATAGATGCTTTGGTAAGAGACCATATGGTAATACTCAATACGAAGTGGTAGAGTGAATGATATGCATACTCAAAAGAGCAACAAGTTACTAAAAATGAAATTGTTTAGTAAAATTGGTTTCCTGACTAGTTATGTGTAGACTGATAATAGAGTTATAAGTTGGATACATAATAATTAGACGACAATGATTAAGATAATGTGGGCACACAAAGGTGAAAGGTTTTAAAAAGTCGAGGTAAAATTGTTTGAAGCTTTTTATTTTAACTTCGCTTTTATATGGCCAAAGTGGAACCAAGGCTTTTTACAAATTTCTTCTTAATACAAACATCAAGTTTGTGGATATGAATTGCCATAGCTCCAGCTGTATTTAAAACACTCATTCAGGTCAATGATTAGGACCATAATAAAGCTATTAGTCTGTCTTGTCCTTTTTTCAACCAGGACGAATGATATTTGGCTATAAAATAACGAACCTGTCAGATAGTGCACTGGATATAACTTGCTCCTCAGTATCATTTGAATTGATAGATCCACGAATCCGAACAATTTGTCTTTAGTTGTGGTGTAAATCAATAGCCAATTGTAAAATATCACATTTAACGTAACAAGAAGTCTTTTCGCAATATTATTCGTAACCTCTGAATTAGAATCTCACTGGTAAAGTCATCTTCCGGGTCAGCCACAAGCTTTATTTTTATTTTCATCGTCGACTGAGTCCCTACTGAGATAACGTTATATAATACAATTCAATCTCATTCCTAGACCTAACCTAAGTGTAAACCCCAAGTTCAGGTACATTAAAGACGCCTAGATTGCGGATGCTATAAAAACATGCTAAAAGACCTACAGTAATGTTCGACATTAATCCTGTAAATTCTGTATTCGCTCTTTATATTATATTTTTTGCCAATAAAATAGTTTATAATTACGGTCCTCTGATTGGCTGATACCGACTGTAAATCCCTGAAGCTGATTGACCCTTCTGTATATTAGTATTCCCAAGATATGTGCTGATAGGTTAAAATGATTTTTCACCGCTGGTAAAAGTTGTACAGGCTTATCTCTGCGAATGCAGATTATGGTCCTTGAGACTGTTAGAAATGATTGGATGATGTTGAGTGATATAATTCATAATCGATCCCCATGGCACAGATCTATCCTTTCTGTCTCTCCTTAGGTCCTGAGCTTTAAATTTACTTTATATCATACTTTTAATGATTCATTTCTTTAATCACCACTCATATTCACTATGTCTAATCCTTTTTTACTATTAGTGATGCTAATACTACTTTTACTATATTGATATTCATTTTGCTGTGCTAATGTGATACACATACATGCCAAGTTCTATGGTGCTCTTAACTAACTGACTGGCTAAAACATTTTTCTAACTCAATTTAATTTACAATTTATAGTTGTGGACAATTTTATGTTTAATTAACTGAAATGACTGTATTCTCCTATCTTCTGAATAATTTTTCACTTTTATACGTCTAACTTGAATATTCGTATTTTGGTTAGTTTTAAACATTCCATTTTGAATTATACAAGTTAATCAGCTCTTTTATGTTCAGCTGTCGTCATTGACCTTTGACTTTTCGTATGACTATTCTCTGTGGGCATCATTTCTTGAATTTTGTGTTTTCATATCATCCACTGGATTTAGTTAGATTAGAGTTCGATATGTATACTACTAAAAACAACTTAGTGGAAAGTGATGACTGAATTCGACATCACTGGTTCTCACATGTACATACGTTCTGAAAAATTTTGGATAAACATTTTACTGTGTTATCGAATTCCTCAACAGAGCCTATACCGAATACTCCTAGTTAATTTTATATTTTAGAACCATTTTTTATTTTTTCTAAAACTTATTTTCTGTTTTCTTCTACATACGTCTCATTATTAGGTGATCGTAAGTTACCACCAACCAATGATCCTATTGGTGTTTCAACACAACCGCCTTCATCTCAAGTACAACGACCAAATAATCCGATGATCGATGAAAGAAACTATAGATCTTATCCATCATATCAGCAATTATCACAAAATCAAGTTCCTGGGCATAATGCTGCCTCGAAACAAACATATCCATTTGACTCTCATATGATAAAAGGATCTCCAACTGAAATTATTGATCCGAGTAGCAATACAAAGTCGATGAATTCGTCTCAGTTTCGTCATATGTGTACAGGACATCAAGAGGTTGTTAATCCATGTACTGGAATGGAACATTCTCTTCTATCTGGCCCAAATTCTAAGCATTGTATTGGTCCAACTACTGCTTTAGTCCAACCAATGGTTGGTATTCCTGATAGTAGTAGTATGCCATTAACTCAAGAACAATGGGAAAATCGTAAGAGTAAAATAGCACAATTAGAAAAAATTCATTCAACATTAAGTAAAAGTAAGAGTGCTTCAACACCAGGTGCCATGGCTGCGGCAACAGCTGGTGCTGTTTTACAACAACGTCTAATGCGTAATTCTGCTTCAATACAGCAACAACAGGAGCAGCAGTCTATGGTGTTAAACAATCCTCCAGGACAACCACCTCCACCAACCGGTTAGTTATTGTTGTAGTCAATATTTTACCTAAGTTACATTAAGGACCTATTCTGATGCACGTCACTTAGCTTGAACTTAAACCAAGCTATCTAGATCTATTTGACCACAGTCAGTAATTCAATGAACTGACGCAGTGTTTTAGGTTTTATTGTTTCTTGTTTTCTTCCAACCTACTCCTAAACTAGCAATTACTTGCCAACTGCCTCAGTTGGTGATTAATTACAATCTTATTAACCAATTTTTTTCTACCTTTTTCCTGTTCTCTATGCTTATGTTCATCATTTCTTACTCAGTAGTTTCAGTGTGCATTAGCAATACTTGGAAGGAACCTATGATCTAATACTAATACGTTTTTTTTCTATGATCTTAAGATAAATAAACGTGCACTTACATACGAGTACATTAGAAGAAAGCCATCACTATTTGATCATTTAGCTCACTACGACCATAAATTATACGTATTCGGTGAATCATACTTCTTAAAAATCAACTGCTAAATAGTAACATAACATGCTGCATGTACCAACTACAAATTTTTGTGCTCAGCCTTGAACTAGTGTTTCTATCCAATTGTCTAAACTGATGTAGTTAATGTTCGTACCTACGATCTGGTAATTGAAAGTTTGGCCCTTTAACCAGTAATCATTTTAAATACATTGGTTGGAATGAAAAAGGGTGACCGTCAAACTGGCTGCGCCCAGTTTACAAATGAGTCAACCTGTATTTCGATCCACTACTTCTGTTTAGCCAATCGGGTTTTCTCGGCACAGACATCCATCTAGGTGACATGGCTCAAAATCGGTCACAATGGCGATGGTGTATTCACTCTTTGTCTTTCTTTAAACTATGAGTTTAAAATTACTTCATATCCTTCTTCCCACGAAGTAATTCTTTCTCTATGAATTGTATTCTATATGTCTACTCTTTCTTTGTTCTTGGTATTATTGTCAATGAAGTAACTACTACTTCTACTGCTTTGATGTTAATCTAGCTGTGCCACTGATGTGGCATTTTGGGCCGATGAGTACATGTGCCATGTTCTGTGTTGTTGAAACGTGCATACATACATGGATACATACATCGATGATTCCACAAAATACCTCGCGTACTGCGATACTTCAGTTTTGTCGAATGATATTCATACATACACCTCAGCCTTGAGTATATAACATCATCACACAATCATGTATTTTCTTTATTGCTTGTGTTGACATTCATTTACTCGATTTTTTACTATCTGAAAATGGCCTGTGTAACTGCTGTTATCTCATGTATTTGAAATCTGCAATATTAAGAGTACGCGGGTACTAGAACTTACCCATCTTTCTTCTACATTTGCCGTGTAATTTTCTTCGTTTCCTTATTAAACTTTTACACACTAGTTACCTTGTTGCTAGCCGTTAACCCTATCAAACTGGATATTGAGTGCTCTGAAAGTCAGTACTTTAGTAGTATCATCATGTTCTCCTTGATCAAGCCCTCAAGCCTTCGAAACTTAACCCCGTCATCATTTCTTTACAAAATCCCGTCTTTGTTATTCTACTACAATCATACTATAGACTTTTTCGTAACAATCCAACATATTGTAGGTATGATGTAATTATATTTTTGTTCAAACAACTTGAAAACTTAACGTTAGTATATATTTTTTCAGTTAAAATGCATGCAAACCTCAACTTCATCAGTGTTTTTGTCCTTCAAGAAATATATTGGTATTTAGTTGTTCTATACATTTCAAAGTACATAATTCAAAAAAAAAAAAGTGAACAAGATGCGAATTAATTCAGTTTTTTTCTTTTAGAATTGAGAGAACCGAAGCACAGTTTTGTATGTAAAATGGTTAAAGAATGAACATTTTGCTTTAGAACATACTACTTAATTTCTGTCTTTCTTAATTGACTCTTCTTTTGATTGTCATCTATTCGAATATGATCACATTATATAACGCAGATTTCTTGTGATTTTGTGCTGAATATTACATCTGAATGATTGAATACAATTCTTACCATTAATATAATACGACCTTCTATCAAGTTGTTAATACGTTATATTTATTGGATTATTTTTCAATAGAACTTTTTATTTCTTCCTTCTCATAATGAATATTTACGATTGTTTATAAGAATTGTCCGTTTTTGTTATGGTTATTCTTAGCATATTCAGTTAATCAGCTATATGTGTTAACTCACATACCTTTACAACATTATCGCAATCTGATTAAATTATCAAGTATAATACTAGAATACTGTTCATTATGATGTAATGATAAGCTAGCATTTATGAAATAGTAGTGGAATGTATAATGTAGAATAGGGAATATCGGTTACGTTACAATTTCAGGTACACTTTGTTAACATGTGCAAAATAACACAAAACCTAGATCATTTATTGTATCTTGTCAACTACCCTTAACCAACCTAATTATTTTCCCTTTTTCGTAAATACTTTTGTTTTATAATATAATGAAAAATGCTAATTAAATACCTTTGAAGTACTTTTTTTCAGCTTCAGAACGACTTTTTTTTGTCATTTTATATCATTTAGCTATTAACAATTCACTACACTATTCTGAATCGTTTGGAGCGCGTTCATTAGACGTTGAAAACTATGGCATCTTTCGTCAGGGTGGTTTAGTTAGTTCATATGTCAACAATGAGTCAGCTCAACAAGAATGGGATAGATTGTGCTCTGATTATCAACGTGGAAAAGGTGATACATCAGTGATGCGTTATTCTTCACCTAGACAAATGGGATTTTTTGATATGTCCAATTGTTCAGTCCCTCCTCACGAAGGTAGTCTTTCATCGCAATGTTCTGTTCCATCAATGGCCAGTGGAACGATGATGCTACCTTCAGGACAATTAATGATGATGGACCAACAGGCTTGTCAGCCACCATTACCGGCTTATCAAAATGGTCCTCCAGTTGTAATGGTTCCACCAAATAACTCAAACTTATGTTCTACAAATCCTGGTTATCCATCTTCCGATCCAATTGCACCTTTACCGACAGAATCTTGCCGGACATTAGGTTCTATGGGCACAGTCTGTCCAGAATCAATGACTCCTGGTGCAGTCCCAGTTGCTGCTTCTGCTGGACAAAAACGATCTTATCATTCCGCTACAAATAGTGATATTTGGTTATCACCGAATTCAATTCCTCTTTCTATGTCTCCTATTCAAAATAGTGATAACCCTGCTCTTGCTGTTGGCCATATTCAGTCAGGTGCAGTACCTTCTGTTTGTCGGACTGGTCAAGTATTAAATACTATGCAATCCCCTGTTTCTGTAGGTTCTATACCTCCTACATGCGCACCTATCACAAATACTAATCAGTCGGTTGGTGGTATTGCTGGTGGTGGAGGACGTAGCTCTGGCTCCACGAAACCAGGAACGAAAAAACGTAAAGCTACTGGTGTTGCTTCAGGTAGATCTCATGTTGTCGTTACCAATACCAGTTATCCCCAATCTTTATCCATGCATCAACAGCCATCTCCTACAAATCAAAATATTCATTGTTTGAAACAATCCACTCCCAACAGTGTTACAACTCCGAATAAATCTTCAACAAACCCTTCGTATATTGGAGCTGATGATATACCAATGAATCATTTCTCACGATCTACACCAGGTCATCCACGTTCCATGAATCCTGGACCACCGTCATCCGGTCGATCACAATTTCAACCTACTGATCCTTGTATGATGCATTATTCGGTAGGTTGTTTTCTCGTTAATTTAATTGTTTTTACTGTAAATGTTATTAACTTTTATTTGAAATATGAGACGGTAAAGATTTGTAACTCAGAACGGTGATCTCGAGTACTATTGCAAGTATGAAAGGAGTCATCAACCTCACCTACTTCGACGCTAAAAGTTCACTAGTATAGAATTAAGTTGGATGAAAACTGGAATGGTGTTGGGTGCAGACTATATGATTGTTGTTCACGTGATAATCGTGATCAGTGGTTGGAGACATTGTGTGACATAGCTATGAACCAACTATAGTTTCGCTGGTGCATTCACTTCTTGCCTATTTCTACACTTTACTTTTAATTACTCTTTCATACATACCTGTGTTTCATTGCCTATGCTACTGTTATTAATCTTATTAATATGTTCTTGTAGTGAAAATATCTCGCTAGGCTGTCGGTGGATCTTTGGTTTACGGTACAAAATTCCTACTGTCTTCTCATTTACTAAGATTTCTGTCTTATTGATTATAACTATTTAGTCCAATAAGTGAAAAATTTCCATCCCATTTAGATTATCTATGCCGTTAGTGGGGGGAACCTCGTCGAAGGTATTTCAATTCGGAAAACTAGGCAGTATTACTAACGCTCACATTTTGAGTACGATTTAAAGTATATGATATCTGTTGTATTTCATGGACCAAGTAGTCTGGTGAAAAGTGTTTATCTGATGTAACAAATATTCCTTCTATGCAAATCATTGTCAATTACAGACTTATGTAATATTTGTGTTCACCTTGTATGCAACTATCTATATGTCTTTCTTCATACATTAAAATTATCACCAAAGAAGTTATAATTTAATTTATACAATTACTCTTTTCATTCTGATTTACTCTGAACTACTCTCTCCTGTTGCCATCTTTATCCTATAAAGTAAAATAGCAGTCTTTGTCATATTTCATATAACCGTACACATACATTCCCCTCTCTCATTGACTTCTCCCCGTTTGTACATGTTTGTGTGTGTGAAGGCATGAGTGAATGCTTGATTGTCTGACTGACTGGGTAAATTATTATTCCAATAACTAACTAACTACCTAATAATGTTTGTCTATGCAAGAATACTATCAAAAAATTGTTTTTCCCAAGGTTATTCCATTCCTTTAAACAATATCGAATTCCATTTTATATGATGTTAGTTAGCATGGATAATTGAAAATACTCGTCGTATAGTGAATAGCTAATGTTTCCATGTGTTGTATACATATTCAATGACTACGTGTACTGCATGTCTCAATTATATAATATAAGTGTATCGAGTGTAAGTATAGTAAGTTACATTTTTACCATCTTTAATTGACCTTTCATACATCCTGTCCCATTCATTGTATTATAACATAGCATCTTATTTTGTCACACAATCGGTGCATGTATACATATACACACATCTATTTTATATAGAGGGGTTTCGATATGTTTGTTAGTTGTTGTACATGAAGTTAATTTCTATCTCCTTTTAAGCACTGAACAATTATTTTACCACCTGCTATCAATATTACCGTTTATTCAATTTATCCTTTTATGTAAACATTTAAAGTTTGGTATGTCTAGCTAACTACTAATTGTAATACTACTCTTGTTATGTCATTACATATCTATATACCTCGTTTTGTTATCATTGTTTTCTTCTGATTATTATTATTAATATTATGATTATTATTATTATTCCCTCTACATCCTTCTACTTTTCCCAGTAGTCCGATCATCATCATTCTTCCCTTAATGACATTCCCTACCTGTGAGGTTATCTACGTTCCATATATATTACATGTTGATATGTAAGATTTCACTTCAAGCGTCTAAAGTTTTTCACAACTTACTTTTTATGAATGTGTCAGCGTAACACAGCTGAACATCTGTATCATTTTAGTATGGGACTCCTATCCAATGAATACCCATGACATTATCAAGGATCAGATCTAAGGCCAGTATCAGAAGATTAGAACATTTGAGAAGTCAGATTATTTCATAAATTTCTATGCACCCCAAATGCATTAAAAACAGTTCATACAAATGATATTGAATCATTGTATTGAGGTAATCATATTCAATACAAAAATGACGTGTGTCGCTGTAAACTGTTACACTACGTTAGCACAGGAAATAAAATTCACAAGCTGAGTAAGGTTTTGAACGTCCGGCGTATCACCTAGCTATTCAGTTGTGATTAACATAGTTTCTGAATCCTAGTACAGGTAGGTCGACCAAGAGCAGTAAATCTAAAAGCAACAAACTACCTGACAGGTGTTAATTAATACTACAGACTGTAACGAGGTGTGACGGTACCATGCTATTTCTCGTATACAGCTAGCGTTTGACGCAATCCTACATTTTCACATTCAAACGAAGGGGTTAGAAAAGTTGACTACGTTGACGTCACTGCTCGTAAGAAGTACAGGTACATGCATAACACATCTGAACCTACTCAAAAGGAGGCCATGTATGGCCACCATCATACCGTTGGTTGTTGAACACAGCGCCCAAACACTATGATCATCCATAACTGAGTTTCATCATATAAAATCAAGAATCCCCCAACGTTATAGGAAATAACAATCAAGAAGTAACAACTACCTACATTCCACTAACAGCACTCGAGATAACTATCAATGAAATTCGATATACAACAACATACAGTTAATGTTATTATCAATCAAATGATAAACTCTTCGATTATTGAGTTCATTTTAGAAATCTATGGAGGCTGTACATAAGAGAATTCTAGCAAATGTTAACCAATCCTAGCGGGAATACACATTTTCTGCCTTTTTTTATTTCTTCTTTATACTTTGTGCACAAATAAACTGGTAACTATCATTTTATACATGTTCATGCATGCTACTTACTGCACAACTATTACATTATGACTAGATACACTTAATGATTTTCTTGTTGATTTCATCTTTGAAACTACCAATTTTATCTACGATCTAGTACTTTATGCCTCATCTTTATTTATTGGCATTTAGTACCTAAGAATTAGGATTTTTCATGCCTTGATTGTCATCATAGTTAATATTACGTCTTCTGTTATTATCCTCTTCCTCTCTGGTTCTCTGTGCTGTTCTCTTTTCATGTATAACAGCGTCTCCTATTGTGACATATTAAGGATCTTATGGAACGCATCTTATTAGCTAAGATATTAAACTTTATAAAACACACAGTCACAGACCACTGTTTTGCTCCAAGTTCTTCAATTTGGTCAGTTATATACTATCTCTAATCCTCACACATTAGATCTGGCCTAAAGCAAAGCTCACCGATTCATATTTAGTAAATGAGTTACTGTAGTTACATTTAGGGGTGTTGGTAACTTGCAAATGTTTCCTTATTACTTTTACTACATTAGTATGTTTTCGCATGATAGTTGATAAATCTTTAAACCATCTTAAGGCTTTACTGTATTCAACAGAAAAACATGTCTGTAATAGAATTAGTTTTGCTTAGAATATTTAGTATTGGTTTTAGCAATCAAGATTTAACCAGGTTATACTGTACATCTGCTTCTATTTGACAGACGACAATGCTCACCTAGTTATTAGAAAGCGTCTGGCAATCAGTTACTAAGTCACATGTTTGTATCTCGCTCCACCTACTTTAGTTTGTGAAACTGGGCAGTGTATCACTAACTCCTATACATCATATATAGCTCAAAGTCATGTACATGAATCTATACCTGGCAAATGAGTTAATGACATTCATTAATATAATTTTATGTCGATATATGCATTAGTTTGTATGCAGTAGTAGTTTACTTTCATTTGAATTGCATATTTCTGCTTTAAAGGTGTTAGAAAAACTGTACATTAGTAACTTTACAAAGAAGTAGTGTATTTCTAGTTTAGTGATACTGTGTATATATTTACCTTCATTAGGTGAAAACGTTATCTTACAATCATTAAATCGTTTACCTTCCACTCATTAAGTTATCTTGTTCTAACTACTTCATTTTGAACAGTGTAATTGGAATTCAAGTGTATTTATTATTGAATTGAGGTGGTTTTATGAAGATAGGTGTTAAGTTTAATAGTGTGTATTCATCGCAGTTTGTTGTTGATTGGATACCGTTACAGCTAAACGTAATACCTACCTCAACAAAATCACCTCAATTCAGTTATAATAATCAGCTCAATAGTGATTAACTTCTGGATGCTCCTAAAGTTCTAGTGGAAAGTAGTGACTGATGGAGTTCAAATTTGTCTGGAGTGAAACATTTATCACCGGTGACATTGGTGATCATCAAGCTATATCAAGAATTGGTGGAAGTGAGAATTCTACCATTGGATTAATTGTTCACCATAAAACCTACGGACCGAGGGTTCTATTCCTTGTTAGAATCAGAGGGTGTACACTGTTGACGAGTCCCTTTCTAGGACGTGTATGCTGTCAAGTGCTCGCCGGTTCTCAGTTGTACCCAACACAGCATCAATCTCTAACAAATACAAACAACTGTATTTTATTATGTTGGTCAATCCCATTAACAAATTACTTATGTTACCTAAGAAATTTCAATTAAATTTAGATCGGTTCTCTTGGAATTTTTTTCACTCTTGTATCCGGTTCTCTTTGCAAGAAAGAAAAATAAAAAGAAAGAAAGAAGGATAATCTCATTCAGCTGTTCATTGTTAATCTCTCTACTACGCTTGAGATTATTGTCTCACTTGAATGCTTCACTTTTTTCTTTACATGTTATATGTTTGTATTTTATGTGTCTCTATATCCCTATTCATTTTTATTGACCAATAAGAAATCACTTATTTAACAACCAATAAAATTACAATTTTCGCCATGGTAACAGGCATTATTTTACTGTAACAGTCAATCGAAAAACCAATTCATGTTACAGCATTTATTTTTTCGTTTAGTTTTTTTCCCTTCTCCCTCTTCTTTTCTCTCTGTTTTCTAGTTGAAAAATGAAAAAAAATAGGGATAATAAGTTTATATACATAAATAAAGTAGATTCATTTTTGTAACTATATTTCTAATAGATAAAACAGATAGATTGATTGTCCTTATTGACTTACTTCTGTGCATTGAACTTCATAGTTGTATATATTATAGGTACTTTGTTTTCTGTTGTTTTTTTTGTTCGTTTCCTTGAGTCAGAACTTTTATTTCATGTGTATTTATTGTTGGTCCTCACTCATTTTGTAGGTGTGTGTATTTGTGTTGTTGTTGTTGTTATTATTATTGTTTATACTTTCGAACATTTTTTTTATTAGTAAAACAACAACAAAAATCCAGTATTTTATCTTACTACATACATACATATATATATATATATATATCCCTTTCAGAAGTCAATGAATATACAATGTATTCAGTAATTAGACTAAGTCCGATGACTTATTAGCCTAAGCATAGATGTATTCGATTGCTTTTGGTAAGATACATTACACAGGTTAACTAATGTTTTTATGTATGTTCTTAAGGAAAAAAGTACAATTGTTAAAATGATAGAGAGGATCTGTAGTTTATATGGATATTTTTGTTAATGTACTGTTCTCTTAGTTAGATGGTGTTTAATTGTCAAGTTTTCGTTGTCGTTCTGGTCAACATAATTATCAGTACTTACTTCAAGTAGAAGTAAGAATTTTCACTAGCCAATGAGTATTATCCTCGCCAATCCTATTTGGGATTTTTGTGTATTCATTTTGTTCTCAATGACATCTGATTAACCTCTTTTATAAGAGGTTGATAAAGTAGATCTATCTTAATTTGTCTGTTAATTTATTTAGGCGACATGCTTTTGGCAATTCTCTACGTCTATAATTCTTATCTTTTTTTAGGACCTTAGTGAATACTACTCGCGTCTACAATACATAAACACTATTAATCATGTCCAGAGATACGATAACATTTTCGCTATTTTAAACCATCAAACTTTGATAATCCAACAGTAATACGAAATACAAATGCTTTCATACTGCGAAATTTGTAGGATTCTTTGATAATCACATAAAATGTTCATCACTGATTTGGATAAGATATGCTTGTAATCCCTGGTTAAGTGTTATTACATGGCATACATTGTGATCGACCTTAAGAGGACCAATTGCCTCTATTTATCCATCGATTTCCACCTATTTCTTTCTCACCTTTTTCAATTCTTACGGCTTGATCATCAACAAGATGGTCTTGAGTGACTTCAGAAGTGTGAAAATAACTATCACTCCTCATTTGCTTACATCATAGAAGGATACTTCTTATTGAGGGACCTAAATAGGAAACGTAGTTACAATTATATCAATAGGCGAGTTGTCGCAATGTGACAAAGTTGTCATTCTGTTGATATGTCAGCATGATGTTGTTGTCCTACATTAAACAGCATGTTTGCATATGCCTTTGAAAATACTAATAATATTTCCGACCATTATTATCTCTTTCTCAGTATAACATTTACCAGTTTATTTGTGTATAGAATATGAAGAAGAAGTAAAGTACACTGAAGTAAAAAAAAGCAGAGAATAATAATTGTGTATTCCCGCTAAGATTGGTTAACAATTGCTAGAATTCTCTTATGTACAGCCTCCATAGATTTCTAAAATGAACTCAATAATCGAAGAGTTTATCATTTGATTGATAATAACATTAACTGTATGTTGTTGTATATCGAATTTCATTGATAGTTATCTCGAGTGCTGTTAGTGGAATGTAGGTAGTTGTTACTTCTTGATTGTTATTTCCTATAACGTTGGGGGATTCTTGATTTTATATGATGAAACTCAGTTATGGATGATCATGGTGTTTGGTCACATTGTTCAGTTACGTCATCATAAGTGAAACATGATCATGTTGTAAATAAATTCTATGTTTTGTGGGAATTTTCGTCCACGAAATTTGGTCGTCGAGTGTATGTAAAATATTAGAGTAAATTATATTTGTAAGTAATCTCGGCGAATGAAATTTGTAAAATTGCCAACGTACTCGGCATAACATTTTGAGCTTCATCTGAGAAATAACTGAGATTAATGCTGCTAAATACAGATGTCAATATGTAGTATAATACGAATGTGATTGTCCACTCGTGTCTAGACTAAGAAATGTTATAGTATAAAATTTTATAATTAGTTTATCGGGCTACTACTTAGCCTACAGTTTTTCCATGGAGACTTCTCTTTTCCTCTAATTTTTTGTTTGTGCTTGTCTCAGTTTGATTTCGGTCGCTTGCCATTAAAAAATATTGCATTCTAAACATCTGTTTCCTCCTCTTATCAGAATTCTCACCAGTTTGTGCGGACAACCCTATCAGGAATCAATACCATGACTTTCAGGTCTTGCAGAAAACTTGTAAGAAGCCTTGACTTAGTAATTTCAGTGAGGCCTACAATGAAATAATTAGCGTCAGTGTTATTGAATGGTTATCAGACAACATTATAAATTAATTAAATCAAGAATCCATCTATCGAATACTACCTAAGTTTTTCTGATTGTCAAAACACATCCTCGAGACCTGAATGTCCTTTTTTTGATTCCTGGTTGCTTATATGGTGCACATTGCTAAAGAGTAAAATACGAAAACGAAACAGCTTCTATTTAAAATTATTGCTATACTTAAATCAGTTTACTATATAAAATTCAACTTTAAGAATAATACCCGAATCGTTACATGTACCTTGTTTAAACAGACGAATATTCTACGTCATTTATGTATCATGTTATCGTCTTGTTCTGGTAATTATACTAACTATTATTGCTATAGTAATTATTATTTCAGTACCAGGATCCTTTTTACATTTTTATCACTTACACAAACGTACATATAGACATAACCCATTTATCAGACAACCTGAAGCCCCTGGTGCGGAATCTGGGGTGCGCACTGCTGAAGAGTTCCACACTAGAACGAAACAGCTGTCCAGTGCTCCCTTGTTGTCAATGGTACCCTGCCAACATCAATCTGTGATATATTCAATCAAACAAAATGTCTTTCTCTTGGGTCACTGTTGAATTGATTTTTGTCAATATGGTTAAATGCTTTGTTTTCTTTATGCTAAAATGTAAAAGTATTATTATGTTTCAGCTACTAGTACGTTACAGATTTCTTCAGGAATCACCGATTTATCCGTGCACTACTGATCTCCACGTGTGAATATATATATATATATATATATATATATATATATATATACCAGTGGTTTTAAATTCTCGGATTTCGGCATTAGATTAAAAATTCTCATATTTCAGTTTTGGAATGCCATGCTAGGGGGGGATGCCTAAACTGTAACAGGTGTTTTTCTCGGGTCTCCAACCTAACGATTTAGTCGACAAATTAATAAAGCCACATCAAAATATGTAGTTTTGTGGCAACTGTCGATCAGAGTATATTCATACGTCAGCTGTTCCCTATGAGTTTTAGAATCAGGCCAACCCTGATGAATACCACTTGAAGTAGACAATTCTCATGACAAGTCCGCCGTTAGCTCTGACTAAACCAGTAGTGTTCGAGTAGAGATCCTTCAATAGGTTTATATATTTCTGATGTATTCCCTTATCGGTAATGAGTAGGACTTCATTGATAGTGGTTATAAAAGCATTGTCATATGAGAGTATTTCGTAATGAAAAACAGGCCAGTTCATTTTAGAAATAATCTTTCTGAATCGAGTTGGTTCGATGATCGTTGTCCCCAAAGAATTACTAACATTCTATGACAGCATCATGTTAATGATGTCTTGGACTGACAATATATCCTCGGACTTCACTTTGTGTTATTATTTGGAACGCCAGCTCAGACGTTTTGGAACTTGGTGGGGAGATCGGAGAGATGATTGGTTTTTGATATGGCACCTGTGTTATATAAGAAAGCCGTTTAGGAGTAGCTTCTGACAGTCCATTAGCGCTACTATGTTGGAGTACCACAAATATATGCCCGAGAATAAAAATCAATTAAGGTTCTGATATAGCCCACTATTAAACGCTTCATAAGTGTTAGACTAGCGTTCTCAACGAAAAGAAATCATTCCGTTGTATTGTTAACTGAGTTTTGCCTCCTATCATACACCTTTCATTCATGTATTATTTTTAATCATATTCTATTTTCGTTGTATTTATTCCCTTTGTTTTTTCAGTACCTAGTTATATACTAAAATTTGTTTTTAGAATATCAAGAGAAAAAAAGGGTTGAAAAATATAGTAAATTTGTTTGACAGGACAGTTTTGCTAAAGTACTAGTTGTGTGAGTGGTTGTATTGGTTAATATTGGGTCGAATTCTAACCGCTCCGCTAGGTCAATTTAAATAACAAACTAATAAGGCCGCCTAACGCACATAAAATTCTAACTTGGTGAGAGATTATCACATTTAGATGCATGCCAAGATTTAGTCAGTCACCAATCTACCGAGTGTATCAAACTTCCAAGAAAAACGAAGTGGTTTACTCACCTACCCAATTACATCACTTCCTTCTATTAGTTCCTAAATTGACGATGAACAACCGCAAAGTGATATTTATAAAGAAAGAAACATATCGCAATCATGTTTGCACTGTAACTCCAGACGTTCAGGCTTGCAGTAATTGTGACCACTGGTTGTAAACATTAGATGATGTCTCAGAATCTGTCAGTTTGATTCAGATGCATTCACTTTTTGTAGTTTTCTACATATTATGTCCCATTATTATTTCATACATGCCTGTATTCCATTTTTACATATTGAACTATGTTTTGATATTAATCTTATGAATTTGATCGTATTGTGTTAATGTGGTATGGGAACTTGAATTAACACATATATGTACCAGACTCTGGGTTCTTTATGACTGTCATTTGAATCGATCACTTCAAATCTACCAGGCAAATATATTCATTAACTGTAAAATATTATGTTATGTACTATCGTGAAAATAATTAATTCACTATTTTTCTTCTAAATGTCATGTCGGTAATTATAGTTCTATGTGTTTATATAACTAAATGTGTACTGTCTAGTCGCCAGTCCTGTTTATTCCAGTTTTGAGGTTACATACACATCAAATGTTGTAATGTTCCGTTGTTAAGTGTGTTCTTCAGTTGTTGCTCTCTCTTAATCTGATTTTCGTTGCCTTTTTGTTTATTTTTCTTTTAATTACTCTCTTTATGTTCCTTTAACTGGTAATCGTTTTCTTTTAATTGTTAAACAATTTTTAAGCGATTTAGCTTTCAATAAAATTAAGGTCTAGATTCGAATCTTATTACACAAATAAAGGTATTTCTAGACACTATATAAATAGCTTATGTATATATTGCATTCGATTTGTATTAACCCGTAACTGCAAAGCATGGGCTGTGAAAGCAAGTATTTGATCATAGGTATCTTTGGTGAATTGGCTGTGTATCCTGGAACGATTGAGTAATCAATGCTGAAGTCATGTTAGACACCGAGTTCTAGGTAGGATTGGTTAATCAGTTGTGGAGTTTTTGAATCCTCATTGATTGTGGTGTCTGAAACATGTATTATGCATGTAATGTAGTACCAATCCTAACCAAAATCAAACGTTAATTATACAGTTCAGAAGGATGGAATGAGTTAAAGAGTATCGGAACTCAGTATCTAAAAAAGCATAAAGATGAAATGTGTCTGCTCTACTGTAACAAATTCTTAGAAATGTCAGCCAACACCTTCAGTCAATGACTATGCACGACATTCTAACCAATTAGTCAACATTTAGTTAAATGGTTTGGATCAATAGTTAATGACTTAATGGGCTAAGACCTTGTCTTGAGTTGGCCTCCTCTAACTTTTTTTCAACCTTATTCTACTCCATTAATTGTCGCAGATCAATGTAGTGAGTTGTTGAGCATTCTTAACAGTGTCTAAGTCCCTTCTGTCAGTGAAAGTTCACAACCTCATCAACTAATTTTCTATCTTTATCTAATATCCTGTCTTTCATTTCATATTCAGAGTGAATTTAGATAATCCTATTATTATTATTATTATTATTATTATTATTATTATTATTATTATTATTATTGCAAACATTTGTCAAAACGAAAATATTCAGTTTATATTCACTGAAAAATGGAATGTTCCTTCCTTTTTCTGTACTTCATTTGTTAACTTATCACTTTCCAGCAGCACTGGACAATATTCATTTTTCTTTCTTGTAATATGTTGGTTAGTTAGTTAGTGTTTTATCTCTACCTATCTCTTGACGTGAAATGCTTCTATGAATGTATACAGACATATTTTTGCATACAGATATATGTATACAGTACACCCTAACATATTCAAATATTGGTTAGTGAGTATTTTTCTTCTATCATTGTCACCTTTGTTAATTTTTAATCATTGTGGGACTTTTTTCCCAAGACTACCTATGGTTTATATATATATATATATTCAAGTTATTTCCAACAACTGCCTACCTTTAACATACGATGATAACTAGGAGTGCGTGTAGATTGGAAGAATGCTATGAGTAGTTAAACCAAAACAAGGTATACACAATAGGTCATTTGGAATGATTCTGTACAATAACCACCGTCAGCGGTTCAAAACGTCCGGATGAAATAGTTTAAAATTGATAACAGTAATATAAATACACTCATTTTTTCGATTTGCCTGTGTATCTTGTTTTTCTTTATACATACCTGCTGATTCCATCTTCTTAAATTATTCCTAATATAAAGTGTTCTTTATGTTGATTTGGTTCATTATGATTGACTGACTTTTCACTTGTTATGTTCAACATAAAGTGGGATTATCTTTTTCATGTCACTGTAATAGATTCCAAGAAACATCGTCTGTTTGTATGCAGGTGTACTACCCAGACAGAAGTAGGTAGAATAGCACTCGAATCTATAGCCTTCTGGTTGGAAGTGGAGTGATTTAATCACCAACCCATTTATTACTCTCATGTCAACCTGTTTTCTTATCCAAGTTATTTTACTCGTTTTCAAGTGAAGCTTGTTTGTAATTAGTAAGGAGTTGTAATTTCTTGTTGTTGATGTTCTTACTGATATTGATCAGTTACTGTTGCCATATATTCCCATTTTGGCAGGAAAAATTTACTATGGATAGCAGTGGGACCCAATAGGCACTGGGATTTGAGACGAAAGGTGCTGCAATTGAGAGCATCATCATAGACTGATTATTTTCTAACTATAGAAAACACATGTCCTGTATTTCACTGTTTGCAGTATATTAAGCTCACTAAAAATGTTGTATCCAAATAATTCTTCATTGTAGTTGGGTGTTGTGAAGATTATTAACTGCGAATTTTGATATCACGAATTGGTCTAAATTAGAAATATCAACCGTTATTTGCTTACTCAGTGGTCTAGTGGTAAGTCGTTCGCCGTAGAACCAGAGGGTCCTGGGTCCGATCCCCGATGAGGTAGCAGATACGCACTGCTGAAGAGTCCTATACTAGAACGGAACAGTTGTCTATTGCTTCCAGGTGATCATTGGTTGTCTAATTCGGACCAATTCGTGATATCACAATTAACATTTCTTTATTAATTGATACTTACCTATTATCTTTTTTGTGGGTAGGAAAGACATTATGCATGTGCGATTAGTTAAGACTATCTACCTATTATATTTGTTTTATTCACGGAAATTACAGCAGTTAACTTTTCGGGTTTTATGCCCGTTTTTTTAGGTGAGTGGATAGTAGTTGTAGTAGTGTCAGTATTAGTACCAGTGAAACAAGTAAGATAAGAAAACTCATGTATTAAATGTCAGATTACAACTGAATTAATTGATTAATTAATTAATTAATTATTAAGTCTCGATCTCTCATTTACTTTCTCTTTACTTGTCTTTCTTTAGGACTACATCTTGTAAACATTTTCTTGTAATGAATTATACTTGTAAATGTAGTTTTCTAATATAATTTGAAGCCATAACGATCGCAGTAATGTAATATGAATAATTGGTTAGTTACAAATAACATAAGGTCTAGTTCATATGTGTATTAATCCATGTTCCTATATCAAACTTGCATAATCAGGTCACATATCTAGAACATGTTTCAAAAAGAAGCGATGGAACACAGGTATGTATGAAGTAATAATGGAACGTATGATGTACTAGAAGATAAAAATTAAATGCTTCTGCGTCTCTCACTACTTATTAAGACTACTGCAGTGATTCTACCCTGGTTGTCTGCATCTAACTGCACGTTTAAATCAATAGTCAGCAACTTTATGGTTTGATTTCGCGTTTTGGTTTGGCCTCTTTTCAGTATACTCCTACACTAGTTGATATAATGCGTTAAGGTAGGTGATGGTTGGGCATACATACGACCTTTCCCCAATCATTTTGTCCGATTAAGATTCACAAATTCATCAACCTATTTATCAGCTTTGCCCAATACTCTATATCTGATGAGACTTCAGCATTGCTTACTTAGTCATTCCAGGATATACAACCGATACTTCGAAGACACTTATTTACAGTTTACATATTCCTCTTACTTTAGTGTTTCATATTTTATAATCATGGGTTAGTACATATCGGATTCCTGTTTAGTATACTCATCCTTTGATTGACGAATGAAAAGCTAAACGAGGTTTCACCAAACACTAGCAATCAAAGTCAGTGTTTTAAGATGTTGATAAACCAATTGGATTCTCATCACTGCATTCGAACACCTGTTGCCAATCTCATTATTACTAAACATAGTGTTGTAATCGGATGTAGACAATATTTTACAAACAACAACGGTGAATACATTGAATATCTAACTATTTCGTTCTCAACAGATCTTAGCTGATGATGTTATATCTGACGCACCGTGTTGGCCGATTATTATCGATTCTATTATCTGCCGAGCTATCGCCTGTTGCTAACACCCAACCTTGCCTAAGTCTATTGCACAGACACAAGATCCGACCGATTATCAAGAAGCCCACTTGTTACTCGCACGAATATATTATAACCAATAATACACAAGATATATATACATAAAGCTTGATCAATGTAGTATGTCAGACACACAATATTAGCCAATCACACGTCTTCTTCCAGACATGTCAGATGACCCGCAGTTGAGATTGAATTGAAGTTAATTAAGTTTCATAGTCAGTTTTCTTGATAAATGAACTTATTTAAAGAAATTACATTCTAATATTGATGAGTTCGACAACAGACTTGTACTATATCAGAGCTTTGCATTGAATGAATGATTTTATTAATATTGGGCTCTGTATGCTGTGTGATTTGATAGTGAGGCCTTTGTTGTCGTTGTAAGCAACTTCTACAGCACTTATTTTATCTTATTGATAATTCTGATTATTCCACGTGTATTTTTGTCTACTATATTCTAATTACTTTGTGTTTTACTGTCTACTACCATACTCAAGTAACCCATTATTACCAACATTATCCACCTGAACAACAAATCTCCATTGTAAACATAAGGACTAATATTATGGGGCCTACTTAAAGTTAATAAGTAAATATGTATGTATGTATGATGAACATAGACCTTAGCACATGTGTGCATCGGTTCAAGTTGCCATACTTCTATGGCACCACAAGATTAACACCACCACCATTAGTAGAAGTTACTTCAATAAAAATAATAATAATAGTAACAAGGTGTGTGAACATATAGAATGCGGTTCAGGGAGCGTAGAAAGAAAGTTATGGGATAATTTAAAGCTCACGATTTAAGAGAGGATAATGAGTGAATACATCTGCGCCATTGTGACTGATTTCAGGCCATGCCACTCAGTGTTCCTAGCCACTGGTTACGGTAATCGCGAGGACCCTATCCAGGTAGTCTGCAGCTACCAACACGACTGAAATCAGCAGTCACTGACTTCATGGAGTGATGCCATGTTTTAGTTTGGCCGCCTCTAACTCTTTTCCGTCTTGCTCTTATATCAGCCAACTTTGCGCTTTAAGATAGACGGTGCTTGAGCTCGGTAATATGAAATAAAATAGGGTCTAAATATTGGTATGATATGTTAGTGTGTGCCCGATTATTGTCTACTAATAGTTTTCTCACTGCACTGGTTTTTCGCTGACTATCGGACTTTGTGATGTCTGCCTAAACCTTTTTTATTGCCTCGAGCTGTTTCCATTAATGATCAAGCTGCAGTCTATAGTCACTAGTCCAGCTCACTTGACATCCCATAATTTGACGGTTGCCAATTGGAATTCGTACTTGACCTAAGTTTCGTGTTATTCTGTTCTTGTCAGTCAATAAAGCGTATCGTCAATTTTGAGGGAATCGATGCTCTGTGTGCCACTTAATTACACAGTCTGTAATGATTATCACTGACTTATTTGAACTGCAACTTATTTATTTGTATATCGGATTATCTTTAATTCATTCATTAATTTGATAAATGGATAGATTGTTTGTTAAATTTATTCAAGTTTATTTATAACATGTTTCAATTCAATCTTCTTGTCTTCGTTAGCTTATGTATGTATGGCTATTTGTTTGTTGTATATATTGATTCATTGTGACCTTGTTCTCTGGAGTGGTTACTATTAATGCGAACAGTTTTATATATTGAATATTTACTTAATGTTAATGTGTATAAAGAAATACACTCTCTTGTGAACTATGACATTATAAGACCACCTACTGTTAGTATGAGGGAATGAAAATTCTTCAGGTCAAATTTTATAAAGCTTCCAACTATCCATTCACTCATCTCTTCATTCTTTGTTGTCCGCTTATTGTTTATTCTTGTTTCCCTCTTAGTCTTACCCTTATTTTTTCTAGATATGGTTTTTCTGTTGCCTCTCCCCCCCCCACACACACATCGTATCATATTGTTGCACTATTTATTGAATCTTCGTTCGTGAAACTACTATTAGTAGTAGTAGTAGTAGTAGTAGTAGTAGTAGTGGTTCTCTTTGTTGTCTGAACTGTTGGTTGTATTTGTTGAACCTTCTATTTATTTACTTTACAAGAGGGAGTCAAATGAATTAGAATAGACATGGATTCTAATCATTCTATAAAATCTCGTCTGGGAAAAAATAACAATAATAACTTGATGGCAATGAAACATTATGTATATATGATAGATTTATGTTTCTATTATTTTTCTTTTCTTCTTACTATTTTGTCTAGTCTGGTTTTGTACCATACATGAACATTATATGGAACTTCGGGAACAGAAGCCATGTTAGTAGTAGTAGTCATAGTACCAGTGGTAATATTAATAAAAAAATTTTAGGGTGCTATTTTTCTACGTCACATGTCAGATATCAGGTTAGACAGTTAAATAATAATTTGCTGTTGTTGTTATTGTTTCGATTAGATCATATTACTTCAGTGATTTTCACACAAGAATACGAATAGAAATAATAACAGTATTCATTCTTAAGTTTTAGTGAGAAAATGTAACCAGTAGATTTCAAATCATTCATATCAATCAAGTAAACATTTCATAGACTATTGATATTTAGTTGTAGGTGTCGGTCGAGACTATCGAATATGCGATCTTTAGGTTAGACGTATAATGCTAGAGATAAATGTTAGACTAGTTGATCACGTTTTAAATCTTCACTGACTGAGGTAGTTGAAATATGTATAGTGTCGACTACCTCGACACGCGATGATTCTCAGAGTATGAATAGGATTGACATTATTTCATAAAATAATTAAGTGTTTATGCGTGCCACTATGCTCGTTGCGAACTATCCAGTTAAGTTTATACCCCGATTATCACAACCAATGGTTGTTAACTTTAAGTGACGTGGCTTAAGATCAATCACAGTCGAGTAGGTACATCCATTCTTTATGTTTGTGTCCACGAATTAATTAGTAGGTTGTAAATTTAGACCTTTCTCCCTGTACCCCACATCCTCCGTTTTTCATAACCGACTAGTCTTGACTTTGACCATTTAGTTTAAATCTGCTTACATAATATATAGATATATATTCATCAAATTCACGAACTAATGCTACATCTTAGTTCGGCCACCCACTTTCATCCAACTTTCTCTTATCCAATAGAGCATCACTATATCGAGTTAGACGATGGTTGAATTTAGGTAACTTCTTATTTCTATTTAAACACAGAATTTTTGTAGTAAAAAATCGCTAAAAACATGTATACTCCATACAATGTTTGAATTATCATACTAGTATAGCAATGTAGTTCATTTTGTTAATAATTATCTATTTGCCATAATTATCTTTAACTTGGGACACAGCTCAGAAGCCTAGACCAAAGTAGTTGGTTTTTTAAGTGATAGCTTGTAAAATCTTTGACTTGACCTATGGTAATGGAATATCGTCAGTAAGTGCAGTCCCATAGTAGCCGATGACCAAATTAGATTGATATACCATTTAATACTTCAGTATCTTTAGCCCGTTTATCATTTCATTTTTGTAAGTAAACACCCTTATCGGTTATGGACAGTGTTTAAGCCTTCTCTGGTAAAGACTATAAATACATGACTTTACGGTAACATTTCAGAAAGGGGGGGGAGCAATTCTTTTCCATTCTCCTTCATATCATGGCATTTATCGGCCCAAATGTTGGATATATCTTGTTTTGAGACTGAAACATGCTACTCTGAAGTTGATTATTATGAAAGTTTTTGTACCTTTAAACTTTGAGAAAAAGAAGTCACAGTCTTTTGTAATCGATTGATTTTTCGACACTTGTTGTGAATTCTATAGACGAAACTATTCTTACAAACTTATGGTAATGATGATGATCGTCACAAATGGTTAGAGACCTTGGGTGATATGACCCAAAATCGTTGGCAATGACGCAGGTGCATCCACTCTTTGTCTTCCTCTAAATTCTAAGTTTCTGAACTTATCATAATTTTCCCTTTACTGAATCATATTTTCTTAAATCTTATCTCCGGTCTCTATTCCTTTCCGCTAATACTAACTATGTTACTACCTCCCCTACTCTGGGATTTGATCTGACATTTTAATCTCTAACTGCTAATTGAGGCATGGCAACTGACGTATGCCTGTACCAAGTTCTACGTTGTAACTGACTGACTGACTATGGTAATATTATTGTTGCTTATTGTATAATGTCCCAGTTACTGGTTAAATAATTAAAAAGAAAAATAACAACAAAGTGAATAAAATAAGCTACTAATTTTGCTTCTCCATAATCTAAATTTATCTCTACCTCTTGTATGTATGTGTACGTGCAGATGTTGCTACAATTGTACACACAATCACATTACATACACGGGTACATTTACATGTATCTTGGATTATTAATTATCCTCTTCTGTCTTGATGTATCTTAATGCCTCTTCTGATAACAAACTGTGTTCACTGTTTACTCATGATTATTTATGATAATTATTAATGTTTACCTTTTTCTCTTCATTTGGCTTATTCGTTATTATTATTATTATTATTATTATTATTATTATTATTACTATTAGTTCTACTATTAAGGCCTATTATAACCATTCAATGGTTAATTCACTGATTTACAGCAATCTAGCACATTTCTTTGCAATTTCTTTACTTTATTTAGGAGATTGTCTGTTTATCATTGAAAAGGCGTTTTTTTCTTCTTTCCCCTATGTTTCGGTTATTCCTTTTTTCTTATATTGATTTATTTGTTTATTTATTACTAGGTCCCATCTAAAATTTGTTCATAAATATGATAACTCATCGAGAGTAAGAGAGAAGTTGTAGATGTGAGGGAAGGAGGATAGAAGATGGAGATTGTAGTGACATTGTTTATCTTATTATGCATGTATATGTATATGAGCGAGAAAAGTAAATCCTTCATTCATTCATTCATTCATTCATTTATATGTGTTTGTAAAGGGCGAAACTTGATCTCTTCTACTTATGATGCACTCTTTTCTCCTGTTATGCTTCGATTTTGCAAAAGAAATCTAACTTATTATACTTGGTTGTAATAAGGTTGTATGTTTGTGTTTAGGGAGGGTATTTAGGCTACTGTGTATTCGTGATAAGTATTGTTTATTTCTATTCATTCTCTGGTTAATTTGTGTATTGTTTCTCCCTGTTCACTTTTCATTTTTCTAGGTTGTTTCCATATCATAAACAAATATTTATTTTTGTTAGGGTTTTTTTTTCGTTGTATTTTATTTCTGTTGTTTTCCATTAAAAAAACTGTTGCGATTAATGAAGTTTCTCTTGGTATATCTATACGTTGTAAACCGTTGATTGATCTATGAATAATATATTTCCAGAGTGCAAAGGTTATTGATTTACCGTCTCACTGTAAACATCAACACTGTGATGAGTAGGCACGTTCAACTGGTGATTAATCCTTATGAAGACGAAACACGCTCATTCTATAAATATTTATTTTAGGGAGTTTGTATTATGGAATCGGATTGTTGTTATCTAAGTTTGTATCTACTACTTGTGTATATTTTCGAGATATCTAAAAATGTCAGTAAATATTATTCTGTGTTACTGATTTACCGAAGTTGAATATGTGGATTTACTTAAATCCTACATAATTTGATTTAAAGTTTCACAAACTTAACTTGAATGCTCCTGAGAAATCCCTACGTAGGATAAAACATCTGTGCCATTGCCTATTGTAATGAACTACTTTGGCTCTGCTAACTAGAACAATCGTTATTTTAAGTTTTATTATGTTAGGCAGGTCATTAAAAGAACGGTAAAACTAAAAGCACCAAACTGAATGTCTGAAGGCGAAGTCGTACTGCCGACTGTATATATGTGTGACAGCAGTAAGATGTCCCCCTCAGGCAGTCAGCATTGTAGCGGTGCTGCCTTTATACGACGGAAGGATGACGTTAGAAGAAGTTGACCTGAAAAAAATGTACACCTCACTTTTCTTCATGTGCCTCCGTCTGATGCAGTCTTATGCAGCTTTTACAGGTACAGATCTAACACACATAAACCTACTCGAAAATGTGGTATGTGGCTTCTCTTAACCGTTTGTTCTTTAGTTATTGACTTAGGGTCACGCTTTCAGGTCGTCAATATAACTTCGAATCTGGTTTCGTTTTCAGCTACCTCAAGAAAAAGAATCCTTCTATAGAATTGGAAACCTGGAAGTGATAACCTCCCTCATACCTGTAATAACAGTCTTGATTGTGGCTTTTGATCGTTTTCTATGTAGTTATTATTCGTTGTCGAATTTAGAGTTTAATATCATGAGCTGATCGTAAATTATTATTTTCAATCGTAGTTGGCATGTGTTACCAATACTAGACCACTGCCTACCACGATATGCAATACTTACTGGCTTAAAAATAGGTTAGAAGAAAAGTAGAGTTGTTCAAATTAAGACATATCATCTATTCATGAAATCATAACTGTTGTTTTTAGCCATACTTGAATGTTCAGACTACCTGGTTGAGGTAAGATTATTAACTTAGATAAATGGTTGTGAATGTTTGGTTCCGTGAACCGGGATCAGTCACAGTGGAATATATATTTTAATTCTCTTCCTCTAAATGTTGAGTTTTTGCATTCCTACAGGCACCTTCGCGTTTTTTCTTTTCGAACCCTTTTGTTAATTATGATTAAAATTGGAGCACGGATGACAAATAGAATTCAGGCCTTCAGTTTCGTCTTATTTGTCACTTATTAGCTGGGTGCACTTGCACTCCAAACCTGGAACATAATATAAGTTCTTACCATTGCTATTACGAATATTTCAATTCCTTTGGTTAAGTATGTCTACTCGAGCTAACACATGTTTGTGACTGCGCTTACTAGTTTTTAGGTAGTTTTATCGTGCATAATATTATTCTCATTTCGTTTTCAAGGATATGATGTGCGGACCGAATTCTGGGCAAATTCCAATGGAACAACAATCTGGTAATATGGAAATGATGATGATGATTAATTCCCGACATACTGGAACTCCAAAAGGTAATGTTGAACCATATCCTGGTGTTGCTGGTGGTCCTATCAGTCCTAATGTATCGTCATCGTGTACTATCTCAACACACGGAAGTCGTGCAGGCTTGAATTGTAGTGCAAATTATGGTCCAATTAACAATTATAGTGGGAATAGCAGTAATATAACTAATAATAAATCAATGAGTCATCATCCGTACTTCAATTCACTTGATATGATGGGATCAAATTCAGATTCTGGCCCAATAAGAGCAACTCCTAGTACTCCATGTACACAACATTTGACATCCGCTAGTTTGGCTAGCTTAGCACGGTTGTCTCAAATGTCTGGACCCGAAGGTCCATACATTCCCTCCTGTTCATCTGCATTGTACAACCCAATTCCTGGTCATACTTCTGTCCATTCAAATCGTAGCGGTCCTATGACCTCTTTTCATCCAGATGGTAGTCCAGTTGTTACACCACCAACACCTCAACCAGGACATCATATTATGTCTCAAGGTGTACGTAATCATAATTCCGTTTCAAGTCCTGGAAATTATGCCTCCAAAACACATTTGTGCAATCCTAATCAGTCATTATCATCTAATAATATGATTTCGAATAATTGTAATATACCGCATTCTTTGTCATCTCAAACGATTCCACTGCATTCGAAATTTAATTCTCATGGTTATCCTCATTCGAACCCCCAACTGCAACCAGCATTACAACAACAGCAACCGCAAAATCCAACGGGTACTGTTACTAATTGTGGCTCTTCACTTCCTTCACCCGTTCCTAATTTACCGGCACCACCCCAACAACAACCGCCTTCGATTCAAGTAAGTATCATACTTTTGCTCTATGCATTTTGTTTCATGTTTTTTGTGACAGTTTTCATTACTAGCTGAAATTGACTGGGTTCTATTAAAAGTATCCCAGTTGTTATTATTTTATAGTTATTGAGTGACCTAATAAATAAGCCGAGTTAGTAGTGATAGTCGTGTTCAAATGTACAGTGCTCCCTTGTTTTTAATGGTTGCTGAACTACAGTCATTGCATTATTTTAGTTACAAAATAGTTAGTTAGAACCTGTGCAATATTCTTTATTGGGTCGATTAATATAAACCATATTATGTGCAATTCGATTTCAGTCCTAGCTCTTGATAGGGAGTAAAGTCGTTGAAAACGTTGACCACTTCACTTATCTTGGAAGTCTGGTCAGCCATAATGCGTTGATGTCTGATGAAGTCTCGGTGCTGATTCAATAAACTCGTTTGGATTTTGTCAATTTACATCACTTATGACGTAGACCGAATATCCTTCTCTCTCTGCAAATGGATGAATATACTGCGTTTTACTGTATGGATGTGAAACGTAGCCATTAAGAATAGACGACACTCGTAGGTTATTGGTATTTAATCATCGATGTCTTCGAAATATTCCTCGCGTTTTCTGGCTTCGCCTCCTAAGTAATAATAAGATTTAGACACTGAGTGTCATGGAAAGATGGTAAATCAGTCGATAATGTTATAAATCTTTGTCGACTAAGGTGGTTGGGACATGTGTCGTGTATGCTTAACCACTGTCTACCTCATTGCACTTTGATGGCTGTTATAGCAACTTTCTCATCTAGAGTCAAAAAGCTCATTAGAATGTATAACCGAATGGATTAAGAGGAATAAATGTACTTTAGTTGTAACTCGTACTTGATAGTTCGACTAGCCGCAAACAACTTTAGCACTCGAACTCCTTGAAACCTCCTAGTCGCAAATTCAGAGTACAAGTAGACAGGAACTTTATCCCAGTGAAATGGAGAGTGAGTTATGTACAAAATATTCGTATATTTTTAGTCCTCTGACACAACAAAATCACTATTATAATCCATCCAATTCGAACTAAAAAGTCTCAATTGTTACCCAATCAGAACGCTCCCTTTCGAGATTCTGGAAGTTCCTATCGATCAGTGATTGGACGGAATGTCTCTAGCTCCTTCAAGGGTTCTAGGACCTTTGTTGAAGTTCCTGGAAGCCATCCCAACAACTTTTAAACGCAAAACAGCAAATTACAGTGGAAAAATGTTAGTTGTAGGAATTTTCACATAAAACCATCAAGAAAATCTCATATATATGCTTAGATATCAGAAAAACGTTTGTGTTTATTTTGCATATTATTATCATATATAAATGAGTGATTATTAAATTATGTGTTTGCATCCACTTGCATTTCTCTTCATTATAGGTAAATAATACCTTTTTTAATGCACAATTGAATGTACAACAAATGAATTATCAACATGTTACTGCACCTGGATCTACCGGTCAAATGCAAATACATTTCTCTCAACAACAACAACAACAACAACAACCAATAACAACACCTCAGCCACAAACAACACCATCATCTCATGAACACTTACGTCCAACTGTCCGACATCCTGATAATAGCACAGTTCGTATGACAAATGCATCGAATGAATATCCTTCATTATCTTCAAATAATAGTAATCATCATCCATTATTATACAACACTGATGCAGTAATTAATCATCATCAACATCAGCAGCATCACGTTATTGATTGTCCATCAAGATCTGAAATTCCTGGGATTATTCCTCCAAGTTCAGTAATTACATCATCTGTTGTATGTACACCTTTAGTATCTTCAGTTGGTGTTACTGGAGGTGGTGGCGGTTACGGTAATACAAGTATTCAAATTACACCTAGAACACCGCATACAATTCAGTATCTTCCAACTGTTGCTCCGCAAGCTTCCAATAACCAAGGTCCCGTAGGTATATCACCAGGATCAAATCAGATTCAGAGATCTAGTTCTGCACGATGTTACCAGTATGTTTCATCAGACATAGATAATAACAATAACCCTTCATATCCTACAGACAACTCTATGCGCCATCCTTCATTCCAGTCGAATCAATCCTACACGACTAATCAAAATATGACTGGACAGTTTTATAATTCAAATCATCATCAACAGCAAAATTATTCAACTTCCTCTCAATCGTCAACAATTCAGCATCAACAACAAGCCTATCCATCACCATCTAATCTTCAAGGTCAAAGTAAAAATCTTCATTATTTGAATCAGTTTCCTGGAGGCAGATCTAATAATAATAATAATAATAATAATAATTCGACATTTGGATGGAACGATTTCACCAATTTCGACTCGATACCATCAGGTCCAGCAAGCTCATTGACCATACCGTCAAGTAATGACACTGGCTTAAATGGTTTCATGTCTTCAACCGGAGGTAGTCAAAGTGAGTTTATATATATATGGCTAATCCTGATTATGGATTATAAAAGCACATTTAACTTATGTTAAGTAAAAGGTACACGAAAGCTTCAAATCGTAATCGTAGGTTTGTTCTATGTGTCGGTTGTATATCTTTGAACGACTGAGTAAGCAAAGCTGAAGTCACGTTAGACATAGAGTATTAGATAAAGCTGATAAATCGGTTGATGAGTTTATGAATCTTCATCGGATAAGGTATTTAGCATTACTTATGTCTATCTCCTATCTTAATCCATAATATCGACTAGTGCAAGAGTATATTGAATGAATATATCAACTCATGAAGTTGTTGACAGTTTGCTCTGGTCATGTTAGTAGGTACATACCACCTAGTTGGAGTTTGTGCGTTAATTGTGGTTGGTGGTTGATGACAAGACTCACAATTACTTACAATGGTATACGTGCATTCACGTTTTATTGTATAACTCTTTCATGACACAGTGTGAAGGTTACTATACAATTAAAAAAAACATGTTTATTAGTTTTGACGAGCATGAAGTATAGTAATAACGTGACTTGCAAGATAACAGTCTGTTTGCCGAATGTCATGTTGTGCAGTTGTTGGGAAGAAATGCATCTACTTATCCGTTGGCCTATCCAAACAATGTCGAATCACTATAATCATTACTGCAATATTAGCTTCTGATAAGATAGGTTTTTTTCCTATGCTCCTATGTTTGCCTGTGCTCTACTTGGGGTAATAGTCATTGATGATGATGATGATGTAATATTAGCTTCGCAAATGTAAAAATACTCATTCGGGAATTGTTTTTAGTAGTATCGATGAATACCTGTATGGTTATTCTTTTGATTTTAAATCCTGATCACTTTTAAATAACCCTGAAAACTTAGTCATTTTAGTAAAAATATTTAATACATTTCAATTTTACTTGCATTCACTTACTATTAATTATTATAACCTGTTTTCTGATTGGTTCAAAATTGGCTTTATTTTCATTAAGTCATTTAAAGTTTCTTATTTTTGTCATTTGTACTTTAATAGTTTTACTATTTAAGTACAAAATCATATTAAAATCCATAATATCGGAAATAGATAGAATGAACGGTATATACATCATGGCCGTCGACTTAAAACAGTGTCAAGTGATTTTTGTCAGACAGTTGTCATAATCCTTGAAATTTATCTGTTAAACAAATAAAACTGATTACGTTGCTTCATAGATTGCTACCATTATATAGACAACCAGAGGATACTGGACAGCTTTATCGTCCTACTACTTGAACCTAGTTTCTAGTGTGACACCGTGATTACTCAATATCACAAATTGATCGGTGTGACTAATATAACCCGTCAGATACTAACCCAATGGTTTCATAGTTAAATGGTCGCTTGAAATTTCTAGGTTATAATCTCAACTTTAGGGTCGTAGATGCTAACTTCTAAGGAGTTCATATTAGAACGAAACAAACTTTATGTGTTTCCTGGTTTTCAGTGGCTCTCGTTATTTTGAACTGATTGTCCTTATTTTCTTAAGCTTACTTGTCTACTAGGCAATTTAATGTAACGGGCAGGGTAGGAGGTACTTTGTTGACCTGATCACACTCTCCTCTGAGTGTTTACAACCTTCGACCAGTTGATCTAGTTCTAACTAATTAATTTCATTCGTAGTACTAATTTATTATTCAGAAACACTCGTTTATTTGTTAATGTAAATCATTTGCCAGGTATAATTATGTGTACATCTAGTTTTTAGTCACATTTTAGGTGTGAAAAAGCGATTAGTGGTACTCTCTGGTTTTCTAGACTGAAGTAGTTAAGATCGAATGACTTGATCATCAAGTCATCTGTTATCATCATTTAAGTTGTTTACATATATCGCATGTTCGAAAACTCATCATAGTAGTTGGCTTCGAGAATGATACAGAGTGACAATAACTCAAACGTAAGCTAACGAAAGTTTTACTGCATGACTGTGAAATGAGATGAACAACGAATTTAAAAGCGATGGGAACGTCTGTGGTGACACATAATACTTAAATAACTGTTCTGACGCATCACAACGTATTATAAAGTTGGCTATTAATGAGATTATTTAAAAAATAAAGGACATAGGCATACTTACTGGTGTCAGACAGTTGTAGTAACTCAAGCTATATATCAGGTTTTGCATTTTATGTTACTGATTGATCTCATACTTGAATGTTATCCAGAGTTTGCTCAAATTTGGTAACATAATGTTTAATACTAGTATTTTGTTCGTTTGTTTTTACTATTTAAGATTTTACTATATTCATTGTTCGTTTACTTTAGGTCAAACTATGGATAATCGTTTAAGTAGGAATGCTAATCAACAAGTGTTACGTGATGGTCACATGAATAACAATTATTCAATTTGCAATAATAATAATAATAATAGCAGTGGTGGTGGCGGTGGTAGTAGTGATGTACTTTCATCTTCGTCTATGTCTTGTGCTTTTGATCCATCCAGTGATACCACTTCTAATCAAATGTTCCCCACTAATCCACCTGAAATGTCTGTTCAGCAACGTTTTAACATTAATCCGAATTCACAACAATATGTCCGTCAACCAACGAATAATAGTAGTAAACCTCATTCATACTCCACCTCTACACAGCAGCAACAGCATCAGAATCAAACAAGTCAACTGCACCAACAATATTATCATCATCATCAACAACAGCAGCACTATCAACATCATCAAATGATGATGTCTTCATCCTCCTCATCGTCGTTGTGTGATTTTTCCGGTAGTAGTGATTGGAATTCTACTAATCAAGTACAATTTGTCATGTCAAATTCGTCGACATCGAATTCTACAATGTATAATACTAACCATGTTAATAGTAATAATATTGTAGATAATATTAATATGGAAAATGTGGGGCATGCTACTAATGTTAGTTGTAATAGTAGTAGTATACCAACTACCAATAATAATAAACGTCCACCCGCATTAAATCCTATGAATGATGAGATGAAACACATTTCATTTAATTCACAACATCATGCATTACCTCATCAACAATCACAACAAATGATGATGCTTAACAATAGTAATAATAATAATAGGTCGAATTGGCCTCCTCATCAATCAATTGGTAATCAGATGACATTTACTTCAGTTTCATCCTCATCATCTGCAGCAGCAGCATCAGGAGTATCGACACCATCATCAGTAAACGTAAGTCGAGAAATGTACTGTAGTCAAATGCATAATAATACTAGTAATAATACGAAATTCCCTTTGAATGCATTACCCCCGATTTCCGGAAATGCGTTGGACACATCATTAGGAATGACGGATAATAGCAATAGAAGCATACTTAGACAATCACAAGATTCGTATGATAATTCACTTCCTGCATCTTCTATGCCATCATCAACATCCTCATCTTCGCAGCCTTATTCATCCTCAGTTGTTTAACCTCCTGGAGAGAGAAAAACAACGACAACTTTACACAAAAGTCGAAACCGCTGATACAGCCAGTAACAACAAGTACAGTAAATTTTAACAAAGAAAAGCTCATTTTTTATTTTTGCATACCTTCCTCTTTGAAATATATGTGTGGATAAAGATAACTTGATTATGTGTCGGTTATTGTTGTCCTATCTCTCTCGTTCTCGCCTTTTGGTACCACTCACACATTCATTGGTCATTGTCATCATTCTCTCTTGCCTGCCTGTACATACACTTATATACGTTATTCGTTACAAAATATGATGATTATATATATAGTATACTTGTATTTATACATAAATGCATACAATGTTAGTTAATCTATGAATTTTATTTACAACTAATAATGAAATGAAGTACTTTTCTAACAAGTTTTCATTTTTTTTGGTTTGCAAACTCTTTTTTGCGTGAATATCAGTCACTGTTACTGTTGCCGTTATAATCTTTTTTTCTTCTGCATAATCATTGTTGTATGTGTGCATGTTTTCTTGTTTTTGTCGGGATCGGGGGTCCTGGTATATTGGTTCTTTCTGAATATTACTTTATTCACAATACTGTTTAATACTAGTATGGTACCTGTTAATACTGTATGTATACCACCTCCCCCTCCGTCCACTCTGTTAATTTTATCTCCTATCACTTCCTCCCTCTCACTATTTTCTTAGTTTTGTTTGAATTACTGTAGTAAACTGATTTAATTAAAGAGAAAGTATTAATTTTTTCCTCATTCAAGTACTCATCTACATTTGTGTACATAATATGTATGTATGCATGAGGTGTTCTTGTGTCAATATCGTACTGATATACATTGTTACTTAGGTTCTGAATCTTTTCTCTATAAACAGAATACAGCGCTGTGCTAAAGTAAGAAGATAAGATGATAGCCTTATATTTCTATAACATGTGTACATGTTTGAACTAGGATTATCATTACCATCTATGCTGTTGTTATCATTGTTTTTTTCTTTTACACAGCCACTGTATGGTATTCATACTCCATGTACTTGTATGTCTCTCTCTTTGACAATTTATTAATCTACCTATTTTATTCACACTCTTCTTTCTCAACATTGTCTTCTCTTGTTTTTTTTTCTCTCGGCAGTTTATTTCTTCCCTTTTATCTCCTCTCTCTATATATAGTGTTTCTGCGATTGCCAACGATAGTGATCTAAAATGACTGATTATGCAACCATTGATTCCCTTTAATAGAGAATGAAAGAATAAATAAATAATCGAATGAATTATTTAATTTGATTGATATCATCATTAATTTATGTGATAATATTAGACTTTGTTGGTGTTGTTGTTATTGTTGTTCCTTTTTAACTCTTCATCTACACTGGTACACATTTAAATGGATTAATGCACAACTTTATCCTACTCTAATTTTATTTCATCATTTTAATGTTATTTTCTTGTCTCCTTTATATTATCACAATTATTATTATGAATTGTACAACTGTCATTACACTACTATACACTACATTTAAATTAACTAAATTCATTTTGATATAATGATTTACTTCTTTGAATAGTTTGTACTACTTTATTATAAATACTCCTTATTTTATAGGTTTTCTGTTTATGTAAATATACAATTGACAATGTAACTCTCTCTTTTTGTGTGTATGTGTATTTTATACATAAATTCAATTATCAATATAAACAAAATATTACTTGTTTCAAATTAGTAGTTGTTTTATTTGAATCTTCTTCTTCTTCTTCTTCTTCTTCTTCGCTGTATTCCATTACATTCTCATTATGATTCATTAATTCCATTTCACTTATCATTACTAATAGTCAGTTTATAATTAAGTAGTATTGATGTAGACGTTTGTTTATGTACACATACACACACACACACACAAACTGCACACAGCTGATTGCATAATCTCATCCTCTCTGATTTTTAAATATTGTCCTTATTGTCTTTGTATAACATTACAATCAGTGACATTATTCTCTATGCATATACAACAGAGTAGGAGATGATTGAACAATAATAGTTCTCTCAGCTAACATAAGAGCCTCCTATCTTTACTCTAGTACTTTATTTCTGTTTTCCTTGTATTCTATCATATTGATACTTCCGTACATAATCTACATTCACATACACACATCATAGTCAATCGTGTTCTTCTTTTCCAATTGAATTATTGACAAGAGACAATTTTATCATTCTATTACACCTGTATCATACAAGAATAACATGATTTAATTTCTAACCTGCCAATGAAAATAAATGGAGAATTTCTCTTTTATGTAATACTTTTTTTTCTGTTAACATATTGGGGAATTCCGGTGTTAGTTAGTTCTTTCTGGTAGATGATCTGATTGTGAAGTTTTTGTTGACTTCCTCTGTGATGTCAACAGTGCTTAGTTCATATGGGCGTAGACATTAAAGTGGTTTGCTTTAAATGGTTTTTGTGGTGATTCGTTGTTTTCATCTGTCATTGTATTCTTGTCTGTCTTCTTTGGTTTATCTGTGATCATGTAGACGGCTAACCTGCACTGTGGTTAATTTTTGTTAAAGAGTCTATTGATAGTTGGTTGGCTTGAATGCCATTCTTCCGGAAACTTCATATAATTCGAATCTCGATCCATTATTTCTACTCCTTTTCACTATATAATCGGATAACAGTGTTATGTCTTGACCTATCATAGGTAACGACCTTGTACAAACCACTACAATAAGTAAGACAAGTGTGACTGATTATTTTATGCCTGCAAGTCTGCCTCTGTGATGCTGTCTTAAGAACACAAATTTGTTCGCGAACTAGATAAGTCAAAGTCTGTATTTTGATCATCCCTTCATATACAGTCAAGACTAGACCGTACAGTCTACCAATTAGAAAATTAACATCATTAATATGATAGGGTATCACATACAATTAATTAGTTATAGTTCATCAGTACAATTAGTGCAGTAACAGTTAGTGGATCAAAAATGAGGCCTGAGCAGGCGGGGGGGGGGGAGCATACAGACAGTTGAAATGAAACAATTAATGGTTACGTAGTCAAAATATCAACAATGATATTGCAAAAATAAGTTGCACTGGTTCAGTCATTCTTGTTAATTGGCTACAAATGTCAAGTTGTATAGGATAATGATCAAGCTCGAGTCTCAGCTTTGAAATCCATGTTTTGGGGCTTTTTTAAAGCATAACATTAATAGAATGTGAAAGTTTGTGAAGCCCGTTTTACTTGAACTTATCAACCATTGAGAAATAGGAAATACCTTATAGCAGTTTTATTCTAATATATGGTGCTTAAGTAGTGAATACTTACGGTGTTATGAGTTTACAAATCTTAGTACACTCAGTGAGCTACCTAGCTTTAACCGAAATCAACCTATTGCTAAGATCTCTTTACAATTTATGCAAATCTGTCGTCTTGGTAAAAATTATCTACTCAATTAAGAAGAATTTTCAGGATTTCTTGTAGGGAACAGCGATTCATGATGTGAGACAAACATTATCGATGACGACACGTTATCCTCACACAACACAGGCCGGTGAAAACTGAAATTTCAGACCTCTAGATGCTAATCTACTGTTCTGTAGACCACTCCCAGAGGGTTTGGGAAGTTTTATTACCACCTGTCTATACAGTCATCAGTCTGAACTTTAATGAATCTCGAACTAGAATAAACAGTCGCCTAATATCGTTTGGTTGCCGATCATTGGCTGAAGTCCGTGGCGTAAGTTACATTTTAGTGTTATCATTTGAGGCTGGATTTAGCTGATGAAATCTAAGTGGGATATGATGCATATTAACATATAATAGACACTATCGAAAACATGTTAAACTAGTTTTATCTAGTTCCTAGTATAATCAAGTCTATGAGGAGTGAAGATAAATACTCTTCAATACTAAGAAGAAGTTATAAATGCAGAAGAAATAAAATAAAATTCATTAACTAGTTACTTTGACTTCATGATTCAATGACATTTTGCTCAGTACTGCAAGTCAGTTTTCGTGGTTATATATGAAACTGACGATATGTTTTAGCCATAAAGCACTGGACTATAATACTGTTAAAAAATTTCTCACAATCACTACATGAATGATCCCAACAGATAAGTAGATTATGTAGAAAATGCTTTTGTATTACGATCGAAAAACTATATATGTCACTTACTATAAGATCAGAAACACTTAAAATAAGTTGTTACGCGAGCTGTATTTGGAATCAGCTGGATCTAACAACCGAAATGAGTTCAGGCAAACTAGGAGAGGGCGATAAAGTTAAACCATATACTGAACATGTACACACATGGTAATGTACAATCTAAAATCTGATATATTCGGGGATAATTTGGGCCTTCACAACACTAATTGCAGTCTATTAACTATTTCCATCAATCTATGTTATCTGTGACTAAAAGTATTGTTAAATGCATACATCATTTTCAAAGCTAACTCAAACATATCACAGTCTCTATGTACAATTTTATTGTTCCCTACAATATAAAATTTCATATTCTGGAGCATTCAATTATTGTACCCACATGTAAATAAACTTTTTCATTTCTGATCATCATCCACACACTTAGATCTCTCACTACACTACAATAAACTTTAACTGTGGATGTTTATTTTTCGCAGACTATCACGATTATGAAACAATTCAATTTTACTATGGTCTATTATGTTTTTATTGATCATGACCATAAAAATGGTGTGCTCCTTATACCAGGAAAGAAATTATGATTATTGTTAGTATCATCATTATTATACAAGACATTAGATGGTATCGTTTAAATTTATCTAATTGGTACAATTGGATTTATTCGATATAGCTCAGTCGTTAATCAACTTAGTGTTATCCTTAGATTTTTCTTCATTTATCATACTTACTATTTTTTATAGGTTTTTCCATATTTAGATTTACACTACACTTAATATATTGCATTATCTTCCCTGTTTCTTATTTTGTCGACCTCTTTTTCTATGTTGATATGCGAGATAGTGGTTTTACTCGATTTGTACTCCTCTTGAGCTTTACTTTGATAATAGATGATAAAACATCCTTCATTGTTAACATTACAATGATTTAAGTTATACTGGATTCGATCGTCTAGGTATTAGGCGAACGGCAATAATATTGCAAGTTGGTCAGAATAGATGGTTATTACCTAATAAATGTAGAGTACTGTATAGTATATTCAATTAAATACCCTCTACAAATATCAAAATTGATCTAACAGCAATGAAGTGTAGATTTGTTAAAGGAAATCTTATGATTTGTGACGTAATCTAAAGTTGATGATGCTTAGATTCTACTGGTTTCGTAAAACTCAAAAGAATATAAATACAACTCATCGTTGAAATAGTCAGTAGCGTTTATCAGTTCTAAAATTTCTTGGAGAATTCACTCCAGTTTAAAGCATGATAAAAATGCTAGACAAAGGATTAATTCTTTCACGAATGAACATAAATCTAACATAGGTAGGTATATAGATACCATTAACACTTACAATATACAAGATGCAGGTGTAGGAAGAATACATGAAAGTATGTAACGGTTTGCCTCCAGCCGGAAAGTACTTTGTAATTACGAAAATTCGGAGATACGCGAGTAGTGAAACATTTATTGATGAAGATAACCGATCAAAGTTCGGAAGGATAAAATGGGTGAAACAAGGACAATCTTATGATTGAAAGTTGTTTGGAATAGTTATTTGTGGCCTCCAGTATTAACGTAAAATTGAGTGGTCGGTTTCTCGTTAGAAAACAACGGTAATTAAAAGTATCATAGTGAACTATCTTACTGGAAGGACAAATAAGTGCTTTTCTTTTAGCATAGATGCTTTATTCCGAAACTAATATGATATGATAATTGAGTGTCAGGAAGACAGAGAAGAAAAGAGACAAACACCAGAATAAGAGGACATACGCGATCAACGATGCATAACAGTTAACGGTGAAACGTAAATCTGTCAAGTTAAATCGAGCTATTTAATGTGTCTTTCTTAAAAAAAGTCGATTAATAGTGAACGTATTTATGATAGTTTGTAGAATAGAGCAGCAAAGCTTGACACAAAGAATATTCGAAAAGTGGGATAGTGGTCAATTTCAGAACTGTTAGAATTCTGCTCAAAATTAAAATATTGTGTATTCTTAAAATTTCAAAAGACTGTTTACCATTATGCAGAGATACGTGAGTTTTTTATGACCAACTACACTATTCACACAAAAATGATCTTCACATTCACAATCCACAAACTCACAGCAATGTGAATTAGTAAGTGATTAAACTATTTCAAGCCTGTTAAACTGCATTTTACTTCAGGATACTTGGCTATAGAGCGTAGTTCATTGTTCAAAATACGAATATTTAATAAAATAAGAGATTGATGGGTTGGAAACACCCAAAACAAATTTCTCCTCAACAACAGAGTACTGATATTCTGGGAGATCAAGGAAAGTAAGGTTTATGGGCACAAATCCCGGTGATCTCTTTGCTCTGATGATCAGTATTAAATGAGAATAAGCCTCAATAGCAATACAAATTCTCTTCGAGGGTTTTCAGTGTTACAATCACATCATAGTATCTTCAGATATTTTATCAATAACATCGCCAATTGTTTTTCCCATCTACGTAGAACAACAACCAACTAGACTACTTTCAATTAAAGGCCTGAATACGGCTGAAAGTATTCACTCCGCAAATACTAGAGTAGAAGCAGGAATCGTCAACCTTAAATATGATTTGGTAAATATGTTTTACCGTAGTACGAGACGCCATCTCATATAACCATTATGCATTTTGAATGATGACTGAGATCAGCATTAACATATCCTAACTTACCACCCTCTCTAGGATCAATCATAAGTGAGGTCATCATTAAAGAGTTCTAAAACCACCATCGAATTAACGTCAGTTGACATCATGCTGGGACATCTTATCACAACCAAAAGGATAAACACCATCACCTAACATTTTCAAGGAGTGACTGAGTCTTCATTGAAAAACCTATTTCAAAAATGAATACAGGCAAACCAACGTACTATCCACATAATTCAAATATATCAGTTTCCAGATATAGGTTTTAAATTTAAAATCACCAATGAAACTATACAGGTTCCAAGCTGTGTTTTCCCCTGACTCGAACTACCACCTATTCACAAAATCTCATACACTATTCAACAACCAGCAACGAAAATCTTCTTCGCTATTGCATAGAGAATTACATGATTATTTCAGCTGACAAGTAATTGGTAGACTGCTAAGTGATGATCCAACGCATTTTTCAGTTAAACTATTATCACTGAGTCACCTGTATTCTTAAGAGACTCCAACACCACTGCTGATTACCCTACACAATATGAAGCAATTTGAGTTGATACTACTCGGAGCTTCTTTATCACAAGCAAGCAGAATCTCTCTAATACCAGGATCGGACCCGATACGCTCTTGTCAATGGTGGAGTCATTCTATTAGTGGAAAGGAGCATAAACCAAGGAAACGGGATGCTGCATCACTATTCACGTTGGATCTCAATTGAAAGTGTGGATGGATGATGACATGCAAATTAATGATGCTAGTGAATGTACATCTCGGAGAATCTCGTCGATGCAAACAAAATAATGCGATTGCACAAATCTTTCTATTTATACAATTTCATGTCAACCAAAGTTACTGCTAGTGTCATTGAATAGCCAGTAGCTTGTGACGATTCTACTATAGTTCGGGCACAGTAAACTCCACATATTGTCAAAGAAGATCGTGATTAGCAAGTGCAGATCTGATGTCCGCCATAATGGCCGACATTTTTCTTAAGAGTTTATTTGGCATCCCCACAACTGGTTGTTGAGTGCGTATACATAGCCGCACTTGGCTGCAAAATTGTTTTTATATATATGTAGGAAATTCACATACTTAAGAATTTTCTTTTTCTGGATTTCCAGGCCGTCTAGAAACGAACAGAAGAACGCAGAAGAGAACGATTATGTTTTGTACAAATGTTTTATGTAACGACACCCTAGCATAGGCACTGATGCCCAGAAGCTGCACAACACCGCAAGCTATCAGAAGAACGTTTACCAATGTCTAACGCATTTAGTTTTATGCCTTGTCTGGTATGTCATGGGGTCGTCACGAAGCAATTAGGGGAGGAGTGAGCTGCAGCAGTAAACAATCCACGAAATAAATAGTTACATAGGTCCTCGACATTGATGCTGACCATGTTTGTTTTAGCGGACACGACTAGTTGAAGGCGCTCGGTCACGCGTCATCACCAGATCACGTCACGCCGTACCGTGGAAAGCAACTCTCTCTCTAGTTTGTCAGCCTAGACGTTGCTTTTCCATTGCCGCTCTATTCACAACCAAATATAAGTCTTTTTCCACCCTTCGTGCCTTCTGATTTATTCTCATTTGTAAGAGTGCGTTCAATCGTTAGAAGCTGCCCTGGTGATACCGCAAGCGTAACTTGGTCATATATCGGGTGCACTTCAGGCCTCTTAACACTATTTCTACTACGGACGAAGATTTAGGTATGACTTTCTGATGTCGTCTCTTCGACTGACATTCTGTGGTGAATGGAGTATATTGTACACTGCACTTTCTCCTTAGAATTCTAAACCTTGACTCCTGAGCTATTCACTAGTGTTTACAGCGCATACCTAAAGTCAACACATAAAAAGAACTTTTGTATTATCTACCTCAACCTTAAGAAAGGTATTGCTGTTATGGAACGTATTAAAAGAAGGTTAAACAAAAGATGTGATAAAAATAAAATATTGACCCTACGCTGCCTGAATAAAAACATTAGTCTTTCATACACTGATGTGCATGGGGTTTAGGAGTGTTACGATCATGATGTATCATACAGCCCATAACCCTATTCAACCTGAGAGATAACTGGTAAGATTCAGCTAAAACTGAACTTAAGAGGCCACTATTGGAGGATAGAACCCCAAACGGCACTCCTAAAAATTTTGCTAACATTTGTACAACTAGAGTCCCATATTATCATAGGGATACTAAGACACCTGATTGCCCATAAGTCTCCAGATCTAGGTGGAGTCCGTCTAAGAGTCCTAAGAGGATGCGTGCGCATGCTCTGTTTCAACCCTACTATATTTATCAATAACCCACTAGCCGTTGGTAAACTACCCCCTAATTGGAAGAAACGTTTGGTTATACCTGCAGACAAAGGGGATAACTAAGCAGGGGCTTCCAATTATCGTCCGGATCTCTTGTTGTCTGTGGCACAGAAGGCCATAAAAAAATCATTAACGACTGTCTCCGTGACCACTATCCTGATAGATCTTTATTATCTGTCTCTCAGCATGGCTTTTTAAGGTAGGTATTGTGACACTTGAGCTCTGACAGTGTGGAATAATTGGACTGTATCAGTTGAAAACAACTATTCACCACATACTGCTCTCCTAGATCTCTCTGGGGATTTCAGCAGAGTAGGTCATCGAATTTTTTTACGGTGAACTGTTATCGATAGGTGTTGACGGGTGTCTATTAGAATGGCCAAATAACCACCTAAGTGACGCGTGCCTAGCGATCAAAGTTGGATCTACTGCTTTTAATTAGTTTGCAGCGACTAGCAATGTCACAGGGTCCCATCTTTGTGCCACTTCTTTTCTTATCGTTTGTAAATGATCTCTTACGTAATTTCGATTTACGAGTCCCTCTATACATAGACGATCTTTAGAGGTGAAGAGAAATTCAGGGTCCCTCTGATACCATGAGTCCTCAGAACGACCGAAAAAGGATACATAAATGGGCCTCCACTAACCACACCCACCTTAATACCAGGTGTAAAACGTTTGTGGTGAATAACGGAGATACATTCTCTGCGTGCACACTTTATTGGCATAGTATTACTCTTCCTATCTCAGAAAAGGACTTAGTCGTAACTCTCCGTGATAGTTTATGGGTATCTTCCCATTAGTATACTGCAACTTATGAAGCATACTCAGTCCTAAAGTTTCCATCTCGAACCGTAGGTAATTTGACTCTAGAACTCTCCACCTATGTCTACGTACATACTTAAGGCCACACAATCAGAAAACTCGTATATTTTGTCCTCCTATCTTAAGGGCAGCTATTTTAGAACGAGTTCAAAGAAAAGTAACCAATAAGGTAGTGAGACTATTGAGTAAGCCCTACTCAAGACGACTGATAGGATCATGATTACATCCTGTACAGTACCAGAGAGTCATGGGGGATATAGCTTCTAACTCGCTTAACCCTAGCAGATCAACTGTAACTTTCGATCCCGAACTAAACTTAAGAGATCATTTCTAAACTACAGAACACAGAAAACCCGCACAAAAACTCATGCTAACTTTTGCAGTCAGGATAAGTGGACTATGGAACTCCCTACCCTCTGCCGAACTATTCAAAAGAGGGTTCGGTGTATATTTAGACTTTATGGGCACCGAGGGACAAGTCCTCAGGAGCTACTTCTATTAATAGCTCTTAATTTTACCCCCTTTCCTTTCAGTTTCAGTTGTAGTATAACCAGTACAATACTCTTCATAACCAAAAACATTTATTGCCTAGACTTTCACATGTGAAAGAATTTAAGAATTTAGAAGTAATTATGATTCATGACTTGAAAGCTACTGGATATTCTGACGCATCGGTAGCTATAGGGTTATGAGTGTTATCATCACTCCTCAAAGAATTCGAATATTTTCATAAAGATATGTTCAGCTTTTTATATCCCGCGTAGCCCTCTCTAGAGCTAATCATCCCAGCGATCACTTCAAAAAGGTTCGAAAACAGGGATAGCATAAACTGAGAGTGAGAATCCATTTTTCACATCTAGTAATTAAGGACTTGCACGCGCTACCTCAACATATTATATCAGTTCCATCGGTGACATATTTCGAGAAGAATCTGGATTTATACTTGTAAGACACTACAAATATTGATACAGGTCACCAGACATACTACCCTTATTACTGAAGATTGAAGATTACAAGGAACGACAGTTATCTATTTCTGCTAAGAAAAGTTAAAGTTGTCTTGCTTATTTAAATTATATTTGGATAGAAACTTAGGAATACTAGGATATGGACGGTACAAGCTTCTGTCTTCTAAACGCATATCTGTTTCTGAAATCTGTTGACAATTTGAAGACTGTACTTTTAATGTGTCGATTGACATGCTGAAGGTCGCTTACACGTAAACACCGCGATGAAGTGGATTTTGGTTGGATTCTTTAGCCTGTTTGTAAAGCTCGGTATGATGATTGTTACCTTTTTACCGACAACATACTTACCTAGTCCTCTCATGTGATGACTTTGATGTCAGACCAATTACCTACTCCACAAGCGAAGCAGTGCTCTCTACTGAAACTGTGTTTTTGATTGAAGGTGAAGCTAAATGCAAAGGAAAGGGAGTAAGACCCTACATTAAGCTAAAGTTATTTACAGTCAACAAATTTGTATGCCGAATTGAATGGAGTTCTTCAACCAGTCAGCCGCCATGTTGAGACTGACAATTTTCAAGTAATCCTTTAAAACTATTCGTAACTGATTACTTTTATACTAGGTATCGTTTGTTTTTAATCACAAAGATGTGTCTAAGGGGGAATATGTCGTCAGATTTTACAACGAAAAGAGTGTAACGGCTTACATGAGATCTTCGAAAGGTGGTTTTGCATCTGACGTCTCTCCTGTTTTCACAGTCACTATTAGACATAAAGTATGAAAACTTTACCTATACTTTATCTTGTAGGGAATATCGTTTAAACCTGTCGTCTATTCTGAGACGGTGGCATTGGTAACAATTATGTTGATAGCTTTTGGAGCCATTATTACGAAAAATAAGTCATTTTAGGATTATTTCTCCTATTTTATGTATTGTCCGACACATGTACATTCTTCTTTCCAGCCACTTGTCGGGCTATGTATTGTACTTATAACCTTTTGTTTATAAACATTACTGGTATCTCGCATTTATTGTTTTGAGACCAAAAAATAACCGTACGAAGAATCATAAGTATTAAAGTAGCCGTTTAACCTCTTGATCTCTTTGTGTTTCTCTCGGTGTCTCTTTTATGTGTTATTTGCAAAGGATTTTGCCTGCACATCTCTAATTTTCTCACCCTGTGGCTTGTATGAATTTTTTGCAAATGAACCTTGGTAGTTGAAATATGGATTAATGTTAATGTACCCACTTTCTGAGAGCATATAATCTAGCGTGTTATGTTGGCTAGTGTAGAAGTAGCCTATAAGAGTTTAAGCGTGGCTAAATCAGGATAGGACGTCAACTTGTGTAGTCACTAGTAGCTTATGTAAACCGCGTGGTCCATCAAACAATAGGACTATAGTCATAAAACGAGAAGCAAGCCGCTTTGTTGTTTGGTTTAACTGTCTTCGAGGTTGTAGTACGTACATTCACTTGGGTTTATTCTCTGTGTGGAGATTGTCTTTGGTTTTGTGAATTGTCGTCAACAGAATATTTAATGAATAGTTGTCTCTCACCCTTGTGGATTATTTTTACACAGAATTAAGTGGATACTGCCAATTGTGTATTACTGAATGTTTATATTCCGTTACCCACTTGTTCAGTATCGTCTTTCTGGCCATAACAGAAGGAAGCGATTATTTATTACACATTGTTCCGTTTGTCCGAGTGAAAGGACAAAAAACAAGGTTAACGATAAAGGATTGTTATCTTAGCTCACCCTCACTATGACTTGTGAACGATTTAGTTTATTTGCATTGGAAGGTATACTAAACGAAGATTCAGGGAACCATTTTATTTGACCAGTATCCTTATTTCCAAACAGTAGTTCTTTTGGACCACTTACTAGGTTGTCCGAAAGTTAACTACATACGTGATTTACGTTAATCACAAATTCCTAAATTAAAAATGGGTTTTTTTAAGGTCTAGTTGATGTTCTTTTTCACTAGTTTTTCTCATGCTTGCAATTTATCTGATTATTAACATCAAAGTAAAATCTAATTGTAAGTTCATTCTAGTTTGAAGTAGCCCATTACTGTATTTAATGAGCTGTTCGAAGCAGTCTAACACATTGAATTTGGGTATAAACGGGCACCAAAGATTTGTAGACCTCACAGAAAAATAATATTGTAAAGGTATAAAAGGAGGTCAAATATAGACAGAGTTGAGATTCATGAAGAGAACACCTCTCTTGATAATCAGACAATAACAGACGGATGTTTCTAGTTTCCTTTCATTAATGCGATTTCAATCAGAAGATGAACAGAAGCATGATTTTCAGGCAAACTAATGAATACTTGAAACAAGTCAGCGGTGCCACCATTTCACCAATATCATCGCAAAAGTGTAAAAAAACCAATTCGTGGGGCAAGTGACTTGATGGTCAAAACGCCCATTGTTATGTATTGCAAAATATAATACAGTGACCTTGGTAACTGCCAATCAGAATACGAACACGTCAGCCCCACGACTATCACCCCTCCCCCAAGCCGGAATAGAGAAAACAACAGCTACGAGCCAACCAGACACAATCAATCCAGTCCAATTGCCGGTCACATTGTATTTTAATCATGCCTTTATATATACACAAATTCAGACCACACAGCAAACCAATTAGGGATTTTACATTAATACAAAACAGAAGAGATTGTGGCAGTGAATAGGGGTAACTTGTACACAACTAATTAACTATAGTTCATAATAAGAGACAATACAATAACAGCAAATATACTAAACGGGAGGACAGGGTAAGAGGAACATAAGAATAATAAAAATGTAATGTTTACGTTACATACGACCAGAATAAATGAACTAGTCCTCTAAAATACAGTCCTCGAAGTTCTTTCACTCTTCTTTAGTGGTCCGACATAACACTTATTCTTTAATTGATTGGCGGATTAGTAATCTACCTGATTTGATCCAACTGTTAATGATATGTGTTTCGCTTATCGTATCATAAACTGTCCACCTCCAACTTTTTCAGTCAGCCCCAATTTTGACAAGCGATAGACACTAGCTTTTCGACTATTACTAGTGGTTCACCACATAGAATGTGATCAGGTGTGGGCTCCTGATAGTTTTACAAAAGTACTTTGCACTAAGAAGGTATAAAGTACATACAATGTTTACAGACACTACCTGCCAACTGGTTGATTACGATTTATTTGACCCATGTAACTTAACATAGCAAAACGATCATTTTTGTAATCAAGATCAAAATGTATCTCCGGGTCACAGATTAACACAATGTACTTCACAGCTCTATTCAAAATACCACTGATGGCAAGGTTGATAAGGTTAAGCAAACCTACGTAACCCCACTGCTGGAATGGAATCATGGGGGGGGGGGAGGTGGTTGTATGCCATCACTCTGTCCCAGGTGCTTATAAACTAGACATTTATTATGTTAATAAACTTCTCATACACGCCTTCAACGGATAATCTCCGGACATAGCCTGCTCAATGAATTGGAGGCTAATTTCGATGGGAGCAATGACTGTCAGTCTGCAATACGTGTGATTGCGTTAACACTTGGTGAAGGTGTGACCTGTACATTTAAGATGTGATCATAGACTAGGGTATTCGCAAATCAATCGCGGTTTTACACAACTTGCAGAGTGTGACTGATGCCAATAGTATCGATGCAGTGAAATGAACTCTGATTCCCCTATAATCGTTGCACAGATCACGGGGTTCGGTTTTAAAGATAGGAATTATGACCGCTTCTTCCCACGATAATGGAACAAACCAAGGCTACTAAATCTTTCCAAAAATCTAGTCGATTCTCTGACCACAGTCCGCAGGAAGTACTGATGGTAAGTCGTCAGAGTCCGGTGACTTATTTCGCTCCAGGTGGAAGAACCTCCTACGGATATCAGGTTTATGAGGCGAGTCTGTAGTAACCATCCAGGAAATACAGGAGAAAGTGATCGGAGGGAGAATAGACCAGTTGAAGTATTTTTTGGGGTGTTCGGCTCAGTGTTCAAAACGCCCTTCGAAGTTATAAATTGATGTGTCATCAATTCCATATATTGTATCAATATCAACAGATATCTTGCTGTCAGTAGTTGTGGTCATTTGAAAGAGCTCCGCTCATTTACCAGATACAGCAGATACTTCCAACCTGTTGGTGTGTCCTGTCGGTCCACACGCAACCTTCATGAGGAAGGTCAATTCACGTAAAAAGTTTTTGGTACAACATTAACCCAGCATAGTCATACAGTCTTTTAATTAGTATCTTACCGAATTATTTGGTTCCGCTGGATGTAATGATTTCTATCGGTTTCATCGTAGATTCTTTATCTGGCTTAGTAATATAAATACTTCGTTGATTACTTCAACACTGTAGAATAGAGAAATTTCAGAGTACGTATACCTTAGTGTTTAATCATTTTAGTAATTATCTGTACTGATGAGAATGGTTGGATTAATGTTTCTTATTAGTTTAACCTATAGACTGATAATCGAGAGATAGCTTTTTCTAAGAAACTAGTGTCATTATTTTTTTATAGGGATTGAAAATTGTAACATTTTAGTTACTGTTGCTGAGTAGCATTAATAAATAAATTTGTGATACAGCGCGACGTTCACGATTTTGCAGTGTAGTCCGTCGTAAGAATTCAGTATGACATAAACTATTTTTTCGGGTACACCATATTGTCGACGAAGGCTCTATAATGTTCTCTTGTCTACGCTGTGAAATGCTTAGTTAAATTGCATGTATATGTTATTAGTACATATAATTATTGTAAAGAATATGAGATCGTTTGCATATATATAACTTCATAATTTAATAGAATGTTATACTGACTATATAAACTGTTATGTATTGCGGAATAAAACACAGTGACCTTGATAACTGCCAACCAGAATACGGACACGTCAGCCCCACGACTACCAGCCCCCGAAGTTGGAATAGAGAAAACAACAGCTACGAGCCAACCAGACACAATCAATCTTTATATTTCAATCATGCCTTTATATATACACAAAATCAGACCTCACCATCAACCAATTATAAAACTGACATTAATACAAAACAAGGGTAATAGTGAGTGTGAAATGGGGTAACATATGTGCAGTCAATTAACCATAGTTTATAAATGAGAAACGATATAACAACAGTTTATACCTTTAACAGGAGTATAGGATGAGGGCAACGTAACAATAATAATAATAAAATGCTTACTTCATATAAAACCAAAATAATGAAACCGTTTTGCAGGAAAAACAGCTCTAAAAGATAATCAATCTTCTTTAGGTGTCCCGTCATAACATAAACTACCTATCATCAAAATGATTGGTAATTGAAGGTTTTGTATGTGTAGTTACACTAGATATGCTTTGTATTTTCCATTCATAGTTTAAATGTCTCCTTAATTTGTCCTACCATGTACAAATCAAAGTACAAACATACTAATAGAATAACATCACGTATAATGTGCCCTGATCAACTAATAGTATAGCACTTATGATGCACACATCGGCTCAAAATGTTAATCTAACGACGACTGAGGACTTTGGATTCTTTATTTCAATAACATAATGTAGTCAATAATTATTTAATAGATTCAACGATGATGGTGATGATGATGTCATTCAAAGTGTTTCTTAATGAAGACTGTATATTATAGAAAAAGAATTAAAGTTAACCTACAATGATTCACTGTTTAGTTGATTAATAGTGATCTTAATAAATATTTCAATTGAACTCATGTAGTTTTGTAGTGATCGGCATTAAGTTAGTCAACTTAATTCACTACAGATTAATGTTGTTAGGATTGCATTGACAAACATTGGCAGTTGGTTCGTCCCAGTACGGGACTCTTCGGCATAGTGCACCCTCGATTCTATCAGGGAATCGAAACCGGAACCTTCAGCTTGGTACCCTACCAACATAAATGTGCAACGAGTTCAATCAACTAAACTGAATCATAAAATTGTTTAAAAATGCCCATGTATATTCAAGACAAATGTGTTGTGAACGGAGAATGATCTTTTCGATAAATCCTCTATTCACATCCTACAATTATGAGGCCGGAATAATTGATCAAAAAACTAAAACTAGCCATCTTAGAGATGGTATAAGCAATTGCAGCATATGAATTTCAGATTGTATTTGTAATTGACGATTGCTTATCTTGAATGATGACAGTTTTATTTACAATAATAATAATATGCTTAGAATAGTGGTGAAAGTGAATAAATGTAGGAATGAGATATAAAGAGACAGAAAATTACAATTAAATAAGATCATAGTATGTAAAGCGGTTTCACAAATTAGTTGTGTCTGGACAACTCAGACTTCGCATCGCGGACGGCTAAAGTTGCTACAGTGATTAGTGCAAATGAAGTCGTACAGAATATTAATTGTAATGCTCTAGCCAATCAATCCCGTATGACTTCGTTAACAATATCACCTCTCAATTTCAAATCAATATACAGTTTCTTTAAAGTTACACTGATGACGTTTGAGTAATTTCTGATACATCAGGTATTTCTCCCGACAATATACAAGGAATAAATATTTTCTGCTTCATCAGATGAAGAAACGCAATTATCTTTTATTCGAAGGGATAAAACTATAAATTAGTCATCAGCAAATTTTCCATAAATATATTTTACAGACTTACCACTTCTCCTTCTAGTTTTTCTTCTTGTTAATAGAGTATCTAGGAAATGAATTATAAGCACCAATTCTACTTTCTAAAGTGACTTTATTCTGTAAAGGATATTTCTATTTTGAATGTCTGAAGGTAAAATGTTTAAAATGTCAATTATATTACGTATGATTTTCATACGAGTACAGTTTTCATTACTTGCTTATAAGTAATGTTAGCTATAGTAGTCTCATTACGTAATCGTTCTTTTTCTTTAGATTTTATTATTGAAAATGAATTGAACATTTACATTGTAATCCAGTATGAGTTGTTGTAAACATTATTAAAAAAATGGATAAATTATGAAGAATAAATAAAATTACAGAACTGATTTTCAAAAGATCATTGAGTTTATTTTAATTTTGTACCTATTAAATATTTTAATGTAACTCCGTCTGGAGCCTCTCAAGGGTTGCTGCTGGTCCCAAGCCCGAGTGAAAGCCAAGTTTCTTCGAAAGCCACGATGTCGATACTCCTTTTGACAACCAGAGAAATAATTAATATAGGTACATGGAATGTCTGCACGATGCTTTTTTACTCCGGCCACAAAGAGGGAAACGCTCCACCCACACAATGAGTGGCATTAATGTTGTCCCAAGAAGCACGGAAGGCTCTTATAGGATTGGAACCTCATGGACCTAGGATCAACAAAACCTCCTTCAAGACAAAGAAGGAAGGGATTAAAATAAACGTCATCCAATGTTATTCACCCACCAACGACAGCCACGATGACGACAAAGACCAGATCTATGAGTGGCTGCTGTCCATTATTGATAAATGCTCAGCCAAGGACCTGATCATTCTGATAGGAGACTTCAACGCCAAGGTTGGTGTGGACAGCACTGGATATGAAGACATCATGGGACAACATGGACGCAGAGATAGGAACGGAAATGGTGAGGGTTTCGCAAACCTGTGTGCATTCCACAAAATGATTATAGATGGCACCATATTCTCCCACAAACGTATACACGAAACTACATAGGTTTCACCGAACCACATTACGGAAAACCAAATCGACCACATCCGCATCAATAAAAAGTTTAGAAGGACCATTGTAGACGTAAGAGCAAGGAGAGGAGCTGACATAGCTTCCGATCACCATCTTGTGGTGGCTAAAATAAAACTTAAGCTGAGGAAGCACTGGACAACTGGAGCAGCAGTATTATACAAGTTAAATACAGCCCTTCTCCGGGATACTAACAAACGCAACGAATTCAAAATAACTCTCAGTAATAATTTCTAGGCATTTCACGATCTATTAGGAAAAGTGGGACTAATATGGAAGACAACTGGTAAGAGATAAGGGAAACAATAACTTCAACATGTCAGGAGGTTTTGTGTTACAAGGAGCATCACCATAAAGAATGGATTTCTGTTGGTACTCTGGACAAGATCCCAGAAAGGACGAGAAGAAAGTCAGCATTTAATATCATCCGGACAAAAACAGAGAAAGCCAAGGCACAAGCCGAATACACCGAAGTCAACAAGCAAGTGAAAAGAAGCATCAGGTCGGATAAACGGAAATATGTTGAGGACCTAGCAATGACAGCGGAAAAAGCTGCAAGAGAAGGAAACATGAGGCTGTTATACGATACAACGAAGAAGCTAGCTGGAAAATTCAGTAAGCCAGAACGGCCAATCAAGAACAAGGCTGGCAAACCAATCACTGAAGTGCATGAACAAGGAAATAGGTGGGTGGAGCACCCCGAAGAACTCTTGAATAGATCAGCCCCACTGAACTCACTAGTCATAAGAGCAGCAGCCACGGATATCCCTATAAACACCGACCCACCAACAGTCGAAGAAATCAAAATGGCCATTCTACAAATCAAGAGTGGTAAGTCAGCAGGACCAGACAACATACCAGCGGAGGCACTGAAGACAGATATAAAAGCAACTGCAAAGATACCCCACATTCTCTTCAGGAAGATTTGAGAGGAAGGACAAGTGTCAACAGACTGGAAAGAAGGGTACCTCATCAAGATACCAAGGAAAGAAGATTTTAGCAATTGAGAGGACTACAGTGGCATCACTCTACTTCCAATATCAGGAAAAGTCTTTAACAGAGTGTTATTTGACCGAATGGAAGATCCAGTCGACGCCAAACTTCGAGATCAACAGGCCGGATTCCATAAGAGTTGATCGTGTACCGACCAAATCGCGACTCTATGGTTCACTGTTAAACAATCAATTGAACGGAATTCACCACTTTACATCAACCTCCTCGACTATGAAAAAGTGTTCGACAGAGTGGATAGGAAAATATTATGGCGCACCGGAAAAGGTTGTCAACATCATACGGAATTCTTACAACGGACTACATTATAAAATCGTGTATAGAGGTCAGCTTACAGATTTATTCGAAGATCGGTGTCACACAAGGCCTCTCGCTCTAGCCTTTTCTATTTCTGCTAGTTGTTAACTGGATCACAAAAACTGTGACATCTCAAGGCAATCTCGGAATACAGTGGACAACATCGACGCAAATAGATGACTTGGACTTTAAAGATGATCTAGTTTTTCTATCCCACACACAGCAGCAAATGCAGGGGAAGACGAACAGTGTAGCAGCAGCGTCGGCAGCAGTAGGCCTCAACATACATAAAGTAAAAAAGCAAGATCTTTTAATACAAAACAACGAACAATAGCCAGATTACACTTGACTTAGAAATTTTGGAAGATGTAGAAACCTTTACATACTTAGGCAGCATCATCATCATCAGCAACGTAGAACCGGGCACAAACGCCTGTAGGTTCAAGTTGCCATACCACAATAGCACTACGAGAATATTGAGGTAACGTATAGACAGAATACAAGAGAGAAGAGTAAGTAAAGATGTCTAGAAAATAACAATAGAATTTAAGATCTAGATGAGGTTAAAGAGAGAATACACTTGCGCCACTGCGACCGATTCTGAGCCATATCGCCTAGTGTCTCCAGCCATTTATTGCGATAGTCACGCGGACCCAAACCAGGTAATCTACATCTACCTACATGGCTTAGACCAGTAGTCAAGGTCTTCATGGACTGATGTCATGTTTTGATTTGGCCGCCCCTAACCTTCTTCCATCCTACTTCAACCCTAGCTAACATGGCGCGACGGGGTGGACGGTGGTCGGGCATGCGCAATACATGTCCTAGCCATCTCAGTCTATGAAGGTTAATGACCTCCGACTGATTTACCGTGTTTCCCAAGAACCTTTTGTCTAACCTCACTATTACTAGTCCGGTTATTCCATGGTATACGAGCGATGTTCCGAAGATTCCTATGGTCAAATATCTGGAGACGACGCATATCTTGAGTTTTCATGGCCCATGTTTCGCAGCCATATGTTAAAATGGCGCGGACTGCTGCGCAGTACACCCGGCCTTTCGTTGAGACACGGATATCTCGTCTGCGCCACAAGTGCCGTAGATTGGCAAATGCCAATCGAGCTTTCTGGATCCGCGCTGAGACTTCATCAGACACCGACCCACCAGGGGTAATGAGACTTCCGAGATAAGTGAAGCGATCAACGCATTCAATTACTTCACTCCCTATAAGTAATTTGGGGGAAGAAGCAGACCAGTCCTGGAGTAACATTTTGCATTTGGGAGGGGAGAAGCGCATCCCAAATATGCCTGCATTGTTACTCAACGTGTTCAAGAGACCTTGAATGCTGTGTGCATCTTCACCAAATATGACTATATCATCTGCATATTCTAAGTCGACAAGAGAGCCTCCTGGAAGGAGACTAATCCCAGATGACTTAAAAGAAGTGAGAGAGATTTCTAACAATACGTCTATGATGAAATTAAATAAAAATGGGGATAAGGGGCAACCCTGACGGACTCCACTTGAGGATGAAGTTTCTCGTGACAATTCGCCATATGCTCTGACTCGACCAGTGGTGACCGAGTAGAGAGCCTTTATAAGGTTAATGTACTTTTGAGGTACGCCTTTTAATGACAAACACTGCCACAAGACTTCACGGTCAACAGAGTCGAACGCTGCTTTCAAGTCAAGAAATACAACTATAGTTGGACGTTGGTACATATATCTGTGTTCGAGGATATGGCGCAGGGTGAATATGTGATCAATGCAACCTCGGCCAGGTCTGAAACCAGCCTGGTTTTCTCGAGTCTGTTGTTCCCTAGTGTTGGTTAAACGTCGGATGATTATAGTGGCTAATATTTTAGATACTATATTAGTCAAACTGATTCCTCTGTGGTTATCACAAGAGGATTTCTGTCCCTTTTTGTAGACTGGAACAATCAGCGATCGAGACCAGTCCGATGGGATGGAGTTTAGTTCCCAGACTTTGGCTAATATATCAGTCAATCTGCACGTTAAAACTATACCACCATCCTTGAAGATATCGGTAGACAACATATCAGGCCCTGCTGCTTTCCCTCGTTTCAATTTACTTATGACGTCTTCAACTTCACTGAGAGTTGGGGGACCTGTGTCAGTTTTCCATTCGGGTAGCTTGGAGATTGTGGGTAAGCTAAGCGTGGCTGGGGGCCAGTTAAACTGTTCCTGAAAGTGTTCTGCCCATCGTTCTAATCTTCTAGATTGAGAGTAGATTATCGACCCATCTTTTTCAGAGATGATTTCACTAACTGCCGATTTTTTGATACCGGTGTCCTTAATAAGTCGGAACAGCTGTTTACTATTGCCTGCCGCTGCCGATATTTCTATCGCTTTTGCTTTTGTTGCCCACCACTGTTTGCGATCCTTTCGCAGACTCTTCGTCAGTCTACGTTTCAGTTGTCGTCGCTCTTCATCATACTCCGAGCCTGCTGGAATGAGTTTTCGAGCCTCCATCAGTTCCCTAGAAGTTCTAGAGATCCACTGGTCTTTCATAACCATTGGATTGGGGTTAGATACTGATAGCGCTGCTGCGTATACACCTGCTTTAAAATCATTCCAAGCTACTTCGGGGGAAACCTGTTGGTCATGGGCGACTAAATGCTTAGCCAAACCATTCCTAAATGCAATCTTAGCGTTCTCACTCTCAAAGTGATATCTAAAGGGTTTGCCCGATGTAACCTTTCTGCGACCAGCAAAACGCATAGAGATACGTGCTCTCACTAGGGCATGATCAGAGTCTAGGCAAGTGCCCCAGAAAGAGCGGCAGTCCTCTATACAACCTCTCCAACGATAGCTGATGCCAATGTGATCAATTTGTGTCCATCGTTGTGTAGATGTTGGAGGTCGCCAGGTTAAACAATGTCTCGCCTTATGCTTAAAGTTTGTGCTAGCTAAGAATAAACGGTGGTCTGAACATAACTGCAACAGACGATCTCCGTTGTCTGTTCTCTGGGCTGGGATGCCGAGTAACCCACCTAGGTGCTTTTCAGCCTGATTTAGTCTACCTACTTGGGCATTAAAATCTCCTGCAATAATTACTATGTCTGAGTGCTTAGCTTTCTGAAGGAGGCTAGAGAACTTCATATAGAAGTCGTCTTTCACTTCATCTGTGCTGCAATCAGTGGGGGCATAAGCTGAGACGACAAAAAGGCATCGGCGTGTGTCCCTATCTTTCCGAGTTCGTACTGTGCCATTTAGACGGACAGCACATAGACGACTGTCTACAGGAATCCACTCGAGAAGAGCCTGTCCTGCTCGTAAGCTTAGTGCTATACCTACACCAGCAAGGCCGCGTGAGCTAGCTGTAGGGTCTCCAGATAAACGAAGAGTGAAGTGTGCAGTTCCATTGCATTGACTAGGTGAGGTCAAACGGATGACCATGCTGGGATCCTGTATGCGTGTTTCGGAGACACAGCATACATCAATTGCAAGAGATTCTAATGTTTTAGCTAAGGCAGCCTGTTGACCGATTTGACACAGCGTACGCACATTAAAAGCTCCAACATGAAGTTTAGAGCGTGGCTTCAGGAGACCTGGTATGATAATTTGGGAACTCGGGTAACCAGTAAAAGTGGCGCGCATAGAAACTGTAGGAGAAGAAGTGTTATAAGAAGAGACCAGAGAGGGAGAACGAGTTTGATCATGAACAATGTGAACTCGAGTGCTATTAGCGGTATGAGGGCAGTTATCACTTCCCGGTTGTCCACATCGTGGAAGGGTCATTCTTGAGGAACCTGAAAGAGAAAGAGGATTAGGGTAGGTCGTGATGACCTGAGAGTGTGATCGCAGTGCCCAGGGGACAGCTGTTTGGGGTCGGTCAAGTATATTAATTGTTGCTCCGGTTGTCAGAAGGGGAGGTATCGGCCTCATGGCTTCCGAAGGAGCTCGGCTTTCACCATGAAGCGTCATATTGATCCTTCCAACTTCCAGGGCAGAGTTAGAATGGTTATAGAGATCATCAATAAACAAGGAGGATCTGATGTAGATGTGAAGGCGAGGATTGACAAGGCAAGTTCAATATTTCTACAGCTGAAAAATATCTGGAACTTAAATCAACTGTCACCTAATACCAAAGTCAAAGTTTTAAATTTAACTACTAAGACAATTCTGTTGTTTGGAGTTGAAATTTAGTGAACTACGAAAAGCATCCTTCAGAAGATACAAGTATTTTTAAACAACTGTTTGCGTAAGATACTTTGGATTCGTTGGGCAAATATCCTCAACAACAACCTGTTGCAGAGAACTAATCAACTTCCAGCCGAGGAAGAAATTAGGAAAAGACGCTGGAGGTGGATTGGACACACATTGAGGAAACCATCAAACTGTGTCACAGGACAAGCACTAACTTGGAATTCTGAAGGCCAAAGGAAAAGAGGAAGACCCCGGAACACATTGCGTCAGGAATAGGAGATAGACATGAAGAGAATGAATAGCACTTGTGAAGAGCTGGAAAGAAAAGCCCAGGACAGAGTTGGTTGGAAAATGCTGGTGGGCTGTCTATGCTCCACATGGGGTAAGTGGCACTGATTGATAGAATTATTTTTATTTAAATGTGTTTTACATTTCCCCGTCTCCCGCCACACTCGCTATCATTCTATCTTTTGAATGATGACTAAGGTGTGTATTAACATATCCTACCTTACCACTCTCGCTAAGATCAATCATAAGTGAGGTCATCATTAAAGAGTCCTTAAACAACCATATAATTAACATCAGTTGACATCATGCTGGGACATCTTATCACAACCAAAAGGATAAACACCATCACCTAACATTTTCAAGGAGTGACTGAGTCTTCATTGAAAAACCTATTTCAAAAATGAATACAGGCAAACCAACGTACTATCCACATAATTCAAATATATCAGTTTCCAGATATAGGTTTTAAATTTAAAATCACCAATGAAACTATACAGGTTCCAAGCTGTGTTTTCCCCTGACTCGAACTACCACCTATTCACAAAATCTCATACACTATTCAACAACCAGCAACGAAAATCTTCTTCGCTATTGCATAGAGAATTACATGATTATTTCAGCTGACAAGTAATTGGTAGACTGCTAAGTGATGATCCAACGCATTTTTCAGTTAAACTATTATCACTGAGTCACCTGTATTCTTAAGAGACTCCAACACCACTGCTGATTACCCTACACAATATGAAGCAATTTGAGTTGATACTACTCGGAGCTTCTTTATCACAAGCAAGCAGAATCTCTCTAATACCAGGATCGGACCCGATACGCTCTTGTCAATGGTGGAGTCATTCTATTAGTGGAAAGGAGCATAAACCAAGGAAACGGGATGCTGCATCACTATTCACGTTGGATCTCAATTGAAAGTGTGGATGGATGATGACATGCAAATTAATGATGCTAGTGAATGTACATCTCGGAGAATCTCGTCGATGCAAACAAAATAATGCGATTGCACAAATCTTTCTATTTATACAATTTCATGTCAACCAAAGTTACTGCTAGTGTCATTGAATAGCCAGTAGCTTGTGACGACTCTACTATAGTTTGGGCACAGTAAACTCTACATATTGTCAAAGAAGATCGTGATTAGCAAGTGCAGATCTGATGTCCGCCATAATGGCCGACATTTTTCTTAAGAGTTTATTTGGCATCCCCACAACTGGTTGTTGAGTGGCTCAACAAAGAAGACTATGCACTGGACCTCTACTTCACGATCACCAAGATTTAACATGGGAATGAAAATTAAATGGGAACCCTGCATTACCAAACATCCGGGAAAGCCATGTTCATAGGTGTAGTGGCTCAGCATATGAGGATGTTGTGCTTTCTGTGATGTTTTCTGTTATTCCTGTGAAATCATATCTGTCACATATCAACTTTGTATTTTACTTTATGTACTGTACAGGATTGCTGCAACTCGTGGTTGTTTGTGTTTTTGTACAGTAATGTAAATCTTCATCACTTTTGCATGCAAATGTCTTAATTATATTTAGTTACATTCATTATTCTTTCTCTATTCATTTATTGATTTTTGCTCCGATATATTATTAAAACATCTAATCATTCCATTATGGTGTAATCAATACTTTTTTTTTAGTCATCATTAATTGACCTTGATGGATAAAAATCAGTCTGATATATGTTTATTTTCAATTCTTACAATATGATTGGTTAATACAATTAGGGCAAAATCTATTAACCAATAAGAAATAAGACAATGAAAAAAAATCAATCACATTGAATGATATATACACATTTTACACATTAAATGTATCATTTAGTATATAACTATTTTAGTATTTTTACATCATTGATAACATTATCAATGAAATTGAATTTATTCACATATTTAATTATTTATATTTTATTATTTTTATTAAATGAATATAAAACAAAAACATTTGTTTATCATTATACAACAAATATAACAGAAAATTCATATAAATCAATTATATTACATACATTATCAAGTTATATTTATATTACACCAATTAAATTATATCATATTGAAATAATGAATCAAACATTATGGTATATTACAATGAATATTAATAATGAACAAATGAATAGTTTAATATTATTTAATTCAAAAGGTTTAATACATCATATTTATATTCATAGATTAACAATGAATATGAATATTATAAATATTAATTTATTTAAAGGTATAATTAGTTTATTTAATATACATAATACATTTGAACCAGGCATTGAAATAGATAGTTCAGGTGAATGTTATGTAACTTATGCTATAATAACAGATTCTATTCAACAAAATAATCAAATAATAATTGATAAAGAAAAAAAATTTTGTAAAAGATTACATTATCCTATAGATATATGGAATAAAAAATATTATAAATATTAGTAATTTAAAAGAAACACGTGAATTATTAACACGTTATACATATAATAAATTAACTTATCAAATAAATGAAATTAAAGCATATGAAAAACAAATTCATTCAATGATTAATTTAACTGAACATTATTATTATATTGATAAACAATATAAACAATTTATTAATTCAACTAGTATTGAATTAATTACATGGCAAATATTAACATATAAACAACAATTTAATGAATATCATAATGATAAAAGAATACAAGAATTAATAATAAAACATTATAATTCTACATTAGATGAAGTAAGTATAATAGTTAATTATAAGTATTAGGATAAACTTGTATATTCCTGTTGATTTGTTATAGACTGAAGCTGGTCAGTCATTGTTGCTATATGTGCATTCTGAGCGGATCACCTCGATATAGTGAATTTTTCACAAGTATTATATAAGTTAGATTGTGACTGGCAAGTGGAATCCAGGAAGCGTGTTTCGTCCTATTTGAGACTCATCGGTTGGATGTACCTGCAACGGACTGAGTTCGAATCCTAGTGTGAACATCAACATTGGGATGCAGGTACATCCAGCCGATGAGTCACAAATAGGACGAAACGCGCTTCCTGGATTCCACTTGCCAGTCACAATCCAACTTATATAAAAGTTGTTTATAAGATTGAATGGAAAAGTTGTGTATAATGTAGTTATTAGTTGTTATGCTTTGTTAATGATTACAATAATCTCATGGACTAGAATCAAGTAGTTTACACTTACTTACATGGTTGAAGCCAGAATTTAGTGACTACATGAAGTGATGTCATATCTTAGTTTGACTTCATCACTACGCGCACTGATGACTGTGTGAGTAGTGGTAAATGATGGTTGGCTATACATAATACTTTTCCCCTAACTATCTTGTCCGATGAAGATTCACAAATTCATCAACCTATTTATCAGCTTTGCCCAATACTCTATTTCTAATGTGACTTCAGCATTGTTTACTTAGCTATTATCAGATATATATTACCTATTCCTCTTACTTTAAGGTTTCATATTTTATAATCATGGGTTAGTACATATCGGATTCCTGTTTAGTATACTCATCCTTTGATTGACGAATGAAAAGCTAAACGAGGTTTCACCAAACACTAGCAATCAAAGTCAGTGTTTTAAGATGTTGATAAACCAATTGGATTCTCATCACTGCATTCGAACACCTGTTGCCAATCTCATTATTACTAAACATAGTGTTGTAATCGGATGTAGACAATATTTTACAAACAACAACGGTGAATACATTGAATATTTAACTATTTCGTTCTCAACAGATCTCAGCAACTTCTATATCACTTACTTCATTTTATTGATAATTTTGATTATTCCACACATATTTCTGCCACATGTTTTATTGTCACAATTAAACTACCACGTACTTTATTCCTATCCCAACCAGCTCAATCGACAGTTAAACCAATACATGGCATCAATCCATAAAGTATTTTAATTTTAGTTTAAGCCATGTTAATAGATACAAACTATCTGGTTGATACGTGCATGATAATCATGACCAGTAGCAGGAGATATTGTGACATGGCCCAGAATCGTCCACTGTTGTGTAAGTTCACACACTTCGTATCTCTCTTCTAGATCCTAACTTCGGTTATTCTTTAGTACTTATGTTTGTTTTACACCTCTCTGTTGAATTATATTGTTGTGTTAATCTTGCGAATTTTATCTCATCATGGTATTGTAATATGAAAACTTGGACCTTATGCGCATACACATCGAGTTGTTCATGACCCCAGATGACATCTAAAAATTGTTCATTGTAGAATAATGCATTATTTCTACATTAACTCTCTTTAAGTTTGATTTCTGTTCATATGTGTATGTTTATTTCAATATTTTTTTCCTGTGATTAAAGTTACTTTTTAATTCAGCGGTACTGAGGTATAAAATTATAATGATTTTCTATCATTCAAAGAAACTTTCAACTCTTGAATGTTCATCCTGATATTACGATGTTTCTGGTTATTTCAAAATCGATTAATAAGAAAGTCAACAAAAGTGATGAATCGTGAATGTTAGAAAACACTTTTTGAACAACCTTTAGAAACACCATTTTCAATAAAAATAAGTGTCATCGCTGGATGGTATTATATCCTTGACTTGAATAATAAGTAATAATTCTTCCGGATAGCTAACAATTTGCTAAGATCTAGATGATTGTGTCATACAACGACCAGATATCACTACATCTTATCAGTCTGATTCACTTGAATTCAATTGGTCAAGGACTGTAGAACCAAAACTCATTAATTCACATTAATGCTTACATATATTCCCAAACTGTACTGTGACGTAATTAAGGAAATAACATTAATACAAAACAAAGTTATTAGTGATAGAATATCATCTTAGTAGGTGCATAAATTACTAATTCTAGCTCCTAAACTTAAAATATTGTTGTTGTTATTATTGGTGATTTAATTAAAAGTTTAAAACAAAGATAATGTAAAAATGGTGTTAACAAAGTATTCAATAACAATAGAGTTTGATTTGTATTATAAAATAGTTTCATACTATGATGGGACAGCTGTCAAATGCTCAAAAGTATCCCAATTAAAGTCACTACTTGATGAATATCATATACGAATTATGAAAAGTAGAATACTAATTATGAAAAACAGGAAAGGACGTTAAGATCATGATAAAATGAAAATTCTATAATAGCTTTTTTGTGGATAGCGAAAGCCTATACAGTGCACAAGCTCCTAATTTATCCCCCTCGCTTGATTTTATAGATGATTTCTGATGGATTAGCATGACCAATAGTTACGAAGTGTTCCATAATAGAACTGTTGATAGCCAAGCAAGTTAATGTTTAGTGACGAGTTTCAAAAGTATTTGTTTTGTAACCCGCTTACCAATAGTAAGCGAACTTGCAAATTTACTTTGATGTAACCTGAAGCGGTAGCTTATCGTCAACACTTTCATGAATCAAAGTCAGTCTATAAAAGGCACTATGAAACTAAGTAAAACAGGATATTTTTTCGAAAAACCTTCGACAGTTTCTTCTTTGGTCGACTCTAGGGTAAATCTATGAAAAGGAGTAGTATGTAACTATCTAGGGATTGGTATTTTTAAGTGGAAGAATTTAATTTCTTAATATCACTGTGAAGGTGACACAAAGCATCAATCAAGGCTCAAACGAATAACCGATAAATTCATATATTTACCTTGTTTCTTAGCTGTTTAATGTCATCTGCCACTAGTATGTCTTTACTCCTAACGTTCTTGATTTCATATTATATAAATTATGGTTGAAGATTTGGTCTATTAACTGATTTAGTAAATTTTCCCCGTCAAGTAAATGAATAAAGGAAGTTAAAATACATTTATGGATCTCAGATTACTAACCTATGTGACAGTTATCTGATCCATATTGTTGTAAATAGCTTTCTTTAACAGGTCAGTAAAGTAATTAAACACCTCATCTCTCTGTGAAATAATCTTCGACGGAGTCTAGGATAGCAGTGAATTTAGAGAATACAGCACAACTAGCATTGTAACTTGGTAGACGTTTCAAGTTGTAATAATAAGATCAGTACACAGATAGGCAAACACTAAGTCGCAACTGATGAATACCAAATAGAGCAAAACACGCATCATGTATTCCAATGGCAAGCGCCATCCAGTGTAATGCTGTTTTCTACTCTCATATTTCACAAGTATATTTTGAAACTTACTATTATTAGCAGTATTCATGAAACTAATGAAGTCTAACTATTTATCGATAATTAACTGTAACACACACACACATACATCATACAATTCTTTACATGTATTTTCAACTAAGTTTGAACGAAGGTATTCACCATAAGCATGCTAAATGCAAAAAACCATACTGAAGAAGAATTCAGTGATTATAGTCTGTTAACTTTAATCAGTAAATGTATCTGAGTATCTGTGGCATTCGGTGTGATTATAACATACCAAAGAAAAGAATAGGAATAATGAACTTTGGTTATCTATCCTGTTACCAATTAATTCAGATGTAATTAAAACTCACATAAATACTTGATCCAATACATTTGAATAGCTTAGTAACATGTCGAGTAATTAGTCAGATTGCAAATTAGTCAATAATATCCGATCCTCACTGTAAAGAATTAGACATACATCACATTGATTGATTTGTGTCAACATCCTATTGACTCCTCCAGAGAATCAGTAGATACTTGAACAGCTCAATAGTAACGGTCGCAGACTGTGAAACAGATATTAAGACGAGGGGGGTTTAGATGGCCAGTAGGAACATTAGTTCCTCCAAGATTGGAAGTGCATCTCACTGACGAGTGCTACATAACACGAAAACTAGGTCTAATAAGGTTATCTGTCAACTACTTCCCCCTTCAAAATCATTTTACAATTCTACTTATATTTGAATTATTTGACAATACTCTAGGTACTTGGAGCAAAATCGGTCGTGGTACATACACAATAGGAAGTGATCTTATTGCGTAACAACCAGATGTTGAAGTTTTGTAGTTTATTTCATTAACTAACTTGTTTGACGACTATTGTAGACAAGGAAGCATTTTAAATCTGCTTTATTTTAGTACATTAAGCTTTGGCTGCACACATCTATGAACTCATCAAAGAGGGGGCAAGCTACTAAGACGTCTTAACGAGTGCTCAACTTTCAGACTGCTAAGTCACGTTCAATAATTCAAAATCTTAACTCGCAATATTGAACATCCATCATCCACTGTCGTTGATGTACAACTCTTTCATTCACAGTAGTGTTGAAATGCACTACTCATAGCTTCAAAATTTGTTACTAATAAGTATATGATTATTAATAATATATTGGGTTCTATGTGGCTCATTAACATGTATCTAATTAGAAGAACATCTAATAATTCACTTTATTTAACAATTATATGGGAAAATATAACTGTGTATCACTCAGTTGACTGTAGCCAGTATTGAAATGATGGTGATTATTATTTCAAAGGGACACTTTCGTTATTATTGCATTTCTCTTAGCTCGTTGATCTGGATAATTTTCATCAGCACTTCCCTTCTGTTAGCTGATGATTGGTGGTAATCGACAAAATGTTGAATTTACATCTGCAACCTATTTGTCCAATCACTTTAAAGTTTCAACGTTACTGATTAAAATTGGGTGCTGTGAATCTTGTTAAATGTCAATTTGAAATCACACATTGGTCTGAATTAGACAACCGTTGATCACAAGGAAGCATTGAACTGATTTAAACAAAATGTGATTAACAGTTTCTGTGTCTAATAAAGGTCTGGAGAGAATGCAGAGATAAGCATATAAAGAACTAATTTGTTTCTTCAATACTTATTGTTAGGTTACTTGTGGTCTTAGGTCACAGAACTCCTAATAATTAATGTAGCTATGCTGACTAATCTAATATAAGTGAAATAATAGTGATGCGATATCTCACTATATCGCAAATTGATGCAAATGCAGATTCTACCTTTGGGCACCACCCCATTAGTGAAGAGAGTCAGGCGTTCGCCAATCTGAAGACTATGGGTTCAACCTCCTGGCAAAACTGAGGGTGTACACTACTAAAGAGTCCCATGCCGAAATAAAACAGCTGTCTAGTGTTCCGTGATTTACACTGATACCCTACGAATATCGATCTGCGCCGAATCCAATCAACTAAACCTAATGCAAATCTTCATAAAATCACTTCGATTTAATGTTAATTCATCCGTTAACTACTGTTTTCAACCTTAAATCTCCGTCATATTACTGAACTTGAATTCAGTAGTGCTGTAAAACTGAGCAAAAATCTATTGTATTTCTGATATCAGCAACTAAGATTATAAATTTCTTGTAAGGTTAAGACTGAAAGTTGTAATTAAGGTTATAACCCTAGAGATACAGAAAATGGTATTTGAGAATAGTTGTTTTGTTATGAATGAATAGATCTTGTATCATTAATACAATATAACTCATTACATTATGCCCTTCCTATGGGGAAACCTTAAGTAAATCGACATTTACAGTGAGAATAACATATTTATATAGTTTTTAGTTGAAACCACTGTGGTCTGCATCCATCTGTAAATAATTGTTTAACTTTTAGGTGATATTATCGTGAGAAACTTATGTTGTAGTGAGTTTTTACTTCGGATTATTTGATAAATGACCTGATAACTTTTCAGTTACAGTGATGAAATTGTTTATAGTGGTTTCTGTGAATTGACGCCAGTTAAAAAAAAAATATAATTCCTATGTCTACCATGTAAAATATTAATTTCTCCCCTATAATATAATACTTTACTTTACGGATGAACTATTCATTCATAAATACTATCTTCTGATTGGTTTAAAGTAGTTAATGAGTCGGAACAATGTGATTGGCTTATTCATAGATTGAGCGCGGGCACTTCATGTACCTCATCTACTCGTTCTTACACTGTACTCTAGCCGTTGAAAGCATAAACTAATCGTTATGTTGGACGATTAAAGAAGATTAACTAACTGGCAGAACTATGTTTCAGAAAACTATTTCAATTAGTTTGGTTGTGTTTAAAGTAAACATTTTATTTCTATTATCCTTATGTCCTTCGTGACCTATCCTCCCGTTTAACACACTTATTGTTAGTATATCATGTCTTATTTATGGACTACAGTTAATTAGTTGTATACACGTTACCTCTATTTACTACTACTATCTTCCATGTTTTGTATTGGTATTAATATGCAAATTGGCTGACTGTGAGGTTTTGGTTTTATGTATAAATAAAGGAATGCTTAGAATATAATATGATTTTGTCTGGTTGAGTTATCGGCTTGTGTTTACCCTATTCTGATCTGAGACTGAATTGGCCTTAGGCAGACATATAAGAATCCATTAACCACTGTTTTATGTTTGTTATTTCAATTTCATACACACAAGCTGGTATCAATTAATTGGTTACCATAACATTAATCACTTGTTTTTTCTTACTTTCTATTAATTTTCATTATAGATTATTGAAATATTATTAAGTTCTAATTATCAAACAATTCATTTAGGCTTAATTTATCCAATTGTGAAATTACAATCATCATGTAGTTTAAATAGCAATTTATTCATAGATAATGATAATAATATAAATAATGAAAATGATTATAATACTAAATTAATGAAATTACGTCATTTCATTGAATCATATCGTGATTTCTTACAAAATGATATAATTGGTACTATAAAATCATCTGAAGCTGTATTACACCTAATTAATGAATTACGTTGTCTTCCAGATACAAATCAATCAATTTCTTTGTTAACTAATGCAATTGGATTAACTCCACCAATTATTGATGCATATTTAATCTATCGTCAATTGAATACATGGAAAGATAATTTAATTGATATACTTATTAATTGTGGTACAAATACATGTTTAACAATTGTATTCAATCGTTTAAATGTTTTAATACAATTTATTTATATTAATAATACTATTGATAACAATTCATTAGAAGTAATTAAAACAAAACAAATGTTATTTACAAAATTATGGCCATCTATATCACATATACATCAATTAAATATTGATCAAATTAATCAATTATATCAATTTTGTGAAAAATCAATTATAATTGATCAAAATTATGTTTGTTTAATGTCATTAGTTAATTTATATTCACGTTTTCCTAATTATCAAATAAATGAAAATTTTAAACAAATTATTAAACATATTCAACAATTACTTGATATTTCATTAATTCAATATGATAAAAAATCAATAAATATTAAACGTAATCATTTATTGATTGGTTTATCAATGACAAAATTATTACGTCATAATTTATTAACAAGATCAATATTAAAAATTATATTACATACAGAATCAATTATTCCATCAATAATACGTACAATAGCAATACGTGTATTAAATGAAATGTATTTTTCAGAATCAGCTAAAAATCAATTAAAATTTAATCAATCAATTATTGTTATACATAATGAACAAATTAAATCAGAGATAAGAACACGTTTAATTGAAATGTTATATAAATTATGTAATCAATCAATAATAAGTAGTAATAATGATGATTTATTAATTGGTCAAGAAATATTTAAATTATTATTACAATCTGAATTATCAGTTAAAGATATTGCATATATATTATATAATTTATCTAAACAACATAGATGGTCATTAATACAATTATGTCGACAATTTATAAAACAATGGTGTAAATTAAACATATTAACTACACTAGAATGTCATTGTCTTGGTGATGCAAAAGTAATTAATGCATTACAATCAACAATATGTCGTTTAGGTTTAGCTGGTAGTTGGCCTAGTTTAATTGGTGAACAATCAACATCTAAAGCTAGCTTATTACAAAATGATATGTATAATTTATATAATCAATTAATTATTGATTATACATCTTATTATGTAATAGATATAAATGGTGGTTTACAATTATCTGATTTCACTGTAAATTTAATTAGTAAAGAAGGTGAAAGTAAATTATTTAATATTAATATACAAGCAAATGAATTAACTTCACTTGGCAGTAGTATATTATCAAATAATAAAAAAATATCTAATAATGATTATAATGAAATATGGTTAAATTATGATATTCATTATCTTGGTGTATCATTATTACCAAATGAAGTATTTTCTGGTGGTATAACAAATATTCTTAATAAATTTTGGTCATTATCAAGTCAATTTACACCATTATTACAAGGTATGAAATTATTAATTGATCAACGTATACAATTTACTTTATCATCTGGTTGGATTATACAAATTGATAATTTAGCTGTAATAACATTTAGTGTATCAAATGCAATTGATACAAATTTATGGAAATTATCTGGACGTAGTAATACAAGAAATGAATTAAGTATTATTTATAATATTAAATTACAATTAATTCAATTAGAACAATTAAATGTAAACAATTTACATGTATTTAATACATTTATGATAAGTAAAGGTATTGCATTACAAGGTTATATTGATTTTATTATCAATATAAATATAAATAATTTACCAGATAGTATTTGTTTATCTATGAATCAAAATGAGAATACATATGCTATACAATGGTATACAACAAATAATTCCATTGATAATCAATACTTCTTATCATCAATTAAAGCATTAATTAATGATAATAGTCTACATTCATATAATTATATAATAAATTATACATTACAACCTATTTCATATAATTTAGGTTATGAGAATTCATTAAAATGTAATATGATGAAATCAAAAACAATTTGGTAAGATAATAACTATACTACTTTTTTTAATGTTTATATTTATGTTTAACTTCAAATGTGCAGATGATGATGAAACATGTTTGGTGAAGATGTTAGTAATATACAAAATCTTTGGATGATAATAATAATAAGCAATTATGTAAGCATGTTCCAAACGTGTTTCTGCATGCACCCCCCCATTCCGACTCCTCTTGTAAATGCAAACTACTACTTTAGGATTGATCTTCGTCAATAACTAAGCTAAAGATAGGGAGTAGAGTAGTGGAACGCGTCAATCACTTCACTTATCTTGGAAGTCTCGTCATATGTGATGGAATCTCAACACTTAAGATTTACTTAGATCCTTCATTAAGTACCATCCATCACTAAAATTCATAATGGAACAAAAATGCTATTTACAAGTACATTTCTTAGACGTTCTACATTCTAGAAGAATTGATGGAAACCTAAATGGTCAACGTCCACACTTGACTCCCAGTAATTAGGAAACGCAATGTAATCTGCTCCATTTGTTCATGGTACCACTGGAACTGTTTACCAGACAGCATAGATAACCAGCTCATCTTTCTCACATTCGTCTTTTTATAAAATAGATACACTACGAGCTTCATTGAAAAGAAGAAGAAATAACCTCACAGACAAAGCACACTACCGCGAACAACATATTATATATAAACCTTGAGTTTACAGGAGATATTTGTAGCGATATAGTTAAAAATCATGTAGAGACGTCTACCAGAAAAATGTTTCTTTCCTTGTTAATTCTTTCCTAACAACAGTAATATGTAGTGAATTCAGTTGGCTAACTTAATGCCGATTACTACAAAACTACATCAGTTCAATTGAAATATTTAATAAGATCATTATTGATCAACTAAACAGTGAATCATTGTAGGTTAACTTTAATTCTTTTTCTATAATATACAGTCTTTATTAAGAAATACTTTGAATCACATCATCATCACCATCATCGTTGAATCTATTTTTTGAATAATTATTGACTACATTATGTTATTGAAATAAAGAATCCAAAGTCCTCAGTCGTCGTTAGATTAACATTTTGAGCCGATGAATGTGTGCATCATAAGTGCTATACTATTAGTTGATCAGGGCACATTATACGTGATGTTATTCTATTAGTATGTTTGTACTTTGATTTGTACATGGTAGGACAAATTAAAGAGACATTTAAGCTATGAATGGAAAATACAAAGCATGTGCTGTGTAACCATTGTGTCAGAGAGCAAACTGACCGGCTGAGGAAAAAATCTGGTAAAGACACTGGAGATGTATAGGATACAGATTTAAGAAATCATCAAACTGCATCATAAAACAAGCACCAACTTGCAATTCTCAGTGAATAGTAAAAGAGAATGATCCAAGAACACATTGCGTTGAGAATTGTAGACAGACATGAAAAGAATGAATTGTACTTGGTAAGAAGTGTAAAGGAGGTTTGAAGACAAAGTTGATTGGTGAATGCTAGTCGGCGGCCTATACTCTACATGGGGTAACAGGAATTGGTTGATTGACAATTTATTTTAATTACTGTAATGAAATTGAATCATAAATATACCTTCTATATAGACGATGCGGAGAACACATAAATAAGTGAGTAACTCTTTGTGTGCTTCAGTTTTTACAATATTTTAATGAACTGTTAAATCTAAAAGGAATGGGTATATCACAAACCGTTAAGAAAACTAGGTATTTCCACCCTAAATATACCATGTTCTTATTAATTTTCAAGACTACCGTTCAGCCGATTTACGCCTTTAAAGCTCTTCCTGAAGAATCGTAACACTTAAACAATTTGTGACAAATTTATAAATTAATCAAACCGTCTTGAATTCTTAAGCAAGCTTTAGCCAAGTAGATGATTGTAAAATTATGAATGGATTGTTCATACGGAAAACAATACACTCTTATATTGTTTGAGTTGAAATGTGACTGGTAAGTGGAATCGAGTAGGCTCGTTTTGTCCTATTTGTGACTTATCAGTTGGATGTACTTGCATTACAATGTTGATATCCACATTAGAATTCAAATCCGGTTTGTTTTGTGACAAATGCCACCGTGTTTATTACTGGGCTACTAAGATCAGAAGATTCAGATACATTCCAACTATACACACATAACCATTGCACAAATGTGGCTGTCTGGACCCAGTAATCTAGTGATGAACGAGGTGGGATTTGGCACAAAACGAAGTGAGTTGGAGTCCTGATGTGAACATTAACATACAGCTGCAGGTACATTAAACTGAGGAGTGTCAAGTAGGACGAAACAGGCATAGTTGATTCCGCTTGTCAGGTACAATACAACACAAATACTACTTGTAGTCTATTTCTGTATCGAGGCAATTCACTCAGGATGAGCATATTACATGAGAGACTGATCAGCTTCAACCTATGAAAAATCAACGGGAAGATCCAAATACATTGTAACTATCAGTGCAGTTTTATATTGAAAGGTAAATAATACTCTTACATAATAATGGCATTGTTGCTATTAAACTATAGGAAAAACAACAAAGAAATTCATCTATGTCACTATGAAATTGTCATCCTATGAAACCAACTAACCAACATAATTACCTTTTGTAGACATATCTAAAACAGTTTGATGACTGGTTTTTCTTAAAATTCTAGCTATTGTTCAAAGAATTTTAAGTAATGATCCACTACAAAATGCCACTTTCATAGAAATCTATAGTAAAAGGCAAGAATTTATCTGTAAATAGATATACACCATAGTATCAACAAGTATTATATAATTTAAATTGTAAACATCAGATTGTTAAATGTTTCTATGCAATAGAGATAACATAATGAATCTTGTTACATTAATAATCGAAAAAGATATTCGCATATAACAATACAACCATTTGTTAATTCTATTCTCACATAAATCAGATCATAGCTTAATTTATAACTTTATATCCTAAATTATCAGTATATTCTAGACTATAAATATTAATTGTATGTTATACACCTAATATTGTTTTGTTAGTCTTGTTAATATCAATTCATCATAGAAATGTTACTTGTAGCTTTATGTACCAATTGTATTGTAAAATATAGTTTTCATTTCAAACTATAAAATTCTATTTCCAACCATAAAATCATTGATGTTAATAATTTTACACATTTTAGGTAACAAAAGAATAATATTTGTTTTGTATACCATCAAAAAAACAACAGAAATGACTGTTTTCGATGTGCATTTTCAGTTCGAATTCACAGAAACCTTCATGTTGATAGCACTCTTCGAATTGATTTTTTCTATTCAGTTAGTTGTTTAAACATCCCACCACCACCTCCACTATCACTTTCTCATTCCTTTATAGTATACTTTAGTCTAATTGTTAAGTGTAATTGTTTATTTTTGTTTCTAGGCGAATTGTTTTTTTTTATTTGTAAATTTTATTTACATGTTAATCAATTAATAAATTGAGATAATTGTACACAATGCATAGTAACATTTTAAATTAAGTTTTATTCTATTCTCATTTTATTTATATTATTTTACAATATGACTTTTGTAGGTGACATTTAATCTAAGCTATTCTACAATGATTTTATTTATGTAGACAGTTTGTATACCTATTTACTATTCTAGTAGTTTATTATTATTATTATTATTATCTTTGTACTGCCTTAGTTTCCAGCTTTCATTATTGTTATCAGTATTTTCTATGCATAAATTAGAACCGGTTATTTGTAAACTATTTACTCCATCTTCCTGTTTTAAATATCATCATTGTGTGTTGGCATTATCAGTCTAATCGGTCTAGTTATGTGGTATGGTCTAGTTATGCATAGTGTTTGAAATATAGTTGAAGTAGTGTTTGGGCCGTATAGGTCATGTGGTCAAGATTCCTGAACTGTGATAAAACCACAATTATGGTAAATGTTTAGAGTAAGGAGAAATTGTAGGTAGTCTACCTGTCCAATAAGAGATCTGCAATTAAGACTAAGAATTTCAGGAATAGGCAACTGATGAATATTAATATTTTTAACTCGTATTGCCAGCCATCATGATGGTTTCACCTAGATCTCACTGTATTACTCACGATAGCCAGCAGACATTTTATTTAAATGCGTAATTATACAATCCGATTTGGGGAGATGGTTGAGCAATTAAAATAAAATGTGAAACGAAAAAGTAAGCTGTTGAGATACTGTTATGACGCCAACTGTTATGACGTGAGCAAGAAAGGAAGGAGGATTTGGTTGGTTGTAGCGAACGCCAATTGAGTGTGCCTATCTAATAATGCGCGACTGACCTAAGCCCACCGACCCCCAGGCCGACATTAGAAGAACCAGAATTGGGAACCGGAAAACGGAAATGGAGAACATATTGTATTTTAGTCATGCCTATATATATATATATATATATATATATATATATATATATATATATATATATATATACATAAAATCAGACCACACGGTAAATCAATCACAAATCTAACATTGGAACAGAGAAAAGGAAAGTGGCAGTGAATGGGTACAAGTTGTACACAACTAAGCAACTGTAGTTTATAGTAAATAACAATATACTAAGAGTAAATATACGAAACGAGAAGGACCGGGTAAGGGGAATGTAACAGTTATAGAAATGAAATGATTACACTGTTCATAGTTATGATAAATGAAATAACACAGTTCTCGAAGATAATCAATCTTCATTAGGCGCCCGGCATATTTAGAGAAATGATAGCCCAAGATGTGAGACAGGCCGCTGTACCGGTAATAATAAAAAAAAACAAACTGAATCTCTGTATTCAAAATGAGACAGTTGTCATTCTATTATAAGAAGCATGGCAAATTTGATTTAATTAATTCGTCTATACAAAGTAAGAATAACAAAGAGTGTTGGATGAACTGGATGCACTCCCAAAAAATGTCGCTTTCTCTGAATTCTTCTACATACAAAATGATGTAAAGAAGTAGACTGTTATTTCATAAGTGTAACGTTGAAATGCAACATGCATACATGGTTTTGATACACTGAATAATACTTATAATGACAAGTACACATTAATAGATGGAAGAGATAAATGGAGGAGAGCGAGAGTCATGATGTAATCACTATGAAAATCATGTACTAGTTGTTACGTAAACAGTAGATATAGTGACAAAATCGATATTATTTACAAAATATTACCAATCAAGATGATAGTGGTGACAATAATATAGTTGTAGATTATATGAAAAGAAATTGATGATAGGAGATCAAATGTTATAGTGAGCTACATAAGGCTAATAAAAACATTGATGATTCTATTATGAATACGTAAAAATGGTAATAAATAATGAAAAAAGATAACAAACATGATAGGCAGAACGAACAATACTAAATTGCCAATATTTCTTGACACATGATTAAAGGTGAAAATCACGGACATGGAAAATAAGTAGGAGAAAGAAAGGTGGAAAAAGAAGGATAGCAAGAAATCACTCACCATGACAATGCTGGCTGGACCATGAATTTCATCGTGTAAACAAATTCGTGTATGTACGACCAATATCAACCGTTTGTGCGTAACATAGGAGCCCGGCATTATTCTGTCTACTCATTATCTGAAAGACAACACCAAGATCCACAGAATAACCTGTGTCCATGCAATGTCTTCCTATGGCACTACTGGGTAATCTAAAATCATTTAATACCGAATTCTTAGGAAAATGCTCTGTGATTCTTCTAGATAATACCATCTCCGCTCTGCCAACATACGTGCTACAGCATGTAAACGCAAAATAATAAATGCATCTGAAGGTAACAAGAGATAGTTCTTTTAATTTAAATATGATTCACCAAAAAACTTTGTTATGGAATAGGTACTAATTAAATTAGCGACAAGATAAGTCAATGCTGGGTTAACCCGTAGTTGGTAACTATTTTGCATGCTGAGATCAACCCTTTTGAATGAGGGGATTAATAAATACATTCATCTTGATGACTGTCATTTGTTATGGAAGTGTTAATTTGAGATGCTTTCGTATGAATTTTACAGAATAACTATTATTAAGTAAAGTCCTATGGATAATGTTCATTTCATAATCTGAGTCATAAGAATATAGTCTGATTATTCTCAAAAACAACGTACTAATCAAATTTCATTTATATGAGACTGTTAAAATGTAAGTATTGATCTGCCTAGGAAGCTTTGTGATGAATGGATCATAGAACTGAACCATTTTAACTCCTTGTTATCTCTAAGCCCAAGAAAGTTTGATTATTTCGTAATTCATGTTTACTTGTGAATTTTACATTTGGATGAACTGAATTGAAACAATGAGACAATTGTAAAGTATATATCTTCTTTACAATGTATGGTAAATGTATCATCGACATATCTTAAATATATCGATGCTAGTTTTATTATCTTTTAGCTTAGTATTTTCAAAGTGTGCTAGAAAATTGCCTAGTAGACTGGCTACCTCTTCTGTTTATCAGTAGTATTTTTACTAGTAGTATTATTACTACTACTCATCTCAGTATTATGGTTTTTGTATTATCAACATTTCAGTAATCGCTATCCTAATCACCTTTTTAATCATCGTCCATAACTTTCACTAATTCAATTCTTGGTTATTTTATCAAGTCGCCTACGATGATTTATACACTTCAACTTATTAATTTTTTTTTTAAACAATATTTCAATAATGACCTTTTAAATGATCTGATACATACACTGATGTAGATACAAAATGAATATACTATATCATTTCAGGTTCATTGTTTGTTGTGTTATATACTTATGATTATCAATTGCGATGATGATATTAGACGTATTAAATCCAACTACACGACACAACCCAAATTTAATCTCAATTTATCTCCGAGGATTTGTCTAGTTTATTTTACTACTAGTCAAGTTGGTTTCTACTAATTCTTATCATTTATTCACATGGTTCACAATGATAATGTACATAAACTAATTATTAGCTAGTCAATGAAAGTAATTGCATCATTGAATAAAAGAATACAGATTATGGTTATGGAAAACAGCAGATAAAATGCGTATTTTAATTATTCAAATTGAATTGTGACTGGTAAACGGAATCCATGACGGGAGATTCATCCTATTTGGGACCTATCGGCTGGATGTACCTGCATCCTAATGTTGATGTTCATAGTATTTTAATGTTTTAGTTTTCGTGTAACTAATTTTGTGGAACAAAAGCAATTGAAGGCAGACAGTGTAGCTATAGTAGGCCTCAACATACACAAATAGAAAAAAGCAAGCTCCTTTGATACAATACAACAAGCAGCAACCCAATTATACTTGATATAGAAATTCTGGAAGATTTGGAAATCTTTATATATCTGGCTAATATCACCGATAAACCAGGGGCGTGAGCTAATGCAGATGCGAAGGCATGAATTAGCAAGCTAAGGGCAGCATTTCTGCAATTGCAAAACATCTAGAACTCAAACCAGCTGTCAGCCAACTTCAAGGTCATAATTTTCAACACAAGCGTAAAGACAGTTTTATTGTATGTATAGGTAAGACATCCTTCCAAAGATACAATCATTTACAAACAGTTGTTTGCGCAAGATATTTCGGTTCCGTTGGCTAGGTACTATCAACAACAACTTTCTGTAACAGACAACAAAAAAACTGAAATCAAGTAGATGAAGGCAGGCTGGACACTCATTGAGGAAATCATCAAACTGCGTTATATGACATAAGGCGCTAACATGGGATCCTTCAGCCGGAAGGAAAATAGGGAGACCAAAGAAGAACACATTAAATGAAGAATCGGAGGCATATATGAAAAGAATAAACAGTACTTGGGAAGAACTGTAAAGGATAGTCTAAGACAGAGTTAGTTGGAGAAGGGTGGTCGGTGGCCTACTCCCCATGACAGGTAACAGGCATTGACTGATTGAGCGAAGTTCGTAGACGTATTAAAAACTAGTCGTTGCTTTAAACCATAACATTCTGCATTTTTAAGTTCACTCAGGTGTTGTCAAGTAATTTACATTGATCGCATAAAGCAAGTTTCATAACTCATCTATAAACAATATCATGTTTTCTTATGCTAAAGATCTATGTATCTTTACATAAACACCTTGTAATTTCTGATCATACTACCCGAAATCTTTCTTTCAATTAGTTTATCAAATTAGGCAAACTGGCTGAAATAGAGTATAAATCAAAAGAAATGAACATGGTAGGGATTTTCATTATCCACTATATACACAAAAGAAACATTACCAATCACTTATGATCACTTGTGACCATAATCTACTATTGTTCTTCATAACTAATATTCATGTATCCAAAACTTCTTTAATGAACTATTGTTGTAAGTTGCATTCAAGTTCTTATTACTATTACAACTTAATTCACAACTAATAATTGACAATCTAAATGGATCCATAATTCTATAACAATCAATTGTTCTTGTTTCATTGAGAATATTCTCTCTTGAATTATCGTTATTTCATTCTTATTTACATAATGGATTGTTTTCATTACTTAGGTAATCTAATAGAAAGATTTTCAATGGATAGATTTATTATTTGATAAAAAGAAACTGAAACGTTTCCGGTTTTTTTCTCAGGATTGTTTTATCATCAAAAAAAGGTGTAGTGGTGGTGTTGCTACTTTCGTGAACACAAATTGGTGTGTGTATATGGAAAAAGAGTAACTTATTGAGACATTGTATGTTCTACGTTGTAACTGACTTTCTGACAGATGACCTCAAAGGACGAACAAATCAACAACGTATACAGTGACAATGATTTAGCAGTTTAACCTTGGCCCCAAAACTTCACTTATTTTTGATCTATTTGTTGCTTTTCTAACATCATTCATACATAGTAGTCAGTTTCATTTCTATAATTCCTATTATCTTCGACACGTGTCTCTTCTTCATATGCATCAAGTGGGAAATTATTTCACATCTTTCGGATCTGCAATTTATTTTCATCTTACAGTACTTTCTTGGTACTTAAACTATTAAGTAATATACTTGTGAATTGTTCAACGCTTATAATTCCTGAAAACCTTCTAATGTAATGATAAGGACTGGTACAATCATTCTACCCTATCGTCACGACACAACGGTAGGAGTGCAAAGAATTGTTAAGCAACATGGGATTCGAGCTTTCTACAGAATAATTGATACTCTTTGAGGTTAGTTAAAATAAGAGACAAGATCTCTTTCACCTCTACACAGAAATGCATCTTCTGAAGGTATTTTATTAGTTCGCTTATTTCACATTATGTAATCAGCTAGTTGTTATATCAACATGTCCAAATTTTTGCGATAGAAAACGATGAACAGTCAATGCGATTAGTGATAACTGTTTCGCTTGGGAAATATCTGAATTCCATCACTCATAACTTCTCATTAAAACTTTAGGGAAATCTTGAAATTATTATAGTTAACTTAATGGTACAGATAGTGAGACGTTCGCATCTAGAACTAGAGATTCTGGGTGCAACTCCCTTGAGGAGTCGATGGTGAAGACCGCTGAAGAGTCTCACACTAAGACGAAATATTTGTCCCGAGACCAGTGGTTTTCAATGGCGCCCGACCAAGGCCAATCTGTAACGAATACAAGCAACAAAGGAAGTGAACTTGGATAATTCTTAGAGTGGGTTCAGCAATTCTAGCTAAAAATCATGCTACAACTTGTATCAGTATATTGGCGTAGATAGTATTCTAACTGTGCTCACAATGCTACAACATTTATTTATCTGAACTGACACTAACTAGCTGGATTTCTTCTCCATAGTCCCATCAGATGACTTGATTGGGTAGTCCATTTTCTTATAAGTATGTCAATATTCCAGTTTTGTTAAAATATTAGCAAGTATTCGATCGACAGACACCGCTGTCATCTTAACGCATTGTCTGGAAAAAACACTTTCATCGTCTGAGTTTTCAGGAATTGATCTCCTACCAAAAGACCCACTTGTTGACCTAGAAAATGCAGATGACATAGTCATGCTTGATAAAGTTGCTGGAGAAATACAATTTTTTGATAGTATTGATCATTAATAAAAGTATGTTCGGGGTGCGTTTTGTCTCTTCTAAATTCAAACAGATGCATCGATTCTGGTCTGCGTGAAAACATCAAATAAAGAGTAGTGAAAGCAACGACCACCATTTATCTTGGAAGTTCCATCATCATAGCTGATAAGTTGGTGCATGATGAAATTTCGGCAAGGATTCAAGAAGCTTGTATGGCTTTTGGTGACTTACAACACTCATGGAGTAGGCAAAATATTCGTTCACCAATTAAAAAACAAATATACAACTCGCACTCCCAGTTTTACTTTATGCGTGAAAATAGTTATTGGCAATTAATCATCAATGACTTTAAAACATCCCTAAAGTTTGCTGGGATTACCGGGTAAATAATAATCATATTTCACGTCAGGTATTGTGGAAAGTTGGTAAATCAGTTGGTGAATGCTCATCGACTGAGGTGTGTTGGTTTTATACTTGCTGAGTATGTACCGTTAGACGGAAATCCGTTCAGTAAGATGAGATGAGCATTTTTAAAGTCTATATTTTCTAAACGCACCCTTCCTCTGTGGGGAGGCAGCACCACCAGTTGGATGTACCTAAAACTCATCACTGATATTCGTAGTTAGATTCGAAGCCAGTACCGTTCTTCGCAAGCACGATAGTAGGCTTAAGCAGACAAGCATTCATGAAATGAGTATGAATTTATTTGCAAGGCTGTATCTTTCTGTTGTTGATGTTAAAAACTGCAAGTGATCAGTCTAGTTTTTGCATGTGCATCCTGAACGGAATGTCTTGATATGGTTTTACATTACTTTTAATAAAACTTGCGACCAGTTAAACATCAGATTGTTTAATACTATTATGAACTAAAATGCTCGGTTTTAAAGAAATTAGGAATGAATTTTGAAGATTAAATCGATGGATAAAACAATTTAAAGGATAGTTCAACGCACCTATAGCTACCTGTTAGTTTCAAGTACCATGAATAAAAAAATCAACGCAAATTCTTCAACTTTTGACAAGGTTAAAAAGACTATAACTAAATTGAGGTACGGGAAAGCAGCAGGTCGACTCTAAAGATCTTTAAGCATAGTGGTCCAATTTCGGCAGTTAATTTAGTAGGGATATTAGCTAGAGATTTCGGACTAGATGTAATCCTGTCTGGCTAGCTTTAATTGTCACAGTTAATATTCAAGGACCTAAATCAACTTGTGGTCACCATAGAAGAATATATTTGAGTTACATAGTGTGTAGAATATTAGCCTCTGCAATCATTGCATACCTATCTGCAGATAGAGAACAAAATACTCCGAGAAACTGGGCTAGTTTCAGACATGGACATAGAAGTATTCATCAAAAGTCAGCCCATTAGTCAGGTTCTAGTATATAGAAGTACTTACCGATGTCCGACAATAGTCCTATTTCTTAACTAAAAAGTAGTCCTCGACTCCGAAAGATCCTGTCATTTTTTAGCGTATCTTAAAAACATATAAAAACTATGAAGGCTCTTTGCTTCAACACAACTCCTCAACTTATAACTTATGGTGACTTAGAGGCATTGACCCTAAATAGTCCCTTCTTTTCAATTAATTTCACCGTATGCATCTTTATACAAATAAAACGTTATTCATCTAAGTTTTTAGCGTTAATCCCACACCCCACCCCCACCATGAGGCTCACTTATCAATTTGAAATATACAATCATTTAAACATCTTGAATAATAATGCAAGCATTTTAAGATGTAATTCTTTCTCTCAGAATGATAAATAATCGGAGTCAACACATCTTCCCTTCCACTGATAATCTTCAGTTCCAATGTTCCTTTCTACTATATACCTTTTTGTTTTCTCTGTCTTATCTCATCATCATTGTTATATCATATTATATCTAGTCTTTTTGATATTCATCTTGTTAATTTTATCTCATTATGTGTAATATGGTACCATGAATAAACTGAAGTGTATAATCAATGTATCGATGTTATTATTATTAAAGTAGATAATAATAATAATAATAATAATAATTCAAGGAAGAATCATCATGATCAATCTATCTGATGTATAAAAATGATACTGAAATAAAATAATTTCGATAAGATGAATAAACTAATCATCAAAAAGTACAATAATAATAATAATAATAATAATAATCAACTATTGAAAACTATTCACTCGGTTTTATTCTCTGTCCATAATTGACCATGACATGTTCCATTAGTGAAATGAGTATATGGATCTTGACGATTTGTTATTGGTTCTAAGCATAACCAACAAAAAAATAAATGACAATATGAACATGTCATTTTATTGCAACCAGTAACTTTCTATGAAAAGAATAAAAGAGGAAAAATCAAAAATTTAGGCATATTTATGTGAATATACATGTTAAGTAGATGGGTAACTAATAAAAATAATACAATGGATAAACATAAAGATATACGGTAAAGTTCAAATTTGTTAAGAGTAAGATAGTTATCGTCAAAGACAATGAATAATAGTCGAACTATATCACAAACTGATGGTACTCAGTATTCTACCATTGGACTAAGATTGGTACATAGGGTTAGGATTACGGTAACTTGAAGGTCCTGGATTGGGTTTCCTGACAAAATCGAGGGTGCGCACTGTTGAGGAGCTCCAAAAGAAATAGTTGTCTAGTGTTCTATCATCATCAGCAACGTAGAACCGGGCACCAACGCCGTAGGTTCAAGTTGCCATACCACACTAGCACTACGAGATTACAGAGGGTAACGTATAGACAGAATACAAGAGAGAAGAGTAAGTAAAGATGTCTAGAAAATAACAATAGAATTTAAGATCTAGATGAGGTTAAAGAGTGAATACACTTGCGCCACTGTGACCGATTCTGAGCCATATCACCTAGTGTCTCCAGCCATTTATTGCGATAGTCACGCGGACCCAAACCAGGTAATCTACATCTACCTACATGGCTTAGACCAGTAGTCAAGGTCTTCATGGACTGATGTCATGTTTTGGTTTGGCCGCCCCTAACCTTCTTCCATCCTACTTCAGCCCTAGCTAACATGGCGCGACGGGGTAGACGGTGGTCGGGCATGCGCAATACATGTCTCAGCCATCTCAGTCGATGAAGGTTGATGACCTCTTTGACTGATTTGCCGTGTTTCCCAAGAACCTTTTGTCTAACCTCACTATTACTAATCCGGCTATTCCATGATATACGAGCGATGTTACGAAGATTCCTATGGTCAAATATCTAGAGTCGACGCATATCTTGGGTTTTCATGGCCCACGTTTCGCAGCCATATGTTAAAATGGCGCGGACTGCTGCGCAGTACACCCGGCCTTTCGTTGAGACACGGATATCTCGTCTGCGCCACAAGTGCCGTAGATTGGCAAATGCCAATCGAGCTTTCTGAATCCGCGCTGAGATTTCGTCAGGCACCGACCCACCAGGGGTGATGAGGCTTCCGAGATAAGTGAAGCGATCAACGCATTCAATTACTTCACTCCCTATAACTCTAGTGTTCTATGGTTTTCAGTGATACCCAATCAAAATCATTCTATGACGAATACAAACAACTAAGATTAATATCTATCATCACAAAGCTATCTTAAAACAGTTAATCGACTGAAGCAAAGTTAATCGGTTATACAAGTAAAAAAAAACAATTGAGAACCTGGCATAAATGTGCATTAACTCAATTTGCACCAACATATAACCACGATGCAATCACAAACAAAGAAGTCGAAATAAACCGCAGTAACAATGATAGTGAGAAAGATTAAACACTGCGAATGTCACAAGAAGATATTATAGAAGAAGTACGAATTTATTATGTCGGTCCACTAACGAAGGGCATAAAACTTCCCGAACTGTGTTTTAGAGAACTAATTCATTTATTCTGGTCATGTGTAATGTAAACATTATACTTCTATTATTGGTAAGTTCCTCTTACTCTATCCTCCTGTTTAGTATATTTGCTGTTATTATATTGTCATTTATTATTGACTACAGTTAATTAGTTGTATACAAGTTAGCCCCCCCCATTCACTGCCACAATCCCTTCTGTTTCGTATTAGTGTAAAATCCCTAATTGGTTTGTTGTGTGGTCTGATTTTGTGTATATATAAAGGCATGATCGAAATAAAATACGATTGAATTGCGTTGGAATGATTGTGTCTAGTTGGCTCATAAATCATTGTTTTCCTCTATTCCGGCTTTGGGGACTGGTAGCTGCGGGGCAGACATGTGCGTATACTGATTGGCAATTATCAAGGTCACAGTGTAGTTTTTCGCAATACACAACAAAATTAATCGTGGTTGTCCTGCGAATCTGAATCAGGTGATCCGCATCTATCAACATAATTCAGACGAACAGTGAACACTTTCATGGATTGATGATACGTTCTAGTTTTGTCACCAAAAATTTAATGTCACTTAACATCACATGTCGAAGCAGCCAATAATATATTTCAACCACCTCAACTAATTTATCATCTTTATCTTGTAACCTGTACCTTGCCTCAGCTTCGATTACTCAGCTATCTCACTAAACACGCTAGTAACGTGTCGAGGACACTTATGATCAAATACTGGTAAACTACGAATGCCTTATACTTTTAAGCACAATGTTTCCAGGCATGTAGTAAAACAATGTGGGCTTCTGAATAATATGCTCATTCTTTAATTGGTAAACGGACATTTCGCCTATATTAGATGTGATAAAAGTTTGCAAAAAGCCAAACAAGCTCTTCGTATGCGTGTCGGCATTTCACCAGATATTAACAATTAGATCGGATGAAATCACCAAGATGAGAAAAGTGGTATGTGAGCGAAACAACTCCACTCTCTATCCGGAGTTCGGGTACTGACGAAGACCAGTAGATAATTCGATATTTTTGTTTATATTAATACGTTGATCTAAAAAACAACACGAGATATCTATCTATGAAAACTGACTCAATAGGTGAAGAAAGAGCATAATACCAACATGTAAAATTTAATTGAAAATTTAAGTAATTGGAGTAAATTAGAAAAATATGCTTTAATAGAGCCTACTTTTGAATGATAATCATCATGATGTTGTAAAACCCGTGAATTTCTGATGAATTCACTAACAACACAACACCTAGTCTACAGGTCTAACAGCCACCTCTCCTTAAATATCTGACTGCAAAAGATAACGCATTACCAGTTTTATTTGGCGTGAACATTATATTTGCATTAAAGTAGTTTTATGAAGATTAGTTTTGTTTGTATTCGTTACAGATTAACCCCAGGTGGGAACCAGGGAGGACTAAACGGGTGCTTCGATGAAGTGTGAGACGCATTAGCAACTTACTAACTACACCAGAGGTTGAATCCACAATCCTTAAGCGAATACACATCGATTACCACAACTCAACCGGTGTGAAGTTGTGGGTTTCGAACTTCAATCAATTTGTATCTGATATGTGGTGAACTACGGCCAATCATGATATATGGAAAGAATAATCTTTCTAGAAACCATTACTACGAACAAAACACAAAGACTGACTGTTGATACTTGTATATCTCCCCCGATATTGTTAGTCCACAAAGTCAAATAGAAAAACACAAGGCAATTGAGCCAACCAGATGAGGTTACTTATATTTCGACCATTCTTCTATATAAATGAAAAACCCAACCTCACAGTCAATCAATTAGGAAAGTAACATCAATTCAGAACAACAGCAACAATGGTAAGGAACTCAGATAGCATGTACACAATCAAGAAGTTATAGTTCATGAGTGCAAAATGGCACAGCGATAGTTAGTAAGTGAGATGGGAGGTTGGAGCCAAATGTAAACGTAACCAAAATATATGAAATAATTTTCTGGAAAACAATTCTGGAGCTAGTTATTTATATTGGTTCGCCAGACCTATCAGCGATATAGCACGATAATTGTTTGGCAAACGCTTGATCAATGATACTGATAGTCTGACGTTAGCTGTTAGGCCCGAAAACCCTACGTTTTATCTCTTGTAGGATCCTGAGTACCCAATTCTAAAGAATCGTATATTAAGACGAAACAGATATATCACACCCTTTAGTTTTCAACAGTACCCAACTGAGATCAATCTATGATAAAAACAAACAAAGTACATTATATTCTTTGCAATTAAATATGCTCCCAACAACGTCTTATGTGGAAATGAATTGTAACAAAAAAGTTAGAAGGAGAAATAAAATCTGGAAAAATAATTTATTCATTCAACTAGACAATTTGTAAGACGGGGTAATCTTCAATGCCGTTAAAGGTATTAGTGGTTATCACTTCCCGGTTGCCGACAGTGTGGAGGGGTTCTCCTTCTTGATGTAACTGGGAAGCGATTTGGGTTAGGATTGGTCTTAATGGGCTGGGAGTGCGACAGCAGTATCCAAGGGACAAATGCTTGAGACCGCTCACACATGGCCTTTTTGAGAGAGGTTTTAGTTGTGTTAGCTCTGTATATGTTAAGGCTAATTAGTTGGAGATGGAAGTTTGTTCAGTAAGGTAACGTGTGCATTTTATGGTTGATCTTTTCCAACCCCACCCTTCCTTTGTGGGAAGGCAGCATTGTTGGCAAGTTATTTATCTGAGCGAAATACCTTATTGCCATCACACAACTGTACAGCTGGTAGTACATTTTCCTTGGACCATAGCTTTACTGATTTTAATCTCACCGCTCGTCAACCTAGCATGGTAGAACTTTAAAGAATGATTATTCTAGCCAGTATAGTTTGTTTGAGTCATCACTATAAGCAAGCCCAACCACCACGTCAAGGTAGCAGCAACAGTAGGAGTTAACAAAACGACCTTAAGTTAAAATGCGGCAAGTAAATGGAACACAGAATGCGCGTTTTGTCTTGTTTAGCATTTGTTGATTGGATGTGTTTACATTCCAATGTTGAAATTCACAACGGGACTCAATCCCAGTTATTTTTGTGTCAAACACTACATCGTTTACCTCTAGGCTACTGATTTCGGACAGTCGTATATATACGCAACAGGTATATATAACTTGATATGGATTGAAGTTAATCAGTCTTTATTGGTAAATATGCATTCAACTTAAAATCATACTTGTTAACTTCAATTGTATCGAACACAATCCACTAAGCATATCCACCTATCAATAGACATTGATCAATTTCAATTCATGTAAACACAACAATAAGAGGCTGTAAATTTACAAAGATCATTGAAAATTCAACAATAACCATACTTCTTTTGATATCACGAATTGATCTAAATCAGACAACCATTAATTACCTGGAAACACTGGACAGCTGTTTCGTCCTAGTATGGGACTCCTCAGTAGTGAGCATCCATACTAGGACGAAATAGCTGTTCAGTGCTTCCAGGTGATCAATGATTGTTTGATTCAGATCAACTCGTGATATCAAAAATTAACAGTTAATTATCTCTACAAATACTCCCCTAATAATACCCCCCTAAACTAGTCTCATTTTTGATTTATGAAATTGAATATTTAATGAATAAATTTATTTATACATTAAATGTATTATTGACAATAGTTAAACTATAAACATGACCTAATTTACATGAGGTGGTAAATTCAAACATTCATTACAAAATACACATACACACATATATACATGCATAGAATTAATTTTGTTACACAACATTAGAAAGTAATAAGTTTTAAGCATAGATACACAATAAACTAGTCAAATTCAAAGTATTAAAACTTATAGATACCAGATATCATTCTATAGTGAAATAATCGTAGTGTTAATAATAACAATGATTAGCCATTGATTAGATAAACAAATAGGAAGTCAAAGATAATGTAGAGTTTGATGTAAATATGTTAGAGTAAATTGTCAATAGAGAATATCATATGAAAAGATAGAATGATAAAGGTATTCATATGAAGTTATATTGATACTTAACATCTACATGGAGACAAATAATGAATGAATCTAGGCTAGGATTTGGATCCATGCAGTAAGACAGGACAGGTTGCTGTGTTGAGAAAAGAATATCTCGTCTACACCGTGGATGATGTAAATTGGTAAAAGTAAAACTAGCTTTTAAATTTGTGCAGAAATTTCGTCAGACACTAACCAATCAGAGCTGACCAAACATCCGTAAAATGTGAAGTGATTGACTTATCCAGTTACTTCACTACCTATCTTTAGTTTTGGTGTCAGCACTAACCAGTTTGGTAATAACAATTTACACTTGGAGTGGAAACAGTGCATCCTAAGCATGCTTACATTGTTGCTCAATGCTATCATGAGATTTTGTGTTTTACCAGTGTCTTCATAATGCTAAACTATGTCATCTACATAGTCTAAGCCAATTCAGTGGACCTCCCGGTAGAGGATCATTATCTGAAAATTCAAACGATGTCAAGATTATTTTCAGCAAAAATCTATTATAAAATTAAATAAAAAATGGGGATAGCGGGAACCTTTCATGGACACAACTTGAGTTTACGTGTTCAAATTACAATTCGCCATACTTTTTGACTCGATTAATAGTATTCGAGTAAAGAACTTTCACAAAATGCATGCACCTATGAGGTACGCCTTTCATTGACAAACACACACACACACCCATACAAATAAAACCTCTCGATCTACAGAGTTAAAAGCTGTTTTCAAGTCAAACAAAACTCCCATAGTTGGAATTCAAAATGGCAGAAGTTCGTAATTGAATGGTGATTGTGTTTTCCGCCCAACCGTAGTCTCTATTACAAACTTGCTTATTTATTATATCGATATGATCTATCGACTACATTCGCCTTTCTTCTTCTTCTTCTTCTACTTCATCTTTATCATCATTTTCAGAGTAATGCCTCACTATGTTGTACATATTCTTTTTAGTACTCAATTACACTAACATTGATATGATTCACTAATATGACTATTTACAACGGAATTCTTCGCTTGGTTCACGTTTATTTCTTTGTTTTTGTTATGTATTTAAATAATACACAGTGACCTTAATAATTGTCTGTTCCGCAACTACCAGTCCCCAAAGCCGGAAGAGAGAAAAACAACGACTTATAAGCCAAACAGACACAGTCCAATCCAATTCAATCCAGTCGTACTGTATTTCAATCATGTCTTTATATATACACAAAATCAGACCACACAGAGAACCGATTAGGTATTTTATATTAATACAAAACAGAAGAGATTGTAGCAATGAATAGGGGGGGGGGGTAACTTGTATACAACTAATTAACTGTAGTCAATAGTAACAGACAACATAATAACAGGAAATATACTAAACAGGGGGTTAGGGCAAGAGGTACGTAACAATAATAGAAGTGTAATGTTTACATTACACATGACCAGAATAAATGAATTAGTTCTCTAAAACACAGTTCTGGAAGTTTTTCACCCTTCATTAGTCGTCCAACATGACGATTTTTTTTAAAAAATAAAAGTAAAACAAAACTAGCTTACTTCACATGGTGTCCAACAACCAGGGCATAGTTTATAATTTTCTATAATTAATTTCTCTGATTCTTCTTCTTCGGTTAAACGACGTAGAATCAATTCATTATCCACTTGTGATAAATTGCCTAGAGATTATGTTAATTTTTAATGAGAAAAAACAAAACACCATAACAACCAGTAATCAGAATGAAGTATGCAGTAAAAGAAAATATAAAAAAGGAAAACTTAAAATCTAGAGAAAAGTAGAAGGTGAAACATTTGTGCTAATGTGATTGATTTTGAACCATATCATGAAACTTCAATCATACTTAGTAGCATGGACCTTAACAATGCAATATCTACCTACGCATATAGTTAGGACAAATTATTGTTATGTTTTCGTATGGCTAATCCTAGCATTCTTTAAACTTATATCAACACTAGCCAATATTGCACATCAAGATAATGCGTAATACTTATCCCAGTCATATCAGTCGATGAAAACTCACAACCTTACAGATCGATGTTATCATTAACTAGTGTTGTACTCATAGACTCGGTATCTCTCATGAAATCGTTCCACGATATGTAGACCAATGCTTCAACGACACTTATGGTAGGAAATGCAGTCTATAAATGTTAGCTACATTTGTTACCTGAGAGGTGGATATCTAGCTTACGCACTAAGTGATCCAGGACAAAATAGAAAAAACTATGCGTATGAAAAGATATTGAAGTTCAACATCAATTGAGATGAAAAGCGAATACAAATATGAATAATCTATAGTTATGTCAATCAATCTCTCCAACGAGCTATCACGGTTGTCATCTGGAGGCCAATAATATAATCTGCACCTGTTAACAATGACTTTATAGATTGGTTCTACGTTTTGGTTTGACCGTACCAGCTTTTGCCATCATACTGCTACACCAGCCAGTATCATGTATCGGAGTAGACGATAGTTGGACAAACGTAGTAGTCCTGAACACCATAGTTGATGAAGATTCACAATACCGACAACCGACATAAAATCCATATCAATAATCTACAAAGAACAAATGTCCAAATACGAGTTTACGAGTACCTGGCTTCCTTTACTACGCACACTTCATTTGCAAGTTACTGCTCATGAAAGTTATTTTGGAAGATAGTTAAAATTGAATTCTTCTAAAACGCATCATACCACACATCCTAAACTTATCCAGTGGACAATAATTCGAGGATTCTATGCAATAATTGCTATGTCTAGTTTTTCTTGGAAACATAAACATATAAGGAACAGGCAATGATGATAATGAAATACGACAAGATTTGAGTTTCCCCTGAATATGTTTGTTAATGGCATTTGCATTCATAACGACAAAGTTGTATGGAAACGGGATACGAAAAAAGAGACTACTACGATAACAGAAATAGATTTGCACAGATAACACAAAAAAAAACAACAATATACACTATTACTACCTAACAAGTACCTTAAAATTTGCTGAGCCATAAAAATATCAAAAGACAGAAACATGGTCTGAGACTGCTAAGAATCATTATTCAGCACTTTCGACCAAGTTAAAACTACAGTAGGAAAACGATTTGTGTTGATTGGTCTGATTACACTTCAATCTCTAATCCTCTGCGTTAATACTAACAGTGTTACTACCTCCGATACTCTGGGATTTGATCAAACAATTTCATCTCTACCTGCGAATTGAGGTATAGTAACTTGAACTGATGTACGCACATACCAAGTTCTATGTTTTAACTGACTGACAACAATCGAGTTAAATAGTAATTTGGTCTGAATACACAAACGGGGTAGCCAACTCCGGCATAATATTGTAGTATGACACAATTCTGTACGCTTATTTATAAAATATAAACACGAGAGATACACATACTTATAGTACAATACAAAGTTATGTACTCGGTTTTCAGAAACGTCATAATGTGTAACGGCTACTGATACTAATCTATAGCTGAAGAAAACATAATAGATAAAGAGGTAAGAACCTGTGGCCTAAAGTCGTTGAAAATCGATTGTTCTAATTAATCAGCCATTGCTCCATTGAATGGGAACAAAATCACACCACAATATAGAATGAACTGCTAGGATGAGAAAGATAATCGAAAGCTTAGTTCATTCATCCTGGAAACATATCGGTAGGAACAATTGATGGTCCTACAAGATAATACATATTAAAAAAGACGTATGTCAGTAAAAGTGGTAGCGATATGAATAGCATTTCAATTGCATTCGATACTTCATTAGTTGACTGATATTTTGCGTTAAACGATATACTACTCATCACTGAAAAGTAGTTTGACTTACCCTTCATTGATTTCAATGCAAATGAGAAAGTGAATGAGGTGATTCACTGATTTGTCTAATTACATTAGTACATGTTTTGTTGATTAGATAGTATTTAGACTTAAAACATTGACTAATTCATAGCACATTAGACTGAGGTGGTTTTATGCAGACAGGTATTAAGTTTAGGTGTCGTGTTCGTCACAGAATGATGTTGGCTGGGTACTACTGTAAATCAGGGAGCACTGGCATAATTCTGTTATTCTTTTAAGGGTGTATTTTCCTATTAATTATGAATTTGGTGTTACAAATAACACCTAAACATTGCATGGTTCGAGGATTTTAGCCATTACTTCATTATCTGTGGTAGTATGGTACTTTTATACATATATGATCTTTTGGTTTCTGAAGATTTACATACAGAGTTCAGATTTCAACGTTTTGTGACATCATTAATAACTATAGTCACATGTTAGAGTTTAGGAATTACTGTATTCACCGAAAACTGACTTCAGTTGAGTACCAACCATAACTAGGGAAAATTGAACAACTATTTTATTCGACCAAAGAGTCCCCTTCTTGATAAATCCATTTTCAAAGAAAACGGTCTGACCTTATAAGGTTGACAACAAGTCTAAACGGATATATATATATATATATATATATATATATATATATTTCAATTCTTTGACGATAACATTGAGACTATTAATTTGTTGCATTCATGTGGTGACCAGTTTATTGACAAGAATAGTAAGCCCAAACCTTCAAAACTATCAGCAGCTTCTGCAATAAATAAAAATAATTTACTTGGACTTTCGTTTAAGTGGTAACGAAGCTTAAGACATCTTGGAGAGAAGAATTTCTATTTACTTCTAAAGAACTATCTTCACAGTAACCTAGATTTTAGGATCCTCCGGTCAGTCTGTGTTCAACGATAAATTGAAGGACAAGCACTCGGATCTGATCATTTCTATGTATGCTTACCGATTTACTTGTCATTGTGGATCTAGCTAGGTGTATAGTTCATTCGATGTGCGTTCTATCCAAGTGGATTCAAGGATATTACCAAGCGTGGTTAAAAAGAGATGGAAATGAATCTTTAAAAAGCCTTATTATTGACGCGGGCTATTCAAGCAAAATACATTCAGCGATTAAATTCATTTGCAAAGAACACAGGAATATTAAAAAGGCAATAAGCTTCCTCATCTTTTTCACAATTTGATAAACTTGGTATTTCAGCTTAGACTACTGATAGCTAAGCTGTAGCAGAGACTATTTTATGAACTTGAATCACCAAAACCTTTGAGGTTGAAAATCAAAAGACAGAAGGAAATAAGGATATTATTTTCGTAAGTGTCAAATACATACAAAAGATCATATGCATTTACAGTTTAGGGTTTGCAAAAAAAAACAGCATTCAGGATCCATTCAATTAGGAAGCAAAAAGATGTACAATAGACCGATGAGGCAATGTCAAGTTAAAGCTTCTGCTGAACGGGGATTGGTTGGAATACTTTCAGCTTCTTAAAGGTATATTCGAAATTTCTACAAATCATTTCAATAAAATTCCTAACATTTGCCTATCTTCTATGATATTTCGTTGAAAACTAGGCATGTTAATGTTGGGATGGCTCCCAGAAACCTCAATAAAACCTCCAGAACTTTTGAAAGAGTCGGACACGTTCCGTCCAACCAGTGATCGATAGAACCCTTCAGAATTTCGACGCGGCGCGTTCTGATTGGGTAACTGTTGAGACTTCCTAGTTCGGATTAGATGGATTATAATGCTGATTTTATTGTTTCAGAAAGCTATAAATATACGAATATTTTGTACATAACTCACTCCCCATTTTACTGGAATAAAGTTCCCGTCTACTTGTCTTCTGCCTTCTGAGTTTGCGACTAGGAGAGGTTAAGGCGTTCGAGTGTTAAAGTTGTTTACGGTTAGTCAAGCTATCAACTACGAGATACAACAGTTAATATGCTCATTTTTAGTTTCCAAGTAAGAATATTAAATTTTTATACCTTAGTTGTTATTTTATTCACTTAACTAATGATATTAACAAACAGCAGTGTCTATTTGAATAATGCAAGAACGACGATATTTGCAGAATATTTTGAATTCACTTGATATTTCGATGCATTCAATCTCATCAGCTACATGCATGCTATTGATTTTAGATAACTCAATATACTACTATACATGTTGATTTTGTCAATTGAAATGTTAATCAGGTAACATTTAATTGTCTAGGTAGGTGAAACTGTAAAAAGGTTGAATTTTGTAAACTTATAAATAGATTAGATGAATATTCTAAAGTTTAATTATGTAATATGAGAAAAGGTTCAAAAAATAACCCAAAGGGTTACGTAAGAATATGAGTTCTAATGAATAATTGAAAGGGTTCGATTATGTAATTATGAATACGTTATTGTAAAGAATTTTTGAAGTAAAGGAATAAGATACAAAAGTAAGAGTATATAGATGGAAAAGAAAACTCGGTCATCAACCTAATGTTATCAAGGCAATTGAAGGTTAACTACTGGATCCTTTTGAATACAATGGTTAGGTTTTAATCTTATAATTGTGATGGCCTCAACAAAAATTTTAATAGAATTGATTTATGTTGTTTGTTGTTAATGTCAAAAGCATTTGTTATATTGACATCATGTCCCGTGTATGCCAAAAAATGACATTTGATTGAACTTCTAAAAGTGCTTGCTCCTTTCAAACCTAAGTTCTTCGGTATGTGTTCAATAAATCGTGAAAAAGCCTGTCTTTCTGTACTTCAAATGTACCCTCTTTTGCAATGATACCAGACAGTCAGTAACAAGGTAGAACTTGTTAAGTGCATACATTAGTTCAACTTGCCATGCTTCGATTAGTAGATTGAGATGGAATTGTCGGCCAAATCCCAGAGTAGTGGAGGTAGTAAAAAGTATTAATGTTGAGGATTAGCAATCGAAGATAAAATTTAAGAAATTACTATTCAGTTAAAAGAAAGTTATGATGAATTCATAAGCTTAGAATTTGGAGGAAAACAAACAACAGATGCACATGTGCCATTGCGAACGACTTTGAGCCATGTCACTCAAAGTCTCTAACCATTTGTTACGATCACCACGTGGACCCTAGCCAGGTAGTCTGCACCTGTTAAAATGACTCAGACCAATTGTCATTGACTTCGTGGACTAATGCCATGTTTTAGTTTGGCCGCCTCTAGCTTTTGTCACCCCACACCTACATCAGACAGGATTGCTCGTCGAGGTAGGCGATGGTTGGGCATACGTAACACATGTCCTAAACACCTTATCTGACGAATACTTATTATTACTCCATCAATAAATTTACCGTAATTACCTAGTACTTTAACTCCATCTGTAGGTCTTTTAAGGTTACTGCCAGTCCCAGGACCGGGTTACGGAGGAGGGTTGGGCAGAGGGCTAGCATTTCCATCACAAAAAACTCAAGCTAGACAGAAAACATTGGCTACGGGTGAGATGCTACTATACTCCGGCCACAAAGAGGAAAATACTCCTCACACCCAAGGAGTTGCTCTGATGCTGGCCAAAAAAGCACGTAATGCACTTTTAAGATAGAAACTACATAGACCCAGGATCATCAAAGCATCTTTCAAAACAATGAAGAAAGGGATTACAATGTTATGCACAAACCAACGACGGCAACAACGAGTACAAAGATCAGTTCTACGATAAACTGCAATCAACTATAGCAAAGTTTCCAGGAAAGGATCTGACAATCCTGATAAGGGACCTAAACACCAAAATCGGAATGGACAACACTGGATATGAAGAAATCATGGGACGACAGGGACTGGGAAAATGAAAGATTTACAAACCTATGTGCTTTCAACAAATTGGTTATAGGTGGTACAATATTCACCCACAAACGCATACACAAGGCTACATGGGTCTCACCGGATCATACTACAGAGAATTAAATCGATCATATATGTATCAATAAAAAATTTAGAAGATCAATGGAAGATGTAAGAACTAGGAGAGGAGCTGATATAGCTTCAGACCACCACCTTGTGGTTTCTAAAATAAAACTGAAGCTAAAGAAGCAGTGGACAACTGGAGTGGCAGCAGTACAACGGTTCAATACAGGCTTTCTCCGAGATACTGACAAACTCAATGAATTCGAAATATCTCTCAACAACAGGTTCCAAGTCTTACAAGATCCACTAATAGAAGAAGAAACCACTATGGAGGACAACTGGAAAGAAATCAAAGAAGTGCTAACGTCAACGTGTCAGGAGGTTCTAGGCCGCAAGAAGCACAATTATAAGGAATGGATCTCCACTGAGACCCTTAGCAAAATTAAACAAAGGAGGAACAAGAAGATAGAAATCAACAACAGCCGAACAAAAGCAGAGAAAATCAAGGCACAAACTGAATACACAGAAGCAAATAAGCAGGTAAAGAAGAGAATTAGAGTCGACAAACGGAAATACATCGAAAGCTTTGCAACGACAGCGGAGAAAGCTGCAAGAGAAGGAAATATGAAACAGCTATACGACACAACGAAGAAACTGGCAGATGAACATGGTAAACCAGAGCGACCGGTCAAAAACAAAGAAGGCAAGACACTCACTGCGATTCAAGAACAAAAGAATAGGTGGGTAGAACACTTTGAGGAACTCTTGAACAGGCCAGCTCCGCTGAACCCACCCACCAGACATCGAAGAGCACCTACAGATCTCCCGATAGATGTCACCCCACCAACGATGGAAGAAATCAAGATGGCCATCAGACAAATCAAAAGTGGGAAAGCAGCAGGACCTGACAATATACCAGCTAAAGCACTCAAATCAGATATCGATATAACAGCAAGGATACTCCACCTTTTATTCAAAAGGATCTGAGAGGAAGAACAAGTGCTGGCTGAAGACTGGAAAGAAGGACATCTTATCAAGATACCAAAGAAAGGAGATTTGAGCAAATATAACAACTATAGAGGGATCACGCTACTGTCGGTACCAGGGTAAGTCTTCAACAGAGTATTATTGGACAGAATGAAAGATTCAGTGGAGGCTCAACTTCGAGATCAACAAGCTGGTTTTCGTAAGGATTGGTCGTGCACAGACCAAATCGCAACACTACTGATCATCATTGAACAATCAATTGGATAGAACTCGCCACTGTGCATCAACTTCATTGATTATGAGGTGTTTGACAGTGTAGATAGAAGAACACTATGGAAACTTCTTCGACACCAGAGAAACTCGTCAACATCATCCGGAACTCTCACGACGGCACACAGTGAAAAATTGTGCATGGAGGACAACTGACAAATGCATTCCCAGTGAGGACCGGAGTCAGACAAAGTTGCCTGCTCTCACCTTTTCTCTTCCTCCTAGTGGTTGACTGGATCATGAAGACCTCCACATCTGAGGGAATGTACGGGATTCAATAGACAAGTAGGATGCAACTCGATGATTTGGACTTATCAGATGATCTAGCTCTTCTAGCACATACACACCAACAAATGCAAGTGAAGACAACCAGTGTGGCAGCAACTTCAGCATCAGTAGGCTTGAACATATACAAGGGAAAGAACAAGGTTCTCACATACAACACAGGGAGAACCAACCCAATTCAACTTGATGGAGAAACTCCGGAAGAAGTGGATACTTTCACGTATCTGGGGAGCATCATCGATGAAAAAGGAGGGTCCGATGCAGATGTAAAGGCAAAGATCGGCAAAGCCAGGGCAGCATTCTTACAGTTGAAAAACATATAGGACTCAAAACAAATATCAACTAACCTCAAAGTCAGGCTCTTCAACTTGAACGTGAAGACAGTCCTGCTGTATGGAGCTGAAACTTGGAGAACTACTTCAAACATCATCAGAAGGGTACAAGTATTTATAAACAACTGCCTAAGCAAGATACTGAATGTCCGTTGGCCGAAAACCATCAGCAACAGTCTACTATGGGAGAGGACAAATCAACTTCTAACCGAAGAGGAAATTAGGAAAAGACGTTGGAAATGGATAGAACATATATTGCGGAAACCACCAGACTGCATCACGACGCAAGCAATAACTTAGAATCCTGTTAGGAAACTGAAAAGAGGAACGTCAAAGAACACACTGTGTTGAGAATCGGAAGCAGATATTAAAAGGATGAACAGCAACTGGAAACAACTGGAAAGGATTGCTGAGGACAGAGTTCAATGGGGAATACTGTGAGCGGCCTATGGTCTTCTGTGAGGAGTAACGGTCGTAAGTAAGTAGCCTAGTACTTTATTCCTAAGCCAAGTACTCCTTACGTGGTGGTCCTAGAAAACATGATCGATGCTTCGGAGACATCTATGATCGAATACTAGAAGCCTATGAATATCCTCTATCCCTAATGGCCACGTTTCAAATCTATAAAGTAAAACGGGTCGAACTGTTGTGCAGTAAAAGCGTCCTTTGGTCAGTAGTCTCGGATACGCCACAAGTGGTGCAAATTGACAAAAGCCAATCGAGCCTTCTCCTTACGAGCGAAGATTTCATCAGGCACCAGACCATCAGGACTGATGAGACTCTCGAGATAAGTGAAGCGGCAAACGCTTTCAACTACTTCACTTCCTATCACGAACTTCAGTGTCAAATCAAGCCAATCCTGAAGCAACATTTTGTATTTAGATGGGGAGAATCGCATCCCAAACATGCTTACATATATGTTTAAGGTAGTCAGAAGATTCTGCATTTTGTCAGCTTCTTCACCCAAGAGAACTATATCATCCGCATATAATAAGTCAACAAGTTTATCTCCTGGAATGAGGTCAACCCCGAAGAAGTCAGATAATGAAAATGCTAACTATAAAAGCATGTCGATGATAAAATTAAATAAAAATGGGAAAAGTGAACAACCTTGGTGAGCATCACTTAAAGTAATCAATTCCGACGACAGTCTGCCATGAGCTCTGACTCGATATGTAGTGTTCGAGTAGAGAGCTTGGTTACGGTTAATGTACTTCTCCAGTATGCCTTTCAATGACAGACATTGCCACATAACCTCACGATCGATAGAGTCAAACGGCACCCTAAGGTCAAGGAATACAGTTATTGTTGGGCGTCTGAAGGTGTGCCAATGTTCCAGAACCTGCAATGTGTGAACTTTAAATACAGATGGAGGTGATACGAGACAGACATTTGTCCACCTTTATTTAATTCATTAAATATCGTGTTGTGTATAATGTTAGTAGCCTGGTGGCGGGGAATGTTTGTTCTACAGCCGTCTCAAGTCATTTGCCGACCCCGAAAATATAAACGCCGCACAAATACAAAAATAAAATTGCGAAAAAGACGGAGACAGACGTCAATCAAGGAAGAAAAAGATAAAGTTTTGCGTAACAACGAGAAAATTACAAGGAACAGATAGAAATACAAACAAGAAGTTTTCATTCCTAACAAGAGAAGTTGTTACACGTTTATAAAGGTTTTAATAAGAATCTGTAGCGGAACCACCACTAACTCTTATTTTGAGCTATACCTGATAAGGCAACAGGTCACTGATTTGTATCAACTCTAGGACGCTAACCACTAAGTCAGTCCTATGCAACTTTCTTTCATTACACGGCTCCATCACATAAACTGGACACCTCGTTGATTTTTCCAGCTAGTCCCAATGTCGACAGATAAAGTACGTAACGGAAGCCACTGAGTTGACAATCGTAAAACATAACCAAGCAGCTGAATTTGGCATTTTAAGATGATGACTTCCATTGAATGATTATCACTGAGTCCGGACACTATTATAGATGTGAGAAGGCCTATTGTACTTTAAAGGGCTGCTTGTTTACTTTATCCGGTAGCTAACAGCAAGTCCCAGACTTATCTCAACAGTCATACTGAAATGCACGATAATCCGACTGGACAATAAAGAATTAAATGGGTAAGACACGACAAGTATGTTATTACATTAACACTCAAAAGCAGCGAGGGATCACACAAACAAACAAAAAATATACAGATCACTTAAATGTAATGGGTTCCTGTCTGTCTTTGATCCTATTAAATCAATCACAATCGACCAGGTCGATATATCAAACACATATATGTATAGTCTACATAGAACCTGGTACATGTGTGTATTGGTTCAAGTTGCCGTACCTCCATGGCACCGCAAGATTAACACCACCACCATTAGTAGAAGTTACTTTAATAAAATAAAATAATAATAGTAACAAGGAGTGTGAACATATAGAATATGGTTCAGGAAGCTTAGAAAGAAAGTTAAAGTTAAAGCTCATGATTCAAGGGAGGACAATGAGTGAATACATCTGCTCCATTGTGACTGATTCTGGGCCATGTCACTCAGTGTTTCTAGCCACTGGTTACGGTAATCGCGAGGACCCCATCCAGGTAGTCTGCAGCTACCGACACGACTAAAATCAGCAGTCAGTGACTTCATGGACTGATGCCATGTTTTCGTTTGGCCGCCTCTAACTCTCTTCCATCCTATTCCTGTATCGGCCAGCATTGCGCGTCGAGGAAGACGGTGGTTGGGCAAACACATACAACCACCTGTAGTCAGTATTGCCAACACGGTGTTGTCATAGATGTTAGTAATCATTCGAAAACAACAATAGTCAAACATAGAATAGTACAACACCCTCGGCTCGAAGAACAAATTTCACACGTATAGAACAGAACTACTTTCAACGTGGTTTTGTGAATCCAACATTTTATATTCATGCTCATATTACAACGAAAACAAAACTATAATATAAATAATATGTATTATAAAAATACATTATATATATATACTTACCGGAGGCTTGCAACTTAGTCAAACACGGTTCTACACCATGATACATTTTTAAACAAATAGGGCAAAAGCTTAGTTTACATTGAGGACAGCGAGCAAGATTTTCTGAGTCTAAAATCACCGGAGTTTCACAATTTGATCTAGGACAATTAACTATATCTGGCATAATGCCTAAACCACGTTTCAATACCAAATATTCATATTTATTGTATAAATCTTCAGGTAAAATATAACGAACCTATATAAGATAGGGGAGATAGTATAAAGTGATATTTAATGATAGAAATATCAATAAATCCATTATTGAAAATATGGAAGAACTGGACAGCTGTTTCGTTGCAGAATGGGACTCCTCAGAAATGCGTATCCTAGATTCCGCCAATGACAATCAATGATTGTCCCGCTACATCACAAATTAATGTAAGTGTGAATTCTACTATTGGATTCCGGCCCAGTGGTGCAAAGAGTTAGGTGTTCACCAACCTGAAGGCCCTGACGTGTAATCTAGGGTGAGCACTGCCGAGGGGTCCCATACTAGGACGTAACAGCTGTCCAGTGCTCTCTGGTTTAAAATGGCACCCAGCCAACAACAATCTATGACGAATTCAACCAAGACGTAATACCATTGTCAACAAAACACCTCAATTCAAATCAATTATTGCACACAATTGATTGACAGTTAACAATAATGTTGCATTATTTTAAACCAGTACACAAATGAAGATCACATTCATTGAAAATAAGCCATTCAGCTGAGAAAAAACTCGGCACAATCGACATCAGCGTTCTTATTAGTGGCTGTGTAATATATCACGAAATGATTGAAGTTAAAGAATTAAACCCTTGGCTTTTGAATCAGTGAATGTAATGGCGTTGTGACCACTATGAAATTGTAAAGTAATAGATCCAATCTTCGATGAGGTCATGAGTGTGTACTGTTAAGGAGGAAATGTCTGATAACTTATAGCTTTTAATGCCTCCGATACGATATGTAGTGTTGTACTCAATACGTGACAGATCGTGAGAATCAAGATGAATCACTAACTGCAGAACTGTTTTCCAGAGAATTATTTCATATATTTTGGTTACATTTACACTTGACGTTTTATTTTGATTATTTGCATACTTCCCTCACTCCAACCTCCCATCTCAATTACTAACTGACGCTGTATCATTTTGCACTCATGAACTATAACTTGTTGATTTTGTACATGTTATCTGAGTTGCTTACCATCGTTGCCGTTGTTCTGAATTGATGTTACTTTCCTAATCGGTTGACTGTGAGGTTGGGTTTTTCATTTATATAGAAGAATGGTCGAAATATAAGTAACCTCATCTGGTTGGCTAAATTGCCTTGTATTTTTCTATTTGACTTTGTGGACTAACAATATCGGGGCAGATATACAAGTATCAACAGTTAATCTTTGTGTTTTGTTCGCAGTAATGGTTTCCAGAAAGATTATTCTTTCTGTATATCATGATTGGTCGTAATTCACGACATATCAGTATGACATAAGTGAACGCTTCCTAAAGATTTAAAAGTACTGGCGAAACGAGCAGGAAGATTCAGTGGCCAGCCACATCGTTTAGTACAAGTACATTTTTACAACTTAGTTCACATCAAATTATTGAGCTAGTATACTAATACCTAAAGTAATAACTACCAATTGATGAGCTGTTTGTGAATCAATAAACTGTAAACCAGGATAGGTTTATCGCAAAAACATCTAGTCTCGTTGCTTCCTAGAACTGTCTGAAAGGATAGCCTATCAGCTTCAATGACCGGTATGATTTTACGAATACAAACTAAAATCGTAAGAGACAATCTCATAAAAAAACCCATTGACATAGTTTACAATAGGTAAATTATTTAGTAGAGAATAACTCCAATTACCAAAATGATTACAAAATTCCACGAGCTATATTAAGACGACGAGTTTTCTAAAAACTCACAGGAAAACTATGCAAAAAAATAAGTGGAATAGAAATAGAATTACGACTGTTCCCTACTATCACATGTCTCTTGACAGGAGAGGTGTATAGAGGGTAGAAATTTTCTGGTTGTACACGATGAAGATGACTTTCTTTCTGAATAATCTGAAAAAGGTACGTGACTAGTAGAGATGGTTTTGACAATTTAAGAGTATGATCACAAAGCTCATGAGACAGCTACTTGGCGGTGGTTTTATATGATCTTTCGCAGTAGTGGGTTTATCACTTTTGCCTAACACCTGTCGTCTAACCTTGTTATTACTTACTCGGTGATCTCAGCTAACGCGAGTGATGTATCGAAGACATCGAGTGAACTGGAGTAACTTATACACAATCAAGTGCCCGTTGTTCATAAATGAGAAATGACACACTAACAGTTAATGTGTTAAATGGAAGGATGGTGTAATGGGATGTTTATTTTGTAGACAACCAAAAATAATAAAATAGTCTAAAGAAAAACAGTTCTCGAAGATAGTTAATCTTCTTTAGGTGCCAGACATCAATATTCTAGCCTCTGAAGCTGAATCTAGGGTGACGAGTCCCATACTAGAAGCAAACAGTTATCCAGTACTCCCTGATTTTTAATAATACCCTATCAACATTAGTCTATAATATTTCCTAATCAATAAAAATTATTTTCACTATAGAAACAAACAAAGAAAAAACGTTGGAAATGGATAGGACATACATTACGGAAGCCATCACACTGCATCACGAGATAAGCATTAACATGGAATCCTGTTGGTAAACGAAAAAGAGGAAGGCCAAAGAACACGCTGCGTCGAGAATCGGAAGCAGACATTAAAAGGATGAAAAGCAACTGGAAACAATTAGAAAGAATTGCTCAAGACAGAGTTAAATGGAGAATCCTAGTGATCAGCCTATGCTCCTCAACGAGGAGTAACGAGCATAAGTAAGTATAGAAACAAACAAACTTACTTCAGTTTGATTGACTTCTTCACCACATTGAAGACATGATAATGGTCCATTAGATAATGATTCATTAATAGAAAGTTTAAAACTTTCAATTGTACAATCACAGCATATAAAACATTGACATTTAGTAAAACGTATAAACATTTTACCTTTTTTTACTTCAAAGCATACATTACATTCAATTAATGCTTCATCAAAATCTACATCAATTCGATCATCATTATTAATAAGTAAAAGATTACAATAATCTTCAATAGATAAATCTAATTCTAATGTATAATCTTTATAAAATGTGTATAAATCAAATGATAATGATGTAAGATTACCATTGAATTGTTCAATCATATAATAGAAATGATCATTTTGAAGAAATTCTATACATGACCATAATGTTGTTTCACCTAAATGATAATTAGCTATATCAATTAATTTTTGTTCTATTTTCTTAAGTATAGATAATGGTAACCATATAGATGATAAATTAAATTGTGGAATTGTTACATTTGGAATATTACCAGGATAATTAGTTGGTAATATAAATGACATAATAATAACTGGTAAATAATGTAAATGATAATAACATTTATCTACTAATGTATTAACAATACAATTATTATTACGTAATTTTATATTTGTTAATGGTCCATATACTTTAATTGGTTGAAGAAATTTTGGATAAAATGTAAATGATCCACTATGTGTTACTTTATCATATTCTAATTGTGAATGATGTTGATGTTGATTATTAAATATAGACAATAAGAATTCAATCTCTAAATTTTGTATATCATCTAATAGTAGATTATCATTAGTTGACATGATAATAGGAAGACGTTGTAATATATGAATGTTGCAATTTTGAATAATCTAAATGAAGAATAAATGTATTGTGAAAATTATTATTTGTAGGAAGAAATCATAGGAAAAAAAACATATAATAAACACTGTGTATGAGATATACATTGAAAATTCATTGAGTATATAACAAAATTTTTGGAATGAATAAAATAGGTTTTCTCAACCGTCCATCATCCCCCCCCCACATAATTTTTTAAGTCTACCTCCCCTCCGTTAGCCGTAAACCATAAGCAACAGTCTACTATGGGAGAGGACAAATCAACTTCCAACCGAAGAGAAAGTTAGGAAAAAATGTTGGAAATGGATAGGGCATACATTGCGGAAACCATCAGACTACATCAAGTAACAAGCATTAATATGGAATGCTGTTGGGAAACGGAAAAGAGGAAGGCCAAAGAACACACTGCATCGACAATTGGAAGCAGACATTAAAAGGATGAACAGCAACTGGAAACAATTGGAAAGGATTGTTCAGGACAGAGTTCAATGGAGAATCCTGGTGAGCGGCGTATGCTCTTTAGTGAGGTGTAATGGGCGTAAGTAACCTCCCCTCCCTATATCACTTTCTCCAATGATAAATCAACAGTATTTGCATCCAACTCACTAGTTTTAAGGTGTATGAGCTATTCATTTTTGAAAAATATTACTTCTATTCCTAGTTATGAACAGTAATTATCGTGATGGCAATATTATGGAATTCGGTTCACATTTACTTGAGCATACTGAGAACTTATAGCAAAACAAGTTAACATTGGGTGTGTAGTTTTTGACTTCTGGTGATAAATAGTTGAAATTATGCCTATAGTAAAGTGATTTATGAATAACAATAATGTTGTATTGTACTAAAGCATCACAAAGTATCCATTTCATGCCTTTCTATTAAAAGAACTTTCTGGGACAGTAAATCACATTAGATCATTTGAACCAATATAAGGTGAAATGAAAACACTATGCGTGCATATTTCCCAGCACTGAGCTAACACGTGATAGCTTGACTAGCTGCAAACAACTTTAGCACTTGAACGCCTTGAACCTTGCAAATTCAGAAGACGAGAAGACAGGAAATTTTATTCCAGTAAAATGGAGAGTGAGTCAGTTCTGTACAAAATAATCGTATATTTATAGTTTTCGGAAACAACAAAATCAGTATTACAATCCATCAATTTTGAACTAAGTCTCAACTATTACCCAATCAGAACGCGCCACCTTAGGATTTTGGAAGGTTCTATCGATCAGTGATTGAATGGAATGTCTCCGATTCCTTCAAAGGTTCTGGAGGTTTTATTGAGGTTTCTAGGAGCCATCCCAAAGTTTTAGAGTATCAATGGACACTGTTAATTAGCTTACCAATAAAGAGAACAATGAACAGATCACGGTGATTAAGACAAAATATGATCGTAGTTTACGAAGAATCAGAGAAGTTTACCCCCTTCATAAAATGTTGCAACATTTTTCGTAAGTTATCAAACAGTGTGTATTGTATTATTATTGTCACATTTCATAGTCACTGAAGCTGATAATTAGAAAGATATGCTAATAGCCTATATGATCGAGTAATTTATTCTTACTAAAGATGGCGTCAAATAGATAAGGAACCATAAGTAACAGGAGACAGTACAAAATGCATTATTGTACATTATCAGAATGAAACTAATTTTAATGGTAATTCTGTAAGTCAAGGAAATACAGAACATTCTTTTCAAGAGACTGTAATCACTTGGAAATCGAAATTAATTGGTAACCCTATTAAGTTGCTCAGTATAAGGCAGAGAGAACTTTTAAAGATAAACAACCGTCTGTGACTTCAGGTTCTTTGAAGCAATAGACGTAATTAGTTGAATAAATAAATCTAAGCTGAATACAAGCCTAAACAAATGTTTGATCGAAGATTATGTGATGGCATCGACGAGTAGTCAGTCATGACAGCTACCCATCAATGACAGAGCCGCCTACGTTTGCAAGATGTTGAATAGAATCTTCATCAAACTATCTCTATAACAAGCTCCATTAAAGCAAGTAACTTCATAAACGCACATAGAAGTGGTCAGATGTGGGAGTTCATTCTTCGGGTTGTTATTGAACAATGGACGACCATACAACAGAAATCCTAACATCGCTGCAAATAACGTTGTTTTAATTGAATTAAAAATCCTTCGCTTAAGGATGTCTGCACCTTTGTAACCGTCAAAATCAATATTCAAGTTGTGTTTTCATTGACGCAGAGGCTTCTGATATTTTTTTGAAACTTTAGGTTTCATGCTCTTGTCGATAAACTTAGGCGGATATACATTTTCAATGAACATCTTTAAGAAGCCTAACTCTTCATCTATTATGTCATGACTACAAATTCTTCAGATTCGTGTGAAGAGGGATATAATTAAATTTCTCTTTCTATTGATATGGATCTAACAGTCAAAGCGTGATAACTGACAATTCCCAAATGGTTTTTTGTAAATGGACCTAATTACAATTCCAGCGGGTTTCTTTGCCATTAGTACGTCAGGAAAAAGAGAGTTAAACACGTTTTCCACTTCAAGTGAATATTTAATTGTAAGATGACAGTTGTTGAAAGTATGTAGAATATTGTTTAACTCATATTTACTATCACAAATGATAAAAGTAACGTCTACGTACCTTTTATATAAATGGAAGTCTTCGACAGTCGTCTTCAATTGATTGTTGTGTAGTGACCATAAAACAAACTGCTAGTAATGGGCCTAGAGGCGATACCATAGTTGTCGTCTTTAGTCTGTAACTAACATGGTTAAATGTATATTGTACAATAATTGGGTAACCCTATAAGTTGCTCAGTTAAAGCAGAGAGAACTTTTAAAGATAAACAACCGTCTGTGACTTCAGGTTCTTTGAAGCAATAGACGTAATTAGTTGAATAAATAAATCTAAGCTGAATACAAGCCTAAACAAATGTTTGATCGAAGATTATGTGATGGCATCGACGAGTAGTCAGTCATGACAGCTACCCATCAATGACAGAGCCGCCTACGTTTGCAAGATGTTGAATAGAATCTTCATCAAACTATCTCTATAACAAGCTCCATTAAAGCAAGTAACTTCATAAACGCACATAGAAGTGGTCAGATGTGGGAGTTCATTCTTCGGGTTGTTATTGAACAATGGACGACCATACAACAGAAATCCTAACATCGCTGCAAATAACGTTGTTTTAATTGAATTAAAAATCCTTCGCTTAAGGATGTCTGCACCTTTGTAACCGTCAAAATCAATATTCAAGTTGTGTTTTCATTGACGCAGAGGCTTCTGATATTTTTTTGAAACTTTAGGTTTCATGCTCTTGTCGATAAACTTAGGCGGATATACATTTTCAATGAACATCTTTAAGAAGCCTAACTCTTCATCTATTATGTCATGACTACAAATTCTTCAGATTCGTGTGAAGAGGGATATAATTAAATTTCTCTTTCTATTGATATGGATCTAACAGTCAAAGCGTGATAACTGACAATTCCCAAATGGTTTTTTGTAAATGGACCTAATTACAATTCCAGCGGGTTTCTTTGCCATTAGTACGTCAGGAAAAAGAGAGTTAAACACGTTTTCCACTTCAAGTGAATATTTAATTGTAAGATGACAGTTGTTGAAAGTATGTAGAATATTGTTTAACTCATATTTACTATCACAAATGATAAAAGTAACGTCTACGTACCTTTTATATAAATGGAAGTCTTCGACAGTCGTCTTCAATTGATTGTTGTGTAGTGACCATAAAACAAACTGCTAGTAATGGGCCTAGAGGCGATACCATAGTTGTCGTCTTTAGTCTGTAACTAACATGGTTAAATGTATATTGTACAATAATTGTGTATCTTAATAAGAATTCCTTTGGATAAGATAATGGTATTCCGATATTCATCATGTTATCGTTTACGAATTTGCAAATAAAGCAAATAGTTTTTCGTAAGTGAGACAGTGAAAAGTGATGTTACGTAGAGTGAAATCATATGTCAGTCTTTAACATTCAAATTTCTTTACGCTGTCAACTAATTCAAACGTGTCTCGTAGAGAGTGAATACATATGCATCTTCTTACAAGTTTTAGGAGATCTATTAGCTATTTTGTTATATGATGGTAAGGACAACCAAACATGTCAAGGATTGAACAGAGAAGCAATTCAGATTTAACTTCTATGATATTCTGATGAATATTCAACTACATTTTTAGATTCCTCACATGAATAACGTTTCTTTTGTTTAGTTGGTTGAATATGTCACAGATTGATGTTAGCATGGTATATCTAAGTGGAGACATCATGGTGGCTAGTAACATTCGTTACTGAATAGACTTAAGAATATGAATATAGAAAGCTGGATAATCAACTGGCTGTATTCCTACTTCTCCGGAAGAGAACAATATATTTAGTACAAAGGAAAGTGCTCTACTCATCTATTAACGAAAGTTTGTATGCCTCAAGGTGCTGTCCTTTCTCTCCCCTTTTTTTATCTCACTTTTCTTGAATGAATTGCCCACTTCTACAAAAAATGCCTTTGTTCAATACACAGATGATCATATTATTTATAGGTCAGTTACTTCCTTAAATTGTTGTGAAATGAATTGTTTCTTAGCGAATGTTGAATGATGGTTTAGTTTGAATGGTCTTCAACTTAATCCCTCCAAATGTCAAAAAGTCAATTTCAGTCTAAAACATGGAAAAAAACTAAATGATCTTGTGAATTCGTACGATGTTTGTAAAATTGGAGATTCTATAATTAAGACCACGTCAAATGTTACTTCACTAATAAATCTTGTTGATTATCCGTATAAGAATAAGTATATTAGCGATTGTACAGCCTTGAAAATGAATTCATCGAAAAGATAACTGTTCACTGAAACGTATGTCAACGCGTCAAACACATATAATTTTCATAGTTATTTTGGCACAAATAATTTATGGAGATAGTAGACAACTACAGAAAACTAGTAAGCACCGAAAAAGCTGTTTAATCCAAATATGGGATTTCCCAGTGGGAGGGCAAACCCACGATCCGTCTACAGACCAAATCCAAGACCTTCAGAACTCACGAAGAGAGCTAAATATTTAAATCATGGAGTTGTGATCCAAAGATATGAACTTGAAATTTCAGTCAATTCACGACGGTATGTGACTAATATTTAGTTTCATTGGTGGGTAATTGGCTTGCTTCCGACATAGTTAAACCCTATTGGTCATGTTTTTTTTAAAAGCCCGGAGACTTTTGTAATTTATTAAAAACTTGTGTATGACAGAAAGCGAAGAAGTAAAAGTGTATGACCAAATATCCAATGTTTCTGATTGTTAGTAAATGCATGCAATGTTAGAAATCTTAGGCTACCACTTTATACCAAATGTTTCAACAAATTACTTTTTCGTCTTTTGTTTTGTATAATTGCTTAATCATGCCCCAAAGACGGAATGCGTACTCATATACCTTTATAAAATGTCTACGACCTATCATCAGCAACCCAGTTATATCTAAGTGGAGACATCATGGTGGCTAGTAACATTCGTTACTGAATAGACTTAAGAATATGAATATAGAAAGCTGGATAATCAACTGGCTGTATTCCTACTTCTCCGGAAGAGAACAATATATTTAGTACAAAGGAAAGTGCTCTACTCATCTATTAACGAAAGTTTGTATGCCTCAAGGTGCTGTCCTTTCTCTCCCCTTTTTTTATCTCACTTTTCTTGAATGAATTGCCCACTTCTACAAAAAATGCCTTTGTTCAATACACAGATGATCATATTATTTATAGGTCAGTTACTTCCTTAAATTGTTGTGAAATGAATTGTTTCTTAGCGAATGTTGAATGATGGTTTAGTTTGAATGGTCTTCAACTTAATCCCTCCAAATGTCAAAAAGTCAATTTCAGTCTAAAACATGGAAAAAAACTAAATGATCTTGTGAATTCGTACGATGTTTGTAAAATTGGAGATTCTATAATTAAGACCACGTCAAATGTTACTTATCTTGGTGTGGCTTTTACTTGTTATATGTTGGTCTTCGTATGTATTGCTAACATCAAATAGGGTTTTATCGTTTACTATACTGATTGAAGCAATTACGTAGTTTTGGTATTACCAAGATCTTATTTTTGTTGACATTATATATATGTATATAAATATATCATTTTTCAGACGTGTACATTAAGAAAGAGTAATCTGTCGAGATTATGTGCTGAAAATTCAAGGTGTTCAGGAAACTGCATAATGTCAATGGCCTCACTAAATAAGACTATATTGTTTACATATTCTAAATCGGCAAGTGGATAGTTTCACTAGCTTTCTTAAACAGTAAACATAAAGATCAAAGTCGATTACATACAGTGGCATTAAATAAAAGTATGAAAACTACATACATACATAAATTATTTATATGCTTCCTACCTTAATAATGCTAAACACTTTAGAACTAGTTACAACCCAAATTTTTAAAAAAAACCTATGGTTTACGATACACTTTAAATGGAATATAAAACAATGAAAGTAACAATTGTATATTACAAAATATTCATTTATGCACAATCACAACCAACATATTAATGCTACTTGTAAATAGTCCACTTACCCCGACTATTCCTGTTTTATCTACAAACTGCACGACTAACTCGAAAGTTTCACATTACTGTTTATATATAATAATGTAAATATTTTTTTCAGGAACTATAACCAAATCACCAAATACTGTTATTCTGAATATTTAACCTATTAAAACATTTGATAGAAAACATGTTATGTCAACTTCTTTAACAAACTTGTAAAATAACAATATATCAGAAGTTGATTACAAGAATTAATGTAGGCTAGCTGACCTATTCCTGTTACTGAAGACTTACATTATTCATGTTATTTATGAGTTATTTGTGTTAGAACGAAAGACAGTGTTCTTTATGACGATGAGAACAAACTGGGAGATAGACTGCTAATGTGTTCGAAAAGATCTAGAATAGAGAACTCTGACGCTTTCGCATTTAAAAGCAACGATGTTCCACTTCATATAGGTTTAAATAGTATTTAGAAGTACTCTAAATTCCTAATGTTATCGAAACGGATAACAAGATTATTGCAGGCTTTGTATAAGACTAGTTAATGGACGAGTGAAATCTCATGTAAGTGGTATTTTTAATAACACTAGGCTTACTAGGATAGAGTACGTACCATCAATGACTTAATATTTCGAGGCAGAAATCACAACTTATGATGACGAAAGACAATGATTTTATTGCGAGACTAGTAAAATAAAGTAGTAAGATGTATACAATAATTATATGTCAATGCAATCCAGTTCAGATTAAAAAACTATCTGCGACCTTACAAAAGCACTGAAGAGATGGTAGGCTAATGTTATAACTGTAACGAGCCAATCACAAGTTGGCCATTGAATTTTCGTATAAACTCAAGTAACATAATCAAGGAAGTCCATAATTACCGTTTGTTGGTAGCTACGACGTTTAAGGCATTTATAATTCTAGTGGTCAATGTATCTAACAGTATCTGATAATACATATTATTCAAAGAAACGTCTTTCCCATCAGGGACACTGAAAATGTCCTATTCCTGTACTTCATTCCAAATTCTAACATTACAACCAGACGACAACTCCCGCCGTAAAAAACTTTAATTCAGGGTATTAACATATCAAACTGATTGAGCTGTTACTGAAAATGATAGGCGGGAAGTAGTTACTAACATCTCTAACGACAACTGGATATAATTGCAACTTTTCAAAGATTCGAAGCCACTATTCACGAAACTGTTCGACTAAGCACTTATTTATATGTACATAGGCATGTAAGTCGGCGGAAGAAGTACACGTAAAACTTCAAACGATCGTATATGTATGCTTAACTCCGCCTGAAGCTCCCACAGGGTTGCTGCCGGTCCCAAGCCCGGATAAAGGAGGAGGGTTGGGCATGGGGTTAGCAACCCCATCCCGTGAAACAACTACCATGCTAAAAAACAGCTTACGAGTAAAAACCTATATAACCATCCTAACTCTGCCCTGGGAATTGGGAGGACTAATATGACGCTTCATGGTGAAAGCCGAGTTCCTTCGGAAGCCATGAGGCCGATGCCCCCCTTCTGACAACCGGAGCAACAATTAATGTACTCGACCGACCTCAAACAGCTGTCCCCTGGACACTGCGGTCACACTCCCAGGTCATCACGACCTCTTCTAATCCTCTTTCTCTTTTAGGTTCCTCAAGAATGACCCTTCCACGGTGTGGACAACCGGGAAGTGATAACCGCCCTCATACCTCTAACAGCACAAGCGATCATTTTGCTCGAGGTCAAATCCCACCCTCAACCCTCAATAACTCCCTTATTCCCACGATTAACCCGACGAGCCTAACCTTATCACCTCACGCCTCTAATGCTAATGGTTTGAGTTCACAAAACGTTATTCCTGGTCTCCTGAAACCTCGCAATAAACTACATATCGGAGCTTTTAACGTTCGAACCTTAGGCCAAATAGGACAACAGGCCTCCCTAGCCATGACCCTTGATTCTCGTTCCATCGATGTCTGCTGTCTCTGAAACGCGTATACAGGATCCAAGTACAATCATTCACCTGACCTTACCTTGTGAAAACAAAGAACCGGTCCGGTTCACCCTTCGTGTTTCCGGAGACCCCACCGCTACCACTCGAGGCCTTGCTGGTGTAGGTATAGCACTAAGTTCAAAAGCTGAACAGGTTCTCCTTGACTGGATTCCCATAGACAGTCGGTTATGCGCTGTCCGTCTAAACGGGACGGTAAGAACTCGGAAAGATAAGGACACACGCCGTTGCCTCTTTGTTGTCTCTCCCTACGCTCCCTCTGATTGCACCTCAGACGGAGTAAAAGATGAATTTTACAGAAAGCTTTCAGACCTCCTTCGTAAAGCTAAGCGTACTGATGTAGTGATTTTGGCTGGTGACTTTAACGCCCAAGTAGGTAGATTAGACGAAACCGAAAGGCACCTAGGTGGATCCTATGGTGTGGAGGCTCAACGAACAGATAATGGCGACCGTTTATTACAACTGTGCTCAGATAATCGTCTATTTCTCGCAAGCACTAACTTTAAACATAAAGAAAAGACATGGCGGCCTCCACAGTCAACTCAACGTTGGACTCAAATAGACCACATTGCTATCAGCCACCGTTGGAGGAAGCTCGATAGAAGAATGCCGCTCATTTTGGTGCACATGTTTAGATTCAGACCACGCTTTAGTACGAGTGCGTATTAGTCTGCGTCTCACTGAACGTAAAAGACCCACGGCAAAGATGCCCATAAGAGTCCAACTTAATGATGAAAAAGTCAAGAATATATTTCGGGAACAACTAAAATACCATTGGGCATATTGGGCTTTTGAAATCAACTGTTTCTCATTTGCAAATTTCACACCAATTACAGACTACTAGTAACTAAATTCTTATCGGAAATGTATTAAAAGCTAAGGCAGGATGTAATGTGGGGTAGAACAAAGCGTCTATAAGCGCTGAGAAAATGCTGTAACACGAAAAAGTCGGGCATTACCAAGTTCTGTGTCCTTTTTATTTACTTTAGTAAATGATTTACATGCCACTCTCCAAAACTAAATGTGATATGGCACCTAACTTTTTGTCAAAGGCATGCATGCCCTGTCTCATTAAAAAACGGAAATATTGTGCCCAAGTGCGGATAAGTTTACAGCTGATGCATAGGTACTTTATGAAACCAATATGTACATAATCAGAAACTGAAGACAATCTAGCTCACGAGAAGTAAAATTACAATGAACTTGAGTTTGACACGTAACACGTTTTGAATTGCTTGTGATAATTTCTCTAACAGCTGAAACGACATGTCAAACACCGTAACCGCTGGACAATCCCGCAGAGAGAACACGGGAAGACATTGGAATACATATATTCATAAATTAAAATATGCATTCCAGTACCCTTTAATATAGTGAGGGATAAAAAAATTAAGTAAGCCAGGTGAGATTTACAGTCCTGTATGTCTAGCTTAAAAATACCCGCCGCTTAACTTGAGCCAATAAGTGTTAAGGCTATTGTTTCAAGGTCGTGCACCAGGGTTGGTTAAAAATGCCTATATTCAATCGGTTAATTGAGATTTCTGGCTAGGACATTATTATTACCAGTCTTCAAATTGCTAGATTACTTTGTACAGAGTTGGCTTGTATTTTTAGACCCAATACTGCTTTATCACTGTAATGGTAAATACTTCCCTGATTAAGTCGTTGCATAGGCTCTCGACATTGATGTTGACCATGTTAGTTTTACCGAACACGACTAGATAAAGACACTCTGTCAAGCACCACCACCATATCACGACACGACGTGGGAAGAAACTTTATCTTTGGTTAGCCAGCCTATACGTTGCTATCCGATTGACTCTCCATTCACCAGCAAATATAACTTCATCTCCATCTCTTACTGCTTTGTTATTTGCTCTTGTTCTTACGTGTGGGTTTAATCATTAGAAGTTGCTCTGGTTATACGACGAGAGTTAATTGGTCATAGACCAGGTTCACTTCATTGGTGAGCACGAAGTAATATAGGCACGATCACAACTGTGAATTCGTTCCTGTTTATCGTTTTTAATAGAGTACTTTGGTATATTTAATTTTTTGGCATATTTTTCACTGCAATTTGTATTTGCATATGTTTGCACTTTTGTAATGACTGGCCAGATGTTTAATCTTATTAGAATTACAACCCCCCATGCCTCCAAACGGTTAGTTCATTCCCTTTTGCACAGAAAATATACAAGTTCAGTTCTGCTAAGCCGAAGCCGAGTTTCAAGACCACGACGTGACAGATCCACGCCTCCCATTTCTTGCCGTCCTAAGATCACTTTTGTGTGAATCAAACAGGTGCGTCACTCGGTTCTTCCTCAGCCCTAACTATCTAGAACCCTACAAGCTGCTCACAAGTTCAATTCTAAATCGTGGAGACCTGTCTGATAGAAAACGTCTCGACGAATATTTCCACACCATCGAGCTTGGTGACGGTTCAGCGACAGACATTTTATCGCGTGAGGGAAGCGATTAGTCAACGATCTTCGACGAAGGTTTTTTCTGTCTACTCTTCTTGTCTAAACTGCCACAGTAAGTATAAGCAGTTTTAATGACATTTCATAACAATATAATAGACTAATTAGCTGTACCTGCTGGTCGAATTATGATGATAATGAGGATTCGCTACAATGAGGTTTATTCCGTCATGGAAAGACCTTATGCGGATGAAAAAAGTGACGAAATTGTACAATACTCTATCTCGTTTCTTCAATCTTCTGGGAAAATAAATACCAAGCAATTCACCACCACGAAGTATTTCACGGAAAAGATCCTCATCACAACCTCGACGAACGGAAAACTTACATTGGTGTTGGTACCACAACACCTATGGCAAAGCCTCAAGAGGGCGCAGCGATTCCTGTTGTTTCCCTTGCAATGAACCACCCTTGACGCATCGGAAAACTATCTTGCTCGCTGGCGTTAGCGGCAACCATAGCCAGTGGACATAGTCGCTTGTTATTCATCACTGATGTGATAACAAAGGGTCGCTACCCCGTCGATATTGACATAGAGGCCATTTTTCTACCTACAACGTCATTCAATCAATAGGCGGCCGACTGGAAGGAAATAGTCACGTATGCCAATATATATTACTGCTAAAAACCTGGGTTTACAAAACTTATGCACTGGATCTTCGCCCTCGCCTGTGTGAAAATACTTATCATAGGCATTGATTTGCTGAGTTACTAGAATGGCATACCCAAAACTGCTATCATGACACAATCCGGGCTTTACGGATTCCTGCGAGTGATTTTTGACTTGAGGAATGCAGAACAGACATATATAACATGTTCCGAGGATAGGGAGTCGATTACATCCGAGCATGCGTCGACAACTGCTTGATAGCAAGCCCAGATGAGGAAACTCACTAAACACAGCTATTAAAATTATGATAAATATACTGAAATTCTGAATGGAAACAACCTCATTAGACTTCCTGGGGCATACCATTGATGCTAATAGCATACAACCCTAAAAACACAGGGTGGAGGCTATTCTGGAGTACCTGTAACCAACCACCACTAAGAAGCTGCAAGCTTCCAATGGATCGGTAAGCTTTAACAGGCGATTTATACCCAATTGTACATCTACCATGAAACCACTAACAGGGCAGCTTAGAGGAAATAAAAAAGGTGGTCACAATTGATGCAGAGTCAAAGAAAGTCTTCAATTTAACAAAAGAGGCAATAACCAATACCACCGTGCTGGTATATTACAATACTGCAGCAGCCGTCAGCTTTGCAGTTGATGCATCTGATTCACCCATTGGAGCGTTTCTGCAACAATGGACTGTCCAGGCTTGGCAACCTTTAGCATTCTTTTCAAGACGATTAAACTATACCGAATGAAGATACAGCACTTTTGGACGTGAACTGTTATCCATGTACTGTGCTCTACGACACTTTCAACATTCCTTCGAATGTGGGGAATTTGCAATATTCACCGACCATAAACCACTGACGTTTTCTATATATATATATTTTCAGATAAGTACTCTTCACGAGAGTCGTGTCATCTAGACTACATTTCCAAGTCCTCTACTGATATACGACATGTAACTAGAGTTAACAATGTAATTGCCGATGTCTTATCGCTAACACATTCTTTGAATCGTATCCAAGGAATCGATTTTGTTGAACTAGCTCGACCTCAAAAGGAAGACAATGATCTACATCACGAGTTATCCATAACAACGCTTAAACTTCGAACAAAAACTATCAGAAAAGTTAAGGACACTTTATGATTCGTCTACAAGTACAGCCCGTCCAATCGTCCACAAGACATATTGCACAACCTCACTCATTCTGAAGTTCGTGCTACGACTAAGCTGACTATTTAGAAATCCTACCGGCTGAATATGAACAGGAACACCAAAAATCGAGTACTCCCCTGTTTGGTTTGCTAAAAGAACAAGGTAACCCAGCATAATGAACACACTCCTGACATTTTCGCAACTATTGAACCTCATTTCGACCACTTCCATCTTGATCTTGTAGGACGTTTACCAGGAACAAACGGATTTTTTAATCTTCTGACATGTGTAGACCGGTTCACACGTTGATCTGAGGCGATTTCATCGAAAAACCACACTAGTGAAACGATTTCTCGAGCTTTTGTTGAACGATAGATAGAAAACTTTAATTGTCCATTTAAAATAACGATAGATCGTAACCTGATATAAAAAGCTATTTGGGAAGAAATCTATTACTGCTTTTAAGTATTTCAAAAACTAGTTCTGCTGAATGACGGAAGAAATATACTTAGTTTAATTTGTCTCTCATTGTTCAGCAGCCTGAAGACCCAAGGAATGAACATAGCTAAGGCTCTACGAACCTTTTCATACAACTGCGTACATTTCTTTAGATAGGGGATAGCTGCTTATACATAATGTTCATGATTTTGTAGTGCAAGCACAGAACACGGTGTCAAAAATGTCTTAGGACCAGTGTACATGAAGGCCCAACCCATTCACCAAATCATTGAAGTTCTTTTGCAGTGATACCTGGGAGAGCTCAGTGGTTTTTAAGCCTTCGCTGATGGTGGTTCCGTGATTAGTGTACAAACTAGAGAAATATGTGAAGGTTAGTAGTATCTAAAAACGAGAAACTTTTTACGCACTTGTCGTTGATGTAGGCCATGATTATATAGATGGCTAATGTCACTTAGCCGCACATAATCACTGAATCAGGACAATCCATTTTGTCAAGTGCAACTGCCAGTATAGATAGTCATCATGGATGCTGAAAATTTGTTTACTATCTCTCTGCGAGTAAATTTATCTCCTTCTTCATCCGCCTTTCCCTGGCGTAATAGTAGTTTTACGGTAATATCGTCAGTAATGTCTTAGCAACGTAACGAGTGCAACGTGTTTGTATCCGGAGTATTCATTTCAAGTAATCCTGCAGAAATCAACCGGGAGACCAAATAACTTGCCAGCTTACCTCTCTTACAATAGGTATATTTCAAAATATCTAGCTGTTTTTGACATTTTTGAACTGTACTTTAACATAGACGTATGTTTGTATTTTCGTGATGAGTAATGAAACAACTAAACCTCAGGATAAATCCTCCCGCACTTTCATGTACACAGCTTCTCCCAATTTGGGCAGACAGTATAGGAACGTAAGCTAAGTGGACTATTCAAAGTTGCCATAAATATTGTAATGAACCACAGATGGTCAATCAACGTCACATCGATAGATACTGACGCGAAAACGGCGATACAGATATAGGGCACTAATCAATCTACGTCGTACGATGAGGCAGAGACTGATTATTCATCATTTTAGGTGTTTCCGTGGGCACGTAATCAGTTATAGTGTTATTATTGAAATCATCAGGAATCAGCTACTGTTAGAATTTACACTATCTAACTTTGCTATTTTAACTATACATGCGTATTAAAACTATTCTACGTGATTACTGACCTCACTAAATCATGTAGCTGCCACAGATACATGTGTCATATTTCTTTTGGACATATATTTTGTATACGACTTTCTCGTTCTGAAATATGTCACTTTAAGTTTCATAAGGGATAATGATTACATTTTGGTACGAATGTTGTTGAGATCTGTGAAAGTCAATAAAGAACTACCAGTCTACCACCCTGTAAATGCAAAACTGCCGCCACGGGTCTATCCACTCAAAGTCACAATAATGTCATATTGCAGGGAATCGAACATGGATCACAATTAACTTGTGCCTATTTCTTCGCACGTAAGCCGCCCCTCTGGAAAGCGAGCTCGTCAGAGTCTACTAATCTTAGTTACTGACAAATTTAGTACTGAACAAACCTCTAATCTAGTGATTCCAGGTTTAGTAGACTTGCTTGCGCCCCATTTCACAACAATAATTCGACTGCTATAAATGATACATAGAGATTATACAGAATAGTAGCATGGAAATAAGTGTTTCCTTCAAAATTCATACTGGTTAAGAATAAAAGTTTGTTGTCCTGAAAAAAGCAATTAAGATGAAAACTGTGATCGATTTTATTCCTGCAGGAGTAGCTAAACGCATCAGTTTTTATTAAAACACGATTGTCTACAACATACTAGATAAATCACCATCAAGCCTGGCAGGCATTCCATCCTGAAAGCCTCTTATTTTCCAGGTAGCTTTTGTCAGTGCCTTCGCCTTGACAAGTAAGTAACAAGAAGTACGAGTTTGTTATGTTTCCGATTTGATTTCCAATTGACAGCAGATCAGTTAAAATGGACCGAGCGGTTATTAACTACATATACCGATCATAAGAAAGTTAGTGTGGCTGAGGATAAGACTGCTATCTAGAAGTATAGGAAACCAAGAACTTTAGGCTTTAATTCTATTTTTTATTTCAAACATGCAATTTATTTAGGATAAATGTTGTGAAGTAATCATTCTGGGTTCTATCGAAGAAGTACATTTATATAATGACCGAACTAGTTTTGCGTAACTAAATACAATTCAGAATGAAACGCCAATATGGACTATCCTAAAAGTATGATATCAAAGAAAAAGAAATAAACGAGAAAAATTTCGAACAAGAATGTGGGTGTACATGAGTGAATATGTGACGCGAAAATTCAACAGGCCCTTCTGACATGAATACAGCGCAAATATATTTATTATACAACTGATGTTTTCATGAAAATTAAAAGAACTAACTGTGAAACTGTCAACAAAATTGTATGTGGTTGTATAAACGATTATGGGAAATAGAATATATCTAAGTAATTTACAAGTATCTACTATCAAAGGTGTGGCGAAATAACTGTGAGATGTGGCACATTTTGAGCAGTCTAGATAGATCTAGGACCTTGTTTGTAAATACTGTTATTTATTTCTGGATAGTCAAGCAGTTAACATAAACCTTTATTCAACAGGTAGTTATCAAGTAATTTATATAATTCAGTTAAGGAATTGCTACAAGGAAAATCTATTTGGAGTAAATTCCATATTGCTGGGCATCTAACAGTAAAAGTGTTTTGGCGCAACCGTATATAACATCGCGGCATGATGATAGTGTTTTTTTGTTACATATGTTATGTGGGAGAGGAGGCATAGTAAGTCAGCAAGGAGGTTGTGGAAGAAGAGGTACCACTTAAAAACCAGCATATAAAGTACGATTTAACTGCAGGCGTCAAATTCAAGGAGGTCCTAGATTTAATGCATAACACCGATGGCGATAATCTTTTGTATCACATTATATTAGTAGGCTTTTCGTGATTTCTACTTGAACCACCTCAATTTTATCTAAGCCTATACTGAACAGAACACTACTAATGCAAGATGCCTAATTACACCTCTTAGTGCTGTTACAAGATCTTCCTACGAAACTATTAGTCAGTAAACAAGTGACATAACACAGGCGTGCAAATTTCACCTCAGAACTCTGAAAAACCACTCATTATATAACGCAGATTTAGACCATGCAGATTTCGATATAAGGCTCTCCAGCGCAACATTTATAGCACAAGCGCACGCCCTCAAAGTGCATGACACTGTTGTTGTCACCACTTTAAACAATTTAAATACAGTAAAGGACGAGACAAGAAAGTTATCGAAACTGAAAACTAACCAAAGATTACGTATTGTCTAAGGGTACTAAAGACCTTGAGTACCATATAGTAGATTGCACTTTAAAGATGAAGCCTCGTAACCGGCATATCAGTATAATGACATAGTAGGTACCGTGCCAGGATTCCCTTGTTTTATAAACGAGGCCATGAAGACCTACCTATGGCTAGTTTTTAGTTTTGATAACTTTCTTGTCTCGTCCTTTACTGTATTTAAATTGTTTAAAGTGGTGACAACAACAGTGTCATGCACTTTGAGGGCGTGCGCTTGTGCTATAAATGTTGCGCTGGAGAGCCTTATATCGAAATCTGCATGGTCTAAATCTGCGTTATATAATGAGTGGTTTTTCAGAGTTCTGAGGTGAAATTTGCACGCCTGTGTTATGTCACTTGTTTACTGACTAATAGTTTCGTAGGAAGATCTTGTAACAGCACTAAGAGGTGTAATTAGGCATCTTGCATTAGTAGTGTTCTGTTCAGTATAGGCTTAGATAAAATTGAGGTGGTTCAAGTAGAAATCACGAAAAGCCTACTAATATAATGTGATACAAAAGATTATCGCCATCGGTGTTATGCATTAAATCTAGGACCTCCTTGAATTTGACGCCTGCAGTTAAATCGTACTTTATATGCTGGTTTTTAAGTGGTACCTCTTCTTCCACAACCTCCTTGCTGACTTACTATGCCTCCTCTCCCACATAACTTATGTAACAAAGAAAATATAATCATCATAAAAATAATGTGTACAAATTTTTAGCTATCTCAAACATTTTCCTTACGCTGGTGATCTTAAAATGGTGTTTTCATCCCTTTCTTATAAACTTATCAGTAAACTTGGAGACGTGAATGCTAAACTAAACAAGGTTGCCGTATGGGTTTGAGATGAGAATCGGAACTTAATGTTTTACTGAACACAATGACCTACAAAATATTCTCCCCATATCTGACATACTAGCTCATTGGATTTCTTCTTATCTGATTATTATAGTTTCTTTTAATTACTACATGTCTTTTTACTTTTCATATAGACAGGTACTCTACTATCTTTTACTTTAATAAGGACAGTACATCACAGTAGGTTTCAGATGAATAGACGACATATAACACAATTGCTGGCTAAAATTGACACCCATTACATGATACTACTGTACATTTTTCTACGCTTTTATGATATCTGATTACCGAACTTTTCGCACGACAAACGTGAAGGCCTTCAGTTCCATTATGCGCTACGCAACACCCGATTCCTTGATACTATCAATAATCATGCATGACAATATACTATCTACGATTCTTCCATTTACCACTGTTGCAATGCTCTATACCTATTCACCTACTTGTCAGTTCACCTTATAAAGCGGTATGTACTAAATGGCTCCTAAGCTTACAACATGTACGGTGGGCTGTGATACTGACTAACCTACATGATAGTGAGCTCTATAATTCCAATTTACCCTTTTTTGTCGAGCGAAACATTTCGTGGTGATCCACAGTCTAGTTATAAGCAAGGCGCCCAATAAAAGATGCTTATGATTGCCACTATGAGTCTCCCCAGGACTCTTGCACACGACCTAATTTTGCTGACGCTTCTCTGAAAAGACTACCTATGATATGCATGCGCTAACTAATATGCACTTGGCATAAATGCAAATAACTAACTTCAAAATTTTTTTTCAGGAAAACAACCAGTAAATCAAAACAACTATATTTACTAGTATCAGACTTTTTATTTAATTACACATATTACCTTTAATTTCAGCCCTCTACTTCGAACTGCACCATTCGCTCTGCCTTTACGATTTTTTTCACCTCCACTTTTGTTGTTTATCCAGTAATCTTCAGAGACAGAGTGGCTTCAAGTAAACATTTGAATTCCTACTTAACTGATTACTAAACATACCATGACGAATCCATCCCGATTTTTATTTCATACACTTTGTTCCCTTTATTATTTTCAAGAGAGCAAGAACAAATATTTGTGCAGAATAGGATGACGATTCATTTTATTTCGTTGGTTTCTCATCAGCTTCTGATACTATTTTACAAAATTATTATTTGAAACAAAATTTAACATACTCATGAGAATGTTTGGACTTGATTGAAATCGCAGTTGCATAAACATGTTAGACATGTGAACATAACTGAAATGTTGGAGAAAATGATGTAACCATATGTGTCCAATACATAAGAAGGTACCAGAAGGCAAAATATAAAATCAGAGTACAAATGATTACATAATAAGAGATGGTCGGAAGTTATTGAGAGTAATGTGAATCAAGCTCAGTCGTTAAACTTAAAATGGCATAATTAAATAAATTAACCATCTAAAAACAATGATGTAGATTTTTTGGAAAATGTTCATTGAAGCGTAGGTAGGCCTTTCTTTATGTTTGGCAAACGTAACTACTACTGCAGGTACAGGTAAATTTATACAGACAGTCAGCGGTAACATTAGAAGGATACCTGTCAACTTTTGATTGTTTAAGTGAACATGTTGTTATGCACGACATAATCAAATTTTGCAGCATAATAAGTTTACTTTAAACTTGGGCTGAGTCTTCTCCTAATCGTTTTAACAATATCGTTACCTTTAAAATCGAGTTGAAGGAAAACAGGCTTCTTATGGACTGTAATTTCGCTTGATTTATCAGGCTTGTGTTCATTGTATTTGTCAATGAATTTTTCTGGGAAGCTATTAGGTGGTTTGACGTAGGTCAAACAGTTGTATTACGCCATACATCATTGAATAAGAATAAAGATAATGGTTATAACTATGATAGAAACCATTAAACAGTGTTCTTACGGGAGTTTGATTCTTTATTACAGAAATCGAGTTTAAGAATCACGGTGTAATAGACTTACGCCACTTCATAACTAGCTTCCTATACAAACCGCATTTTAGGGATAACTAGAACTCACCACACTGAGACTTGTTTTGGCACACAAAACCCCATAAGGTCAAGAACAAAGTAACTAAACTGTGCAGCACGCTTGAAAATTTCCTCAACCTACGGCAATAGCATGAATCTAGAATTCTTTGAATAAAACGTACTTCACGAAAAAGAACTTCTTCTCAGCCGTGTTAAAAATAAAACGCATTCTGGTACTAGTACCGTAATGACTATGAAAAAACGTTTATGAAGTGCAGAGACCGATTGTTACCCCACCTCCAACTCCTCGTTGAAATGGGGCACAATCCATGAACCTAACTTAAGCGGCAACTGTAGCCGGTTAGGATAGCTTACTGCTACTCATCGCTGATGTGATAACGGAGGTTCAACATTTTAGCAACACTTGTTCATAAGTTATTTTCATACTTGCAACTTTATTCGATTGTCAGAGTGAAGCTGCATTCTGCCTACAGACAGCTAACGACAAGGAAATTACTATGTTTAATAAGGAGTGTGTTCACATGAACATGATTTCATACAAACCTAAACATTGGATATTCTTCACTGAAGATTTTAAAATGAATATCATGGATAATTGTTTACAAAGCCATCATAACCCCTATGTTGACTTTATTAAACGATGTTTTGTAGATGAAAATACTATGACGTCCGTCTGCCGAACAAATGTCCAGGGATATACCTTATATCCTACTCGAATAAAGCAATCAATGAACTCTAATTTGTAGTCAGTGCTCAATAATTATCATATTATTGATGAGGTGACAATGAAATTACCATGTGTAACCAACAACGGTGAACTTCATATCACTACCACGGGCTAGGTAATATTTTCGAAAGCATGTCGACTTGCATCCGAACAACCAAACATATCTATGAAAGACTTCGGCCCATTGATAAGTCTTAGAATATTTCTTTCATCGGGCCACCGACTATTCTGTCCATTACACATGATCCCAAAGAAAGACATCAATAATTGTTTTTCCACCAGTGACTGCTCAAAAGAAACACCACGCCAAACCGTTATCTTCTACCCCAAATACATGATTTAACAATTGCATTGATGGAAATAGCCATATTTTTAGCGATCAATCTGATTAAGCCACAGAATCGAATACTGTAGTGGAGAGTGACTTTTCTAAAACTGACGTCATACGACCGCTTTGTCTCCGCAAATTTAGGTAAGAAATGAAAACGTTAATTACGCTAATATCTATATCTCTTATAAGACAAACAAAATTAATGAAAACAACAGACTAATTAGATTGTCAACACGTTAGTGAAATGAAAGAAAGAAATTTCAACATAATCGTTCTGGACATTTCATTGGCCAATCAATGAACCAAACAATACCATCTTCTGCAACTTTATTCCAATCAATCACCATAGACTAGAATGGACAATGTCAAACAAAAATACACAAGATAAACATTAAGAAACTTGATGGAAGTTGAATTATGGTTGGTAAGTGAAATTCAAAACGATTGTTTCACCATATTTTAGACTCGTCAGTAGGAGGTGCCTTCATTTCAATGTTGAAATTCAAATGACAACTGGAACTCAGTCTTTACTGGATTTGTCATTATATACTGATGTTGGGTGGGTGATACTGAAAACCAGAGAACACTAAGTAGCTATTCAATCCTTGTATAAGACTTCATATTAGCGTACACCATCAATTAAGCTGGAAAGTCGAACCCAGGTCCTTCAGATTTCACAGTGTACACCTAACCACCTACACCACTAGGCCAACCGAAATCTAGTGATAGAATTCTTCCTTATATTAGTCTGTAACATAGCATGACGATAATCAATTGTTACTAGTGATAACTGTCTAGACACCGACAAGACTCAACTCCAAAAGTCCCAACTTGTCACCAGGACTTCAGGAACACCCTAAAGTTAGTTACTAGTTAGCTAATTATTGTGATTAATTTGAGGTGACTTGTGGCGATAGGTGTGGGGTTATTTTAGCTGTATTCGTCAGTGACTGATGTTAGTTAGGTATCACTGGAATCAGGGAAGCACTGAACAGTGAATTCATCCTGATTGTCTCGTTATATCGCAAATTGACAGAAGTGGGAATTCTACCATTAAATGTCACGTGATTGGTGGTCAGGTCACGAGACTTAAAGATCCTAGGTTTAACTCCGTGGCTAAATGGAGGGTGTACTCTGTCGAGAAGTCTAATACTACGATTAAACTGATGTTCAGTGCTTGGTGGTCTCAGTGGTTCTCATCTAACATCAACCAGTGATGAACATATACAACAAAACTCAGTACTAGTCTATTGCCACAACACCACCTCAATTAGGTTTGTCATTAATAATCTATACTCTCACTTAGATCATTTCTTTATTAGCTATAAAAGATCATGTACAACAGGTCAAAAGGAATAAAATGAATTCATTTCACTTTGACTGACACTCAGCATTGTGAAGATTGCTGACTTTGAATTTAATACCACAAATCGACCTTAATTAGACAATTATTGAAAATCAGGACACACTGGACAGCCCTTTTATTCCAGTATGAAACTTTTCAGAAGTATACTACCCTGTCAAACCTATAGAGTAAAACTAGGATCACCAGTTAACACGGCGATCGCTTTACATAAAAACTAGTGGGTCCAAAAAACAATAACTCGAATTTCTGACTACATATACAACAATATCAACTGTTGACATTAATCGATTACTGCCTCACATCAAACGTTGTTTAATTTCACGGGCTACATCTCTCTACAGTTCCAGAATGATCTACAGAAGTCAGCCACTATTCATGATCTTCAAATAAAACTTTATATGCTCTTAGAGAAAAAGCTTATTAAAATTTAGACAAAAATGAAGATCAACATGACAGACATCCAACTAAAGTTGAAACAATTGAATAGAATAAGTTAGAAATAAGAGTATTAAAGCGATTATCACTTCCTGGATGCTTACACAGTGAAATGATTCCGCTTCCTGAGGTACCTAGAAGACAAGTTACATTACAAGTGGTCGCGATGACTAACAATGTGACCACAATGTCAAATGGACAGCTACTAAAGTTTAGTTACACATCATCTTCCTGCTAGTGATTTTTAATGAATCAACTTTATAATTGTTAAGACCTTACTTTCAGAGAGGTAACTTCTTGCATCCACGTGAGGTGTGCAGTTTTAGGACTAATCATTTTCTTATCTTACCGTTTCTTTGTGGGAAAGGTGAATCGTTGTAATGCAGGTTGTTACAGGAAAACACCTTTCTTCTGTAACAACTATGCATAGTCGGCAGTACGACTGCGCCTTAAACCTTAGGTTTCCTGCTTTAACGTTATCGCTTTTTGACCAACCTGCCTGGAATGGTGAAACCCTAGGGAACGATTATTCCAGTCAATATAGCTCAACCGGTTGATCACGATAGACAAGTTTGACAACCACGCAAAGGTAGTAGAACAGTCAAGAATATAGTAAATGTATTAAACTTTATTGTTTGAAGACATTATTATTGTCAGATTGATGTTATTAGGAAGTAAATGAAGTTGGTCAGTTTCTTCTGCCACATGTACATTTTATGGGATTTACTTTAATGCAGCTGTATTTTATGAGTATGATTAAAGATGAACTGTGATTAGCAAATGGAAGTCATATGACGCTGGTCAAAAAACAACTATTGGATTTAACTTAACATCTACGTTCCTTGTTTTGAGTTGGATTGTGACTGGCAAGCGGAATCAAGGATGCACGTTTCGTCCTATTTAGGACTTGTCGCCTAGATGTACCAGTATCCCACCTAGCCAACTAGTTCCGAATAGGACAAAATGCCTATCCCGGATTCCGCTTGCCAGTCAGAATCCAACTCAAAATAGTACTCGTGTACCACCGTCATATCAAGGCAATCCGCTCAGGATGCACATATGGTAACAGAGACTGACCAGTCTCTGTGCATAGCAAATCAACGAGAAGATCGAAACTCATGTGAATTACGCCTACATTACATTTACGATCTGAATTTAAAAATATTGATATTCTAAATATTATAGATCAGATGCAAGTGATGAAAACTAAACAAAATGAGATGAATTTATCTTGTTCCGTTTAACTTGTTGTTCATAAAATGTCAATTGCACTTCAATTGACTAGAAACCTTCTAATTATGTAACAATATAAGTATACTGAGTTAAGATGTTTAGAGATATCACTATGCTTTCTTATAACTCGTATGTTAAGTAACTTTTCTACTCATTTAGTAAATGAGTAGTATACGTTTTAACTTTTTCATTCTCTACAGAATTACAGATGCACCTAATCGACGAATGCCAAATAAAATGAAACCGTAGTCACACAGACTACTTCTAATCACGCTGCATATCAAAGTGATTACATTGGGAAGTTGATCCATAGGATTCAGTCAACATTAAAATCTTGAAAAATCTGACACCGGTTACTACTTAATGATCTATCGATAGATTTCTATACTGTGTCAGTTGATAAGCGGTTGTTTATAAAATCCATTTGGTGAGAAAATATAGTCCAATTCATTGACCAACTCAGTAGTTTCTTTGACTTATCCAAAGTTGATGATGACTAGTAAGCTGTTTCAAGAAATTCAATTCTTGATAGAAATCTGATTATGTAATTAACATTACAGATTAACTATTGCCGAAAAAAACCATTGGAAACAAGAAGGGACTTTAAAGTAATACCAATCGGCTACCATGCCAGTGATCAATCCCAGGAGCACTGAGTCTTATAAGGGAGCACTGGAACTTAAGACCAGTAAGTTGACAAACAATCGTCTACGCTTCTATGTTTAATTAACTTATCATGTTGTGAACCATCATTCAATGCTTTTGTTAAATGATTACTTTTCTTTCATCGAATATTGTTGTTTATTTTATCTTCTCACAGTCTGTGATGCTAATCGCAGTATTCAGCTGTCTCTATAAACTCTTAGAACAAGTAAGCAATACGTTTTAGTTAGTTAGATTCGTCACAGGTTGGCGTTGGTAGGGTACCATTGAAAACCAGGGAGCACTGGAAAGCTATTTTTTCCTATTATGGGACTCTTCAGTAGTGCACATCCCCAGTAATAAAATTCAAGCAAGTAATATTCAACATACCCATAAACCTTCTTGAAGATCTTTATGACCAACAAAAGTATTACCATCTGGAGTACGTTTAATTAATAATTTTACTTTGTTTCCTTGTGGATCGGACAGAAGTGATTCAACTTCAAGAACACTTCCACGTTCTATAAAACCATCATCACTACCAAAGAATCCATGTGGAATAGTATGCAATTGTAAAAGCTACAAATGAAACAGTGAAGTAACAACTAAAAACTTTCAATCTAAATGAAACTCAATACTGATTAAACATACACCAGGATTACGTTACTTCACATTCTTATTCATAAATGAAATAGTCTAATAGGATTTACGGAAAGATAAACTCGAGAGTATTGTAGATTCTACGGTATGTAATTCAATACATTCAGGTGCATATCTGACCGATGCCTACCTCATCAAGTGATGTCGGCTAGGGTAGGAGTAGGATGGAATATGAGCAAGGATGGCTAAACCATAGCATGGCATCAGTCGATATAGTCTTTTACTGTTAGTTTGATTCAATGTTGGTAGATGCAGACTATCAGGTTTGGGCCTGAGTGATAAGCGCCGGAGATACTGAGTAACATGGTTCAGAATCAGTCACAATGGCGCATAATTAATCACTCTCTATCTTCATTTATACCTTAAATTTTATTGTTCTTTCACATACACATCTGCCTTACCTTTCCTATTTTGTTCCATCGTGGTACTATCCTTGTAAATTTGATCTCGTCGTGCTAACGTGGTATTGCATCATAGACCTATGCGCACATGTGCCAGCTTCTAAGCTGCTAATGGCTAGCTGACTGACTAACTAATACATTGAGTCATAGGTAATCATCATCTTATAGATTCTTAGGATTGAATCAACAGTCAATGGGCTTGGTAACTAATACAACATGACAGACTGACAGATCTCGCCTTCAGAATACATACATTTTCCGTTATCCGGGTAATAATCAATAATATTTGCTCATGCCAACAAGTAAGTGGACATGGTCAGTCAATCAACATCCTGTAAACATGGGCCACTCGATGAGAATAGATTCTTTATTCAAAGTCATACATGAATTTAACACAAGCCAACCAAGGACATTAGTCTTTCATCTACTCTCATTTGCTGAGGTATTGGGTATGCACCTACTGAAGTTAGGATTATGTATGCAAAAGAAACTTATACAACCTTTACTTTTACCTTGGTCGTCGACTGGAAATATTTTCTTATTTTCCAAAGACGATTACTACTTCCATCTCTTTCTTTATTGGCCTTCTGCTATCACGAACTAACTAATTTTAACTCAGTTATATGCAAAATATTTCACCTTCGCATATTACGCAACATTTTGTAAGATAACTAATGATCACCAGTAAGCACTGGACAGCTGTTTCGTCCTAGTATGGAACTTGTTGTCAGTGCTCACCCACCTTTCCAAGCAAAAACTTTTGACTCCGCTGCAAACGCTTTATCATTAGACCTCTGAGCTGGCTGACATCCGACTGTTGATATTTCCAATTCAATCAATTAGAGATATATATATGCATGACAGCATCCACTGTCACCGGTTGGTAACTACTTCACACCTGACAAGTTGAACTCCACTGGTCACGACTTCTAACTAGAACTCTAGGAATTACCTCGTAAAGCTAGTCACATATTCCTGTTTTTCAACGACATAATGAATATTTTTTTCACTTGTATCGAATATCCATCATTAGTTACCCTAAAACATCTTAGTCGTATTCTGTGAAGATGCTTTTGAAGACTTTTCCATAATTGATTGTAAATACAATTTTTCAGAAAAAGATATTTGATGCAAATACTCAAAATTATACTCTTACTTTACGAGTTTGTTCTGTTGTATATGCGTTTTCTAAATCTCTTGTTTTCCAGCCTAAATCAATTGGTGCTAAAAATAATACATTTGGTGAATGTTGTTTTAATTGTTGACGAAAATCAGTTGAAGTAAATTTTGTAGAAATTTCCCTAAGAAAAGAAATGAAAAAAAAAACAAACAATTTATGACATTTGAATTGTTACTTCTGAGTCTAATGTTAGACAACCAAGAGACACTAGGAAATGGTACTGGAATTCCTTAGAAGTGTGAGTTCATGAACTGTCTAAGAAATCGAGATAAGAACTTTTAGGTTTTGTTGTGAACATTTAACTGTTAGGCCACTAAGCCAGATAAAATCAAATAGAGAATATATATTTCTTAGACTTATTCGGGATATATACTCACGATGTCATCGACTATCGTCGTCACATAACTACCTCACTACAAAAATAATTTTACTCTGGTAGTTGTATCTTCTCACTATAACTTCATGAATTATCTCTTTAAGTTAATCATTCAATCAGTCGATCAATTCCCCTCACCCCAAGTTGAGCATAGGCCGCTTATTGGCATTCACCAGCCAACTCTGTTCTGGGCTTTTTTCCAGTTCTCTCCAAATACTGTTAATTGTTTTCATGCCCGTCCACAATTCTTGGTGCAGTGCTCTTTGGTTGCCTTATTTTTCTTTGGCCTACAGAATTTCAAGTTAGAGCTTGTCTTGTGACACAGTTTGATGATTTCCTCAATGTGTGGGGAAATAGTCATTAGTAACTTGATATTGATTAGTAGAAAATGTTGTAAAGATTGGCAAATTTCAAGTGGATATCATTAATAAGTTTGAGTTCGACAATGATTGACATTACTTAGAAGAAGCAACTGTTCTTATGCTTCCTGGTTTTCAAAGGTTGTCTAACTGTAACCATATTATAATGTAAAACGGAAATATAACAGTCTCTACAAGATTCGACTACAATTTCAGCTTTGGTTTTTTCTAAGTTTAGTATATTCTCGGTTTTTTCAGAAATTACGTCATGAATTACTGGAATTCTGTATCCAGATGTTGATTATACTTTGACGTTGTCGATCAAGCTTGTCTAATTGAGCCATACCATCTGAAGCAATCGTTCCTTAAGGTTCTACCATGGAAAACTAAAAGCATTAAATGTAAGGACTAATGGCAAAATTATACTGCCAACTGTAGATTATTGTAACAGAAGTTAGATGTCTCCCTGTAACAACCTGCATTACAACGATTCACCTTTCCCACAAAGAAACGGTAAGATAAGAAAATGATTAGTCCTAAAACTGAACATCTCACGTGAATGCAAGAAGTTACTTCTCTGAAAGTAAGGTCATAACAATTATAAAGTTGATTCATTAAAAATCACTAGCAGGAAGATGATGTGTAACTAAACTTTAGTAGCTGTCCATTTGACATTGTGGTCACATTGTTAGTCATCGCGACCACTTGTAATGTAACTTGTCTTCTAGGTACCTCAGGAAGCGGAATCATTTCACTGTGTAGGCATCCTTGAAGTGATGACAACGCTGACACGTTCTGTTGCCATATTATATCTTTTCATTACTACATACAGTGAAGATTAACGTTAGCTACTTAACTTTTATCTTTTACCACAACTTAATGTAATTCACATTCCAATAGTAATGATGTAGTATAAGTTAACTTTAAGAGCCAATTTCTCTGGGATACAGCTACTTATTATGTGATATGTTGTGGTAATCACTTAGTATTTAAATTACTTAGTTGATATCAATCGTTAACATTTCTAAGTCCAATCAGTAAGGGGCCTGAACAATTTGTGTTCGATCCATAGCGGAGTTACTGATGTACACTACTGAGTAGTCCCATCCAAGAATGAAGCAGGTGTCTAATGTTTTCTTGCCTTAAAGGATTATCTAATCAAGGTTGATTTATCATTTTATAAAGCAAATCCACATTACCCGATATTCATACGCCTACTTTAATCCATATGCATTAAATAATGTTGACCTGTTGAAATATTTATTTGTTTGTGTTTGACACAGATTGATGTTGATTGGATACTACTGAGAACTACAGAGCATTGAAAAACCGTTTCTACGTAGTATGTGACTCATTAGCAGTTTGCACTCATGATTCTGTCACGTGATCGACATCAGCTTTTTTAAGTCTTACGACGAGGGCCTTTGAGTTGGCGTCCGATAATAGGATTCTCACTTCTACTAATTTGTGATACAGTGCGACTATTAGTCAATGCTATCAGTGATAACTATCTCACCTCAAACATGTCTGAACTCTACCAAAAGTTCATTACTAAGATGAAACAGATGTCCAGTGCATCCTGGTTTTCACTGGCGCCAACTAACATCAATATATAACATATGCAAACCATTGAACTCAATACATTTTTTGTTTCATAAAACGACACCATTTTAACTAATAAAATATAGACTTACTTAGCATTAGGTTTCTGTTGAATCAAGCCATAAATATCTCCTTGAGGTGGTAAATTTACTTGTTTTACTATGTGTATTACACCATTATGAAATTTTAATGGACGTAATTCTGTTGCTTCAGCATGATTAAATGTTAACTGTCATTAAAGGTTGGAAAACAAAAATAAAACAGGTTTGCTTTTTCATTTAATAAAATCGAGACACCTTATCACAGAATAATGTCATTTTCATTTAATGTGGCTAGTTGTCATAGGTTCATGGTTCATTATGTAATTCACTTAAGATGGTTTATGGAGATTAATATTTCTAGTTGATTGGATACGTCATAGCTTGATGTTAACAGGGTATCATTGAAAGCAAAGAGTACTGGATAGGTTTTTTAGTGCTCGTATGGTACTCCTCAACAGTACGCACCCTAGATTCCACCCTAGGGAATACAATATTGATATACCAGGCACCGAAAGGAGATTGATTATCATCGACAACTGTTTTTCTGTAGACTATTTCATTATTTTTGGTTGTCTACAAAATAAACATCTTATTCTTATTATTATTCAGTTCCAACTGCCCTATCTCTCTCGTTTAACACATTAACTGTTAATGTATCATTTCTCACTAATAAACTATGGTTAATCGATTGCGTATACGTTACTCCAGTTCACATTCACTAATACTCCCATTCTGAATAAATTTTAGTTTCTTAATTGGCTGTTTGGTCTAGTTTGGTGCACATATAAAGGAAAGTCTGAAATACAATACGACTTTGTCTAGTTATTTCATCCGCTAATGTTCTTCCTAATCTGGTCTGGGATCGGGTGGGCATCGGGAAGACATAGAGGGACTGATTAGATACTCATTAATGCTTGTCACTGTAACTTTGTGCTCACAAGACAATATCCATTAATTGGTTTCTGGTATCAACCATAGCGGCTTTTTACTTCATAACAGAGATAAACAATTTTTTTAATTACTTATGTTGACTGGGTGAAATAACTTTCTATGTGCTGGCGTTGGTAAGATACGAGGTGACTAACACGAGTAATTGCTGATCTTGAGTTTAAGCTAATCAATGTTATTTGTCTTATAAGTACAACGCTGATTGGTTGTGATGACACCAGAGAGACAAGTAAGCTTCTCAGGAGGTATACAGTGAGAGAATAATACCGGTAAATAAGAGTTGATGCCAAGTCATTTGTACAGTAAGACCAATAACGTTCAGATATCACATACTAGACCAATCAGCAGTAAAAAATACTAAAGGACTTAACTAAGGAAGTTGAGTGACCAGGTCGTGACAATAGGCATGTAGCGGTAAATAATCCCCAAAATAATTAGTTACATTGGTTTCGACATTTATGCTGACCATGTTTGTTGTAGCGGACACGACTAGTTGAAGGCGCTCGGTCACGCATCATCACCAGATCACGTCACGCCGCACCGTGGGAAGCATCTCTTTTTTTAATTTGCCAGCCTATACGTTGCTATCCTATTAACGCTCTATTCACAATCAAATATAACTTCTCTCACATCCTTCATTGCCTTCTGATTTATTCTCATTCGTAAGAGTGGCTTTAATCGTTAGGAGTTGCTCTGGTAATACTGCAAACGTAAATTGGTCATATATTAGGTGCACTTCAGGCACATAGTAAAATTACAATAACTGAGGATATAAAACAATTATAGCTACATGTTTAAGTGATGCATCTTAACAGTACTTGCTTCCAGTCCATCTGGTACTTCTTCCTATTAGTTTGATTCTGATCATAATTGTTGCGTTGTTGTGCATCATATTATTACTAAAAATCTCTAGACTATTCATGCAAAACATGTTACATTGGTCGGCTCAAGAAGAATAACTAGCTTTCGCAACTGTCTTCTAAAAGACTATTTCATTTATATTGAACATATGTTAGTCGGTCACTATTTTATTTCTAGCATGGTCACATTTCCCTTCCCACCCCTCTTCCTTTAAACACCCACCAGACCCATGAACTGTTATCATATTATTTTCCATTCAGCTACTATAACTAAGTAACTGTGTATCTACTCCCCGTCAGTTTCTTGTCATTATTGTCCTTCTATTGCAGAAATGTTATTCTTCATAGTGGTCCACTATGTGATCAGGTTTCATGTGTAGATAAAGGAATGAATGAAATGTAATCTGACTGGTTGGTTGTTAGTCCGGCTGTATTGTATTCTACTATCGAGTTTGGGGATAAGGATTTACCAGGCAGAAACAGGCGAAACACAATGATCTTCATGTTAAGGGTTTTCGGTACTGAATACTGTCAAGTTTATTGTTTCCCGTATATCATGATCATCTGTAGTTCATATCATATGAGTACCCGCCCCTTCAATATCTGAATGAGAAATGCAATAACACAAAATGTTCTTTCATACAGTTTGTTCCTTTTATTATTTTCAAGAGAGCAAGAACAAATATTTGTGCAGAATAAGATGACGATTAATTTTATTTCGTTGGTTTCTCATCAGCTGCTGTATTCAACCTAGAATGATACTTTTTTACAAAGGTTAGTATTTGAAATAAAATTTAGCATACTCATTAGAATGTTTGGACTTGATTGAAATCAACATTACATAAACATGTTAAACATGTGAACATAACTGAAATGGTTGAGAAAATGCTGTAACCATACACATCCAATACAGAAGAAGGTACCATAACGTAGAATAGAGGTTAAAGTTGAATTGAATACACAGTAAGAGGTGGTTGGAAGTTATAGAAAATAATGTGAATTAAGCTCAGTCGTGAAACTTAAAATGACCAAATCAAATACATAAGTCGAAGTTAACCATCTAAAAACGGTGATGTATTGAAAATAGTCCAATCTGATGCAAGGAGAGAAAAACTAATATTAAAGTAATAAATCGAATTTGTCGAATGATGAAAATAATAACACCAACATTTAGGTTACCAGGGTAAAGAACGCCTTATAACAGTTTCTTTTTGGCCACATAAGTTTGGTCTCAGTCGTTTAATAGCAATTGCTTGAGCATATTTTAGAAGATTTGAAGTCTTTTTGTCTACTGAACAGTTTGAATGATTTATTGATGTCAATCTGATGTCCTGTTTCAATCAAATGTTTAGCGATTGCGCTGTTGAATGTCTTTATTTCTATGAATCGTAAATTGTTTAGAGCATGTTCATTAAAACGTAGGTAGGCCCTTCTTTCTGTTTGGCCAATGTAACTTTTACTGCAGGTACGCGTAAATTTATACAGACAGTTGGTGGTAACATGAGAAGGATATCTGTCGATTTTCGATTGTTTCAGTGAATATGTTGTTATGTACGATATAAGCAAAAAATACATCATAATAAGTTCTGTTTAAGGCTGAGCTGAGTCTTCTAATTGTTTCAACAATATCGTTACCTTAGAAATTCAGTTGAAGGAAAACAGGTTTCTTATGGACTGTAATTTCATTTGATTTATCAGGTTTGTGTTAGTGACTTCTGAATCTATCGTATGTGAAGTAAATAGCTTTTTGGCTCTGAGAACCAATGTTTCAACAAATGTCATTTTGTAATGAATCGGTCAGAAGGTATTCAAATTTATGAACAATTTATTCCACGTCGTTTTCCTGTAGATCGATCGTCAAACTGAATCATCTTCTCGAGGTTGCATGGTAATATCCAAGAAATGAAATTTATTATCTTTTTCCATCTCCATAGTAAATTGAATATCTTTATGTGCTTGTTTGCAAATTTTCAATAAGTAATTAGCATGCTGTTCATTACTGCATATGGTAAAAGCATCATCCACGTACCTTGAATAATGTGTCATTTTCTCGATCACCATTTTCAGTTTTGTGTCTTCAAGATTAGCCATAAAAGTATCTGCTAGGATAGGACCTAATGGACTATCCATTGCAACACCATCGATTTGACGATATATCTTGTTATCTAACTGCAACTGGATGTCCTTTGTACACAGAAGTATAAACTGTTTACATTTAATCACTGGTAGAAGAAGTAGGTCAGAATGTTAGTATCTAATGTCAATGATCTCAAGAAGTGGTATATTGGTTAACAAGGATGTTGCATCAAAAGAAACCAACGTCTTCCTCAAATATCAATTTTATCCAATATTTTAACAAAATGGTAGAAGTCTTTCACAGGGAATATAGTCAGACGTTGACTAACAGCCACAAACTTTTATGCTAATATTTTGTAAAATATTATTCTACATTGTATACATCAACTGATGACAAACCAATAATATAAAATTCGTGATATCTCTACAAACCCCCCTCCTAATTGTAAGTAATATCATCCCACTAGTGACTAGCTCTTTGAGGTAATTCCTAGAGTTCTAGTGTGAAGACGTGACCGGTGGAGTTCAACCGTGTCAGGTGTTTAGCATGGAGGAGATCACACAACATATCACGAATTGACTGAATTCGAAATATCAACCGTTAGGAGACGACTCAATGGTCCAATGGTAAAGCATTCATAACGGAGCCACAGGGTCTTGGGTTCGATCCCTGATGAGGTCATAGATACGCACCTCTGAGGAGTCCCACACTAAGACGAAATATCTGTCCAATGCTTCCAGGTGATAACTGGTTATCTGATTCAGATCAATTCGTGATATCAAAAATTGACAGTTAACTATCTCTACAAACCTCCCCCCACCTCCCAAATTGGAAATAAAATCAATCATCATCTTATTCTGTACAATGATTCCATGCAATACATTTAAACAATATTAATATGGATATTGAACTTACTATTGTACCATGTCGTGTTTTAATGTATCTAGTGAAAATGGTATATTGTTGACCATTTAATGTTCTATATTGAGTTGTAAATTCTTGTTCTTGATTGAAACCAGTTTTATATGCATCAATATTTTGCGGTGTTTTGATTGTTAATAAATGATGTGTATAAAGTTTACATTTATCTAATTGAATTTGTTGAATATTCTCTTTATAGAATTTTGCTAGAAGAATATAACAATCAAAACAAAAGAAAGCAAAACAGAAAAAAAGAAGTGTGATTTCATTGAAATTTTTTTTATTTTGATGAAGGTGAAATGTCTTTCATCTTGACAGATATGAAGCAGTTATCCATCATTGGTAAGAGATCAGATCGAGCAAGTCTATTACGATTAAAGAAATTGAATTAGATCTTTCAAATGTTGGAGGTTGGTTAAGTGGTTTAATGATAAAGTGTTCACCTCAAAGTGTTATGACGAGAAGAAAAGGAGGGGGAAGTTTAGTTGGTAGACGCCAACGCCAATGAAGTGTGCCTAGTTGATAATGTGCGACTGATCTAAGTCCACTCACCCCTCCAGGTCGACAATAGAAAACTAGAATTGGGAACCGGAAAACGGAGAGAGCGAGATCGTATTATATTTTTAATCATGCCTTTATATATACATAAAACCAGACCACACAGTAAACCAATCACATATCTAACATTGATACAGAACAAAGGAAAGAGTGGCAGTGAATGGGAAGAACTTGTGCACAACTAAGTAACTGTAGTTCGTAGTAATAAACAATATACTAGGAGTAAATATACTAAACGAGAGAACCGGACAAGGGGAACGTAACATTTAAAGAAATGAAATGATTACATTATGCACAGTTATAATAAATGAAATAATGTTCTAAAGCACAGTTCTCGAAGATAGTCAATCTTCATTAGGTGTCCGGCATATCACAAACCTAGAAGATCTTGGGTTCATCTCTACAGTGAGATCATGGATGTACACTGCTGAAGAGTTCTATACTAGAAGGAAACAGCCGTTCAGTACTTTCTAGAGGGCAGTGATTATCTAGTTCAGGTTAATTCGTCATATCAAATTACAATTCATTATCAACCTATACAATTGTAGATGTTATCACTTATAGGTTAATGAATAATTGTAAGAAGCTAACTGGTTTTTGATTCCTTGGTGCTTCAAATAGTCAATTAGTAAGTAAAGAAGGAATCTACTTTAGATTGCTGCAGATTTAGCTGTCCGTGATGCGGAGGCTGAGTTGTCCACATACAAATAATTTGTGGGATCGCTTTCTTTACTATGACTTTATTTATTTGTGCTTCTCCGTTTCCTCATATCTCATTCCTACATCTATTTACTTCTATCACTATTCTATCCATTTTATTATTACAAAAACTGTCTCCATCCAGATTTCCACGGTTTTCATTCACAAACCTTAATATTAATCTGACGATAATCGCAATTACTATGTTTTCACCCTACTCATTGCTCAATTTTCATGTTTAGTTAATTGGATTCGTCACCGATTGGTGTTTGTAGGGTACTACTAAAAACCAGGAAGTACTGGGCAGTTGTTGTTTCTTAGTATGAGACTCCTTATTATTAAGCACCCTCAATTTCACCAGAAGAATAGAATCCAGGATTAATAGGTTGGTGAACGACTAATCGTCTGCACCATTTGGGCGGCGTCCAGTGGTAGAATCCCCACTTCCATTAATTCGTGATGTAGTAGAACGATCGTACATAGTCGTCGGTGATAACTGTTTGGCTCCCTACAGGTATGAACTCCACAGGTCGCAACTTGTCACTATAACGTCAAGAGCATCTTGAAGTTAGTAACTAGTGAGCTGGTTAGCGTAACTGAAATGAGATTTTTTGTAGTGATTGTTATTAGATGGAGTTGACGGGACTCCTCACAGATTAATGTTACTTCGGTACCATTGTAAACCCAGTGGTATTGGACAGTTTCGAAGAATCAAATCAAATAAACCTGATGCCAGTCTCCACAAAAACAACTCCATAGAATTTTCATATTTCACAAATCCCCTCATTCAATTACTAACTGGTTATTTAGAACACTAGGTAATGAAAGCAGTTCATATGACAACTAATCAAATTCTTACACTTATCTATAGTTTATCACATATACGATTGTACAGGTTGGTAATAAATTGATTGGAAAAGAGATCTTTTCACTGAATACATTTGTTTTATGATTTAACAAGTTCATTTAATCTAATATACTGATGCTCCATACAGTGTTACAAGGCCTTCCCTGGTTGGCATATGACTTGTAAACTCATTGAATACAAAGTCTCTTGAATGCATTGAATAATAGTGTTAATCCGTTTGAAATGCATTTCATTGAATATAAATGCAAAATATTACTTTAGAACTGATCAACGTTTCATAAACTCTAAAGGATTGGTATTTGACGAGATCTCTGTTTGGAATGTAAACGCTTGTTTGATTTTCGCAACTTACGTCTTAGACAAGATATTCATCTGGTATTCAAAAATGAGTGTACTGTTCGTCAGTTCGATCTATGTTATTCAATGGATGTGTAATATAAGTTTTGACTTTAGAAGGTATGTGTTAACTTTACGAAGCATTTACAACGTATTATGGAACAACTGAGTAAACAATATTGGCGTTAGACAAAGAGTACTAAGCCGAGTTAGAAAATGAGAATCTCCATCTACTGATAAGGTTTCAATATTAGTTACTTATGCATACTCACCACCTAACTTAAGTCAAGTGTGAATGGTAGAGTAAGTTTTAGGGGTTTGGGTAAGTGAATTTAGTGCTTCAGTTCATGAAATAAACTAACCATTAAAATTACCCATTTTGCTAGGAGTTCCATTCATTTAAATTGAGAGAAGGTTGAAATTACGTCGTGAATTTCCTCATAGATGATATTCACCAACGACTAATTTATTTCAATCCATTTCAATACTGAAGCAATGATGAAATATTGAAACTCATAAGAAAGCATAATCATTATTACCTTAATTTTATTTATTTAGTCAAGAAAATAAAATCAATGGAACCTGATTCCAGTCGTCAGCAAGTTGTACTTGTATTCCTGTGTTGCCATTTGCAATGAGACTTGAGTACAGTATCTTTCAAATCGTTCATCAGCGTGTTATCTAGAGAAACAGATACTTTCTACTGATAAGCTCCTAATGATATGCAATGTATGTTTTGATTTCTACACTCAAACGCAATCCAACATTGCTAAAATGTGTAACTAAACGATAATATCAAGGTAATTTAATCAGAATGAATGCCTACAATTGGAGATTTGTCAAATTCAGTCCATAATATCATAGATGGGAAAGCTTTAACCTTAAATTGTCTAGTTTTTAAAGTCTTTTGGTAAGCTTGAAAAAATGTAAGATTCAGTGGTTCACTTCTGTAGTATGCTGAAAATATCCCATTACTGATTCATGAATTCATTTACTCACATTGAAAAGCTCCATCATTTGGTAGAAGTATGACATTATCACGGCCACTGTCAAGATTCAACTGACATTTACGCATCTCACTGGCGGCTTGTTCAACACCAAGTGATGGATTATTTTCTAAGCATTCAAGGGCCTCATTCAAATTCATCGCTAAAGAAGAGGAAAGAAATAAATTCATAAGGATAAGATGCTTGTAAGACACTGAAAATTAATGCGTCGGAAGGTTAGTTTACATTAAATTCCGATGGAAGTTTGTCGGGAATTCATACTCATGAAGTCATCAAAAATGACAACTAAAAATTCCTCAGTTAGACCATCCAGTTCAGAGGACCGGGTGTAGCCAAACAATATATATGATATTACTGTCTCAAGAGGTTAACCGTGTAACATACAACACCGTGTAGTTTATGCTACTGAATTACGTAGTAAGTAGGTATAAACTATATGTTAGATTTATATAAGTTGGATTGTGACTGGCAAGTGGAATCAAGGACGCGCGTTTCGTCCTATTTTGGACTCATCGCCTGGATATACCTTCATCCCAATGTTGATGTTCACACTGGGAAAAATTCGCTATATCGAGGCAATCCGCTCAGGATGCACATATAGCAATAATGACTGACCAGCTTCAGTGTATAACAAATCAACGGGAATATAAAAGTTTATTCTAATATATTTTAGTTTACAGATTTCAAGAATCACACTGATCACGCTGAGTGTATATCTCAAGACAGAATACTTCAATAATATGTAACAGTTCTAGTGTCAGATATCATAGTCTGTTAGAACTTTTTAATAGTTCCTGAAGGAGAAATTTTATGATTATAGGTAAGTTGTTGATGAGGTACTAGATTTATGAAAATGTCAACGTGAACCAAGGTGTAGAAGGGTTATTACTATTGTTTGATTTTTAGTCTTATATTCTAATTGATTCTAGTTAGAAAGAATATATCAGAAGGCATAGAAAACTTGACAATATGAATCCATAACTCGATAAGTGAATGGACCCAAACACCTTCAGCGTCAATCAGCATCAGATAACTCCCATATTGCGCAACTATTGTCATCACATCAAAAATAGATTGAAATTAAAAAATTCAAACCATTTGGTGCCGAATCATTGGTCTCATATTCCGGCACTCACCAATATATGTTTGTATATTTACATTGTTGACGTATTCAATACAAGGACAAACAGTTTATGGTCTATAGTTTTCTATAGTTCTCAAATTGAATTCAGTTCGTAATTTACAAGCAACAAACTGATTACAAAATATATTTTAATGAAATCTGTTAAGGCAGAAGTATCGATATTGCCAGATATCGACTCCAGTAATCAATGATATAGTGTACTTACATTCCAAACTACTTATAGGCCTTTCAATAATATGTATAACACCAGTACCAGACATTAAATTTGTACGTTGAATAGGTATTTGTTTATTGCATATATCATTAATAATTAAATTGCCATTAGAATCTCTTTGAATGCCAATATAAGTTTCAGCGAATGTTGGGCCGACACGTTTAGTATTCTTTACAATTGCATCAGAACAAAGCATTCTATCCATAACATGCTGACGTGCTAGAGCTTCTTTAGCCTAAAACAACAACAATAATAATATGAATAACAACGAGTATTGGACGGTGATAATATTTCTAGAACACAACTTAGCAAAAGAGGTTAAAACCTTCAGCGTCATCATTGATCATATCACCTGTCATCATTAAAAACAGTCAACTTTAAAGTACCAACGATCTGATCAAAAACATCTTCAATAACATATAATTCCAGTTGGAAGTGATATACTAAGTATACTAATCACAGAAGGAGTATATGAAAACTGGTGACTTAGGTATTTGTGGTAACTAGTATATTCTGGTCAAATTCACAATTACAATGGCAACAACTATAGCAGTCGTAAATTAGTCTATGCATAAACTGTCTTTAAAAGAGCTAAGAAACAATACAGCACCACCAATTCACTAAAAAAGATGTAAAGTTATTTATGATGGATGCATTCTTTGAAAATATCACTACCCATAAAACACTATAACCAAGCATAAAATCAACAAAACGACCATCCTACATAGAGAATCTTTCCAATTTAGTAAAGAGATTATTAAGGTCTCTAGAAATAAGTTTATCTGATAGTTCCAAATAATTTTGCCAATCATTGCTGCGTAAACTAAAGGATACAACGATGTATGAGGATGAAGTTGTCATGTCGGACCACTAAAGAAGAGTGAAAGAACTTCTAGGACTGCATTTTAGAGGACTAACTCATTTAATCTGGTCGTGTGTAATGTAAACATTACATTTTTATTATTGTTATGTTCCTCTTACTCTGTCCTCCCGTTTAGTATATTTGCTGTTATTATATTGTCACTTACTATTGACTATAGTTAATTAGTTGTGTACAAGTTACCCCTATTCACTGCCACAATCTCTTCTGTTTTGTATTAATGTAAAATCCCTGATTGGTTTGCTGTGTGGTCTGAATTTGTGTATATATAAAGGCATGATTAAAATACAATATGACCGGCAATTGGACTGGATTGATTGTGTCTAGTTGGATCGTAGCTGCTGTCTTCTCTATTCCGAGTTTGAAGGTTGATAGTCGTGGGGCTGACGTGTTCGTATTCTGATTGGCAGCTATCTAGGTCACCGTGTATTATTCAGCAATACATAACAGAAGTAAATATCACCTACATAATCAGCTGAAGAAACTACGAGAAACATCGCTTCGGAAAATCCGATTATCGTCTTTGTCTACGTATAAATGAACATCAACTGATTATTAAATACCGTATGGCATATCTTCACTGATATGAGCTTACGTGGACAATAGTGAATATGAATTCAAATGGGTCAGTGTCAAAATATAAAATAGTCCTGGGAATTTTAAGAAACTTACCACTGAAGTCAGTCATTAATCAACAGGTGTATAGAAATCAACCTAATGTGTCAATCAGTGAGACCGAGGATTAATAAATATAAAGTCACAGTTCAGGTCAAAGGAGAAAAAGACCAAAACTCGTGTACATACATCACGAATAGGGTTACCGACAAGAACTAATTAAATACCAAGTTAACAGAATAAGTGGCTAGTCAATTTCAATGAAACTTCAAAAGCTTACTTTGATTACGAATTACATGCTGGTGATGTAGGCCAGTAAATCGATGAAAGGTTCATTAACAAATCATTCAGCTCAGAGAATACAATCCAATGATAACCGTCCTTCTAAGCTACAAATCTTATTTATCTCAACGTTTTAAAGACTTTAACAATTAAATTGAAGTGGTTTTATGGAGATAGATCTCAAGTTTAGTTATTTAGCCTTTACTATGAGACCTAAATGTCGTGGGTTTCATTCCCTGGCTGCAATGATGATTAGCATGTCTGAGCAGTCCCATACTATAACGAAACAACTGTTTAGTGCTCTCTGCTTTTCTATGGTACCCAATCAACAACAATCTGTAACGAGCACAAACAACTAGACTTAAATAGCTATTAAGTAATTTAATTGAGCATCTCAATTGAGATAGAAATGAATTAAAGTGATCAGAATAGATAATTACAAAGTTAAACACTGACTATTAACCAGAATCGAAGCTGATCCGGATATAAGCTTACAGTTTGTTTCTGAGGAATGCCAGCGGATAACAGGATCTATAATATCGGCCACGCCTGCTTCAGATTTAACACTAGTTTATTACAATCTGAGTTCTTGAAAATTAACGTAACTTCGTAAGAGTCTATTTTGGCGTAATCCTATAGAGATTCCAGTAAATCTACCACATTTGTTAGTAATAACAACTAGAAACAAAACTAATCAGATGATCTACAACATAACTTATGATGTGGAATGTTAGTTTGATGGGCTAAAATCTCAACTTTGTTGATAGTGGTCATGTTGTTTATCTGAGTAATATCATTTAATGAATTATCTAAGTGAATATCTTAATTAACGTTTGAAGACTCTAGGTAATATAGACAGAAATCGTGAATTCTACTTCTTGAATTAAGACGTTTGCGGTGATTGGTATTAAATTTCGTTGATTGAATTTCTCACAGATTGATGTTGGAAGTGTATCATTGGCAACCAGGTAGCACTGGACAGCTGCTTTGTCATAGTATGGGACTTCTCAGTAGAACGCACCTTAGATTCCGACCATGGGGCTTCGGGGTGGTGAAAGCCCAACCCTATGCATCACTGAGCCAACCGAAACCCAATAATAAAATTCTCACTCTCATCAATTTGTGATATAATGCGACGATTATCATTTGCCAAGTTCTATGCTGTACATCTGTGTATGACTAACCCTGGACCATACAAAAGTGTATAGTTCAAATGTACAAATCTCTAATTTGCTTATTTTTGTAACCTTTTTCGGTAAAAACGAAATAAACCAAAAATGACTGTTTCGAAGAGTTTTTTATTATTTTGAAATATTCATACAAATGAGCAAAGGATATTTTATCATAGGAGAATTAGCTTAGTAATAGGATCCCTTACCAACTTCTTCATTTCTAAGTTTGTAGAACTGTACAAGCATTTATGTATTGATGAAAAGGTACTGACACGATGTGAACTACAGATGATCATGATATACGGGAAACAGTAACCAATAACAGAAAAACCCAAATACCAAGGACATTGTTGTATGCTTGCACATCTGCCCTGTGATCTTTAGCCCCGCCCCCCACCTCCAAAGATCCAGATAGAAGAATACAAGGTAAGTGACCTAACAACCAAACAGTCATATTACATTTCATTCATTAATTCATCTACACACAAAACCTGATTACATAGTAGACCAATATGAAGAATAACATTTATGCAATAGAAGAACAATAATGACAGGAAACTGAATGGAAGTTATTGTAGCTGAATGGAAAATAATATGATAACAGTTCATGAATCTAGTGGATGTTTAAAGCAAGGGGGGAATGTGACCGTGGTAGGAATAAAATAACAACATATGCTCAAAATAAACGAAATAGTCTTTTAGAAGACAGCTGCGAAAGTTAGTTATTCTTCTTAAGCCGACCACTATAACAGGCATATACTTCTAAATAGTCTCATACCAGTGCAAAATAGACGTCCAGCACCTTAAAGTCTTCAGTGACATCTCAACAGAGCTCGATTCATCATGAATATCACCTTCATATATTTATGTATTAAACTATAAATCTTTAAACTTTGTATTTGGTATTTAAGACAAGATGATAACGCGAAATCATTAGATAATTAGTAAGAGACTGCCTACATCTGTTATTTGACATAATTGAGGTTACAGACTATTGAAGAGTCTCATATTAAGAAGAAACAACTGCCTAGTTATCCATGACTTTTAGCAATTTAAAATATCTTTTAAATAAACAGCTTTCTCAAATTTTTCGTGTTAATGTTTATGTTAATTACTTTCTTTGTTTACTCATAGTAGTATGTTTAAGAATAAAATCAAATAAACACTTACTTCGGTTGCAACTATTCCTGATGTCATTTTATTCCAAGCATTATTTGGTACTGCAAACACTGTATACCATTCATTCGAGTCTGGTTCATCTAATTTTCTCTTAACATCTTGTGGTAAACTTTGAACAAATGCAGATAGATCTGGTTCAGCAGTTAAACGTTTTAAAACTGTTGGATGTTTATATGTTGGTGGTAAAGCCTTGACGAGAATGAAAATTGTAAGAAACAAACAAACGACGAAATCACCATAGACAACAGATTATGGCATAAACAATAAAATTCGATTGTGAATAACAGTAGAGTCAAAGATGTAGGTTTCATCAGTAAAGTGTACCTAGATCAAAGTGTTTATGCTTATAGTGGATCTTGAATTGAACACTGTTCTCTTTAAATGTTGAACAACTACTGACGTACTAAGTTACAAATGCTTACATTCATTCATTCGCTTGTAATCCCCCCCCCCGTAGTGTATAGACTTTAGACCAGGATTCTCCAACCAACTCTGTTTTCAAATCTCCTTTCGGCTTTTTTCCGAGCCCTGTTCATTCTTTTCATGTCTATCTCCAATGTGTGTTCATTAGTTATACTCTTTTCCTGACACTGGTCTTCACTTGGAATGAATCAATGAGCTGCTTAAATCTACTTCAACTACTACTAAATGGATTTATTTGTCAATTATCGATAGGATTAAATGCGAATACATTTGCATCATCAATATACAGAAAGAATGTACTAATGAAATCTTTCTTGATAATTACACTATAATGTAAATAAATCAGTCATTAAATGAATGGAAGCATGTTTGAGAGGTCTAAGTAGAGCATACTTATTAAACAAGTTGGATTATGACTGGTAGGTAGAATCTAATTCAAATAATACTTGCAAACCATCGTTATATCCAGGTAATCCTCTCAAGATGCATATATAGCAATAGAGAATGATCATTTTTAATCCACATACATTCTAATTATATTTATTGAACATCAAAAAATGTTACAAATAACCCTAACCATAAAAACAAAAAAACATTTTACCTCCGCTTCCCCCCCCCTCACATACTAACTTACTCCATCAATTTGATGATATAAACCATTTGATGCTTCGTGATCTGGACTAAGTAGTGCCTTACAATCCAAGAATATCAACTAAAAAAACAAATTTATTAAAACAAAAAAATGTATATCATTCAATGTAGATTTCATCAGTTGAATTTATCTATCACCTCTTTAATGAAATAAACATCAAGAAACCATAAATTAACTTTAATTAAACTTCTAAACTTAACGCTACACTTAAGGAGCTCTTTTAAGAATGCACTGATAAATATTCAGGTGTTAACAAGAAACACTTCTAAGTGATACATACTTCTCTACTGGGCAAGTGTGGTTATTTGAACTCAGTGGCTAAGATGAGAACACAGTAATAGTTGGTACGAATGTAATAATTTCATGATGTGAATATCTAGGCGGATGTATCACGAGCCCTAAATAGGAATCAAAACCAGAGCTCATTCATTAAGGCATTCAACTTCCAACCATAAATTCACACTTAATTTAGGACGAACAGTCAAGTAGATTACCATTAGTCTTCATACTTAGAATGTGACTAGAAGTCAACTATGAGCAGTTGTAAATAGGATAAGCTTGTATTTTCCAGTTGATTTGTAATGTGCCTCGATATAGCGACATTGCACAAGTTATATATTTAAGTTGCATTGTGACTGGAAAGCGGAATCCAGGATGCGCGTTTCGTTTTATTTGGGACTCATCGGCTGGATGTACCTGCATCACAATGTTGATATTCACACTGGGATTCGAACTCAGTCCGCTTCGTGCCAAACACCATCGCGTTCATCACTAGGCTACTGTGTCCAGAAGAGGTGGCGTTTGGCACGAAGCGGACTGAGTTCGAATGCCAGTGTGAACATCAACATTGGGATGCAAGTACATCCTGCCGATTAGTCCCAAATAGGACGAAACGCGCATCCTGGATTCCGAATGCCAGTCACAATCCAACTTAAATATGAGTAGTTGTGCCTAATGGACCTAGTCGTTATTTATATCCGAATGTCTTTTATCAGAGAATACGTATAATAAATAGTGTTGTTGATTTACAATAATTCAAATTGAACAATTACTTTTAGGTGATGAGAACATATGTAGAACATTCAAAGTTTTACTCATTTCGCTTTGATCCACTGTTTACCTGAATCCACACTTAAGATTTCAATACAGATCACCACTTTTGTAAACAGAATTGAATCTTGTGTACTAATTTGTCTGTTCATACTTTTCCTTGCTATTTCAGCTTTCAAATACATACATGCATTCAATCCCTCACTGTTCATCTCCACTCCTACAACAGTGATGTAACACTGGATTATATGGATGCCTAGAGGAGTAGTGCTGATAAAAATCACACAGATTACATTGTGCCACAAAATAGTGTGGTTAGATACTAATATATCCGGGTTACTTATATTCATCATAAATTGATATTGGTTGGGTACTAGTGTGAACTGGGGGGGGGAAGGAGAACTGAACAACTGTCGCGTTTTATCATAGAACTCCCCAGCAGTGGGTACTCCACATTTCGCCAGAAGGTCTGTGGTGAATATAAACAACGAACTTAATACCTATCTCAACAAAATCACCTCAATTGAATATATAAGTAATATTAAGGTAGATTAATCATCCGACCCAGATGACTACTTCCACATCATTAATTAGGTTATTTGAGTCGAGCTGATCAACAGTTAGGGAATTAATCGTCATCCTTGCTACAAACACATTGAATCACAGAATACGTACGTAACGTTGTAATAAAAATATATCTATGTGTTTGCATTAAGATTCAGATTGAGTACTTCAACGCTCGAAACAGTTGAAAGAAAACAGTAAACCAGGTAGTATTTGTGAATCAATGAAAACGTAATAGATAACTGATTTCATTGAACTAAAAGGTAGCCTTCTAACATCGATATGTTGCGAACTTCAACCAATATGGATAACGAATAACCAAACTGTAGACTTGACCTAGTGTTATTCACTACATTTCACGATGTCAATAAGATTGTCTTATTTATGGCTGTATATCTGCCCCAAAGATTACTAGTCCCAGGCCGAAATGAGAAGAATACAAGATAAACAAATCAATCAGTTCACTGAAGTATATACTTCAGTCATTTGTCTATATACATGTAAAACTTAACCATACAACATAACCAACAACTAAAGGGAACCGAAAGAACACATGCACCTTTAATTAGTTTCAGTTTATGAACGGAAAATAAGATTGTAACAACTGACAAGATAAATGGGAAGTTAGGGAGAAGGGAATATGATAATGGAGGAAAAAAATGCTTAACACATGTAACATTAAAATATATAAAATAGTCATCTGGAAAAATAGTACTCTAAGTCAGCCATTCTCCTTTCGACGCCTATTTTACCAAGTATTCAAAATAGCCATTTGTTATTCTTGAGTTTTGGCGGTAAATCTGAAATTCGTCGAAAATTTATTTCACAACTGGTAAACCAATAAAAATCTCAACAGCATCAGATTCATGCGTTTTTCATCCTAATTTTAAACTCTTTGTCAGTTTATTTCCTCAGCTCCACTATGAAGTAGTGTTGTGACCAGTAGAGTCCAACCGTGTCGAGTGTGAGGCAACTACACACCTATTGCAGCGGATGAGGTCGTTCAGACGAATCGCTAAGTGACTGAATTAAAAATACAAACCATCGAGAGCTGGTCTAGTGATCTAATGGTAAAGCGTTCGCCGCAGAGCTAGAGGGTCTTGGGTTGGATCCCTCCTGAGGCCATGGAAGCGAATTACTGAAGAGTCCTACTCTAAAATGAAATAGCCGTCTAGGGTTTTCTGGAGATCGATGGTTGTCTAATTAAGGCCAGTTCGTAATATCAAATCAAGTCAAACTATTGATCATCATGTCACGTAGAAAATGCGGAAGTTCATAATTCTGACTTTAACTACTTTACAATTATCATCAATTAGAACCTTTTATTTTGAATGGCAGTAACTATAGTTTATGTCATCATCAGTCTTTAGTAATAATGACAGCAAGTTAAGTGATGTAGGTTAATCTGTGTGGTATACTTTCTATTTAATATCCAGTTTCACTTTGAAAGCGTTTATAGATGGAACTGATATTATTTGTTTGGGTAGGACTCGATGCAAAAAATGGAATCCCAGTGTAGACAGAACTGTTGATGAAAATACATTTAAACTTTATTTATCTATAAAAGTGAAAGATATATGACTTCCTTCTTGTTGTAAACTGTAAACGTTACATGATCTGATTACTGACACCATCCTTGTGTATGAAGTTTATTTAAATGTGTGTAACTGACTGAATACGTCACAGATTGATGTTGAAAAGGTATGATTGATAATTAAGGAGTTCTGGACAGCTGTTTCGTTCTAATGTGGAAATTCTCATCAATGTAAACCCCAGATTCCGACCCATTGACTTCAGGTTGACGAACACCTAATCCACTCCACTATTCAATCAACCAGCATCCAATAGTAGAATTTTCATTTCCATCAATTTGTGATATATAGCATGACTGTCATCCATTGTCATTGATGATATCTATCTCACTGCAGACAAGTGTAAACGCCACCAGTCACAACATCTCACTAGAGTTTCAGGAATATCCTAAAGTAAGTCACTAATGGGCTAATTTTGGGTTGTCACTGCTAAGGAGTTCCACACTAGAACAAAACAGCTATCCAGTACTCCTTGGTTTTTGATGGTACTCTTCCAACATCAATATATGATATATTCAATCTATTAAAATGCCATTCTCCATAAAAATAATTGTCTCAATTTTAATAAATTATCAAACATAATTTAATTTCTAATAAACACTTAGTGACTAATTTCAATCAATCTATCCATTTAAACTTTTCATATACACCTTGGTAACCATAGTGATATATATTTACTAAGTATTAAAAGTTTTATAGTCAACTTCATTTAGCCTAACGAATTGTATATTGAACATCATGATCGTTCTATTATCAATATGAATGTTGAATATACATAAAGTGTATAAACTAGTTCATATGAATGTTGTATAATGTAGTAGTAGTAGTAGTAGTAGTAGTAGTAGTAGTAGTAGTAGTAGTAGTAGTATATTACTTATCTTATAGTGTTTATATCCATTCAATTGTTCAATTTTCAATTTATATTCAATGTTGTTTACATTAAATCAAGTTTTGATTGTTTTTTTTGTTTTGTTTAAACTAAATTTTTGGACATTAACTTCTCAACTATTACGAATAATTAAAATATGTTTATACTAACTAAAATCAAGGTAGAATTTGAAATAAGACATTACTAAGTTATGAATTGATTTGGATTAGGTAACCACTAGAAAAATGTTACTAGATAATAGACATACTCCTCGACAGTATACAACAATGATAACATCAGGAAATCAGAAATCGTCACAACATTTAACTATAGGTTTGATAGTAATTAGCTTGTGAGAGTAATTCAATGTGTTCTAGTAGAATGATATGAGTGGTGGAGTTCAGCCATGTTAAATATGAGGCAGTTGTCCATCATAGGCAATAGATGAAGTTGAGCTGACTTATTACAAACTGACGAAGTTTGAATGGTAGATCAATTATCTAAAAGTTAACAGTTCATCGCTAGACCTGAAGGTTCTGGGCTTGACCCTATGGTCGGGCTGTGGATACCCACTTGTGAAGAATCCTATACTATAATACAGTATCTATCTAGTGCTTCTTAGTTTTCAATGGTTGTTAACCTTAGATCAATTAGTGTTATAAAATTCGAATTCAAAAATTTCGCCAACATCCATTTACAATAAATTTGCCTTATACACAATTAAATTGTGAACAAAGCAGCTGTCCAGTGCATCCTGTTTTTAACAGGTACCCTGGTAGTATCAAGCTATGACGTATTCAATTAACTAAACTTATTATCGATTTCCATCAAAAAAACATCTCAGTTCAATTACAATAATCAGTTAACTAATCACTTACTTCAGGATATTTCTGAAGCTCTAGTTAGATGTTGTGACTGGTGGCGTTTACACTTGTCTGCAGTGAGATAGATATCATCAATGACAATGGATGACAGTCATGCTATATATCACAAATTGATGGAAATGAAAATTCTACTATTGGATGCTGGTTGATTGAATAGTGGAGTGGATTAGGTGTTCGTCAACCTGAAGTCAATGGGTCGGAATCTGGGGTTTACATTGCTGAGAAGTTCAACATTAGAACGAAACAGCTGTCCAGAACTCCTTAATTATCAATCATACCTTTCCAACATCAATCTGTGACATATTCAATCAGTTATAATCATTAGACATTGTAAAGTAAAGGAATTTAGAGTAAAGAATATTTTGTACGAATAAATTCTCATCAGGCTCAACATAATTCTAAACTCAAATTGTTTGATTTATTCAAAGTGAGTGAATAGCTAAATCTATGACAGAAATATCATTGAAATGAAATATTAGTATATGAAACGGGGTTTGTTAGTTTGTCACCAAAACTAGTTTAACATGTTAACTAAAATTAGCTGTTTATGTATCAATTGAAAATGTTGTTAAGGTGATTATCATCATCAAATCATCATCGTCATCATCATAAGAATAGATACATATTTGGGGAGGGGGACCCGGGAGGAATATGCATAAACAGTGTGAATACATGTTGAAATGAACTAAATGTTTGGATGAAGGAGCACTGAATGATTTGTAATAATAAAATAGAGTAGATGTTAGTGTGATAAAAGGAGGAATAACAGTAATATAAAGCAGTGAATAACAATAAAGTTACAAAAAGAAAAAGGGGAACAAAAGTTAGGAAGATATAAAGGAACCGGCGCGGTGGCGAGGAAATAGATATTCACATTGAGTAAATCGGGTTAAGTTACAATTACTGATTTCTTTGATCTGATGCTGGGCATCATAAAAGAAGAGGTTTGTACATATTTCTTTCAGACGTAATTCTCCATTTTTTTTAGTTCGAGTAATAATCACTTCTGCTGTTTGGAAAAATACTAGTCATACCGACTTTGGTAGACAATTATTAATAGGTTTCAGCCAATCGAACAAGTGCTAAGCTATTAACTGTCTTAACTACACTTTTACTTAGCCACATTGAAAGATGTTCACAAGCAAGAAAATGCGAATTCCTAGAACACCGACCGATGTAACATTGGCAGTAGAATTAAAAAATATTAAAAGTTGTGGGCCATTGTAGATAATTCATCTTCCAGTTTCCATGTTACCATTAGACGCTTGGAAAACATTAATCTTAACCCTGTTGCGTTAAAAGTCAGCTCAACTGTTCTACATAACCTCTGGGTTAATATTTCTTAAACAGAATAACCTCTAGGTGCATGAACAGCAATTTCTTACAAACAGTTTCGACTATTTCTACCTTAACTTTGTAATATAGTTGTTCCTAAACTTCTCGGAACTTTCATTTTCCGTAAGTGTTTCATTCACTACAACCCTCTTCTTCTTCCACATTGTCCGTGGAGCATCACGCTATTATTCTATGACTAAGTGGTTTTATCAGATTTCTTTTGTACTACAATCGTACAAAACTAAGAAAATGTGTATTCTGTCCTATCCATGCATTTTTTCTATTCAAGTTCTTTCTTATTGTAAAATAAATAGAAAAACGTCAACATTCCATCCAACAAACTAAATTCGAGTTTTTTCATGAAGAAGTTATCAACGGTGAAATTATCAAAGATGTATGCATAAGATGTAACAAGTAGACACTTGTCCAATGATCTTCAATATAACAATTACTCGTGTATTATTACTAAAGTTTAACTTGATAGAATGAATGAAATGAATTAATCAACTAACGTATGAAATAGAGATGTGTTTGAATGACTTTAAACTAACCACTATTAACATGAATGAACTTTTAACCAATCAGTAGAAATTTTATTTATTTTGTTGTCATTACTAATTTAAAAGGATCTACAACAATTATTTATGCAGAATATGATGAATTCATTTCACTTTAATGGTCTCTCATCAGCTACATTCAACCTAAAAGAATCTTGAAAGTAGTAGTTGAAGTGAAGTCTAACGCACTGATGAAGATGAAGTTAGCTGAAACTTCGTATACATCAATATGATATAGTTAAAATGTTGGCTAGAATGCATAATACATAATACATACATGTACATAATACAGAAGATGTAAAAGAAGATACAAGAACAGTGACCAAAATGGTACTCGGAAGAGTTTAAATGAGAGAAATAAAAAGTACCGTTGAGAACACTTGAGAATGATGTGAACTAAGAAATCTTAAGTATTAAAATTAAAATTCAAAAAGTATGATGTAATCATGTAATCAAGTGGCATAAATTATGGAAGCATTAATAATGATGTTAATAAATTGAATCGGAGTTGACAGAGGTAATGACGTAATAGAATGAATTAATATCGTAGAAAGGTTATTAGTAATGGTGTAATGGAATAAGAGTTAAGTTTTATTAACTGGATGCGTCACAGATTGATGTTGCTATGTTTCTATGTTTTCACTGGTATTTCATCAACACAATTCTGTGACGAATCCAATCAACATAACCTAATACCCATCTCCACAAAACCACCTTACTTTAGATGACAGTTATGTTACCTAGGATAATTATTTCACCCCTGACATATTTGAACCCCATCAGTCACAACTTCTCAATAAAATTTAAAGAACATCATGAAATTAGTCACTAGAGAGCTGATTATCGTAATGGAATTAATGTGGTTTGTGGAAGTAAGTATTAGGTTCAGCTGATTGTATTAGGTGCAAATTATTTAACCGAATCTGGGGTGCGCACTGCCGCGGAGTCCCAAACCCATTTTAGGACAAAACAGCTGTTCAATGCTCTCTGGTCTTCATTGGTACGCAGTTAATGCCAATATTTGATGAATACAATCGACTGGATTTAGAAAATCAAAGAGGCCAATCAGAAACGATTCATTGTTAAAGTTAAGCTTTATATTTGACAAGTGAAAAGTTATTCAGGAAAACAGATTCTTGATATCACTGAGTAAAACTTACAACAATAAACTTCACAAATACGAAGTATTTTCTAAACAAAACATACATTACTACGAGTCAATCATTGCCTATTACTTCTCATCAAGAATAGGCCAGCGGTCAGGATTCTCCAATCCAAACATATCTTTATCTCAATGATTAATCTTCGCATACCCATAACCCTGAATCCTCAACCGTAATTAATTTCATGGTGTATAGAAGACTCTTTAGTTTCTTATAAAATATTTCAGAATTTAAGTAATATATGTTGCTATATATGAAATGATCAGATTGACGAACGCCTAACACTGTGATTCATTATGTGTTGACATTAACAGATCTATTAAAGATTGATACTTTATACGATAGTTATTACCATTGATCTGTTTATAGTGGTTTGTACAATTGAGCAGTTGTTTTAGTGATTTCATACTTTGATTGTTAATTCATCAAGAGATGAGAAGTTAGATTTCATGATGAAATTATCAAAGAAATCATTTCATTTAGTTTCAATTTTGATATCACGAATTGATGTGAATCAGACAACCATTGATCACCTGGAAGCACTGGACAGCTGTTTCGTCCTAGTATGGGACTCCTCAGCAGTGCGCATCCACGACCCCATCGGGGATCGAACCCAGGACCTTCTGGCTCCGCAGCGAACGCTTCACCATTGGACCACTGAGTCAGCTCCTAACGGTTGATATTTCCAATTCAGCCATTTCATTTAGGTTTGTATTACATTAAATTATATTAAATAGGTAGTATATAGTAGATAACCAAACAGATGCCATACTTATACGATCATACAACATTTACTATTGGAACTAATGTAAAATAAATTGGTTAACTTGATGGTTTACTCTTATTTAAACATGAAATGTATACTGTTGTTGTTTGAAGGAAGACTTAATTCTAACTTATCTACAGAGTGTAGAATTGTTACATCGAATCATGAAATGTAATTGTAGTGGATAAATGGAGATGGAAATATGTGAAACGAAAAGATACGGTTTTAGATGTTACTACTGGTGGGGAGGGGGGGAAGCTAATCTATTAGAAAAGACTCATTTCTTCGTGATTGGAAGCTCACTATACTGGTGCACTATTTGTCAGTTGTTAGAAAACTAACCTCCGTGGCATATGTACAGATACATTGATAAATTTGGAATTGTCGTATGAAGTCGGCAAAAATTTTTGATATTGATGAATGTTTCATTAAAAAACGTAAATCTGACAAGGGATAATGTACTTTAGAAGAATAGGTAAGTACTAATATCTAATAAATCTGACTGTTACAAGCTTTCGGTATATTGGGATAGGCTACATGTGAAGGTCTTATTGAGAAGGTAAAAGGTAAAATGAAATGGATGCTTAGATCAATAATAAACAACGGTTCTACCAGGAGCGACGATATATAAGGATGACTGGGAGTCATACATTTCACGTCTAAGTTACAAACATCATGTCGTAATACATAAGAAGGACTTTAGGGATTCAGTGACTAGCATTTATACTAATGATATTAAGTCATTCTGGGAACGCTTAAGAAAGTAATTGGATCTATTTAATGTTCTATAGATCTGGAGTTATTTAGTAATATGAATGAACTTGGTTATCATAGATTCTTTGGTTTACAAAGTAGCAACATCAAGCTAAAATTATTGATTAACCACATGAAATCTTTATATCCCAATGTAAAGTATCCCCTCCCCTGTAATATACATACTTTTTGTTATATCAGGTGTTCAAGAAGAGTAGTTAACTTTCCTGTTTTTCAGAAAACTGTTTCATTTATTTTGAGTATATGTAAATCGATTATTTTATTTCTATTATAGTCATTTCCCTATCGATCTAAACTCCCTGTAGACCCCCTTGCTATCATATCGTCTGTCATTCAGGATCTATAGTCATTTAATTGTATATCTTTATCCCTTGCCCCCCCTCCCAGCCACTAGTTATTGTTGTCTATGGTTTGTATGTATATTAATCTCCCTATTTGTACAATATGTGTGGTCAGGTTATGTATAGGTATAAATGGATGCGTAAAATATAATCTGTCTATTGGTTGACTTGATTATATTATGTTCTTCATTTCGTCTTTAGAGACTGGTTGTTACGTGGTAGACGGATATGTGCACTGATTGGTATTATTGAAGTCATAGTTTCCCATGTATTGTAATTGTTGACATATCGAAGATAAAACACTTTTCTCCAGTCATAAATACTCTTTTTATTACCGTGAAGTGATTTATAAATCGAAAAGATGATCAGTTCAGTTGTAAACTGAGCTTGGATATTTCAAGCATAACATTTACTTGTTTCTACAGTGTACACTAACCGATTAGTCTATCTAATTGTTCACTAAGGAAGGCAGGTTAGCCCCCCCCGCATTATTTAAATGAAATAGGTTGATATCTATCAACTTACACCATTAGAATAAGTTGTCACTTTTATATTGGTACCTTTAGTTGTTGGAATTTTTTGACCATTATGAAATTCTTTTGAATACCATCGACCAGAAGAGACCATTGTACCAACAGAATCAGATTCCCTAATGAGAAGAGAAAAAAAGTTTTTTGATTATGTTGAAAATAAGATAATGAACTAAGTATTTCAATAGATCAAAAGAAAGAAAACTATTTGTTTTGTACTATTTGAAAGTTTATTAATTGAATTACAATTAGGGGAGTTTGTAGAGATAGTTAACTGTTTAATTCAATTTTGATATCACGAATTGATCTGAATCACACAACCATTGATCACCTGGATGCACTGGACAGCTGTTTCGTCCCAGTATGGGACTCCTCAGTAGTGCATTCACGACCCCGTTGGGGATCGAACCCAGGACCTTCTGGCTCCGCGGCGAACGCTTCACCATTGGACCACTGAGTCGGCTCCTAACAGTTGATATTTCCAATTCAGCTAATTCGTGATACATTACGCGACCTCCTCTATGCCATTGGTGAGTTACTGCTCACATCCGACACGGTTGAACTCTACCTGTCACGTAAAGCGTTCGCTGCGGAGCCTGAAGGTCCTGGGTTCGATCCCCAACGGGGTCGTGGATGCACTACTGAGGAGTTCCATACTGGGACGAAACAGCTGTCCAGTGCATCCAGGTGATCAATAGTTGTGTGATTCAGATCAATTCGTGATATCAAAATTTATTAATTGAGTTTAACGGTATATATCGGGTTAGGAACCCAGTACTTATTACTTTGAAAGTTAAACATGTTGTAACTCAAACTACAGAATACAGATAATCACTAAGTTGTTTAGCAGGTATGATGTTTAGACTATTTACATTATGCCATACATCGTCTCTTTGCTGACACTCAGGACATTCAGGTAAGCTCATGTACATCCACAATTGGCTAAGCCGATGTAGCAGTTAAGTACAACACTTCATTTAGTAGATAAACAAAACATGACTGTGGAATTCAAGATGATGATGATGATGATGTTATTACACCGTAGAATTACATTATCATTAATCTACACGTAATAAGTCAATATGGAGTTTATTTTTTGATGTCTGCTTGTTGGGAACATTCTTCAGAATTCTCTGAATACTGGTTTCTTTCTTTCTTTATATTTATATAAAGATGGTATGTTAACTGAATAAAGATTGATAAACATTAGTAAGCTAACTCTTCATCATTTAATACGGGGTATGAATGCTTACATTAAGTACTATCTCCTTCAGGATATCAAGTGCATTGTATTATTGAATACCAGCCAGTATGAAACCAACGTTAATAGTTGTGGAGTTTTATCAACTACATATCACTTAAAGAAAATTCATCATCATTGTCATAAATCATGATTGTAAATACCATCACAGATGGAAGACAGATACGAATTAAACCTGACTGTCAGTTGTTTGATAGATGATTTATATATATATATATATATATATATATATATATATATATTGACAGTTATTTTGATAAGCTGTAGTTGATCTTCAGTTAGGTAATTCTATGGAGAGGGGGGGAGAATTTCGTAAAATTTCAAAGAGATGCTATAACTCTTTCTGACGTTCTGAAAAGACTTGATATGTGCAGAAACGTTTATTGTTAGACTCAGTATCATCAAATTCTTGAGTTGCCTAAGGACCAATATTCAGCATCCGTAACCATTTCCTCTGTACTAATAACATTCTTTCTTGTTTCTACAGTATCTTACTGTTTAATCTTGACATAAATTATAAATAATACGTTGACCTATCAACACTGTATAGCTTTGGAGTACCATTTGAACTTGGTACCTAGTCGTTGAATACTGAAACCTTGGGATTAAGTGGGAACCAATTAAAGTTAAAGAGTACTTGCCGTTTGATTCATACATTTGTACATTGCAAGTATCATGTTTTTCCGAGACACTTAGATTTCTTCTATTTACCTCTGTATGCAATTGTAGCTGGACACTGTTGTGATGTATGTTAATCTATACCGAAACACCTGTCGAACATTCTTTGTTTACACAAATAAGCAATAATTAATGAAGAACTTACGTAGTATAATCCATTTCTTTTGTTGCTATATCATCATCATATTGGGGAATAAACAGTGTATAAACATTCTTAGTTGAATTTGAAGATAGATCTTGTAATTTCATATCTTTACTTAATGATTGAGCTAGTTGTAAATGTTTCTTTTCTCTTAACTGTTCCACAAGTGTTTGCCATGAACGATCAATAAATGCACATTTATTATCTAACAATTCAATTTTTTCATAACCAGGACAACAATCATTTTCAAATTTTACACTAGGAACTCTATAGAAAAAAGAAAAGAAGAGAAAAAAATATATGAAAGAAAAACAAAATATTAGAATACATGAAATAATTACTCGTGTGCTGTTAGAGGTATGACAAAGGTCCTCACTTCCTGGCTGCCCACACCATGGAGAGATATTACTTCTTGAGGTAACTGAAAAGGTAACTGGGTTAGTGTTGGTCGTAGTGATCTGGGAAAGTGATTGCAGAGCCCAAAGGACAACTACTTGTGGCCAATCACGCACTACCTTGTTATGAGAGGTTTTTGAAGCGTTTGCTCCGTTCTTTAAAAGGCCTTAGTGCCGGAGACGGAAATCCGTGGAGTAAGGTAAGGTGTAATATTTTTAGGGTCGACGTTTTCCAATCCCTTCCTTCCATTAAGAAGATAGTATCGCCGCAGATGGTGGCTATCCGAGGGAAATACTTTAATCCTGTCACATTCCACTGCAGTCAACGGTACGACTTTGCTTGCAAATATTAGGTCGCTGCCTTCACTCGTATCGCTCTCTCTAACAGATTTTCTTGAAATGGCAGGGCCTAGAGGAACATGCGATTCAGTCAATATAGCTCGGTCGGCTCATCATGATAGGCAAGCGCGACCATCACATGAGGGTAGAAGCTGCGGTAGAGATAAATAACTTCTAGAATCTATCAATAGTAGTAGGAGGGTCAACGATAAGCCTAGACATGATATTTCTCATCAATGTATACATGTTACGGTATAACTGAACAGAGGAACCCCGTCTTTCACTTTCGCTTTTGGATTCTGCTTGATCAATCTTATCTCACTGAAATAAATCATCTCGTATCAAGTAATCTTCCGCCCTTAATATTACTCATGGAATATAGTCGAGTACTCAGGTGCTGGTTGAAGATAGTTGTATTAATGATGATGGTGTATTTGATTTCAGCAGTAAGATAGAGATTTCAAGCATTCTGTTCGCATCGGATTTAGTGGCAACAACAATCCATAGTCTACCACTAAAGTAGTATGCATCTAGACTCATAATTTTGTAGAAAGAATAGACAGACAACAGCGTAGTATTGGGATAATTTTCGGCGATTCTTAAACTGCTCCTCAGTGGCAACAAAGAAAACCTGAAGTCATTGAGAAAGCCCCAATTGTAGTATCCATAGTTCGATGCCTGAAATGTATAAATTATTAAGAGAAACTTCTTATTGACAGTACAAAGTGCTAAATACATATCAGATATTACCTGCTGAATGAACGATGGATAACATACAGTACAACATAATACCTAAACCAATACAGTTAACCTAAAATGACACTAACCTTAAACTAATCTTATCCCTAATCTAACCCTATCTCTAACCATAACCCTAGCAATCTGTATAAACCTGAACGCACTCCCCTCCAGCTGAGAGAAATTTAAGCATGCATAAAAAGCATTACGCAACCACATAAAAAGGCTTTAGAATGCCCCAGTTACGTACTTGTATGGATGAATTATGATGTTGTTATTCTTGAATTTCCAGACTGATAAGCCTATTGACAACTTAAATGATGGTATTAATCATTAAACTTCTGCATACATTCACCTACGTTAACAGTAGAAAGTAAAGTCTTTCGATATGACAAACAATGGCCATAAATTGTGCCACTGATTGATCAGCTTGTATACTCATAATATCCAAACTCCATACTCAATAGATGTTTGTTTTCTTCACAGATTGGTTGTGGTTAAGAGCCAATGAGGCTGAGAAACACTAAACAGCTGTTTCGTCCTAGTATGAAATATCTCATCAATACACACCAATAACTCCACCAGAGAATCGAATATAAGTCCTTCCGACTAAATAGCGCTTAACTTTGCGATTATCACACCGTATCACAGATTGATGGAAGTGAGAATTCCCTCATTGGCCACTAGTTTACCCAGTAGTACAAAGAGTTAAGCGCTTACCATGAGAAATGAAGGCCCTGATTTCAATTTCCTAACGGAATAAAGGGTGCGAACTTTTGAGGAGTTTCATAGTAGGATGAAACAACTGACGAATGCTCCCTAGTTTTCAATGGTGCCCAACCAACATCAATCTGTGACGAATACAAACAGCCCTACTTAATACCTAACTCCACAAAACCACTCCAATTCTATTCTGATTGGCCAAAATAATAGTCCATCGAGGGTATTTTAAGAACCATTCAAGCTCATCCGTCTACAATAATCTAACTCAAAGGGGCAAAAAGTAAGAGATTAGTTAGGTACAAATCTCATCGATCAGTTAATGACTATTAGTTCCCACATCCTTTAGTTGTTAATTTGTTATATCATATCTAATAGTGTTCATACTTCTATTTCTATATTTATAGGTAGATTTGTTATTTTTCCAGAGAAATAAGCTTCTTTTATGAGACATATCATGCCTGTTAGAGAACACCAACAGACGCAGTATTGAAATGACTGCTTAAAACTTCCCCAACTAACTAGTATGAGAAGCTCTATTGGCTTTCAAGTTGCGGAATGTTTATACTATAGACGAATAGTATCTAGACTAAAGATTGAAAATATGAATTTTTTGTCAAGTTTCAAGGTAAGGAGTTTGTTTTATATTAAGTATAGTCAAAGTGTAGAACCATTCACCTTAGTAATGTAGTTACAGCTTCTTCTGTTGACATATTCAAAAGAAGTTGGATCAAAAGTGAGACTTCTTTCACTAGGACTAACATAAATAATCCAGCCTTCTTAGGATAAGCTTGTATTTTCCAGTTGATTTGTAATGAACTGAAGCTGATCAGTATCTGTTGCCATAGGTACATCCTAAGCGGATTACCTCGATATAATGATATTACACAAGTTATATATTTAAGTTGCATTGTGACTGGAAAGCGGAATCCATGACGCGCGTTTCGACCTACTTGGGACTCATCGGCTGGATGTACCTGCATCACAATGTTGATGTTTACACCGGGATTCAAACTCAGTCCGCTTCGTGTCAAAAGCCACCACGTTCACCACTAGGCTACTGTGTCCAGAAGAGGTGGTGAACGTGGTGGCGTTTGACACGAAGCGGACTGAGTTTGAATCCCGGTGTAAACATCAACATTGTGATGCAGGTACATCCAGCCGATGAGTCCCAAGTAGGTCGAAACGCGCGTCATGGATTCCGCTTGCCAGTTACAATCCAACTTAAATAATCTAGCCTTCTGTTATAATCACACTAAAACTGAAAGTAGTCCAGTGATCAAAACAGTTGACAGTAAATCATATAACGTTGGGGAAACGTGCATGTAAAACATTTCTCAAAATGCATAAAAGAACTTATAGCTATGCAACACTTTGCTCAACGTTTTTTTTGCCTACTATAGAGTTTTACCTAACGTCTTTCATCACCTTACATTACGTTTATCCCAGTTTTGTAGAATTAATGAAGCTAAGTTCAAGTATACTACTGGGATTTAATGTTAACAAGTGAATATAGAAATTCTAGTTAAAAGTAAAATTTCACTGAAAATTGAAGTCTTTACATGTCTTACAATGTAATTACTTTCTTCCCTTAGATACTATGCAGTCAAAAATGAAAGTGGTTAATGAATTAGAACAATGGCTGGCACATATGTAAACTGAACGCGGTCATTTTAAACATCGCATTTGTTCATCCTTAAACTGTACTCCTGGTGTCATGTCTCCTAATATCTGTTAAATTGGTGAAGTTTACGTGAATAATTAGATCTGGGCACTTGTCTTATTCTATCTAACAATCAGAACTGTATTATTCACAAGTTTTCAACTATCCAACTTTAGTCATGATAAATTATCACGGATCACAGTTTCTTACCAGAACTACAAATTAAGTTAATCTCGAGAAATCACTAACTTATTCATTTACAGAATACTCTGTATATCCTTTGGTTCTTTATACTTTAAAGTATATGTTCAATAAGTATTCGACTAAACTCATTTTAAATAAAGCAACAATGTATTGAATAAATTCAGTATTTCATGAGTGTATCATTGTGAATTACGTAATATCCAGTTCATTAAGAAAAAACATAGTTATTGTTATGGTGATGTAAATCATTCACTTTCAACGAACTACTTATAAGTGAATGGAATGATATTTTCCGAAATTATATGAGGTAATTTGATTACATAATGTGATCAATGTTCAAAATTAATCATTAAGTAAAGAAATATAATCAAGGAGTAAATGACACACATTCTACTTCAAAACTGATTCTACTACATACAACATAATATTCATTAGATCAAACAAAATTTTAATTTTATATCATGAATTGGTGTGAATTAGACAACCATTAAAAACCAGGAAATACTTGACAGCTGTTTCATCCTAGTGTGAGACTCTTCAGAAATACTCATCCATGACTCCACAAAGGAATCGAATCCAGAACCCTCAGGCTTTACGATGAATCATCAGAACACTGAGTCGGCTTCCACCGGTCAATACTACTAACTCAGTCAATCGGCGATAGATTTTCACCACCTCACCTATAGTCATCTGTGTGCAACTACCTCACGTTTGACATAGATGAACTCCACTTCCCGTAATGTTTTTTTACTAGAAGTCACTAGGAATTATCTGAAGAAATTAGTGACTAGTAAAAAGATATTGGTTGTAATTGAGTGTTATTGAGATTGTTGATATTTAATTTGATATCACAGATTAATGTGAGTTAGACAATCATCGACAGATGGTAAATACTCATAACTTATATGCTAATTTCACCTGTATTTACCAAACATATAAACGCAGGTACATTGGAAGGACAGAAAGTTGAATGTCTTCCTGTTTTATTAAATTCATTTCGAAGACATGACATCTACTACAGTGGGTACGATGAATGAGCTTGACATAAATGCTAAACAACACTACTGTACATTGTTGAAAATTGAAGAAGTCATTCAAGAAGAATTAGTGATCAACCTATAACTGCCATGGTGGCAGATATGAAGGGTGATTTATATTTTGTTGTTGTTCATCAGTCGTTTATGTATAAGTAAACTTCACTCAGTTTGATCCAGAAGTTTTCAATAGTGTTTCTTAACTCCATTTATAGTTTTATTATTATTTTGTTGAGTAATCAAATCAGTTTCAGTGGATTGTAGATTGAATACCTTTCTCATTAACTTTCGATGTATTACGTAATCACCCTATTATTCGAATGTAGCCATTTATGAAATCACATTAGTAAATCCCCTTTTTATGTTAAGTAATCAGGTCACCTCTAATAGCTGCTGAAACTATCACTTCATTGCAAACTAATTGATGCCATAATGAACAATACACATCTTTTTATTGACAACATGATACACTAACTAGAACTAATAGCTTGTAGTATGTAACTAATTAGAATGCAACAAATTGTGGAATACATTCAGTGCATTCTGAAAATATCATCATTCTAACTTCGTTTAACATTAGTTGACCACTATGAACTGACTAATTAGATGTTCGTCAAGTCCCTTATAGTACTGATCGAATTCCATAGATCAAGTTTTAGCGTAGCCACTAGTCTAAGTAATTCAACGTTACAGGAATTATGTAGTGCTGGGCACGACTTAGAGTCACCTAAATTTAATAAGAGATTACTAATATTATATGTGTACTTATTCTGTCAGTATGTTTGTTGATACCCGTTTTAATTATCTTCGTTAAAATGTATTAAAAGTATGTATCACGTAGTACTTCGTCCATTCCGCTGTATCCTTACTGCATGTACGCTTGTCTGCTGTCTAATAAATTAGTCGTGCTGGTTCCGTGTTCTTAATTCTGTCGTAGTTGTGAAATCATTTATTAATTGCAATTATTCAACATTACAGTTGTATTCAAGAAATTACCCAGTCCACTATCAACTGTGGTATTCCGCAACCTTCCATTCCTAGTCATAACGTTCTTGGTCTTTTCATCATCTGAGCATCAAAAATCTACTATATTATCATATACTCAGTTCTTAATAGTTTATCAACCCTTACAATTTAATTCACTTATTGGAGTCTCATCGTTTGACATTAAACGGGATTGTATAGGCATAATGTTTTGGCAGCAGATATTTGTATACAAACATCAACATTTAAATTATAACCTTCCAATTGACGTAATGTTATTATTAAAAACTTCTATTAGTGTGTACTGATATATATATATATATATATATATATAACTGCTACTAGGTGTATGTACACTTTTCATTTTATCCTTGCCTATAGATACTCGTGTCTTGATCCGAGTGCATATAGGTCACTACAACAGGAGAAATGGGAGGTGGTTCAGGGGGTTGAGTGGTGAGGGGGGGTCGTAGACAGGACGATCTCCAAACCATATTCCATAATTTTATTTAAATTTATAAAAAAAATTGTTGCGAATTATTTTAACTTACTTTGTTTGTAAATATGGAACTGAACCACATATCCAACCAAGTGTACGTCGTTGTTTCCAGTTCATCCATAAATATGGACATGTATGTTCTTCTTTATTAACATATTGAGAATTAACTTTAGGTAAATAATGTATTAGTACAATGAATAGAATAATGCATATGAATAATTTTATGCTTAATTTAAACAACATCTTAATGATTGTTTAGTTCAATAATAAATGAACATTACACTGATGATATAACTGTTCATTATGTGATCTATTTTCTTTTTATATTTAATAACCGTAATGATCTACAAACTGGACAGTGTTTGGCTCGTGAGCCACTGACTGATAGATGAAATGCTAATTGTGTGTACGTGTATGTGTGTGTGTGTGTGCATGTATTGAATAATACCGTTCGAAAGTGTTTTGTTTACTTTAATCAAATTGATCTAATTAAAATGGTTGATGTTCAATTAATGTATACTACTGATAATGAACAATGAATTGATTTTATTGAATTCGACATTGTGAATTAAACTAAGTTAGACAGTGATTGAAAATTAGGTAATAACATTAGACAGTTGTTTAGAAAGTGTTGAGCATATTCATTAATTATGTTTTTCTAGTACAGTTCTATTGTATGGAGCTGAAACTTGGAGAACTACGAAAAGTATCCTACAGAAGATACAAGTATTTATAAACAACTGTTTACGTAAGATACTCTAGATTCATTGGCCAGATACCATCAACAACAACCTTCTATGGCAGAGAACAAATCAACTTCCAGCCGAGGAGGAAATTAGGAAAAGACTCTGGAGGCTGATTGGACATACATTGAGGAAATCATCAAACTGTCACAAGACAAGCACTAACTTGGAATCCTAAAGGCCAAAGAAACAGAGGAAGACCCCGAAACACATTGCGTCGGGAATAGGAGACAGACATGAAGAGAATGAATAGCACTTGGGAAGAGCTGGAAAGGAAAGCCCAGGACAGAGTTGGTTGGAGAATGCTGGTGGGCGGTCTATGCTCCACTTGGGGTAACAGGCATTGATTAATTGGTTGATTGATGTTTTTCTAGTGTTCATGTGCTATGTTAGGCTAATCACAGTTGAATAACCAACTTTCAGAACTATAGTTTAGAAAACTTTTCAACTACTTTAATTGTGTGTAAAGTAAACATTCTGTTCTTATCATTATTGCATTCTCTGTGTTTTCTCGTTTAGCAAACTAACTGTTAGTATATCATTCCCTACTTGTGAACTACATCTAATTGATTGTGAACACGTTACTTTAATGCATCACCACTGTCTCCACTGTTTGATTTCATAATTGGTTGACTGTGTCGTCTGGTCTATGTGTACATATAAAAGAATGCTTGAAATGTAATATGATTTGTCTTCTTGATTTATCGACTTGTGTTTTTCCTATTCTGGCTCGGGAATGAGTGAGCATCGAGCAGATGTACTGGGACCGACTGAACACTCATTGGCGTTCGTCACTATAATTTCATAAGCAGAAGGTTACATTGATTGATTATTCGTATCTTTTCCATCACAGTATTTTTTGACATGATAACTTACAGGTTAAAAGTTACAGACTAAGTGAACCACTATATCACATCACAATATAAGTTGACTGTTGTCATCAGGAATATTCATTAGCTTGAAAAGAGCAACAACAACTAATTGCGCAGAATAAAATGAGTTCATTTTATTTCGCTTACTTCTCGTCAACTGCATACAACCCCGATTATATTGTAAAATCAGCATTTAAACAAATATTACATACTATTTGAGTTAGATTGTGTCTGGCAAGCAGAATCCAGGGTGCGCGTTTCGTCCTATTTGGGACTCGTCAGCTGAGTGTACCTGCGTCCCAGTGTTGACGTACACCCAGGGACAAATGCTACTGCTTTCACCACTAAGCTACTGAGTACAGACAAACTCACTTGTTAAACGGGCATGTATATGTAATTAGAATGTATTTAGATCTTCCAGTTTATATATCATGGACTGAAATTGATTATACTTATAGTGATAATTTTCATTGGTATGTAGATGGAAAGTCATTTAACGTGGTGTAAAAAACAATTTTATGCAAGCAGTGTGAATGTATCAGAGCGTATTGCCAGTGACACGTAGGATGCAAGAGGAAGTTTTAGAAAACCAATGAATACAGTTAGCGGGAATTAAGTGATTGTGCAATGTATAGGTGGTAAGCAAGTTGATCTAGAAATAGTAGTATGATGATGTAACGGAATAAACTGAACTTCATGAATAAAAGAAATGATGTAATGAATCAGTCAAAATATATTTTTGAAATGGGATAAATGATGATGATGATGATGATAATGATGTGATTACACTAAGCAATTGGTGTAACTGATATGATGAAATGGAAGATAAGTTACCACATCAACTTGTTTACTGTTTATTTAGATATCAAGCATTCTATAAACATCGGGCCCAATTAGAACAGCACACAAAAATCTACAACTAGATATATATCCTACTTATTTTACTCCTTAATAATGAATATAATTGATTGTAGGTTGAAAGAGAGACAGCTATTGATAATCCATTAAGTAAATGGATTCTATCTTGACCTACTATTCAGTTGTTGTTCTCTCTTTCTTCAAATGTGTTAATAATAAAAACTGTATGAAATGAAAATTGCCAAACATAATGGTTTTTTCAGTAATCACTTTGAAGTTTGATTTAAACAACTCTGTTACTTATGCAATGAAATCTGGAAACATATCCCATCTAGAGTTGATGTTATTCAAGCACTTACAAAATCTAAGATGGTGCAAGAATAGTCAGCATAAAACCCTAGATTTAAATTTAATTGGTCACTACTTAATGATTAATCAACCTACATATTGTAGTCCTATAGTGGGAGGGGGTCAATCAGTAGCTTCCTGAATAACTCACTGTCAATAGTCTGGGAATGTGAAAGTGAGAGAGTTGGTATCAAACTTGTTAAGTCACACCAATTACCTGAAGATTGCAATTATGTCTTGCTGACGAGTGCAAAGTATCATGGATCTTATATCCAGTCTTTCCATCGACTAACCTCAAACTACATCCGTTTGCTACATGGTGCCAGTAATGTTGAGTCACTTAGATTAGTAGCCAAATTACAATTAGATTGTCGGTATTTGATCATCACTATAATGAAAACTACGCATCTACTACACTGGTAACCATTCATTAATCAATCAATGCACTGTAGAACATATTTAATTGTTTTCTTACGTATTATGTGGTGTAGCTAAAATGATGAATCCATTTTTCTCTAATCACTGATATAGAACATCACAGTCAGTCTAAGGAGATGTTAAATAACTATTAACATTAAATAAACCTATCATTTAAGACATCTTTTATGCGAAAGTTAGTATGTAGAAAATAATTATCATACTTGTCGATAATCAAATAATCGTTATTAGTGGCACTGGTCATCGAACTACATTACAAATTGGTTGGAGTAGGAATACCAGCACTGGGTGTCAGCCTAGTGCTGCATATGATTAAGCGTCTATTGCAAAACCTAGAGATTTCGAGCCCTATTCTGTGATAAGATCAACGGTACTCTAGATTAAGGATGTCCCCTCCCCAGTTTCAGTGGTGCTAAACCAAGATCACTTTGGGGTGAATACAAGATTACAGAGATAAATATTTAATTAATCGTATACAATTTAGAACTCGCATTTTGTTGATTGATTTGAAGGCTTCATATATATATATATATATATATATAATGTTCAGTGTATTACTTAATGACAATTGCAAAATAATTATTTTCAAGTTTATTAAACATTTTTCACCAGTAGTGTAAACTGTCAAATAATTTCTAACCAGTAATTGAGACTAGTAGAAGGTCTAGTTCATTTGTGGACGTACAGAGTTAGTTTCCATCATAGTGAATGGCCAAGTAATATGACATGAACTAAGCCAATCATAATATAATGGAAACAGTAGACTTGCAGAAGCCGCAATTATTCCTTAGCATAAAAACTTCTATTTTATACATTTATCTGTCAGTATAGATACTTAACGCGAGACTGGATATAGTTTAGTTTTGGCGGCTTGTTTGGTTTCTAGTTGTTTGTGCATCTCAATCTGCCCCAAGTACATCCTCACCAAAATTGTCGTCACTGACCTCTTTATAATCGTGTGCTACGCCTATCATATAAGTGTAACGAGTCAACGGGTATGTGAAAATTTCGATGCTCTCTGGACGTATGTGTAGTGAAGGGAACTTCAGTCGGTGCATCTCACCTAATAACTTACTACAAATAAATACCGTAATCAAACACAAGGATTGTGTTAGGATGGCTCCAAGAAACTTCCACGAAGCCTCCAGAACCCTTGAAGCAACCGGAGACATTTCGTCCAATCACTGATCAACAGAACCTTCTAAAATTTCGACGTAGAGCGTTCTGATTAGGTAGCAGTTGTGACTTCTTAATTCGGATTGGATGGATCATAATACTGATTTATTTGTCTCAGAAACTATAAATACACGAATATTTTGTACTTGACTCACTTCCCATTTTACTAGAGTAAAGTTTCCTGTTTTCTCGTCTTCTGTCTTTGGATTTTGCAACGAGGAGAGTTCAAGACGTTTAAGTGCTAAGATTGCTTTGCGGCTAATCAAGTTATCAAGTACGAGGTATAACAGATTGTTGGTCCTGTGCATGTATGTCTACCGTGATATTGCTAGCCTTCAAGCTCCATCGAAGTACACAAGAACACACCCAATTAGTCCAACAACTAAAAAATGAATCATATTTAAAAGATCCCTTTAAAACACAAAACGTTATCACACAGCTGACCAATACAAAGAACATTCATAGAAAATGGAGACAATAATGATAGAAAATGGGGAGATCAGGTATACCGTTAATTATCTGTGGTTATTGAGTGGAAAATGACGTTAAAATGGTTCATGAGTCGGATGGGAAGTTTAACAAAGGGAACATGATAATAACAGAAGTAAAATGCGTAATTTACATAGACACAAAATAAACGACGTAGTTTGAGAAAGAAATGTTTTATAAGTTAATTGATTTTCTTGAGTCTCCCGATATACCATATACTATACCATGTACTACCATACCATATACTAGCATATCCTATACCATATACTATACTTTTTGGACACAAACTGGATCTATGAATGTATGTAGCCACTGAAAATCATTTTACGACATCAGTTAGCGTTGCGTGCATGTAGGATACTAGACCGAATTTTGTTCACCAATGACATTCATTACCACCTGTAATTCGATTAAAAGGCGTAAATATCGTTAATGGAGTCAGAATCAGTCAATGCCTGTCACAGACTACCGACCAGCATTCTCCAGCCAACTCTATCCACTTCTTAACAAGTCTTGTTCATTCTTCCCATTTCTGTTCTCAATTCCCAAAGCAATGTATTGTTTGGTCTTCCTCTTCTTCTATGACCTTCAGTATTCTAAGATAGTGCCCACATTGTATAGTAGTTTGATGATTTTCTCAATGTGTGTCCTATCCACCTTCAACGTTTTTTCTAATTTTTTCCTCACTCGGATATTGGTTAGTTTATCCACTGCCAAAGAAGGCTATTGCTAACGGTATCTGGCCAAAGGGTCCGTAGAATCATACGCTAATGGCTGTTCAGTGACCATGAAAAAACCATTTTATAAAGTTATAATGATGACATCAAACCCTAGCCAATTTATGTTCATATATATTATGTTAGGAACATTTACGGAAACTTTTTTAAAGAAAGATAAGCTTTACGGTTAGAATATACTGATTTACAGGGTTGCTCCTAAATAGACAGTGTATCTCGTCATGTGTCTATTTTGGACAAGCCTCTGGAGACATGTGCTTGTGGTTGGGCTTTAGTAAGGTGAATGCGAGCCTCTCCGACGTTGGGAAGCACCTAGCAAACAAATACTACTAAATTAGAGTATTACCTTAGGTCGCTTGTATATCTTAGGTGGTGATCGGCATACGTGACAGTATGCATTAAGATGTCTAAGTTTGTAGTAACATCAGAGTGAGTGTCAGATTCTCTATGTATCCGATTAAGAGAGTCTTTTAATGGTAGTGTGGTGGATACTACTTATAAGGTCATCAATAAGTAGTAGGTAGCAGAGCGTCAAAGGAAATCGGAAAGAATCAGTAAACAGCATATGAGGCCTGTTGCGAGGTGGCAAGGAGTATGATTAAAATGCAGAGGAGAATCGAAAACAACCAAGAGAAGCAAGCTGATAAAGGACACAGTCCAGAGAACGCGAAGGATGTGCAAATTGATGATTGGAAGTAATCTATGTGACATTTCATAACATTCTCTGTTTTTACCAATTGGCCTTTTCACAGTAGTAGTTCAAGAACTTTGCCTGTGGGGTGCTTCGTTACAGTTTAGACTGTTTTCCCTAGTAAGGGTTTAAGAATTTGCTAACAGAATACATTTGTTGGCGATGATTTATTCGAGTTGTGGTGGCTTTTGGCAATCTACTGATTGGATACCTGACTCCCTGTTTTTAGACATCTCTAATCTTTCGATGGTCCCAAAGAATGTAGTTTCATTAAAGTCATCTTCTCTGATACTCCTATGTTTAAAAAGTTGGCATTTGGAAAAATGAAATTGTCTAATGTTAAAATATGAGCATATATTGATATGACAAAAAGTTTAAATTGCTATGCATACGAATCCTATACTGAGCTTAGGCGACTGGCCTCCGATAAGTAAATAATGTTCGGTTTATTGTGATGTTTAACAACCTTATAGAGATTCAGATAGACTCCTCGAGCCTAATGGATTCGAAAGTAATCATCAAACACGTCACAGAATAGGGACTATCGACCAGCGCAGCAACATATTTTACTTCTGTTTCCCTGCTTTCAATGTATTAGGACATACCAGTTTTTTTGTGTTCTTTTTCCGATGTTTGATAGTTGCCTCCCCCTTTTAGATATTCTTAATAGCTGTGCTTTGCTTGTTTTGCTGAATTCATAAAATCTCCCCATTTTATTTAGCAGACATGGCGTTTTAGTGTATAGGCTTCCTATTCGCAGTCTATGATGTTTCGAGTAATCCTGATTTGTGATTTTTTAGTACTAGGCTAGAACAGTATCTATGCCTGAACCTCAGCTGTCTACACGGAACATACGTATCATGAACGGCTTTCGCCATAAATGTTAATTTACGGATACCCTAATAGGTAAGGGAAAAATGTTAAATGATGTTGATTAGCTCGGTCACCGGGCTGATTTGGTCAAGTTATCTAGACGGTTCCACAGTTGGGGATCAGAGAAAAATCCCAATAAAATTGCTAAAATTCATATCACTTATGGTAATTTTCACCAACAGGCTATGCTTTCTGCCTAAATTCCTCAAATAGAATTCAGGAGTTTTATTTTTATTATTTGCCAAAGAATACTTACGTTAACGTAGCAGCTGTAAGGTTTCTCGATATTTGACCAGTTCTCAACTTCTTTAATTACTATGACAGATGTATGTTGCATATCGTAAAGCTCACGTTTGTGAGACTTCATTTTGAACTCTACAAGTCTTTAACAAGTGCCCGTTTTCATTATAAATGTAAACAAATTTCAATTTGACTAACTGATAGGCAATAGGCTAGTGAAATCTTTTTGAAACCCTACTCCTGGTGAGTGGCCGAAGCATTCAAAGTTTTCCTCCCTATCTAAAAACGCATGGTGACTTCATGTTGGACTACCGTCACTTCAGTAGTGACTTCAGTGATAACATATTTGATGCCTTCTATATAGAGGTGGTCGTCTGGAAGGACATCATGAAAGATTTTAAACGGTGATCACGCAAACTTAGCGAGAGATTTCATCATTAGACCTATAGTTCAGGGCTTGAAAAACCATGCCAAAACAACCACTATTAGCCTACTTACTGATTACATTCTGAAAGAATATAGATGCCTAATTTTAACTTTCCTTGGCAGGGTTGGTGAACCAAAGTTCTCTTAGATCTGTATTTAGATGCTGGGAGTAATTGTGGTTTTGGACGGGGGGAATCACTGGTTATGTTGCTTCTGAAAATGAAAAGAAATGAATTAAATTAAAAGTTCAGAAGTCAAACTGCCTAATGATCTAAACAGAGTCTTCACGAATGAGCAGGCTTTGTTAGTTTCGGAATGTCAATCAAAATATACCCCTAGAGTATAGTAGAGGGTTACGACCAAGTCCATCTCTGAGGTAGAAAAAGTATTACTGGACCTACGAAGTTTGAATGAAGATAATGTGTCCTCATTGATCACTAGCATTTTGTACCTATTGGTATTAAGAAGAAGTAGGTTGTTGAAGATCTACCCATGTTCCCTATCCAAGTCCTCCTGAAGAATCATGATATCACAGCGACCTTGATTTTTCCTTTAGAACTTGAGACTGACTTCATATAGAAAAGTTTGTGCCACCAAGTTAAAGGAAAGGTCATTTATAAACAATTAGGAGAGAAATGGCACAGGGGGAAATATTTTAGTACTTCTCTAGTTACTGTAGACCAGTTATAAAAGGTAGAGCAAATTCTAACCATTAGACACCAGTCATTTAGGTAGTCCTTTAACCATTCTACTTGACACTCATCAATATCCGTCGATTACATTTTCCTGAATAGAGCTCAATTATCTAGTCTGTCGAAATCTTCGGTGAAATCTAAATGAGCAATATGCACGAGATAGTTGTGCCTTATTAATAGAGTACAACTATTCCACGTTATCAGGTTACTATTCTATACAGACATTGAGGGGCCCATCGGAAAGAACAACGAAAGTGCTTGCATACAAATTCTTGCCAACACACTTGTAATTAGGAAATGCAGACTATGGAACTCTCTACCTAATTAAATTGTGTCGGTACCTTTCACTGAACTTTTTAGAAAAAGGCTTGATATATATCTAAACATTGTTTACACTGCGGGATATTATTGTAGGATCTACTCCTTGGTTGCTACAAATTTTAACTTTCCTTGGCAGGGTTGGTGAACCAAAGTTCTCTTAGATCTGTATTTAGATGCTGGGAGTAATTGTGGTTTTGGACGGGGGGAATCACTGGTTATGTTGCTTCTGAAAATGAAAAGAAATGAATTAAATTAAAAGTTCAGAAGTCAAACTGCCTAATGATCTAAACAGAGTCTTCACGAATGAGCAGGCTTTGTTAGTTTCGGAATGTCAATCAAAATATACCCCTAGAGTATAGTAGAGGGTTACGACCAAGTCCATCTCTGAGGTAGAAAAAGTATTACTGGACCTACGAAGTTTGAATGAAGATAATGTGTCCTCATTGATCACTAGCATTTTGTACCTATTGGTATTAAGAAGAAGTAGGTTGTTGAAGATCTACCCATGTTCCCTATCCAAGTCCTCCTGAAGAATCATGATATCACAGCGACCTTGATTTTTCCTTTAGAACTTGAGACTGACTTCATATAGAAAAGTTTGTGCCACCAAGTTAAAGGAAAGGTCATTTATAAACAATTAGGAGAGAAATGGCACAGGGGGAAATATTTTAGTACTTCTCTAGTTACTGTAGACCAGTTATAAAAGGTAGAGCAAATTCTAACCATTAGACACCAGTCATTTAGGTAGTCCTTTAACCATTCTACTTGACACTCATCAATATCCGTCGATTACATTTTCCTGAATAGAGCTCAATTATCTAGTCTGTCGAAATCTTCGGTGAAATCTAAATGAGCAATATGCACGAGATAGTTGTGCCTTATTAATAGAGTACAACTATTCCACGTTATCAGGTTACTATTCTATACAGACATTGAGGGGCCCATCGGAAAGAACAACGAAAGTGCTTGCATACAAATTCTTGCCAACACACTTGTAATTAGGAAATGCAGACTATGGAACTCTCTACCTAATTAAATTGTGTCGGTACCTTTCACTGAACTTTTTAGAAAAAGGCTTGATATATATCTAAACATTGTTTACACTGCGGGATATTATTGTAGGATCTACTCCTTGGTTGCTACAAATTTTAACTTTAAATGCAACCATTTTCCTTTTATTTTCAGAAGCAGTAGAACCAGTGCTGTACTCTCCAGAACCAAAAATGTCCTCAACGTCAAGACGCAGATCTCAAGCAATGACAGTTGGCCAATTCTACCAAACAAAGCTAAAGTTAGTTTAATGAAATGTGGTTTATATAGATGTCTTTAGGCTTTTCCCTACTGTGGTCTAGTCAAGTAAATGCAGCTTAATCATATTTCTGACAGGTGCAAAAGTTTAGTGTTGCGTCATTCAGCCAATAGATAAATTCATTTTAGAATCGTTTGAATTAACCTGACATTGGAAGATCGAAACAGAGCGGCTAATTGACAGGCCGGATTTCAAATTCTAGGAACACGCTTTTTTTTAAAATGTCAGTGGATGTGGGGTTGTTTTCTGTTTTGGAGAAAAGTTTGTCCTTAGGTAAGAATTGGCGTAAAATGAAAATTATAGTCGTGGGGAATTTTTAGAAAAGTCAGAGCTTGAAGCAGCTCAGCACTTTCTGGAAGAAGCTGCTAAGGTAGACCTATTTGGTTTACTCAAGCAACTCAGCGATGTTTTGGTTAACGTTGAATGCTCTCCTCCTGTGCGTATGCAAGCTGGTATCCAACTCAAAAATGCCCTGTACTCTAAAGATCCGGGGCTTAAATCACTTTATCAACAACGATGGCTCCAAACCCCAGCAGAATCTAGACAATACATAAAAAAGAATGTACGATCTCACAAATTTTATGACCTTTTTTAGTGTCTCGCTGCTTTGGGAACAGAAACCACAACACATAGCTCTGCGGCACAGTGTGTGGCTTACATCGCTTGTGCAGAAATTCCTGCTCTTCAGTGGCCCGATTTGATGGAGCGGTTAGTGGAAAACGTAATTACACCAAACAAGACAGAGGCATGCAAGCGCTCAACATTAGAAGCGATTGGATATATATGTCAGGATATAGTAAGAGCAGTTTATTCATATAGTTCCGACAGGATCCATGCATTTTAGCAAGCCAATCAAATGCTATTTTAACCGCTATAGTCTGTGGTATGAAGAAAGAAGAACCAAGGTATGTCATTGTCGGCCTAACATCCCTTGTTTCAGTGATAGCGTTCGTCTGGCAGCTACAAATGCACTTCTTAATTCTTTAGAGTTTACGAAACACAACTTTGACGTTGATGTAATTTGATGTTCGATGATTTCATTTTATCTTAGAATGAGCGCAATTACATTATGCAAGTTGTTTGTGAATCAACTCAGTCACCAAGTGCTCAAATTCGTGTTGCGGCTCTTCAGTGTTTAGTAAAAATCATGTCTCTATATTATAGTTACATGGAGCCTTATATGAAGCAAGCGTTATTTGCCGTAAGTCTATAAAAACCATATAAATGCTTATATACGAACTTGACCATGCTGTGTTATACAAGGTCATGTACAAGTGGAACTTTCTCTCATTTTTGTTGTTGCAAAATATTGATGTAAACTGAAATACTCGGTTTTAAGGTTTCTATAGAAACCTATTTTATTTATGTATTGTCTTCAGAGTCACTAATCCTTAGAATCCTCGTCTGAGAATCTATCTAAAGATAATAAGCTGCTGATGCGTATGCTTAGCGGCTATATAACCTTAGCCCACGTTCATGTTGTGACGAATCTACATCCACATTGGTGGGAGGGGGGGTAATTGTTGGCTAATTGTTTTTGCAACAAGCCGACTAAAAGGGTGCCTGTAATAATACCAATACAGTTTTATTGTGTGGTACTAGTTTAATAGTGCAATTGGTTGTGGAATAATGATTGTTATACGTAATGTTATCCGTTCTTGGCCTCGCAATTCAGTATGTATGACTAGGCGATTTCGGTCTACTGTTCTAAACTTCCGTGTGCGTCTAATTTACATGCTCTGTTTAATCTTCTCGTCAGCTTTAGATTTAGTTATTGATAAAAATTCGACCTAAAGTTCAGAAACTTTTAGACAATAGGTTGATTATGTCATTGCACCAATCACGTACTGACCGACAGTGGCTTTGCAATAAACTAACTTCCGGTCAGTTAGTTGTCTACAACGTAGATCTGACGTTTGGATCGGTCAAAGTTACCATACCCCATCAGCACCAGTGGCAGTAAGAGAAAATATTTCTTAAAGTGATAATTAATTTGTGAAACGCAAGGTGCAAAATACTTTCAAGGTCAGGACTCGGTAATTCTGAAGATGAATATAGTTGCACCATTGTGACCGGTTATGGACCACTTTAATCAGCTATTATCTCTACCAGATTCACTAGGGTCCAATAATTAATCATCCTAGAGACTTATCAAACGCACGAAGTATCATTATTATCCAGATGCGACCTGATAGTTTTGAATAAATTGGGCATATATGGTACCACTCCAATGAGTCCAAACTAAGATTTCTGACGATTTGCAAATGTATGAAGCAACCCAGTTAATACAGAGGAACAAATCATAACAGTATAATTAGAAATTTGTCTAGTAATAAATTAATATCGTCTCAAAGTAATTTTAAGTGAATTTTTGCAACTGTCAGCCACTGAGTAGGTGGTATTGATTTAAGAGTAAGTGAATTCACCAGTATCGGAATTTCTTTAGGGATAAATGTCATGGTTATTCGCTTTATTATTTATTCCTAATAAACTACGCTACATAACTTCTCATCCGTTATTGTTTCCGCATAAAAATGCGGCTAACAAAGTATGATTTAAATGTAAGTCATAGTTAGTCAATCACTTAAATATCCAAGATTCTACAATTGAGCTAAATGATTAAACAAAGGTTTTAATAGTACTTTCTGCACGAATTATACCTATACGTCAAAGACTAATGAGTTAGTAGTGAAGTAACTTCTAACTGGTTTGGTGCAAATCTTGCTATGCTTGTGAGATATGATAGCTCGGACCGATGCATACGTGCTAGGTTTCATGTAGTTCATACATATATATACACAGCCAGTTTAATCCTCCAGTCTATTCTAGTTTAAATAGTATAATATTGTCACTAACCCTCATTATATTGTTTATATTTCCAGGGATACGGAATGTCGTAATGTCTACAGAGTTTTCTTTGCTACCGCTTTTGGCACTTTATTGTCGCGTCCAAATTCGAAATATGCTTAGGTGATAAGGTTACTATCCGTAAGCATCGACTTACATATACTACTTGTGGTTTTGTTTTGTCTGAAACGTTTTAGGTCGATTCACAGAATAATTCCACATATTTTTTAACTTCAAATCGATTTGACTTGATGCATCTAATATCGTATGACATTCATTCCGACGACTTTTGTTTTAAATGTTTTGTACATTACTAGATCACATTGGGTGCTATGAAGGACTCTGTACCAGAAGTTGCTCTTCAAGGAATTGAGTTTTGGTCTACAGTATGTGATGAAGAAATCGATTTGGCTATTGACGTTGCCGAGTGCTTCGAGAAAGAGCTTTGCAATTTATCGTGCCAATTTTAATGGAAATTCTTGCTCAGCAGGATGAATCCATGGATGACGACGAGTGGAACCCTAGTAAAGCTGCTGGTGTGTGTTTAATGCTACTGGCACAATGTTGCGAAGATCCAGTTGTTAATCTTGTCATACCATTTGTAAAAGAGAATATCAAAAAGCCTGATTGGCGATACAGAGACGCTGCTGTCATGAGTTTTGGTAGTATTCTTGAAGGTCCAGACCCTGCAGCATTAAAGGTTAATTTTTTGGGACGTACTCTTATAGTTTGAGCAAATTTATTGGTAACCTTAAAATGTTGTATTCATCAATGTTTTATGACTCAGCGATAGTCGTTATATGGTTCAAATTAGTTACAAGTCTGTCAGTGGATCTTAATAGACATATATAATCCTTCGGAAAACGGAGTAGTAACAATTAACATTTTCACCTGGTATTTCGCTTGTTTTCGTAAATTTCACTGTCTACCATTTTCCATTGTTAAATGAATTGAATGTTATCTTGATTCGAACTCATCCTTTTTCCTCATACTCAGTGATGAATGCCAATATTGGTCAAATTTCTATGAAAATTTACATTGTTCATTTATTACATACTTTTATTCATTGTTATAAACTAGGATTTCAACTATTTGATTGACTGAAGATTACTAAATAAAGGAATGCAATATTAATCAATAGGCCAAGTGATAATCTTACACAAAGTGCGATGTGTACACGATTAAACTATTCAAACTCTTTCAGATTATGCTTAGAATAGTTGTTATATAACCGCCTGTTTGGTATAACTGTTACAGTATTATGGTCACTTCTAGGTCAATTCCTTTGTTTATTGAATTTCTCTTGGTATTATAGTTATTATGATTCGACGTTTGATCGATAAGTCACAAGTTTAGACCTGTATTTGGTGTAGGCACTTTGGTGGTACATCCTACCCCCTCCCAAGAAAATAGATTTTTTCATCGGATTTATTTGTTGCTAATAAGTATGCTACATTATTGTTGTCGTTTTGGTGATAATTGATCAGGCATTATCATCTTTTTCTTTAGCCCCTGGTAGAATCTGCTATGCCTGTAATAATTGAATTGCTGCGTGACGAGTCTCCAGCTGTTCGTGATACAGCTGCATGGACTATTGGACGTGTGTGTGAAACTCTCCCTGAAGTTGCTCTTCATGAAGCATATTTAGTTCCTCTGTTAACTGGGTTAGTTGAAGGGTTGTCCGCCGAACCAAGAGTTGCTGCCAATGTGTGTTGGGCGTTTTCCAGTCTGGCCGAAAGTGCTTATGATGCCGCCTCAGGTATCTATTTTTCACAACATCTTTCAAGTAGCGTTAACATAATTACATGATGTATTCACGATGTTAACATCACCATTCAATTATAAGTCGATCGTTCCTCGTGTCACGTCATGTGAAGGCTGTTGAATCAGTGATTTTTGTATGAATAACTTATTTTTTATTGTTTTTATTTAACAAGTGGGTATATCCAGTTCAAACGATAGAAATCAATTACTCAGAATCATTGCCAGTAATTATAGTTATATAGTAAATGACAGTTACATCATTCATGAAATTAGTCATCATTCATTACAGTCAAGGAAATGAACATGTAACACAACCATATTGTTTCACCTCATGATGCTTTTTATCATCATAGAACATAAAGTGGAGAAGAGTTTTTTGTTGCTTATCTCCAACGAAATCATGCTTTTAATGGTTCTAAAAATCAAGGTTCCAATTAACCCAATTTTTTGAATTATATTTTTATAATGTCTGTAAAAATTACATAATCAAAAGTACCTACCGTTGTGCTCTTTGTGATGATTTAATGTGCTTACTAAGTTAGGCACTCAAATATCCTTCAAGTCTAACTTCTCCACTGTTCAAGCCATCGTTGTGTTATATCAAAGTATTGGCGCGCATTTGTCACAAAATGGTTCGTATGTTTTAGATTTCGTTTTTCATTTATTATCCTTTACCACCAATTTTTGTTGAGTCTTTGGAAAAATGTTTGGTCTAAATCGTGCCAACTCAACTTTAGTTTAGACATCTCGAAATAGTTTTAACTGAATCGCACAAATTGATTTGAAGCCTAGTTCATAAAGGTTTACTATAAAACTAATCCTAGATCGTTCCTGCAAGTAAGTGACTTAAAATAATTTATCGACTATTTGTAAGACATATTACAAAAAACATCATTGCTTAACTAAAAGGCGAGTATCATATAAGCAACTCGATGTTGTAGAAAACATCAATTTGATAATATGAAACGTTAAGTGCATTTATACTGATAGTCATAAATTATCTTCTCAATTTCAATATCCCTTTTTATTTCAGAAAATTCCGGTCATAATGGCGAACCCAGAACCTATATACTTTCTCAATACTTTAATGTGATTACAGAACGTTTACTAGCAACGTCTAGTCGACCAGATGGTGGGCAACATAATCTTCGTAATGCAGCGTACTCCGCTTTAATGGCACTTATGCGGTCTGCAGCCCAGGATTGTTATTGTGAAGTTCAACGTGTAACATTGATTGTTCTTGAGCGACTAGAGTCGATCATCGGGCTGGAACATCAGATTGTTTCACATCAAGACAGAGCACAATTTAATGATTTACAGTCACTTTTATGTGGTACCTTACAGTCCGTTTTGCGAAAGATAAGTAAGGAGGATGCACCTGCAATATCAGATAAAGTAAGACCTTTTTCATTAATTTACATATGTTGATTTGTTAAACTACACATGCTTTATACTCGAGTAATTGAAATATTCTTCAGTTATAGGTGATATAAAATAATTCAGGTTGATAATTTGAGAGAAAATTAAAAAGATGGAATTCGGTACATTTGAATTAACGGTACCAATAATAATGGAAAATATCCACTAGGTATATCATTCTCGCTGAACTGACAGAATTGATTGTTCTTATTCAGTGGAGTAGTTACTGGTTGAAGCGCTCAGCTGTAAGCCACTAAGTCGCAATTTTGAATGCCACCTTACTACGCTTTCGGTGTCATTAACCCTTAGCACTTGGAGTGTTTGTGAAAATCAAGTGCATGGATCTAAGCGTGATTAGTTAAAAGCTTAAACATGGATATGTTCTCGTCAATGCGATTAACTTTGAGCCGTCACTCCTTCGTTTGTACACAACTCACTTCACAGTCTCTGAAACTGATATCGGAACATCGATATTTTCTCTAACAGGAAATACACGAATAACAGACCCAAACAATCTCTCGAAAAGTTAGTCGAATAACTAGATAATACAGAATTTGAAAGAAAATCCTTTATCATTCTTGTTTTTGTTTTTCGAGGAACATGTATTCATTATTTTCATTTACTGCGGATTTCCAGTTATTTTCATTTATGATATTCTCAGTTCTTGATTAGTTTACAATGTAGTAATAAATCATTATATTGAATGTTTGTCACAGTAGCGGACATGCTCAGTATTAGGTTTTATTAGTAATGGACTTATTCGAATTGCCTAAAACAATTTGTTGTTACCATTCATGATGACCCGATCGAACAACTTTGGTTGGATAACTCATTCCTTTGGGTTCTATCCCATCAATCATGTCGGTTGAAGAGCGACGAAACTTAAATCAACAAACTCATTGTTGGGAAGGAAACTTGTGCTACCATTGTACAGGGATTTGATGGGAGTGATATGTTTCCTTCACTAAACCAACACTGTTGCAATGCCACTTTCTTACAAAAAGAAGATGGTTATTGCGAAGTCATTCCTGTGTTTTATTCTTATCTAGTATTCTACGACACGCCAATTATACCGACTTGATCTCAAATCAGAACAAGACTTAAGCAAGTGGCAAAATAAATTTGGGAATAGAACAGCAGAATACAAAACAAATACACCAAGGTTTTTGTAAAATCCACATTAGAATGTTCCACGTCTTGTTGTAAAGCCAATCCGAATTTTGGACATCTAAAACTACCCACAAAAGGCAGTATGTTACAGGCCCCGAGCAGTTGCAGTCAAGTTACTAGGTCGTCAAGACAACTAACTCAGTTTCCTTTCTAGGTGCCCCTCAAGAAAGCGAGCCCGTATACCTTTAGCATTACTTTAGATCTTGTATATTTACTTTTTCCCTGTCCCATATGGCTAAAAATTACATATTTTTTTGTCCTATTTCTTTCGATATTTAATGCTTAAAGTCATAGGAGTATCATTTAGTTTTTCGTCTAAACTCTTACTGTTTAGGTAATGTTGGCTCTTATGTCCATGTTTCGAACTACTACTACATCGGAAGGTTCTGGTGACCAAACTGCAGTCAATGGGGAAACAGATAAAACTAAGTTCAGTGATGGTGTGCAAGAAGATGCATTGCTTGCAGTATCTGCACTTGTTGAAGCCGTTGGCGAGTCGTTTGTTAAATATGTGAATGATTTTATGCCTATTTTGGTAATTTGTTTACGAAATCATAGAGAAACACAAGTGTGTATGAATGCAGTTGGATTATTAGGAGATATGTGTCGTGTTTTAAACAAGAACTTACTAGCACACTGTGATGGTCTTATCACCATTCTGATGGAAATTTTACAAGTACGTTATCATTCCCATTAACTTACGGTTACGTAATTCTTCATTTTCACTAATAGTCTTTGCAAAACATTTTTTTATTGACATTCTCAATTCACTGGTTCGTAAACAGTTTTATCAGATGGCGATTGAATATAGTCATAGTTATACCAGGTCTTATTATTTAGTGGCTATCAGTGCATAATTAGAAATATTAATAATTTCACATTCACTGAATTTTTCTAAATTCCTCTTTACCCTACCGAATGCATAATCCTTTGGAACAGAGAATTGAACTTATATCAACGAATCAGCAAATGTTATTATTCAGCTATTCTGCCATTTTGAAGCACTTCATGACGACTGAGTGGATATTGTTGGAGTTGGATGCAAAGAGAATTGATTGATGGGGTTGTGAGTCTTCTTCAATTCCTGTGGTTGGGACATCTATTACGTCTTCCCTCAAATTATCGGCTTAAATTTGTTTTATACCTTTCCTCAAGTTAATCCTCCCTCCCTGTACTATATTTTATATGGCTATACTATTTTCTTACTACCACTAGAGTAGCTACTGTTTCTAGTGATATAGTGCTCATCTTGTTGTAATGTTGAGGTATAGCAATTTGAACCCCTGCATATATGTGCTAGATTCTATTTCATACATACATGATCAAACACCAACCATCTCAAAGCAAGAGGTTGGATGGTGTGGGAGTAGGGTGAAAGAAAGGTAGGGGCTATCAAACCAAAACTTGACACCAGCTCGTAGAGTCTTTTACTGTTGGTCTAAGCTGTGTTAGAAAATGCAATTGATGTATGCTGTGTCTCCGAAACACGCATACAGGACCCAAGCATGGTCATCCGTTTGACCTCCCCTAATCAATGCAGCGAAACAGCACAATTCATTCTTCGTTTATCTGGAGACCCTAGGGCAGGCTCACATGGCCCTGCTGGTGTAAACATAGCACTAAGCTTACGGGCAAAACATGCACTTCTCGAGTGGATTCCTGTAGACAGTTGTTTATGTGCTGTCCGTCTAAATGTCTCAGTAAGAACTTGGAAAGATAGGGATATGCACCTATGCCTTTTTATCGTCTCTGCTTATGCTCCCACTGACTGCAGTACAGATAGAGTGAAAGATGAGTTCTATATAAAGTTCTCTAGCCTCCTTCAGAAAGCTAGGCAATCAGACATAGTAATTATCGCAGGGGATTTTAATGCCCAAGTCGGTAGGCTAAATCAGGCTGAAAAACACTTAGGTGGGTCACTCGGCATCCCAGCCCAGCGAACGGACAACGGATATCATCTGATACAATTATGTTCAGACTACTGTTTATTTTTAGATAGCACAAACTTTAAGCATAAAGAGAGACATTGTTTAACCTGGTAACCTCCAACATCAACACAACGATGGACGCAAATTGGACACATCAGTATCAGCTATCGTTGGAGAAGCTGCATAGAGGACTGACGCTCATTCGGGGGCATGTGTTTAGAGTTTGACCACGTCCTAGTGAGAGCACGTAATTTCAATGCCTTTTACTGGTCTCGGAAAGGTCACATCAGACAAACCCCTTAGATATAAATTCAAGACTGAAAATGACGAGAATGCATTTAGAAATGGCATAGCTAAGCATTTAATCGCCTACAACCAACAGGTTCATCCTGAAACAGCTTGAAACTATTTTAAAACAGGTGTAAACGCAGCACCCGACCGTGCTGCTACCTTGACGTGGTGATCGGGCTTGCCTATCGTGATGACTCAATCGGGCTATACTGGCTGGAACAATCGTTCCTCTAGGTTCTACCATGCCAGGCAGGTCGGTTGAAGAGCGATGAGACCAAAAGCAGCAAATATAAGGTCCGAGGATGAAGTCATACTGCCGGCTGTACAGAGGTGTGACGGCAGTAAGGTGTTTTCTTCGGACAACCAGCATAGCAGCGATGCTACCTTCCCACAAAGGAAGGGCAGGGTTAGAAAAGGTCGACCCTAAAAATGCACACCTCACCTTACTCCACGGATTTCCGTCTCCGGCAGTAAGGCCTCAACAAGTACGGAGCTACAACAACAACGAGAACCTCTCTCAAAAAGGCCGTGTGTGACCGGCTTCAAGCAGTTGTTCCTTGGGCACTGCGGTCACGCTCCCAGGTCTTTCAGGCCAACCCTAACCCATTTTGCTTTTCAGGTACATCAAGAAGAACCCTTCCACAGCGTGGGCAACTGGGAAGAGAAAACCGCCCTCATACCGCTAACAACACGCAAGATCACTGCCATTTTAATCAAACTCCTTCTATTCCAAATGTTTATCCTGCCCCCACCTTCAAGCCTAAATCCTTATCTTCAACTTCCTCCTGTGTCATTAGTGCTAACGATTCCTGCCTACGAACTAACGTCCCGAGCATATTAAGACCACGCTCCAAACTTCACATTGGTGCATTCAATGTACGAACCCTGTGTCAAATAGGGCAACAAGCCTCCCTAGCTAGGACATTAGAATCCCGCGCCATTGATGTATGTTATGTCTTTGAAACATGCATACATGATCCTAGTGTGGTCATTCACTTGACCTCACCTTGTCAGAATGAACAACTTTCGCGATACACTTTTCGTTTATCTGGCGATTCAACAGCAACTTCTCGTGGGTTCGCCGGTGTAGGTATTGCGTTGAGTATGAAAGCAGAATAGGCGCTTCTTGGATGGATTCCTGTTGACAGTCGCTTATGTGCCGTCCGACTAAATGGTTCAGTAAGAACTCGGAAAGATAGGGACACACGCCGTTGTCTTTTCGTTGTTTCTGCCTACGCTCCCACCGACTGCAGCCTGAATGAAGTGAAAGATGAATTTTACAGAAAACTTTCTGAACTACTTCATAGGGCCAAACACTCAGATTTGGTAATCTTGGCTGGTGATTTTAACGCCCAAATAGGTAGCTTGGACGAATCTGAAAGACATTTAGGTGGATGCTTCAGTGTTCCAGCTCAGAGAACGGATAACGGCGACCGTCTGCTGCAACTTTGCTCAGATGATAGGTTGTTTCTAGCTAACACGTACTTTAAGCATAAGGAGCGACATCGTTTAACATGGAGACCTCCTGGCCCTACTCAACGGTGGACTCAAATAGACCATATTGCGATTAGTCACCGTTGGAGAGGCTCGATAGAAGATTGCCGATCTTTCTGGAGTACATGTTTGGACTCCTACCACGCTCTAGTGCGAGCACGCGTTTAATTGCGTCTTACCGGGCGAGGAAAAACTACCACAGGAAAACCTTTTAGAATTCAGTTTAGTAATGAAACAGCCAAGATTAAATTCCAGGAACAACTGAGGAATCACTTAGGCAATTATAAAGATGCGTCCCGACTAGATACTGTTTGGCAAGATGTTCAAGCAACTGTGGCATCTACAATGATATCTATCAAGGACTTAAATCAGCATGTCAAGAAAAATCAATGGATCTCAATGGCTTCTGTTGATTTAATACACTCCCGAAGACTTATCCCATCGAGCTTCGAACACGATGATGAGCGACGTGTAATCAGGCATAAATTGACGAAAAGTCTGCGAAACGACCGTGAGCAGTGGTGGGTAACGAAAGCAAAGGAAATGGAAAAGGCAGCGGCGATAGGTAACACTAGACAAATTTTCAAGTTGATAAAAGAAACCGGGGTTAAAAAATCCAGCGTTAGTGAGACGATTTCCGAAAAAGATGGAACGCTTATTAGCTCAGTCTAGACGTTTAGAACGATGGGCTGAACACTTCAAGGAACAGTTTAGTTGGCCTTCAGCTGCTCTAAAACTTCCCACTATCTCGAGACAGTCAGAATGGAAAGTCGACCTAGGTCCCCCGACTCTTGTCGAAGTCGAAAAACCTATAGCCAATCTAAGGCGAGGTAAAGCAGCAGGTCCAGACGGATTATCCCCAAAGGTGTTTAAGGATGGTGGTTCCGCATTGACAACAAGGCTGACTGATATTTTGACTAAGGTTTGGGAACTTGACATAATTCCGTCTGACTGGTGTCGATCGTTAATCGTCCCAGTATATAAGAAAGGGTCAAAATCGTCCTGCAATAACCATAGAGGAATTAGTTTGACTAATATAGTGTCTAAAATACTAGCTTCTATAATTATCAGACGCTTAACTACAACTCGTGATCTCCAAATACGAGAAAATCAGACTGGTTTCAGACCTGGTCGCGGTTGTATAGACCAGATATTCACCGTTCGTCAGATCTTAGAACACAGACATACTTTTCGGCGGCCGACAATAGTGGTTTTCCTTGACTTGAAAGCGGCATTTGACTCTGTAGACCGTGAAGTTCTATGGCAGTGTCATTCATTGAAAGGCATGCCTCAAAAGTACATAAAACTTGTTAAGGCTCTTTACTCAAACACTATTAGTCGAGTCAGAGCATATGGCGAACTGTCATCTGAACTTGTAACCTCAAGTGGTGTCCGTCAAGGCTGCCCACTTTCCCCTTTATTGTTTTTATTTAACAGTGGATATATCCAGTTCAAACGATAGAATCAATACTCAGAATCATTGCCAGTAATTATAGTTATATAGTAAATGACAGTTACATCTTCATGAAATTAGTCATCATTCATTACAGTCAAGGAAATGAACATGTAACACAACCATATTGTTTCACCTCATGATGCTTTTTATCATCATAGAACATAAAGTGGAGAAGAGTTTTTTGTTGCTTATCTCCAACGAAATCATGCTTTTAATGGTTCTAAAAATCAAGGTTCCAATTAACCCATTTTTTGAATTATATTTTTATAATGTCTGTAAAAATTACATAATCAAAAGTACCTACCGTTGTGCTCTTTGTGATGATTTAATGTGCTTACTAAGTTAGGCACTCAAATATCCTTCAAGTCTAACTTCTCCACTGTTCAAGCCATCGTTTGTGTTATATCAAAGTATTGGCGCGCATTTGTCACAAAATGGTTCGTATGTTTTAGATTTCGTTTTTCATTTATTATCCTTTACCACCAATTTTTGTTGAGTCTTTGGAAAAATGTTTGGTCTAAATCGTGCCAACTCAACTTTAGTTTAGACATCTCGAAATAGTTTTAACTGAATCGCACAAATTGATTTGAAGCCTAGTTCATAAAGGTTTACTATAAAACTAATCCTAGATCGTTCCTGCAAGTAAGTGACTTAAAATAATTTATCGACTATTTGTAAGACATATTACAAAAAACATCATTGCTTAACTAAAAGGCGAGTATCATATAAGCAACTCGATGTTGTAGAAAACATCAATTTGATAATATGAAACGTTAAGTGCATTTATACTGATAGTCATAAATTATCTTCTCAATTTCAATATCCCTTTTTATTTCAGAAAATTCCGGTCATAATGGCGAACCCAGAACCTATATACTTTCTCAATACTTTAATGTGATTACAGAACGTTTACTAGCAACGTCTAGTCGACCAGATGGTGGGCAACATAATCTTCGTAATGCAGCGTACTCCGCTTTAATGGCACTTATGCGGTCTGCAGCCCAGGATTGTTATTGTGAAGTTCAACGTGTAACATTGATTGTTCTTGAGCGACTAGAGTCGATCATCGGGCTGGAACATCAGATTGTTTCACATCAAGACAGAGCACAATTTAATGATTTACAGTCACTTTTATGTGGTACCTTACAGTCCGTTTTGCGAAAGATAAGTAAGGAGGATGCACCTGCAATATCAGATAAAGTAAGACCTTTTTCATTAATTTACATATGTTGATTTGTTAAACTACACATGCTTTATACTCGAGTAATTGAAATATTCTTCAGTTATAGGTGATATAAAATAATTCAGGTTGATAATTTGAGAGAAAATTAAAAAGATGGAATTCGGTACATTTGAATTAACGGTACCAATAATAATGGAAAATATCCACTAGGTATATCATTCTCGCTGAACTGACAGAATTGATTGTTCTTATTCAGTGGAGTAGTTACTGGTTGAAGCGCTCAGCTGTAAGCCACTAAGTCGCAATTTTGAATGCCACCTTACTACGCTTTCGGTGTCATTAACCCTTAGCACTTGGAGTGTTTGTGAAAATCAAGTGCATGGATCTAAGCGTGATTAGTTAAAAGCTTAAACATGGATATGTTCTCGTCAATGCGATTAACTTTGAGCCGTCACTCCTTCGTTTGTACACAACTCACTTCACAGTCTCTGAAACTGATATCGGAACATCGATATTTTCTCTAACAGGAAATACACGAATAACAGACCCAAACAATCTCTCGAAAAGTTAGTCGAATAACTAGATAATACAGAATTTGAAAGAAATCCTTTATCATTCTTGTTTTGTTTTTCGAGGAACATGTATTCATTATTTTCATTTACTGCGGATTTCCAGTTATTTTCATTTATGATATTCTCAGTTCTTGATTAGTTTACAATGTAGTAATAAATCATTATATTGAATGTTTGTCACAGTAGCGGACATGCTCAGTATTAGGTTTTATTAGTAATGGACTTATTCGAATTGCCTAAAACAATTTGTTGTTACCATTCATGATGACCCGATCGAACAACTTTGGTTGGATAACTCATTCCTTTGGGTTCTATCCCATCAATCATGTCGGTTGAAGAGCGACGAAACTTAAATCAACAAACTCATTGTTGGGAAGGAAACTTGTGCTACCATTGTACAGGGATTTGATGGGAGTGATATGTTTCCTTCACTAAACCAACACTGTTGCAATGCCACTTTCTTACAAAAAGAAGATGGTTATTGCGAAGTCATTCCTGTGTTTTATTCTTATCTAGTATTCTACGACACGCCAATTATACCGACTTGATCTCAAATCAGAACAAGACTTAAGCAAGTGGCAAAATAAATTTGGGAATAGAACAGCAGAATACAAAACAAATACACCAAGGTTTTTGTAAAATCCACATTAGAATGTTCCACGTCTTGTTGTAAAGCCAATCCGAATTTTGGACATCTAAAACTACCCACAAAAGGCAGTATGTTACAGGCCCCGAGCAGTTGCAGTCAAGTTACTAGGTCGTCAAGACAACTAACTCAGTTTCCTTTCTAGGTGCCCCTCAAGAAAGCGAGCCCGTATACCTTTAGCATTACTTTAGATCTTGTATATTTACTTTTTCCCTGTCCCATATGGCTAAAAATTACATATTTTTTTGTCCTATTTCTTTCGATATTTAATGCTTAAAGTCATAGGAGTATCATTTAGTTTTTCGTCTAAACTCTTACTGTTTAGGTAATGTTGGCTCTTATGTCCATGTTTCGAACTACTACTACATCGGAAGGTTCTGGTGACCAAACTGCAGTCAATGGGGAAACAGATAAAACTAAGTTCAGTGATGGTGTGCAAGAAGATGCATTGCTTGCAGTATCTGCACTTGTTGAAGCCGTTGGCGAGTCGTTTGTTAAATATGTGAATGATTTTATGCCTATTTTGGTAATTTGTTTACGAAATCATAGAGAAACACAAGTGTGTATGAATGCAGTTGGATTATTAGGAGATATGTGTCGTGTTTTAAACAAGAACTTACTAGCACACTGTGATGGTCTTATCACCATTCTGATGGAAATTTTACAAGTACGTTATCATTCCCATTAACTTACGGTTACGTAATTCTTCATTTTCACTAATAGTCTTTGCAAAACATTTTTTTATTGACATTCTCAATTCACTGGTTCGTAAACAGTTTTATCAGATGGCGATTGAATATAGTCATAGTTATACCAGGTCTTATTATTTAGTGGCTATCAGTGCATAATTAGAAATATTAATAATTTCACATTCACTGAATTTTTCTAAATTCCTCTTTACCCTACCGAATGCATAATCCTTTGGAACAGAGAATTGAACTTATATCAACGAATCAGCAAATGTTATTATTCAGCTATTCTGCCATTTTGAAGCACTTCATGACGACTGAGTGGATATTGTTGGAGTTGGATGCAAAGAGAATTGATTGATGGGGTTGTGAGTCTTCTTCAATTCCTGTGGTTGGGACATCTATTACGTCTTCCCTCAAATTATCGGCTTAAATTTGTTTTATACCTTTCCTCAAGTTAATCCTCCCTCCCTGTACTATATTTTATATGGCTATACTATTTTCTTACTACCACTAGAGTAGCTACTGTTTCTAGTGATATAGTGCTCATCTTGTTGTAATGTTGAGGTATAGCAATTTGAACCCCTGCATATATGTGCTAGATTCTATTTCATACATACATGATCAAACACCAACCATCTCAAAGCAAGAGGTTGGATGGTGTGGGAGTAGGGTGAAAGAAAGGTAGGGGCTATCAAACCAAAACTTGACACCAGCTCGTAGAGTCTTTTACTGTTGGTCTAAGCTGTGTTAGAAAATGCAATTGATGTATGCTGTGTCTCCGAAACACGCATACAGGACCCAAGCATGGTCATCCGTTTGACCTCCCCTAATCAATGCAGCGAAACAGCACAATTCATTCTTCGTTTATCTGGAGACCCTAGGGCAGGCTCACATGGCCCTGCTGGTGTAAACATAGCACTAAGCTTACGGGCAAAACATGCACTTCTCGAGTGGATTCCTGTAGACAGTTGTTTATGTGCTGTCCGTCTAAATGTCTCAGTAAGAACTTGGAAAGATAGGGATATGCACCTATGCCTTTTTATCGTCTCTGCTTATGCTCCCACTGACTGCAGTACAGATAGAGTGAAAGATGAGTTCTATATAAAGTTCTCTAGCCTCCTTCAGAAAGCTAGGCAATCAGACATAGTAATTATCGCAGGGGATTTTAATGCCCAAGTCGGTAGGCTAAATCAGGCTGAAAAACACTTAGGTGGGTCACTCGGCATCCCAGCCCAGCGAACGGACAACGGATATCATCTGATACAATTATGTTCAGACTACTGTTTATTTTTAGATAGCACAAACTTTAAGCATAAAGAGAGACATTGTTTAACCTGGTAACCTCCAACATCAACACAACGATGGACGCAAATTGGACACATCAGTATCAGCTATCGTTGGAGAAGCTGCATAGAGGACTGACGCTCATTCGGGGGCATGTGTTTAGAGTTTGACCACGTCCTAGTGAGAGCACGTAATTTCAATGCCTTTTACTGGTCTCGGAAAGGTCACATCAGACAAACCCCTTAGATATAAATTCAAGACTGAAAATGACGAGAATGCATTTAGAAATGGCATAGCTAAGCATTTAATCGCCTACAACCAACAGGTTCATCCTGAAACAGCTTGAAACTATTTTAAAACAGGTGTAAACGCAGCACCCGACCGTGCTGCTACCTTGACGTGGTGATCGGGCTTGCCTATCGTGATGACTCAATCGGGCTATACTGGCTGGAACAATCGTTCCTCTAGGTTCTACCATGCCAGGCAGGTCGGTTGAAGAGCGATGAGACCAAAAGCAGCAAATATAAGGTCCGAGGATGAAGTCATACTGCCGGCTGTACAGAGGTGTGACGGCAGTAAGGTGTTTTCTTCGGACAACCAGCATAGCAGCGATGCTACCTTCCCACAAAGGAAGGGCAGGGTTAGAAAAGGTCGACCCTAAAAATGCACACCTCACCTTACTCCACGGATTTCCGTCTCCGGCAGTAAGGCCTCAACAAGTACGGAGCTACAACAACAACGAGAACCTCTCTCAAAAAGGCCGTGTGTGACCGGCTTCAAGCAGTTGTTCCTTGGGCACTGCGGTCACGCTCCCAGGTCTTTCAGGCCAACCCTAACCCATTTTGCTTTTCAGGTACATCAAGAAGAACCCTTCCACAGCGTGGGCAACTGGGAAGAGAAAACCGCCCTCATACCGCTAACAACACGCAAGATCACTGCCATTTTAATCAAACTCCTTCTATTCCAAATGTTTATCCTGCCCCCACCTTCAAGCCTAAATCCTTATCTTCAACTTCCTCCTGTGTCATTAGTGCTAACGATTCCTGCCTACGAACTAACGTCCCGAGCATATTAAGACCACGCTCCAAACTTCACATTGGTGCATTCAATGTACGAACCCTGTGTCAAATAGGGCAACAAGCCTCCCTAGCTAGGACATTAGAATCCCGCGCCATTGATGTATGTTATGTCTTTGAAACATGCATACATGATCCTAGTGTGGTCATTCACTTGACCTCACCTTGTCAGAATGAACAACTTTCGCGATACACTTTTCGTTTATCTGGCGATTCAACAGCAACTTCTCGTGGGTTCGCCGGTGTAGGTATTGCGTTGAGTATGAAAGCAGAATAGGCGCTTCTTGGATGGATTCCTGTTGACAGTCGCTTATGTGCCGTCCGACTAAATGGTTCAGTAAGAACTCGGAAAGATAGGGACACACGCCGTTGTCTTTTCGTTGTTTCTGCCTACGCTCCCACCGACTGCAGCCTGAATGAAGTGAAAGATGAATTTTACAGAAAACTTTCTGAACTACTTCATAGGGCCAAACACTCAGATTTGGTAATCTTGGCTGGTGATTTTAACGCCCAAATAGGTAGCTTGGACGAATCTGAAAGACATTTAGGTGGATGCTTCAGTGTTCCAGCTCAGAGAACGGATAACGGCGACCGTCTGCTGCAACTTTGCTCAGATGATAGGTTGTTTCTAGCTAACACGTACTTTAAGCATAAGGAGCGACATCGTTTAACATGGAGACCTCCTGGCCCTACTCAACGGTGGACTCAAATAGACCATATTGCGATTAGTCACCGTTGGAGAGGCTCGATAGAAGATTGCCGATCTTTCTGGAGTACATGTTTGGACTCCTACCACGCTCTAGTGCGAGCACGCGTTTAATTGCGTCTTACCGGGCGAGGAAAAACTACCACAGGAAAACCTTTTAGAATTCAGTTTAGTAATGAAACAGCCAAGATTAAATTCCAGGAACAACTGAGGAATCACTTAGGCAATTATAAAGATGCGTCCCGACTAGATACTGTTTGGCAAGATGTTCAAGCAACTGTGGCATCTACAATGATATCTATCAAGGACTTAAATCAGCATGTCAAGAAAAATCAATGGATCTCAATGGCTTCTGTTGATTTAATACACTCCCGAAGACTTATCCCATCGAGCTTCGAACACGATGATGAGCGACGTGTAATCAGGCATAAATTGACGAAAAGTCTGCGAAACGACCGTGAGCAGTGGTGGGTAACGAAAGCAAAGGAAATGGAAAAGGCAGCGGCGATAGGTAACACTAGACAAATTTTCAAGTTGATAAAAGAAACCGGGGTTAAAAAATCCAGCGTTAGTGAGACGATTTCCGAAAAAGATGGAACGCTTATTAGCTCAGTCTAGACGTTTAGAACGATGGGCTGAACACTTCAAGGAACAGTTTAGTTGGCCTTCAGCTGCTCTAAAACTTCCCACTATCTCGAGACAGTCAGAATGGAAAGTCGACCTAGGTCCCCCGACTCTTGTCGAAGTCGAAAAACCTATAGCCAATCTAAGGCGAGGTAAAGCAGCAGGTCCAGACGGATTATCCCCAAAGGTGTTTAAGGATGGTGGTTCCGCATTGACAACAAGGCTGACTGATATTTTGACTAAGGTTTGGGAACTTGACATAATTCCGTCTGACTGGTGTCGATCGTTAATCGTCCCAGTATATAAGAAAGGGTCAAAATCGTCCTGCAATAACCATAGAGGAATTAGTTTGACTAATATAGTGTCTAAAATACTAGCTTCTATAATTATCAGACGCTTAACTACAACTCGTGATCTCCAAATACGAGAAAATCAGACTGGTTTCAGACCTGGTCGCGGTTGTATAGACCAGATATTCACCGTTCGTCAGATCTTAGAACACAGACATACTTTTCGGCGGCCGACAATAGTGGTTTTCCTTGACTTGAAAGCGGCATTTGACTCTGTAGACCGTGAAGTTCTATGGCAGTGTCATTCATTGAAAGGCATGCCTCAAAAGTACATAAAACTTGTTAAGGCTCTTTACTCAAACACTATTAGTCGAGTCAGAGCATATGGCGAACTGTCATCTGAACTTGTAACCTCAAGTGGTGTCCGTCAAGGCTGCCCACTTTCCCCATTTTTGTTTAATTTCATAGTTGACATACTGTTAGAAATTACACTTTCATCGTCTGACTTTTCAGGAATTGGTCTCTGTTATGTTTCTAGCTATAACGACCCAAATACTTCTATTGCTTAGTATTCTTAGACACCGAACACTTGACAAGATCCCAAATCAGAACACTTTTGAACAGGAACAAATTATATTCCAAATAACAAGGGTAGACAGAAGTAGGAATCGTTAGTTAGACAAACGTTAATGTATTTATAGTATTTACATAAGAAGCTTCCAGAATCTTCTGCAACAATCCACTGGAGCTGATTGGTTTAGAAGTAGCCAATCAGCGTGCGCCATCACGATCATGCACTGAGCATGCTTTAATCCGGTCTATATCCCACTAACACCTCCCCCTTGAGCAGATTCGTAGGATCTGGTGTTAGGATTCACCTGCAGCCGTTGTACTGGTTTGTGCTTACGATTTGTCCACCTTCTAGGTAATAAGGAAGTGGTACCATCCTTCGTTTGTACAGCGACTGTCCTGTCTGTTTCAGGTATGTTGATCTCAAAGGTGTCTAGCAGAACATCGAGTGGTAGTCTGTACCGCGTCTCGTTGTTGGCGATGCAGGTTGGTTTCAGTTGGTTCGCATGACGCACCCAGACTTCTGAGCCAACAGACACCTCGTACACCACATTTCCTTTCTTTTGCACGATCCGACCAGCCGTCCAGGTAGGATGTTTGCCTCGATAGTCCATAGCAAGTACCCTTTGACCCACAGTGAACAATCGTCTTTGCGCCCCATGCCGACGATTGAACTGTTTCTCCATATTTACGTTTCGTTTAGGCTCAAGAGCTGGCGTCGGACGGATGCTATCGAAATGTGTCCGTATTTTTCTGCTCAGTAATGCTTCCGCTGGAGAGACCCCGTTAGTTGTCTGAGGGTTCGGTGTGGAACGGTAGATAAGCAAGAACCTCTCTAAGATCTCTTCGGTTGCCCCCTCCCCTCTTGATTTTTTCAGAGCATCTTTAAATGTACCAACAAAGCGCTCTACTTGGCCATTTGATTGAGGGTGGAATGGAGGTGTTCGGATGTGATTGATTCCGTTCTGGCGACAAAAGTCTGAGAAGATAGCAGACGTAAACTGTGTTCCGTTGTCGCTGACTATTTGTTCTGGAACCCCGAACGACTGAATAATTGACGTAGTTTTCTGACTGTGCAGCTTGCGGTTGGATGCTCCATGAGGAAAATTTCTGGCCACTTGCTGTAAGCATCAACTACCAGAAGGTAAGTTTGTCCATGAAGTGGACCAGCAAAGTCCAAATGTATACGCTGCCACGGTGAGTGTGGTATTGGCCATGATTGCAACTCTGCTTTCCTCGGTGCTTTTGTTGCTAATGCACATTTAGTACACGAACGGGATAGCTGCTCAAGCTGAGTGTCTAATTGCGGCCAGTAAACATAACTTCGTGCTAGCGCTATCATGCGATTTATTCCGGGATGTCCTGCGTGCAGCTGTTCGAGCACTGCTGGTTGTAGCTTCTTCGGAATTATGACGCGTTCGGCGAACAGAAGGCAGTCGTCAATGATTGGGAGAGACAGCCTGCGCTGGTAAAACTGCTGAAGCTCCGTAGAGTTGGTCTTCGAGGGCCACCCTTCTAGATGGAACTTTCTAATCACTACGATCGGCGCTGCCATGCAGTACTTGACCGTTTGGATTACTCCAGCTTGCTGCAAACGATTAAGTTCCTGATCAACTAATTCAAGAGCAGCGTATGGTACAGGACGTCTCGGACGAAAAATGGGTTTAGCATCTGGTTTCACGGGTAGATGAACTTTCATTTTGGTGCAGTGACCAAGGGTATTTTGAAAAACAGGAGCGAATTGTCTCTTCAGCTTTTCCAGTAACTTTTCACCTGTCTGTTTTGCACGTATAGGGGTGTCTAATGCTGGACACGACACGCTGCAAACACTGTTGATGGGTACATCCATTATTCCAAGTTTTTCTAGCATATCAAGACCAAGGAGATCAAGGTATGGTCGTTCTGTAAGATAGCATATTCCTTTACAGCTATTTCCGTTGAAGGAAAATTCACACTGTAATTCGCCAACCAGTTGCAGAACTCCTCCTGAAGCGTTTTAGCAATTTTCTTAGATGGCTTTATTGGCGGTTTCCCAAGCAGGTTATATGTTTCTCTAGACACTAGGGTGATATCGGATGCTGTGTCGATTTGAAGACGAGCAGGTATGCCGTTAATCTGGATAGTAACATACTTTCTCTGAATGTCATAGTCTGTTTGAAAGGCTGCTACCAGAGAAAGTGATTGAGATTCGGCTGACTTCACCATGTGTCGAGGACGTCTATGTTTCTTCTTGGGCTGGGACGTACGATTCGGTGGGCAATGATCTTCTTTATGACCACATTTATTGCACTTCCGACATTTATGCTTCTTAAATGGGCAGAATCGTACAAAGTGCCAATCACCACATAACCAACATGCAGTCGTTGGTTTGTTACCACTTGTTCTCGGTTTTTGAGCTTTTAACCTAGTAATAGCGTTGACACTACTGCAGGTTAAATTAGGATTTACCTGTTCAATTAACTGATTGTCGTGTCTGATGTTTTGTAGCCGCTTACACTCATCTGTCAATGTTCTGAGTGTAATGTTTGGATCTTGATCCAGTCGAGTTAAGAGTCTAGTTCTAATCTCAGCATCTTGAGGTGATTGAAGAGCTTTGATGAATATAAGGCATTTAAATTGGTCTTCTGTCAACGAGCGTAACTTGAACCGTTCACACTCTCTGTTGACGATGTCTGCTAGAGCACCATATTCATCAGTTTCGCGTTTCACCAAATTAAGACACTGATAACGAATACTAAACAATGAAGATGATTCGCCGAATATCTCTGATAATTGAGCTACCGTTTCATCGAAGCTGAGCTCTCGAGGTAACTTTGGTAATATATGATCAGCATAGCGTGCATGTTCATTACTTCCCAGCTTACGCATCAGCAATCGAGTTTTCCATGCATCATCTTGTTTACAGAATTCTATTCTGAATGTGTCTTCCAACGTTTGAACCACATGAGGAAGGTATTTCCACTATCGGGGTCATAATAGAATTCTGGTATGCTGCTGGCAACTGCATCACAAGAAGTACTTGAAAAAGCATGTGAACTTGAACAATGGGTGTTCAGCTGTTGCGTAAGGGTTTCTAACAACCGCATTTGTGCATCAAGTTGTGCTTGCTGTTGTTGTAGTATTCGATTGAGCTGGTCATCTGATATCGGCATTTTGAACGTGTTTTCCTTTTTCCCCGTCGCCACTGTTAAGTTTCTAAATATAACGACCCAAATACTTCTATTGCTTAGTATTCTTAGACACCGAACACTTGACAAGATCCCAAATCAGAACACTTTTGAACAGGAACAAATTATATTCCAAATAACAAGGGTAGACAGAAGTAGGAATCGTTAGTTAGACAAACGTTAATGTATTTATAGTATTTACATAAGAAGCTTCCAGAATCTTCTGCAACAATCCACTGGAGCTGATTGGTTTAGAAGTAGCCAATCAGCGTGCGCCATCACGATCATGCACTGAGCATGCTTTAATCCGGTCTATATCCCACTAACAATCTCCTACCAGGAGATCCACTTATTGACTTAGAATATGCTGACGATATAGTCCTGTTTGGCGAAGACGCTGATAAGATGCCGAAACTTTTAACAGCAATAAGCTCGAATGCAAGCATTTTCGGAATGCGTTTCTCCCCCTCTAAATGCAAACTATTGCTCCAGGACTGGTTTTCGTCACCCCTGAACTAAAGATAGGGAGTGAAGTAGTTGAGCACGTCGACCACTTCACTTATCTTGGAAGTCTGATTAGCCCTAATGGGTTAGTCTCTGACGAAATCTCAGTACGAATTCAAAAAGCTCGTTTGGCTTTTGACAACTTACGTCACCTATGGCGTAGACGAGATATTTGTCTCTCAACGAAAGGGAGAGTGTACTGCGCAACAGTTCGCTCTGTCTTACTGTATGGATGTGAGACGTGGCCATCAAGGGTAGATGACACTCGAAGGTTATTAGTTTTTGACCATCTATGTCTACGAAACATCGCTCGCGTTAGTTGGGGTCACCGAGTAAGTAATAACGAGGTTAGACGACGGGTGTTAGGCAAATGTGGTAAATCGGTCGATGAGGTTGTGAATCTTCATCGACTGAGGTGGTTGGGACATGTGTTGCGTATGCCCAACCACCGTCTTCCTCGACGCGCATTGCTGGCTGATATAGGATTAGGATGGAAGAGAGTTAGAGGCGGCCAAACGGAAACATGGCATCAGTCCATGAAGTCACTGACTGCCGGTTTGAGTCGTGTTGGTAGCTGCAGACTACCTGGATGGGGTCCTCGCAATTACCGTAACCAGTGGCTAGAAACACTGAGTGACATGGCCGAGAATTGGTCACAATGGCGCAGTTGTATTCACTCATTGTCCTTCCTTAAATCATAAGCTTTATATTATTCCATAGCTTTCTTTCTACGCTTCCTGAACCATGTCTATATGTTCACATTCCTTGTAGTATTATTATTTTATTTTGTTGAAGTAACTTCTACTAATGGTGGTGGTGTTAATCTTGCGATGCCATGGTGGTATGACAACTTAAACCGATGCACACATGTGCCAGGTTCTATGTTGATTGTACATACACATACATACGTAAACGCAGCAGCGTTATCTGCATCTAACTTCAATCCAAAGGTTATGAAAGACCATTGGGTCCTCTTGAACTTTCAGTGAACTGATGGAGGATCGAAAACTCGTTTCAGCAGGCTCGGAGTATAGTGAAGGACGACGACAACTGAAACGTAGACTGACGAAGTCTGCCTATGGATCGTGAACAGTGGTGAACGACAAAAGCAAATCTTTGGTAGCATCGGCGGCGGAAGCAATAGTAGACAGCTGTTCCAACTTATCAAAGGACACTGGTATTAAGAAATCGGCGGTTAGTGAAATTATCTCCGCAGAAGATGGATCTATGATTCGCTCTCAGTTTAGATGATTAGAGCAATAGGCGGAGCACTTTCGGGAATAATTCGACTAATTGCCAGCTTACGTACTATCCCCAAGCTACCTGAATGGAAAACTGACACAGATCCCCAACTCTCAGTGAGGTTGAAAAGGCTATAAGTAACTTGAAGCAAGAGAAGGCAGCAGGATCTGATAGGTTGTCTACCAATATCTTTAAGGATGGTTGGCAGGTTAACTGATGTATAAACCAACGTCTGGGAACTGAACATCATCCCATTTGACTGGTCTCGTTCGCTGATCGTTCCAATCTATAAAAAGGGATAGAATCCTGTTGTGATAACCAGAGAGGAATGAGCTTGATTAAAATAGTATCTGGAATATTATCCTCTTAATCATTCGTCGTTTATCCAACACTAGAGAACAGCAGACTCGAGAAAACCAGGCTGGTGTCAGACCTGGACGTGTTTACATTGAACAAATATTCACCCCACGCTGGATTCTCGAACGTAGACATATGTACCAACGTCCAACTATAGTGTATTTCTTGAATTGAAAGCAGCTTTCGACTCTGTAGACCGTGAAGGTCTTGTGGCAGTGTTTGTCATTAAAAGACGTACCTCGAAAGTACATTAACCCTATAAGGCTCTCTATTCGATCACCACTGGTCGAATCAGAGCCTATGACGAATTGTCACGAGAAATATCATCCTCAAGTGGGGTTCATCAGGGTTACCTCTTATTCCCCTTTTATTTAATTTCGTCATAGATGTACTCTTAGTAGTCTCTCTCTCTCTCACTCCTCACTCACTTCTTTTAACTCCTCAGAAATTAATCTCCTTCCTGGAACTCCTATTGTGCGGATTAGAATACGAGATGGTTGTCCAAATATGGTGAAGACGCTGATATTATGTAGAGTTTGCGGAGCACCTTGAGTAACAATGCAAAAAGATATTCAGGGATGCGCTTCTTCCCCTCCTAAATGCGAATTGTTACTGAGAACTCTGGTCTGCTTCTTCACCTAGATTAGTTATTGGGAGTGAAGTAATTGAATGCGTTGACCGCTTCACTTATTTGGAAGTCTCATCACCCCTGGTGGTCGGTGTCTGACGAAATCTCAGCGCGGATTCAGAAAGCCCTATTGGCATTCGCCAATTTACGTCTCTTGTATTCTGTTATTGTCTTACTTCTGTAATCTAGTAGTGCTGATGTGGTATGGCAACTTGAACCTATGGACGCATGTGCCCGGTTCTAAGTTGTTGATGAGTAAATGAAATGCAGACTACGTAGTTGTCGTCCGCTTGATAATCGTGATCAATGGCTGTAAACACAGGGTAACATAGTTGAGAATCAGAAAAGTGACGTGTGTTTACTCCTTCCCTTCTAGATCCCAAATTCCATTATCCTTCCATACATACGTTTGCCTCATTCCTTCTTGTTAAAATTTCCTTGTTGTTAATCTTGTAGTTAGTCATATTGTGGACTATGGTGGAACAACGCGGACTTTATGACATATTACGTCGAGTCTACATGGTTATGACTGCTTACTGTAAGCTTCAAGTCATGAATGTTGTTCTATCTCAAGGAATGCTGATGTTTTATCGCTTCACGTTTTACATGAGACTGTGATTTGGTTAGATGATTTAAATGTTTGATAATAGCGAAGCTCTTTAGTTTTAGTGTTGTTTGAATAGTAGAAAATAGTAATACGATGTTTTGTTAATGCTTCAAAGCAATACCTATAATAACAATAATAATTGCTTGCTATAATGGTCACCTGATTTATCTTTTCCTTAACTCGCACAATATGCGCATTCACGCATGAAATACTTAAGTTGCATTTAAGTGATTTTAATTAGTAGTTTAGTTTTTCTGATCTTATCACTGATTTACGTAGCGTAGGCATACTCAGTTCTAATTAACCGAATTCAGTGTGACGTATGCATACATTTCTGAAATGGGCCAAAGGACACAATAACCATAACAATTACTGTATTTGATCAGATTTCAAACATTCGATGCAGTTTTATCTTGTAGTTGTAACACTATGCCCGTTATAAACAGCGTATAAACTGACCTGATGAGTGTTATTACGATCAAATGGTATGACCAGATGAAGCTAGAACAGCTCAACAAGAAGGAATTGGAAAAAAATATATGCGAAAGAGTCACGGCGTCACTGTGGGACTAATTGTCGGCAACTGATGGCAGGTTTACGCGGAACCCAATGGGTTAGTCTATAGTTACCACAATGCTGATGACTAATAATTCAACGACTCCATAGATTGTACTATGTTTTAGTTTGGCTCTTAACTTAGTTTGCTCTCATCCTAAGCTACACCACCTAGATCTGCTTTAAACTGGTCCGTCAGATTGCTCAAAGTCCAAACTACATGAGTCAAAAAACCCGACCAGCTGATTTAACATTTTACCTAGTTCTTTGTATGACTTCACTATGCTTGTGTCAGGAGCCAACGATAAACGGGCGATGTTGTAAAGTACTTATGCTGGCCTGGTAATCGGCATTTATATTTTCTTAAATTTCTTATCTCCGATTTCTCTATTCCCTTCTATTATTACTACTCTGTCACTACCTCCCCTACTCTGGGATTTGATCTGATAATTTAATCTCTATCTGCTAATTGAGCATGGCAACTTGAACTGGGACGTAAAGCATGTACCAAGTTCTCCGTTGTAACTGTCTGTCTGTCTGTAATCTGCGTTTGTTTGTGCGTTCATAGCCGTGGTTACTGCGTTGATCATTGTGCGTATTATATTGTCGTCCCTCTTCCGGCGGATATTTCTTCTAAACTAAAAATAATGCAGTTGTCGGAAATCTAAACAAATTTTATTATTCCATGCTAAGGTACAACAAACCACGGCCATCTTGCTCATCAGGATTGTAAATAGTAGGAATGAACACACTACTTTCTCCTGTACGATCATTCTTAACAGTAATGCAGAGTGGTTTAAAGCACTATATTTTTTAAAAGGGAGCAAAGCACATCATAAACATGCGTACGTTGCTATTGAGGATAGGGGATGCAATATTAGGCTATGTAATTAATAGGACAAATCATCTGCACATTTTGTGGTCAAATTTCCGGACTTTAAATAAATTGATACTAGTTAATCGAGAAGTTTCCATACTACGTTTGTTAGTTTATACAAATTACGTTTAGGCGCTAATCAATCAATCAATCGTTTTATCTCGCGATATATCTGATAATTCAAATGTCTGCTTACAACTTATACCTTATTGTATATTCATAATGAATCTGGCAGTTAGTTTTATTTACATAGTCCTCACCATTCGATGTACTTGGTCAAACTTCCAACAAAATTAGCAAAGCGAAGTGAATTTAATGGTGAAATGGAAACGAATAGATATACTAATAGTAGTTTCAGATTTCATGGACATATGCCACGTTATTTGACTCTACCTAGCTTTGTCATCCCACACCAGTAAGCATGTCCAGTTTGGTAGGAAAATGGTTAGGATACCGAATATATTTTTTAGCGATCTTAGATAATGAAGGTCTACAGTTCTAGGACCGTGCCGAAATAACTATTGCTCTTATGTATTTATTTTACCAGATTAATGTATTAGAATTTTATGTATGCACTTTACATTTTAAGACAGCAGTTGTACTGGAAGGGTTACAACAGTATCACTACGGATTTTATTTTGACTTATGTTGTGGTCTCTAGTTCTCCAACGACAAATTGTTATGAACAACAATGGCGAGTCGGCCACACTTTTCCAGTTCACGGAATAGGGTCGTAAAACGAGATTACCTATAGATTTTCCACCTAGCCCGTGGCGGGATTATGCCGCTATATTGAAGCCTGTGGTACAACTTTTCGTAAAATGTGGCCAAATCACGGAAGCCAATTTTTGTTATGGTAGGGACTAATTGATTTTCAGTTTCATAAACCTAAACAATGGTTACCACAGATATCGTCATTCCTTCGGCTGACAACGATGATCGAAATACTGGTCACACAATATCCTCAGCTTGTTTCACATCGAATTGAGCAAACCCATTGCATCGACAGCAGTTGAAAATCGATCTTTTACAGTGAAACTTACGTATAACGTCGCCAAAGATCGTCCATTTCCTGTTGTGGTAAACTTATGCGGCCTGCAGTATTAAGGGGCTGATTTCACCCTACTACCAAACACCACACAACTCACTTAATTGCCCATTGGTCTTAGATAATGTACGTGCAGTTTTGTAATCCAAGGCTTTAGGGAAAGTATAAAAGTAAGTTTACCAACAGTTGTCTCACACTTTATTTTTTTGCTCGGCTATAAACCCCACAAATACTCTGCGTCCTGCTATTTTGTCTACCTTGGTGGTGTCTTTGGCTTTGGGTTCCGAGTTCTGGAAGTATCTCATATTGCTTGGAAACGTTAAGTCAAAGCTACTCAGGGCTGAAGTTAATATGGTAAGTTCTATTTGAAGGTTATGATTTATTAGTGTTGCTATTCAGTCTAAAGTATGTTTGGAAACGGTTTTTGATTCACTTCTCCCAAATGAGGGCGAATTGAAAAAGGTGCTGTATACATTCCACCCCAGAAAGAAGCAACAAGATACCAGTAGTGTAAAAGTTAGGATTATATTAATTTCTGGGAGGATCTTATGTCATGTTTCCGGGTTCATTCCACGCACAATTTTCGACACAGTATTTCGAGGTGCTATCCGGACATCCTCCTCAAAAACGGGCTAAGATTGGACCCATCTACAATGCGGTATGCGTGCAAGATGTACCTTTGGAATTACCTATTAAACTATGATGAAGCCTGATATACGCCAATCTATCTTGCGTTTTAGTAGCCAAAAAACGTGTAGGATCATCAAAGCATTAAACAGCTTCATCAGTTGTAATCGAGCCAGTTTCCTTCTAGTTACCAGTTCACTATAAATTGTAAGATGAGCCTTGAGTGTTTACATTATCTCATAAAAAACGGCGAGTAAGAACGCTTTTGTTTTCCGAAGGCATTGAGTCTTTTTTCAGGTTAGTATACTTTTTGGTATCGAGTGTGCTTACGTACCTCTCAAAGCTTGTATAATGATTGAGATCTATGTGGTCAGAGGCAGGCTAATTAGTGAGAGCGATACATATCATGTAATTGCTAGAAGTTAGAGCTGATATTGTATCGTCTGGACTCACCAATTAGCAACCCCTAACTGGGTTAAGCACTTAAACTGGATAAAAACCATCTTTGTCTGTATTCCTGTATATTGTTAAGATTTACATTTTGATATATTTTCTCTTCATTTCTTCACAAATATTATTGTTGGAGAAACCAACTGTTGATCGTCCCGTTTCTACCAAAATTTATGTATAACAAATCAGCCTTTTCCAATTTAAATTTATTAGATTGCAATCTATGTACATGATAAAAGTCTGGCTATTGCAATAGTCAAACTCTGTGCAGTAACTTAATGTGTAAATCCATATGAATCTAATGATGTTGAGTGGTTATAAAACCACTACTTTCAGCTTTTGGATGTACTTGTAAACTCATTCAACCTATTTAAAGTGGCAGCTAATTAGATTACTCGTACTCCACAACTGTGTTCATAAACTCTGTTACATCCAAATCTATTTTGTAAAAGAGATTACTAGATGATATATCGATATGAGAAGTTGTGATGACCTAATGTGAACGGAGGAGGGACAAACAGACAACTTATCACATTCAGTAAAAAATACATGTGACCTATCTATTTTATTCCACCTATTGTATTTGTGACTTCCAATGACACTGCTTGTAATTCCATTAAATGATAACATATGGATTGTGTGTCATTAACCTGGTTCTTGACGCCTCAGTCGGAATACTTTGTCGAGTAGAACTTACTAATGGAAAGTTGAAAAAGTCATAAAAATCGGTAGAGCGATAACCTCCTAAAATACAATTAGCACTTACATTTACAAACAGTGATACTATTTATGGGGAATTAATTTTTGCAGTTTATATTTCGGTTGGAATTTCCAGTGGAGAGTAACTAACATTACGTTATACTCTTTAATATTGCTCTGTTTATGTTGTACAATTTATGCTACTAATAGGAGATGTTGCTATCCAGCGAAAATCCGAAGCCTAGTTGTCTTTCAAAAAACATTATCAACACACAACTTTTGATGTATGTGTTGATTACCAGAAATGCATAGTGTTTGTTGAAATTTATTTATTGGAGCATGTTGGAATAGATGTCGCTTTTGTGTTTTTGTTATATTAGCCGCAAGTCACAATTTCAGTGAGGATCCTGATATGGTTGAATATCTTAATTCATTGCGTACTAGTTGCCTGGAAGCGTTATACAAGGTATGATCAAGGTTTTAAAGGAGATGGGTCAGTAAGGTGATTATATGTAACTTTTAATTATGTTAGCGAATCTTTGTCATTTGTAGTTTAATTTATTTAAAATGATGTTTAATAAGGCAGGTATTTTAGTGACATGGTACTTGCTTTGACCCCTATGAGTCACAGATGAACCCCACACCATTTACTTGGTTTACTCTAAGGTTGTGTCATTTAACCTTCACGTACATAGAACTTTCTACACAAAATATTTACTTAATAAATGGCGGTAATAAGTAATATGGTGTTAAATTATGTTTCCTTTTAGAATCTGCCGCAGCTTTAGAGTTGTCGCCGGTCAATGTCTCTCATATATTGTCATTTATCAACATATCGGGAGCTGATTCAATCACAACGGAAGACTTTATCTGCTAATGTGGACTATGGTAGTTTATTGTATTTACACAACGAAATGTGAAATTGTCGTGACGGCTGTTTAATTCGAATATCCTTAAAACCTCTTTCAACGGTTTATCTATTACTGACAGTAATCTTGGTAGGGATTCGAAATCTCACGTTTATAACAATACTAATCTCCAACAACCCCCCCCCCCTAAAGATGCCTAATTGTTACTCTGTGAGGAGTTAAAGCACTAGTAGAATCAGTGTTCGAACCTTTTTACTGACTGCATCGCTCTATTAATTATTTATATTTCCACTACCATTTCAATTATATTTATCCAAGAGTAATAAATTAATTAAAAATTGTGCATTGCATCACTATTATGTATAGAAATCAGTGCGGTGCACTTTAACATGGCAAAGGGTTTTCTTTTTATGGTTACCCAAACCGGAGTAACATTGGTTCTAACGCTCGTCCTTGAGTTTTATTCATATCAACGTAGTTAGTGAACACGCGTTAAGACTAAAAGCAACAATTTCAAGTCCCCAGAGCCACGCCATACTGGGCTACTGTACGTAAAAGTGGTTGCCACAAAACGACGGCGTTGCAGCATTCTTTTCACTCCATATTAACGGATTTCGCCGGTAGGCAGGCTTTTACAAGTACTGAATCGGTACACCTCGACCAGTGCGCCTTAGACAGTTTTGACATCTCCCAGCTGATTGATTTATACCAGTTCACGTGCAAAAAAGCATACATTGGAAACGGATAGAAAGATGGGTTTTTTACGATTTATTGAACATATTCCGAAGAAACTTCATGCTTGAGAGATTGCAACCACTAGAAGCAGTTGATTGTTAACGAATTAGCTGACAAGCCGTGGCTGTAACTAACAGTGTCATTTGATGTCAAAAAACATTCTACAAGGATCTATGGTTGCTTGTATTGAAATTAAGCAAAGGATTTCACATATTTATGTGGACAGGAGACCTGCAAGAGATAATTCCAGCAGAACATATCGCGGAGTTCAGGACTTTGATGCTTGGGTTCTGCTATCGTACTTATAGTAGCCCCCCACGAATTTTCGCTTTTATGCTACCCGCTCAGATGAAGTTCAACGGCTTCATAAACTAGGTGTTTTTTATTTGACCACCCCTAGTTCTCTGCCATCTCATTCTTAAACCAGCCAACATCAGTACCCCCCCGCGATCGGCATGCCAAATACGTGGTCACAACTATTGCGTTTAGATGCAGTGGAATGATTTGCAGTCAGTTCTTCATCTATGACTCTTTATGCTTTTAGTGACTGTTCACGCCAATAGGCTATTACCAAAAAGAGCGATTTATTTGTCGTAGTCTCATCCTTCGGTTTGCAGACGGGATTTTGTTTGTATACCACACATATGACAGAAACCCAATGAGTTTTCAAATCCATGCTGCATTGCATTGTAGACATCAAACTTGTTCAAGGCTTGACGAAATTTCAAGAAAAATAGTGGGTGATCAACATGTTAACTATTTAATCAATGTTGGAGAGGATTAACCCAATCCGGAAACAAAATTTCGTGTTTAGAGGGATAGAAAGCACATTTCAAAGAATTATCAGTCTTCGCTTCGTAGAGCTACATCCTCGCATATTCAGGGGGATGATGATCCCGTGGTAGGATATTAATCTCTAAAGTTATTATAGAGGTGAAAATTTCGAGTTAATCATCTTGATTAAATTACAAGAGAATAGAAGAAAGGTCATGCCTTTTTGGAGTCAGTGACAAACCAACACAAAACTCTGTCTAAGAAGTCGAATGTACTTTCAATCCAAGAGTACTTCTTTTGTAAGATGTCGATATATAATGTTGTATTAGAATTTGATATGAAATAACTTTTAAATCAAACATCCTCATTTAGGTTGAATAAACGTCATATCTTGTATACCATGTTTAGTAAAACGGGAACGATCATCGATCGAAATCGGTCAATGGGATTACATCAGCTTCTAGTACGAAATTTTTTTTCCCATTAACATACAAGTTTTCATTGCTATTACCGTTCATTTACTTCTACTTTACTTTTATTTTCATCCTAGTGCTTTCAGTACAGTGTTTCTTATTTTTACTTTGAGGTCTCTGTGATGCGCAAATAACCTTGACAATTATCAATACTAATGCCGCAGATGACTTTATTAAAAGTGCTACATTTCTCTGGAATTGTGAAGGCTTCATTTTCTTTCTGGGTACAATCGTTAAACCTGCCGTAGCTTTTATGATTCTTCCATTGTCGTCGTTTCATCACGTCTAATCCTTATTTAGAGGTTATCTGTTTTAATTTTTTCTTATGTATTTGTTATTTTCTGTAGAGATCTTGTGTCTGCCACGGTGGTAGCATTTATCCATTGTGGAGGGCGATGGAATTGCTTCTAGTTTACAAAGAGGTAGAGGGCAAAGCCTCTAGGACTACAACGTAGCAGTTGGAGCTACAAGAAATACGCAAGTTAAAAAAGCCGTGGGTTTTTAAAAACAGCCAAAACTGTCGCCAATTAACACATCCATACAGCTACTACGGTTAACCAGCTTCTCTTCAGGATAAATGTAAGTATGCTGGTATGCTATTTTTTTACTGTATTATAACAGAAACAATGTGAGAAATCTGTGATCTTGCTTGAAGCATACAGAACGTCAGTATTAGGGAAATTATTGGTATTAGTCATGTTTTACTATACAAAATCTGGTTATGTGGGGCAAGTGAACTCGTTGACAGTTCAATTGTATTATGTGTAGATGCAGTGTTCGATTTCATATGTGTATGTATCATATTTAATTCTCATTTATGATTGTATACGCTACAACAACATTTCTGGGAGCAGAACTTGTTTAGTCGGCAACTGGAAACTGTCTTCCGATAGGAGCCATGTTTGTTAGAATAGACTATTGGTTGCGGTCGCGGAGATGTTCTTGCCATTGATTGAAGACTTGGTGACATGACACGGAATCGATCCAGAGTTCAAGTTCATTCTCTTGGTCTCCCTTAACAGGGGTTTTATACTTTCTTTGACAAC